>JAIFZK010000004.1:12575000-13175000 GCA_027481765.1 Tenualosa thibaudeaui | reverse complement strand
TCCAGTCATCCAACAGTCTTTCCGGGGGTCCAGCTGCCATGTCACTGCCTGCAACCACGCCTTCCAGTGAGCACGCCCGGCCTGAACCTATGGAGGTTGGGCGTGCTTCCCTGTCCTCCGCGGAGCGGTTCAATGCCTACCTCTGCCTGTACTGTGGAGGGGAGGGACATTGAGTGTCGTCATGCCCGCTTAAAAGACCTAGCTCACCGGTCGTAGGTGGCTGCCGGACATACAGACCTCCAAGGAAGGTAGACGCACTTCACCTCCCGAACTCCGTTCACACCCTGTCCACCCTCATTGATTCTGGCGCAGAGGCTAATATTTTGGACGTCAACTTCACTCAACAGCTGGGGCTGCAGGACCTGCCACTACCCGTTCCGGTATCTGCCCGAGCCCTGGATGGACACCTGTTGGGAACGGTAACCCGAGTCACCGAACCCATTAAGATGACCTGTTCCGGTAACCATCAAGAGTCCGTCCAGTTCCATCTACTCAACTCGCCGGACCAACCTCTCATTCTGGGTTACCCCTGGTTACGCCAGCACAACCCACAGTTGGGGGTGGATTGTCACCAGACCTGCCTGCTTGCCGCAATGTCTCCTGCTCGCCCCAGACCTACAAACTCTGTTCCTGATCTGTCCGGGGTGCCCGAATGCTATCATCATCTGAGGGAGGTGTTCAGCAAGACTAAGGCCATCTCACTACCGCCGCAGCGTCCTTACGACTGCGCCATTGACCTGCTCCCGGGCACCGCTCCGCCCCGGGGGGGTCTCTATTTATTCTCAGCCCCTGAAAGACGGGTTATGGAGGAATACATCTCGGATGCATTGGCAGCGGGCATAATCCGACCGTCCTCCTCTCCTGCTGGGGCTGGGTTTTTCTTTGTGGGCAAAAGGGACGGCTCTTTGCGCCTGTGCATCGACTACCGAGGACCAAACAATATCACAGTGAAGAACCGCTACCCTCTGCCACTGATTGCTTCGGCTTTCGAGCTGCTCCAGGGGGCCACGGTCTTCACGAAGCTCGATCTCCGCAACGCCTACCATCTGGTGCGGATCCGGGAGGGCGATGAGTGGAAGACGGCTTTCAATACCCCAATGGGGCATTATTTGGTAATGCCATTCGGGTTAACCAATGCCCCAGGGGTTTTTCAAGCCCACGTTAACGACGTGCTGCGCGACGTGCTGAACCGTTTTGTATTCGTTTACCTGGATGAACCCTGACTGAGCACAAGCAGCACGTCCAACTGGTCCTCCGTCGCCTCCTAGAAAACTCGCTCTACGTTAAAGCGGAGAAGTGTGAGTTCCATGCAAAGACCGTGTCCTTCCTGGGGTATATCGTGGCAGAGGGAAGCGTCCAGATGGATACTTCCTGGCCCGTTCCTGAGAACAGGAAGAAACTACAGCAGTTCCTTGGGTTTGCTAATTTTTATCTGCGTTTTATCCGCAACTATAGCTCCATCGCTGCTCCCCTGACTGCCTTAACCAGCAGCAAGCAGACCTTCCAATGGTCTCCGACAGCCAATAACGCCTTCGCCGCCCTCAAGGCTCGATTCACCTCGGCCTCCATCCTCCAGATGCCCGACATTGAGCGCCAACTTGTTGTGGAGGTCAAAGCTCCAGATATGGGGGTGGGCGCTGTTCTGTCACAGCGATCCAATGGCGACAACAAGCTCCATCCCTGTGCATTCTTTTCCAGAAGGCTTTCACCTGCCGAACGAAACTATGACATCAGGAACCGAGAACTGCTGGTGGTCAAATTGGCTTTGGAGGAGTGGCGTCATTGGCTGGAGGGGGCTGCCGTCTCTTTTCTGGTGTGGACCGATCACAAAAACCTGGAATACATCAGATCAGCAAAACGTCTGAAACCACGACAGTCCAGGTGGGCCTTGTTTTTTCCCTGATTTAATTTCACTCTCTCTTACTATCCAGGATCGCACAACGTCAAGCCTGATGCCTTGTCGCGTCAATTCGAGAAGGAGGACGCCACACTGAACTCTCCTGCCAGAATCCCAGGTCGTTGCAGCTCTGACCTGGGATGTGGAATCAGGTCCTAGGAGCTGCCCTGCACGGCGGGTGTTCGTCCCAGTCCAGCCGAGATCGCAGGTTCTCCAGTGGGGACATGATTCCCGCGTTGCCTGTCATCCAGGAGCTTCCTGCACCTGTAAGCTGCTCGCCCAACGTTTCTGGTGGCCATCCATGGAGAAGGACGTTCAGGAATATTGCAAGGCTTGCTCCACCTGTTGCCAGCACAAGGCTTCCAACCAGCCACCGGTTGGCCTTCTCCAACCCCTGCCAGTCCCGAGACGTCCTTGGTCCCACATTGCCCTGGATTTCATCACTGGCTTACCTGCATCAGAGGGGAATACGCTAATCCTCACTATCGTTGATCGCTTTAGTAAAATGGCCCATTTTGTTCCGCTCCCCAAACTCCTGTCTGCCAAAGACACTGCACAGGTCGTCCAGTCGCACGTCTTCCAGCTCCATGGCATCCCGAGAGACATTGTCTCAGATCGCGGTCCTCAATTTACCTCTTCTGGAAGGAATTTTTGGCTAGGCGCCACTGTGAGTCTGACTTCGGGATTCCACCCCCAGTCCAACGGCCAGACTGAGCATATTAATCAGGAGTTAGAGAAGACTCTCCGATGTATAGCATCCCGCAATCCAACCACCTGGGCCCAACAATTGGTGTGGGTCGAATACGCTCACAATTCCCTCACCTGCTCTGCCACTGGAATGTCCCCATTCCAGTGTGTTTATGGTTACCAACCACCGTTATTCCCGAGCCAGGTGGGGGACTCAGCATGCCCATCCGCGTTGGCTTCTGCTCGGCGTTGCCAGCGCATGTGAGCCAGAGCTCGGGTCACCCTCCTGCAATCCGTGTCCCGGTATGCAGTGGGGGCTAACTGTCGGCGGAGACCTGCTCCAGTTTACCGGATAGGTCAGAGGGTTTGGCTCTCCGCTAAGATCTACCTCTCCACGTGGAATCTCGGAAGCTGGCGCCCCATTTCATTGGTCCCTTCACCATCGAGCGGGTTATCTGCTCAACGGCGGTCTGACTTCGCCTACCAGGATCTATGAAGGTACATCCCACGTTCCATGTTTCAAGAATTAAGCCTGTGTTCAATAATCCCCATGTTCCCGCAGCTCCACCGCCTCCTGCACCCCAACTCCTGGATGCGGGTCTCGTGTACACAGTCAATCGCCTGCTCCAGTGTCGGCGAAGAGGACGAGGCATCCAGTACCTCGTGGACTGGGAGGGGTATGGACCGGAGGAGAGATCATGGGTCCCCGCCAGAAGGATTGTGGATCGATCGCTCATCACCGAGTTTCACCGTTTACATCCTGACCAGCCTGCTCCCCGCTGAGGCCATCCAAGAGGTGTCCAGTGGGCAGATTGTCCACCCCCTCATCTGTCGTCGGCTCCAGCATTGTCTTTAGACGGTAACAAGTCCCAGGTTTCGAGGAGGAGGGTCTCGGATCGCTCGGAGGAGTTCTGAGCCCTCCGCCTGCTTCCCCCTCCGCCCACCTGGGGGGGGCTCTCCTTGGGACTTCTGGGGCCGTCCCTTGGGGGGGGGTTCTGTCATGTCTGTCTGTCACCCAGTCTCTCACTGATCACTTGCCCCTCCCACTCATTCACGTTTCCCTGGCTCAATCATTACCCTCACCTGTTCCTTGTTAACCGTTTATTTAAACCCCTGTCTTTCAGTGTTTCCCTGTCAGACCGTCCACGAACCTACTGCTACTCACGCAAGGCAAGTATCTAAAGACCCTGACTCCTGTTTCTGTTCCCGAAGTTCCTGTGTCTGTCATCTGTCTGTTCCCGTGTTCCTGTCCTGTCTCCCTGCCTGCCCCCTCCTCAGTTTCCTGTAACCTGCTTGACTGCTTCTCGCTAACGACCTCGGACCGATTGACCACCGCGCTGCTCTCCTGCCCCTGGTAACGACCTCCGCCTGTCCCCTGGTAACGACCTCCGCCTGTCCCTGTTATGCTAAAAATTACTTTTATTTGCCTTTTAGTGTCATCAGTGGCAGATGTTAATGGAAAAGTCTGTGGTAAGTACAGAACTGATTTATGTATGTATGTATGTATGTATGTATGTGTTTGTTTATTTATTAATATTTATTAATTTATTAATATATATATATATTTATTTAATTATACCTATAATTGTTGAAATACTTTTTGTAGATGGGGCTGCAGGACCGTCTCTGTATTCCAAAGTAACCCATGTAGAGAAAAAATTTAACAGACCCTTAGGTAGGACTTGGAGCTCTCCACAACAACATCTTAAAGTTGCACAACTTTATGGGAGAACTTAGCAATGGTCCACCTGATTATGCAATGTAAGTACTTGTTACTTGCACTAATGTGGTAAAAGTTGTTTTCGACAGTCATTGTAATGTGTATAGTGGTAACACTTTCCGTGACAGTACACTTCTTACTGAAACTACACCATGGAATATACTTCATTGTATGGGGAAATTTTACCTGCGTGAAGTTGGCACCCCATATGAAGAAAAGTATTTTGATTAGTTTGTACATTGTTTGTGCATAATTGTGCACAAAATTAACATTTGTGCACAAACCATCTCTATGATATTTAACTTTTAACAGGTTTCTGACCTGAGGTCACTCAGCACACAATCAGCATCCAAATGACTCGAAAATGGTTGGAATATTTTTGTGCTTCATTTCTGCAGGCAAAACTAGCATTTGTGAACAAACTGTCTTTATGATATCTTTATACCACTGATGGTAGATACATGTGTAACAGCAAACAAATATTACACTGCTCGACCAATCACTTGCATGTGCACTGAGAATTTAAATGTACAAATCCCATTATGTACATGCCATTACACTTTTGTATACAGTTTACACACTGTTAAACACTGTAGCCTAATAGAAATTGTTACCTTTAGAGGTTTAAAAAAATCTATTTCCATTTTAATTCTCATCCAGTCATGTTACTTTGTTGATATGAAATGATATCAGTAATTTGAGAAAACAAAAATAGGTTTTCTCGGGATATTCTTTATAGTTTATACTTATAAAAAAATATTATTATCTGTCTATCTGCCAATCTATTTACTTACTTTAATCATATATTTTGAGGGATGACTAGTGCTGCAACAACTATTCAGTTAGTTGTCAATTTATAAATTAATCAACAATTGTGCGCAAGAAAATCCCAATGAAATGAACACAACATACATTCTTTCTTAAAGTGATTATGATTTCTCTACCAGCTGTGTGGACTGTTCGTTTACCAGGTACTGCCTTTTATTTTACTTACCAGACAATACAGTATTGATAAAATGAATCATAATTCAAAAATAAGTCATCATTTTATATCTAGGTAGAGCTGTTTTTCTTTCCTTTTTGTCATTTATCTAGCAACAATTTCTGCATTGAAAACAGAGGTATTGATAGGAGAAGATGTCAACCTGACATGTGGCAGAAATCTTCCAGCCCATGTACACATGTACCTTTGCAGAAATGGAAGAGCAAATCAGATGGAGCTGGTGGGAATGTCAGGTTATGCCTTTTTCCAAATAAACAGCGTCAGTAAAAATGACTCTGGACAGTACAGCAGCATGTACTCCCTTCTATAAAAGAGAAGCCAACTAGTTCCTGCCAAAATGCTGAGCATTCTGTTTTCCTCAACATCTATGGTAAGACAAGGCTGTTTAACCCCAGACCAAAATATGTGACTTCATTATGCATTGAAATATCCTAGAATAGCCTTGGTGTAGACCAGATCTAGCTTTTATTTAGCTCATGAGCACCGATCTGATTAAGTTGCTGATTAAGCTCTTTTGATATGGATGCTGTTATATTTGATGATTTTATGTCATTGATAAAAAAAATAAAAAAAAAACTGAACTGGGCATGTGTTCAATTGTGTCACTGGTATTTTGTTGTGCACAATTGTTCTGAGGTCATCAACCCAGCAAGAATATCCCAAACGACAGATTTTGGAATTGTTGGGAAAGACGTGATAATGCCAGTACAGACACATGGCTCTGTTCCATGTGTAACATGCACTTCTGCAGAGATGGAGTTGGGATCGGCATAGTGTCACTGAACCACACCACACACTATGCTGTCTTTACCATCAGTAATATCACCCTGGCTCTGCAGCTTTTAACTGTGTTTATTCAAATGTGTCCTATCAGCATGTTTGCCCGAAGAGAGATGGCCTAAATAAAGTTTTCCTTAGGGTGTACGGTAATGACTTTTCTCTTAGTGGTGGTGAGTTGTATACAGTATGTATGCATCTAAATTTCTTAAAGGTTAAAAAGAGGGTTTCTCAGCAAAGCCATGTTCACTGCAGCAGGATTGCTGTTTGTCAATCTGTGTAATAAAATGACTATAATGGGACTTAACAATGCCAACAAAAATTCTAGAATGGATAGTAAACCTACATATAACTATGTGAGAAATTCTTCATGTTTCTGTGATTTTGACCCAGCATATAGACATATATTTATAGGCACAACTTCTGATCTTCTTCAGGGGATTGTGGTTTGATGTAAAATATAGCTAAACTGTGTTATTTTGTACTTAATGGAAAGCTGTTGTGTGTTTTAACAGATGCCCAAACCTGGAGAGTGAATGTTGTGAAAATGGTCATGTCAGTGGTGGTGATCATCGGAATCATTGTGCTGGCTTGTTCTTGTTCTTCCCATCTTCTACTGTTAACAATCCTAGGGACCAATCAAAACAGCCTTTCTGGTATTATGTAGGCTTTGTATGATGATGGCCATAAAAGTACAATCAGCATATGCTGATCTTGACATTATAATATTGTGTATTTTCTTTGGAAATTAGCAAACTGTCATGATCCTGCTCTCTACAACTCCGGCCACCTACTGGACTGTCTACGTTTTGCGATCTCTGTGTATTGTTTACTTCATCCATGTGCTTCTGTTTTGCTGTCTGCCCTGCCCCTTTCTCCTCCCCTGCTCTGCACCCGGTCCTCATGTTCCTGATTTCTGTAATGAGTTTCACCTGTCCCTTGTTTGTTATAGTGCTCCCTTCCCTTTATATTCTCCAGTCCTTCCATTGCACCTTGTCTGATTGTCTGATCGTGTTCCGTGTCGTGAGTTGCTAGTTTGATGTTTAACCTGATTCTCGTGTTTTTTTTCCCGTGCCATTGTTTGTCTATCCGTGGATTATTTGAGTTATTGGACTCTGTCAACTTTTGGATACTTTGGATTTTGCTTCCCGCAAACTTGTGGATATCTGTTTTTGCAAACTGCCTGCCGTTCCTTGATTGACTTTTGTTGGGCTTGATCTTTTGTGTGTTTCTTCTCCAAACCCTTTTGACATTTTTGTTGGACTATCTTTTGTGCCTTTTACGATCTTCTGAGCTTTGTCCCCTTTTTTGAAATTACCCCTGACTTTTGTAAATAAACTATTTTTTTGCACCGATCTGCTTTTGGGTCCCAATCCATCTGTTACACAATCAAGTGCATTTCAAATTGTTTACTGCACTTACACAATGATTTGGCAACTTTAATGCACCAATTTCACTTCATTTTCTTCAAGGGATTTTCCTGGAAACTGGAGGCTAATGAACGTTCCGCAGACCCATTTTCCATTCTGCTTACCAACGCTCACTTATTCCCTTTGTCTAAACTGACATCAAGTCTTTGTACTTCATGCGGCTTTTCATTATGTGATGGACTGCTTATTGTCTAGAGTATTGGACCTTTCTTTCATTTTCCAGCTATAATGTTATGTTCACTGTAATGTGCTGCACTACAGTTTAAACTATGTCAGCCTGAACTTACAGTAAAATAGATGCACTGCACAGTGGTACACAAAATATGTTTTTCTTGTTCTCACTGCAGAGCCATGCTTCTCAATTTCTCTCAATTCCTTGTACAGCAACTCCTTGCAATGTCTGTAATGTATCTGACAGTGAGTCAGTGAACACACAACTTTAAACAGTGGGCAACCTGGGCATGGTGACTGGGGAACAGTGCAGGGTTAAGTGCCTTGCTCAAGAGCATCTTAGCCATGGATTTCAACATGGGAGAACAATGTTCAACTACTCCCCCAACACACATTTTTCCTGTCTGTCAAAGATCGAATCAGCCAACCACCTTTCAGTCCCTTATCTGAATCCTAAACCTACAAAGACTTAGACCTGAGCCAACAGTGCTACATAGCACATGAATAATGGGTCCTAGCCAAAATCACAGAAATCTGGGTATGCAGGTAATGACAGGTAAAATCTGGGCATACACTGGGATAATAGATAATATCTAAAATGAGGAATCAGGCTGACTGAATGTATTACATCCAAACCTAAAGAACAAACCCTGTAAACTTTTGATGGCACCTCAAATTTCAAAGAGTGTGAAGAAACAGGACTAATACATTTTATGAACAATGTAAATATGTGACTTTTACAAAGTAAAAAAGTGAGCCAGAGGCAATTTCACAGATGAACTACAGGAGTTACTGTTGTATTAGATTTCATTTTTTTTTCTTAACCCATCACGGATGATAGGTTTTTCTAGTTTTTATCTTAAGGTCTTTACAGTATCAGGCCATTGGCATTGGGGTATAATTTATGCTTCATACATGATCTCAAACTTATTTTTTAAATAATGATATGTTTTTGTTAGTTGCTTTGCACAAAAGTTTGCCAGTTCCCATGTAACCATAACTATATTGATCCCAAACTCATTGTCCTCTGAACGTCTTTCAGAAGATCACAGGCTTGAGTGAATACAGACTTATTTCCCTAACATCTGTTGTCATGGAGTTCCCCTGAGATTTCTCCTCTGACCGTTAAGTCTGCAGAAAATTTAAATACATGACAGTCTCTTGGGTGATGAAAGATGGACTGCTATCGTGAATGCACACATTTCCTTCCACTTGTAGACTGTAGTTACCCTTGCAATTTACAAATAGCCGTTCACTTGACTAAACTGACAGGAGTCAAACTACTTCCTCTTTTCTCTTAGAAGTGAAATGTTTTCTGTATGAAAACATGCCTGCAACATTTTAGTAGAGAGCATTCAAACACCACATTCAAACATCAGAGACTCTACATCTTATCAGTTTCAGTTTCTGTTTAGGATTATGAGGGGGAAAAAGAGCAGAAAGAGGGAGACAGCATCATGTGTGACCAATCAGGGAGTACACATCTCCGCCTCCTTGGGGTTTTCGAGTTTTTCCGTTCTTGGATACTTTGGCATACAAAGACACTCCTGAAGCATCCTCTGCTACTCCATCTACGGTGAGCACACATTTATGAGTTACATAACAGTCACTTCTGTAGAGCATCATCTGCTGTTGATTCACATGCAATGTATATTTCAGAATTTATAATTAGTGATACGTTTTCACACAGTGAATCCAGTGACAACAAATGTATGTACTGTATGTGTATTTTTCTTTAGTTGTTTTGTTGAGGCCCCTTTTAAGTGTTTCAAATAATCATGCACTGAAATATACAGGCAGCTAAACAGAGCAGTTCTCATCATCACTCAGTATGTGCTGCAAAGTTATGCACTAACAGCTCAAGGGCTGCTGACCTAAGCTCAATCGCCCCCGCGAGTCTCATCTATTCTGGCAGACCACAGCCACTGAGGACTGCGTAAGTCTGTCTTGTATAGACATATATCTATTTATGAATGTAGCGAAATAGAGTGTTGAGGGGGGAAACACTGTGCCCACACTGCTGTCCTTGTGTCGCCATGTAGTGATCTGCATGTCACTCATCTCAGAAGCAGCAAGTTTTGCCGGTCATGACTAACCAATCGTTACCTCTGTGGTCTCATGAGCGCACAGAGACACATTAAGCTCAGTGAGTGGTTTTATGCTCTTGTCTATTTACTCACACGTGCATCAAAACATTGAAACTTTTCTCTTTAGACATGGAGGAGAAAGAGAGAGAGAGAAAAGAGTGCCCTCATAAAACTGATCCTCAGGCTTCAGCAGGAACCTAACAAGAACAGTCAAGCTGAGACTGATATTTTTGCCTTAAAAATAAATACAACCAAAATTGTGAATATACAAAAAGAAACATGCATAAAACATTGGAATGACACAACAACAAAAACAAAGCAAACTACAAAGCTATCGAACTCTCAACAGAGAATATCAATTGGCAAAATATCTAACAGTGATAAAGATACTAAATTGAGGGAAACATTAACAAGATGCAGACCTAGCAACCACAGTCTGGTAACAGAAACATGCAGACATAGACAAACCTGGAAGAAAAAATAAAACAGAAAAGAAAACACAACAGATAGAGTCTGAACTGCACTTTCTCACCAGCTGCCCAAATTACAAAGAAATTCAGTCCAACTTTTACCCCCATATACCCAGCAGTCCCAAAGATTGAAGACCTCAAGAAACTTGGATATTTATTAGGAGATGAAGAAGACTGTGCAATATTAGCTGCACACTATGTATAAAGTTGTGACAAAAAGAGGAACAACCACTTAGTAATGTGCCTATGAATGCACACATTCTTCACAACACACACATTCATCCAGACACACGGCACACACACATGCAAATACACATACCTAAATGTGCCATGTAAATGTATATATGATTGTATTCCTACAGTGTACTGTACATACATACGAAGTATGTTTGTTTGCTGTTTGCTTGTTTGTTCTTCTTTTCTTTAATGTATGTGTCACCCGGTGAAAAAATGACTATCCACACAATGACTATCTGCACTGTAAATATTGCATTTTGTATCTTGTGTGTGTATTTATGCTGGTGGACGGTGGTGGGAGAATTCTATGTCTGTGGGGGAAGACTTTATTATGTGTGGATGCATCTGGGTGGCCGGTAGCCCCGCTGGCGAACTCTGGTGGAGGAGTGGGGGCGTGGTGGTGTCTAGGCGTTACCGCTACCTGATGAGGTAATTGATGAGGCGCCAGGTGTAGGCAATCCTGGAATCCTTTTTCTATGAGTGGCCAAACCGTAAGAGAAAAAACACACTGAGCTCCTACGGAAGCACACGGGAGAAAGGGGGAACGCACTGCGCTCCTGGGGAAGCACACAGGAGAAAGAGGAGAACGCACTGAGCCTCCTACGGAAGCACACGGCAGAAAGAGAGAGAGGAGAAGCACGCATGCTGGACTCGACACAGAGCACTTGGAAGAGGATACCAGACGAATTCGCTGGGTTTGACCAAACGTTGACTACAACTGGGGGTACTAGGCTAAGCCTACCCCCCAGCGAAGTAAGTGGGTGCGTTGGTGTTGTTACCTTTACCTTGAGAGGTGAATTGATGAAAATCGCCAGGTGAACAATTTATTTATTTCCTTACTTACTTGAGTCGGCCAATACCGTAAGAGAATGACAGTGATTCGGGGGTACAGTGGATTGCCACGGTGTGATCAACGCGCAGTATTCATCAGCCCGGAGTTCAGGTTTCGCCTGGACTCTGGCAAAGTAAGTGGCCATTTACTGTCGTTGCAGTATATATTGAATTTGTGAAGGACGCGACTGCCGCATGGTTTCCTGTGTGTTTGCAGAGACCATATCATCGTTGACTGGGGGTAAAATGCTGAGGCTGAATGTGATTCCAACTTTTGGCACTTTAGCTCTGGACCTCGAGCCCAGTGAACATATCTGCTGCCGGCAATTAATGTGAGTGTGGATTACACTGTGCATATTGCTAACGATGCGTGTGAAGGAATAGATGAGTGCTGCTGTCTCTTGTGTACAGGCCGGAATGGTGAGAGGCCCATCGCTAGCATTGGATTACCTGAGACTTGGGACTAGGCCACAACTAGCTCCAAGCTGACACCGCTAACTAGCTTCCGTGGAGATGGCGACCAATGCTAAGTGCCTTTGCCTTCCATTGACTTTGCGCACATTCACACTGACTATTGTGGTGCTATCGCTATTGCGTACTACCACTACAGATGTGCATTGACCGTCCACTGCTTCATTGCTGTCGCTATTATTACTGACTCTATTGAGCTGCCTTCCGGGACCCAGATAAACTGTGATTCTCCCCCTCTTCTGTGTTTGTCTGTTTATATTGCACAAACCTTTTTATGATTTTGTATAAATAAAGAGTGCGTTTTAAGGAACTTTCTTGCCTCCACGTGTGTTGCGAGTTACCCGAACCATACTGTCTGGTCACGGACCGGTAAAACTAGGTGACATATGCCTTTTCTATTATCCCTGTAAACGCTTTGGCAATACATGTGAATTGTCATGCCAATAAAGCATATTTGAATTTGAATTTGAAAGAAAAAGACAATTGTTGACCTTAGGTCGCATCAAACTCAAAGGTAGATGTGTAAAGGCTCCTTAACTGAATTTGAATTTGAATGAAAAAGTAGTACAATTATTGAACAGGTTTCTTTATAACTGTGTAAAGGCTCCTTACTAACCATTGTTGAAAAAAAGTAGTACAGCAATTGAACAGGTTTCTTTATAACTGAGCTGCAAGCTTTTTAAATTGACGTCTATTCTTACACACGAGTTGCAACCGGGTGATTATTGTGATAATGACCTTTGGGGTGTGCTGTTATAAGGAATTAATGAACTTGGCAGAGCCTTTGACGTTGTGAAGAAATTTGCCTTTGCCTTTTTTATTCATTCTATACAACAGCACATCTCGTCGTCCCTTATCTCCTTACGTAACTCTGTAATGAATGTACCTGTTAACTGCAGCTCTGTTTTGACCTGTAGGCAGAGGGATTGCATTTAGGTACTGTAGATGCAGTTTGAACAGAACATCCAAAATGCCCAGCACATTAATGGACTACATGCAACAACAGACACAGCTACCTTTGGGGTGTGATATTGGGGCATATTCTGCTATTTCTTCATTAACTGCCACTGTCGAGCACAAATTAGAGGATAATTTAGTCATGTATTTTCCATGCAGATGGTGAGTAGTAAACAAAGCCAGTAAAGATGTTTTATAGTGTATGTTGTATATGTATTTATTCTATTTTTGGAAAGCAAAAAGTGGTGAAATATCAAGGCTAATTTATCCCACTTTATGGGATAAAGTTTAACAAGACAGCTTTTATAAAATGTTTTCTTTACACAACAAACAATTTTCTTTCTCCAAAATCCCTTTAGAACAAATGAGATTTACACAGGTATTACACAGGTAGACTCTTTGTTCATCAGTTAGACCTCTTCATGCATAGGGCTTCATGATGTAAGGCTTTAGAGGGAAGGCCTCATTGGCCACTGTGAAGAATGGTACCTCCCTTTGTGATCCAGGCAGGGGAGAAGGTGGGGGGATGTTAGATGTTTGCCGCTCAAGTGATTGCTGAAGTGTGCATCCTCTGAACACACCCCCATCTGACACCCTGCCATTGCATCCTAAATGGAGAGAATTGACAAATAAAGTCAATCTTTTGTTTTAACAGGAAGCTTCATCCGAAATAACTGAAGATGAAGCTAACAGCTCTGTGGCTGAGGAAAACCAACAGAATTTGTCGGCAACTGATTTGGAAGTGTTGGAAGAAACTTCTTCCTCTCAAGTCACTCCTGAACTTCCTGAACCTCCTAAAATCTCTGGACGCAAAAGGAAGTCACAAGATGATACACAGGAGAAAGACATAGAAATACTGAATGCAGTTAATGTGGCATTATGTTCTATTAATGAGAATAAGCGATCAGACAACATAAAGTCCTTGTCAGGTCTGCATCAGACCTGGCCACAATCACGCCCCCTCACTCCGCCTCACAGATTCTCAATCCCTCTCCCCGTTCGCACTCCCTTCCTAGTTCACGATCACCTTCACCTGTGTATCAATTGGTGTCACCTGGTCTCCACTCTATTTAAGCCCCCTCCCCGGTTTCCCTGAGGGCTGGCTCGTCAATACTATCGACGATGTTACCGTCACTGTTACCTTGGATTTTCCCGAGTCAGTCTTGTTCCCCGCGATCTCCTGTGTTATCTTGTGCTGTTCATCCCGCGTGCCCAGACTTCCCTATTGGTATTGTTATCTCCTTATTTTCCCAGTTAGTACTTTTGTGGAGTTGGTGGAGTTGGAGTTATGGAGTTGGTCTCGGATCTGTCAATGAGGCTTAAGAGCTCAGGTTTTAAGTGGGACTTTGACATTAAGTCGGGAAAACATATTGTTCCACTCCAATTCATATTCAGCAACATCATGAAAGTCTAAGTAAAAATGCATAATTTACTAAGTGGCAAAACATCCAGGCTCTACGGCACAGACTGAAATGCCAAAGAAAAACTAATGTATTATATTTTGGCAGTAAACATGAAGCATTGTATTACAGTAAGATCTGGTCAGTGGGCATTTTGACATTCATGTAATGTTCATTTTTACAACCATAATTAGGCTATATATTCATATATTCATATGCACATAATAATAACTGCTTTCACTGTCAGAAGATCTTTTTCAAAGATGCCCATCACTGCCAGTGATACTAATACTTATATTATACTAATATAATTTGAAATTTCAAGAAAGGCTGTGTCATGTATTTTTCTGTCCTTAACAGCAATCATGTGGATTTGCAGAATGTCTTTTCAGACAGGTAAGAACCTTTCTCCGAACTTCTGTGAAGCCCATGTTGAGAGTTTGTACCGCTTTGGATAAAAGCATCTGCTGAATACAAGTCAATTTCCCTTTTTTCACAGATTTTAATTCATGCCTACATATATGCAATCATTTTGTTCAGTGTCAAGTAATACCTTAATTTTTGCAAAACTTTTTGACTTAATCCTATGTTTCAGAGAGATAAATCTTCAAGCCTGCAAATATATTTCTGCTCCTCAAAAACATGTATATGAAGGGGAGAATGTGGCTCTGAGGTGTAGCATCAATGGGGTTGAATTCACAGGGGTCCTCAACATGTATCTTTGTAAAGATGGAGTAGGAGTTCAAATGGGGCCGCTAAGTGGCATGAGGGACTTTATCTTTATCCTATCTAAAGTTATTCAATCAGACTCTGGCAGTTACAGCTGTGTTTATTCAACTTCTAAGTGTGCTGTTAGTAGTGTGAATTCAACGGGAGAAAATTCCATACTCCCCTAACCGACTCGCTACTCAAAGAGCATTCACACACTCCCTTTTCCCCTTACCCTAAATAAACTGTTGGTGATCTAAACGTGTTGCTCTTGGGTCGTCTGTGCTGCCACACTACATGTATATCATAGTTGACATGATTCCTGCTGTGACTGAACACTGTGACCATGTTGACTCACTTGCATTACTTGAATTAATGATATGCCATACCCTAATTTCAAGATTGGTCTAAGCATTTCAGAGATCTGTGCCCAGTGACAGTGTTTTCAGTGCTCTTGGTGGCTGTCATTGTACTTACTTTTTCATTCACCCCAGAGAGAAAAGGTCATCTTAAATAAAATTGTGAAAGGAAAGAGGAATTTGTATACATTTCAAAAATATTATTAAAATAACATTGCCATTTGACTCTTTGACTTTGATACACAATCATCAGATTGCCATCAAAATAAATCATCATTGTTCTATGTCTTTTCAACAGGAAGAAGAGGGAGATGTTAAATGGCAGATCAGCTAGCCTATGATGTTTGTCTATCATCTGACTTCAGGATAATTATTGCTTTTTGGAACACACTGTATTATTGTTATGTTGTTGCTGTGCATTGTGTTATTGTACATAAGCATTTGTAAGACCTGGTGAATTTGTAATGTACATCAGCAATCCACACTTTGTGCCTGTGTGTTGTATAATTCAACATTTGCAACAAAAACATTGCAAAACTAGTACAGCTTCTGATCAATTAAAAACAATTTTAATCACACCCTGTAGTGAATTCATTCAGATTATGGATTGTTACTCAAAAATGCAAAAATGCGTGTACCACACACACAGCCCGGCCATTTCACCAAGATGTCTGTGAAAAAAGTACTTCCTGTCACACAATGCTTGCACATCAGAGAGTGTTTCCCCTTTCTATTTATGAACTGTGTGTCTGTCTATTTTTGGTATGTGTGCAGTCAATTGTCCCGAAGCACTGGGGCATACCGTTACCATAACTGTACAGAAACATTTTGTTGTGAAAGTCCAAAAGCATCGGAGGTTTTTTGAAGTCTCCCTTCATCACTTAGGTAATACAAGGTGCATGCAACCTTAGTTCTCTCATTCTGGTTGTTGTTCTTTCCAGATGCAGAATAGGGTTAAAACCATTCGACATGGGCAGATCAGTTCTACTGTAAAAACTCAATAAGCAAGACTGGACTAACAACAGGTTTAATCCATGTATAATACAAATGTGACAGTGGACATTGTAACAGTTTAGTGATGATCACAGTCTTTGGCGCAAGCCCCTGTCATCAAACCATTATGGCAACAGTTTATGGTGTAGGCTCCCGATATTGATAGGTGTAGCGGTAAGCCAATCTCATATCTTGCAGATGACAGAAGACAGGGTCAGAGCCTACACCCAGTATTAAGACAGGAACCAGCTGATTGCGGTGGTTAAAAGAGAATGTCCTCTAAATGGGCGTGACCAGAGTAATGAGCCATTGACCAATCCAATGGAGTGGTGGTTGGAAGAGAAAATGTCTGTACTTCTGGGTCATTGTGGCTGGAACCAGCTGGTGTTAAAAGTAATTAGTTTGTAGTAAGAATTGCAGACTGGTGGCAGACTCTGTAACTTCAGGAAACAGGTTTTGTTACAATGGGGCGCGTCAAGGGAGACATAAGGGTTTCAGCCCGAAATCATCCACCATTAAATCTAACACTTCCACTTAAATACACTTAACTGAGGGAAGTTGCATACAGTTAGCATACAGTTGAGTTGGCGCCATTGTGTCTAATGGCCCAAGGTGACACCTATGGCAATTAGCATTGTTAAGTGGCTATCCAGTTGTGTGTATACACCAAGATTCAGAAATATTACTTATGGATGGTTCTGACAAGTCATATACTTTGATTACTGCACTCTTTGTACTGAGACAATAAAAATGATACCAAACATAAATACATTCACATTTCATAACATACAGAAATACATTACATACAAAGTTTATACTGAAAAATTGCTGAAAAAAATGTCTGCTAAATGTAGGCCAATATGTAAATGCAAATAGTTTAATTATTTATGTGACTGACAGGGATAGTGGTGGCGTAGTGGTCAAGAAACCTGGCTAGCATGCTAGTAGCCTGGAAATTGTGGGTTTGAATCCCGGCTACCACGGTTGTGCCCTTGAGCAACTTAACCCTAAGGGAAACTGGCCCTGATGTAATTGATAATTGGATGAAACTGTCTCATAAATGTACATCTGGGTATGATAAAAGGCAAATTCTTATATAGGCCTAAGAAAAAGTGATGAAATTCATCTGGATGGTGTATGGTGTGCGCAGACAGTGAGGTCATGTGTCTTACCTCTATCTTGAATAACTTTGGAATGGGATTAGATTTGATTTTCAGTTTTTTTTTTTTCAGATGATGGCACACCCATGTAGGCACACATACAATTATCAACCCATCCAAGTCAATATCCTAGTTATTCCCACAAAAATCTACATCTAAAAGAAAAAAAAAGGAACGCCTACATTTTGAGACAGCTATTACCAGCTTTCAGTCATTTTAGAAAGCATGGAAGGTAATCTAATAGTTGTTTTAAATGTTTTGAGGGGCTATGTATAACAAAATCATTCCAGTCTGCCATAAATCCATCTTAAGAGTACAAAAATAGAAATAGAATAGATATAGTCAAAATACACTGAGATTCTGCCTTTACTGAGCCACGTAATAGGCTGTTTCCAAAATGGCATGCAGCTATTCAACTCACATGATTTTTGGTGACTTTGCCAATTTAAAACGTGAAATAAATACCCTAATGAACTTGTACCCTAATACTTCTGAATTAGCCATTGCTAAGTATCCTGATGAAATTATGATGAAATTATACATTTGCATTTACATTTAGCAGACACTTTTATCCAAAGCGACTTACAAAAGAGGATAACATTCAAGCTACAACACAATGAAAAAACTAACAAAGAGTGCATATTGATAACATAAGAATTGCACTATTTTAAGTTGAAAGTGCAATAGTGTAATAAAAGTGCAGTATAAAAGAGAGATTAAGTATAAGAGGTTAAGTGCATTCTCAGAATTCAAGCCAGAAGATATTCTTGGAAGAGCGGGGTCTTCAAGAGTTTCTTGAAGGTGGAGAGGGTATATGTTGGTAGCACTTGGAATGTCATTCCACCAGTGTAGTAGTTTATATATAGTAGTCAAGAAGTAGAATTAGCAATAGTTGCCCATAAGGTAGTCATGCCTTAAAACCTTTTCTGAATACACCTTCACAAGGATGCTGTATGATAACGTATAACTGTGAGTAACGGCTGAGTGGGTAAGTGGTCAACTCTACTGGTTAGAAGACAGCTTCCACTTCCTTCTTTAACCCAGACAGAAGCATGGACCTCTAAACTTTACACCCATACTACAGTTCGTAGTCGTTCAGCTGCATATTGTCATCATGGTCCAGTTTTGCTATCAGGAAAAGTGTTAGACAATTTAGTAAATTACTTAGAGTAATTAAGGTTCACTAGTACTAGTAATAGTATGTGGATTTGGACTGTCACATGGTCACACTGATACCATGTCAGATACCTAGCAATGGGGCCATTCCTCATCCTTGTATGTGAGTATATATCTACACAATTATTTACTTTATTTATTTTTATTTTTTTTACTGGTTTAGGGTTATCACCTGCAGTTTAGGGTCATTATCTCACTGTAAGTTAACTCTGTAACTCATAGTTCTCTCAGTATGTCTGTATGTCTCAGTATTTCCTTGTGCTCATGACAGTTATGAAACAATAATATATTTCAAATATACTGTATCAGTCTTTAATGCATACTTACCATACCAGCACGTAAACTATATGAGGAGTCGCTAGATTGATCTAGTCAGATACTCTAGAGACAAAAACATAAAAACAATGAAATGCCTGGTGTGTCAAATTCATATTCTTTGTTGTCCTTGCTGTGGCATGGACTGCTGGTCTCTCTTTCCAAACTGGTATTTACCTTTAAATACTACTTACATTTTTATTGCAAATTGATTTGCTCTTATCTGTGGTTAGTCATTGTGTGTGCTGATTAATAATATTATTTTAAAAAATGATTTTCTTTAGGCTTCAAGCCAGTAGTAGTACAAGTAGTACAGGGGCAAAGGAGGGTGAAACTGTGTCTCTGAAGTGTACCGTACATGATGCCAATTCAACTGAGAGTCTCCATGTCTTCCTCTGTAAGAAAAGAGTTGGAGACCGCATGGAAAAACTTAATAGAGTTGGTGAAGCTATTTTTACTCTAACTAATGTCACACTGCAGGACTCGGGCAATTAGAGCTGTGTTTACAGCCATGGGAAATTGAAATACAGTGAGGTGAATTCAACAGGTGAAGGTTCCATATTTATCCAAATTCAGTTTTCACCACATACATCTCAATCAATGCTGTCATTTGCAGCTCAATCTCTCCTTATCAACCCTATTGGTATTCCCAGGTGATCTAGTTATTTCCCCTCAGAGCAATGTCCAGCATGATTCATCTTCTCTGACCCCGGCTAAAGGTGAATCTCAATTATAACTGATTATAGACTTACTTTTGAGCATAGCCATTGTCACCATATCATGTAGATTTACAATGTGTAATCTTAAGAACAACAGACTTTGCATTATACAGTAGTATACTCTTGTACAGGCCATGGTTCTTTCTAAACCTTCACCATCATAATGCATTGACTAGTATCCCTGCATATAGCATACAACCTTTTCAAATGATCCATGATTCAGCAGTATGTCTAGTCTTTGATCAGCCATCAGACGACACATGTAACCTCTCTAATGATTACTGACCTTCACTGACTTCCTATCGCAGCTAATTAAATTTAAATCTCTACTACTTTGTTAATGTACTGTTAAACTACATTTGGTCTGTTTGAAATCAGGCTTTTGAGATTATATGAGCCAAAGTGAGTTAATTCACCAATTTAACAATAAAAGTGACTGTTAATTAATCTACGTTCAGCATTTACTACCATGATTTTTCTTCACAACAGGGTAACTTTCTGATCTAAATCATGTGTGGAGGGTTAATATCTTCAGACTCATCTGCTCTGTTGGTGTGATTGTGACGGGTGCACTGGTACTGGCCGCTACACATCGCACTAGAAAAGGTGACAATTGTGGGTAAGTTATTTGTTCATCAATTATCAAAGGAATTTTCTACTACAGTAGAGACTACTGCAATTACAATCTGGTGTTTCAAAAAATCACAAATAAAACCAAGCTTTATTACAATACAGCAAAGAATGTATATGCCTTCCTGGTACTTACCTGTCTTTCACATTTTCCAAAAGGCTGAAAATCAGTCAACCCTCCCCAAGACCGCTGTCAAAGGAAAGTCTTGCCAAGGAGCAGAAGCTAGATACCCCAAGAGAATGTGATTATGATTATAAAGTTACTTTACCTGATACTGAACAGCCAGTAGACATGGACAGCTGTTTGGTTGAGAATGACTAAAACTCTTCAGTAATACTTCTATTGTACTTCAATTGTACAGTTCAATGGCCTCTTCTAATATAGTCCATCCTGTCCTGTGAAATATGATTTTATGTGTGTGTGTATGTGTGTTTGTGTGTGTGTGTGTGTGTGTGTGTATTGTATACTGTTGATAACAGACAAGTTTAGAGATTCTGTGCAATAGCCTCTTATTCTGTCTTAAGATTCTGACTAATGTTTTTCTTGCTATTGTCAAAAGCCCTGTACCACAATGGCTATTTGATTCATGAAGAAATGGAATGAGAATATTTTCCCCGCTCTTTTCTTTGTTTCTCAGAAATAAATCAGACATTATATGGAGTGGTGACAATTCTGACATGTTATTTCCTCCCCCCTTTAGGAAAAATGAGAAGGAGATTAAAGGATGATTAAAAAAAGCAGTCTTAAGTTGACTGTATGTTAGACATGGGCTGAGACAATAAATGCACAGTTTGCTTTTTCTTTTTAAGACAGATGTTGCATTTTACACGTCTAGACATAATCGTATCACAAAAAGCTATGTCATAAATTCAGTAGTTTTGTCTATCAATGATTTAAAATTATATAAATGACACCTGACAATAATCATCAATGTTGCTCAGGAACATATATGTAATAATATGTTTTATTATACCTCCATGTTGTATACATTTATTGCGATACAGTTTATTGAGTGTGTTGCAGCATGCATCGCAAAGGGGCTATGTGTCTCTAAACTTTTTTCCTTCAACTGCCACTTCAACAAAATCAACATCGCCGAGTGCTTCTCTACTGCTATTTTATATTGGTATTGATTGCCCTGGTGATAAATGTTACATACTTTACCTTATCTTACACACTTACAGAAGTTCAAACACTCATCTATAGAGTCAATTTGTCAAGAATAAGAGAAAAATGTTGACTGACCTTTACTGGTGTCTGTTTTCTATAGCCATAGCCAAATCTGGTGTACACTACCAACATCATCTCTCAACAGAGAGCAGTAAAACTGGAATAATTTTGTACCATTGAGATTTGAAGAGGTTTTAATACCATTTGTGACTACGTTATGAGATTTATTTACATCTCTTAAGCAGGTGGGGAGTTGCTGGTAGTTCTAAGCTACCTGTGTGAGACCACTGCTGTAAAGCTTCAAGGATTCAAGGAGTTTATTTGTCACATACATTGAAATACTAATGTAAGACATGTAGTGAAATTGCATAATTATTAAAAAGAGGGAAAGAAAGATAGGCTAGACTACAGAAGAAGCAAAATAAACAAATAAATAAATAAATAACAGATGTGGCTTGCAGGAGGGAGGTGATGTCGCACACGGGGGAATTGTATCAGCCAAGATGGTCGTGGAGGAGGCGCCACTGCCCAACAGTGTGGATTCGGCCTGCATTGGAGAATTGTCCTCAGCCAAGGCGGTTATGGAGGTGGCATTCATTGCCCATCAGAGACTGCATAGCTAAAGGGGGTATGGCTGCCTACCTCCGAACATGGCCATCAGATGTAGCCATCTACAGGTCCCTGACCTGGCTTCTAGTAGAACGATGTAGCCAAACTGCACCATTGCTTCCCCACATCTCACTGTCACCTTTACAGTCTTGTCTTTCTCTGCGATCTCTGCTCCACAAAAATGCCCCAAACTAAACCAATAAAAACACCAACAAACTTCCTCTCCACTTCCTCCCCAAACCACTTCCTCTCCTGTGGTCTGTGCTAATATGCGGCGGAAATCATACATGTACCTCTGCAAGGATGGAGGCGCAACCAGGATGGAAAGATTCACAAGCCTGAAAGAGTGTTAACTTTACATTTACCAAAACATGAAACAAGACTCTGGTAATTATAGCTGTGTATATACAAGACAAGCATTTAGTCTATGAAGTGACAGCGTGGGTGTATTGACTCTGGAATTGCTTTAAATGAAGTCATTAATAGTTTAGCGTAGGCCCCCAGTGTGCATCATTGTGCATGGCTGGGCCCTTATTGTTTTCTCTTTGGTCTGAAAATATCCTTTCTTAAACTAAACAGTCTTTCAGAGACTGCACTTGCAGTCAAACATTTTATTTTTCAAATTTATTTTGTTAATTGCAAAAAATTGTTGGTACTTGTCACCATTAAAATACTAACTAGTCAATATTCAGGCACTCATAACTAAATTGAAATGGGAGATGGTGCTGTAATTGGTTCCTTCCATGATATGCCAAAACATAGCCATGATTAAGTAATTGTAACTTTTTTCTTCAAAAGTTTTCAAAGCAATCAATGTCCACGTCAGGAAATTATGCTGAAGTTGATTTTATTTCAGTGACTTTATGGTACAGAGTCACTGGGGAGAAATGGGAGTGCCTGCCTTCTAGTCGTCTCAGGTTCCATCATTCATCTCTAAATTTCTTTAGCGTGCACTCATTTTGTATCGTACTCCAAATAAATAAAATTATGACCAGCTGAATCTCTTAAATGTATAAATTAATTAACATATGGCCAATAAAATGTAAATCCTTAACTTAGTAAGTTAAAGGTTCTTTTGTGTCTATTCTGATCTCGCTTTTCCTAGATCTTTTGGGTGGTATTCTTTAAAACAGAATTCATACTCTGTCCTCCAAAGTCTCTACACACTCCATTCCTTTCCCATTAGATCAGATCCTCCATATATAATACGTAAACAGTAAAATGAACAAAAAATTCAATTCAGTGGTATCAAGAACTTCACTATGTTACACGTTACATGTTTAAGCTGAGTTAAAAGGATTGACAAGAATCATACTGGATGAGACCATCTCACCTCGGCTCCTGCTGGTGTCTTGTCTCGTTACAAATGAGCCTTGTGGAGCTGGGCTGCTTTTCAGACTCCTCAAGGTTCTCTCATGCAATAGTGGTCTGTAGTATTTAGCAATGCTAAAAACATGTATGGATTCTCTGGGGCCTCCCGAATGATAGTGGCTTGTTCTTTCCTGTCTGTTTTTGAAAAACAGGCCTTTTGTCCCTCTCACTAACCAGACATTTTATATTCTCTTCTCTTGTACAGAAACAGTCACATAGTTACACAAAAGTGTTAGAAATGATCACAACAAAGTCACTAACTTTTTGAAGGGCCTGGTGCATAGATGGGCTAAATAGTGAGGTACATATAAAACACGCCCTTGCACTTCACGCAGCAAACAAGACTTATGAGAACAGGGCTTGATGTCAGTCTGACCTGACCTGACATGAGTATCTTAGTGTGGCTTAATGAAGCCCAGGTGTCAGATCAACTTCTTCAGCACTGCGTGTTTCAGCAATGGGGCTCCTACTCCTTATGATTGGTGAGTCAACAAACTCAAATTAATGTCTTAGTATAGCTAAAGGTGTATAAATCATACAAAGCAAATGTGATTTGTTTTTATTTGAGGTGTTGAATTAAACCCAACTTAGATCATTTAAAAAAACAATAGTTGTACTTACACACTTTTGAAGATGATTGTGCATTTCTCATCATTGGCTCTTTTTAATAAAGCATTTTCATGTGCTTTGGACACATATTCTCAGACAGGTATGTGCTTTTTCACATTGATTTTATTAGTTTAGCTTACTTACAGATTACTTTAAAGCACACATTCACAAATCATTCATTATACCTACATTTTATTATATATTGCATATTCTGTTTATATATAATATATAATATATATATAATGTTTATATATGTTCTGCAAATTGTATGTTCTGCATTCATTTTTTTTTACCTGAAATTTCAGATTTTATTCCTGCAGAAATCATTGCAAGTGCAACTGAAGTATTAGTGGGGGATAGTTTGAATCTACGGTGTGTCATTTCTCCCACAAATGAAATACATAGAGGTGAGCTACACATGTATCTCTGCAAAAATGGAGTCAGAATCGGGATGGAAATACTGTTGGCGACAAAAGAGGAAATGTTTAAGCTTTCAGATGTTAAAAAGGAAGATTCTGGGAATTACAGTTGTGTGTATTCAGTAGATATAATTGCAGCTGATAGAGAGATTGCCGTGGGACAAAACTCCACCTTCATTCAAGTCAAAGGTAATGGTTTTAAAAATATACTGTTAGTACATAAACTGCAGAAAATGTCTGTCATAGATAACAGCAGGATTGTTCAAATTTAGTGCTGAATTTGTTCAACGGTTCTGATTTGTAAACATTCGTTTTTCTTATGTTTTAGACTTTGGTATGGCTCTTATATTTGTGTCGAGCACCAATGTAGTTGAAGGCAATAACGTGGACCTAATATGTGGTGTGCTTGAGGCCAAAACACACAAAAATGTGCACATATACCTTTGTAAGAATGGAATTGGAGTCGGAATTGGAATGGTGGTTGCTCGAGAAAAAGCCCATTTTACACTCAGACAAGTCAAAAGAGAAGACTCTGGAAATTACAGCTGTGTGTACTCCATAAACAAGTATAACATCAGTAATGTGGCATTAACATATGAAAACTCAGTCGTCATTCGCATCACAGGTAACGTTGCTTATGTATTTGTCAGAAAAAACATTTAAGTGATCTTGACTGAGCTAATGTTTTTATCTCGGTGAGCTAATCTTTCTATCTCAATAGAGATGGACAGTCATCAGTGGTGGGTGAATGTTGTCAGATTCCTGTATTCAGCAGGAGTGGTCATAGCAGTTGTCGTAGTTCTGGTCATTTCTCACTCCTGGAGCAGAAAAGGTAACAATGTCATTGAACAATTAATTCTTATCATTTGAATCTTCATTTTCATTGTTAACAGTAGGCCAGTTCACATTTATGTGTGGATATTATTTAAGAATCAGACATAATGCTTCATACATGTGGCAATAAATGTTTTAAAAAATGTGTCAATTTCTCATATGTAAAGATACAACTGTCAGAACAGCCTGTCAAGTACCAAGTTCCCAAACCAGGACGCACTGATTTCATCATAATCCTGTTACAATCATTCACACCTGAAAATCAATGCAAATGTAAATACGTCTGTCATCCCCAATTCCTGTGGATTCCAACACTTGTGGTGATGGCACATCATAAAGACTTTAACCATCTACACAAAAATGGGCCATTGTTGTTGTTGAGTCAATCTTGATGCAAATACAATTAAAGATACTTCCCCTCTCCAATCCTGTACAATCCTGAGCATTATTCTACTGAATGTGTCCATCTAAAACATCTTATACATGTAAGTGGATAACACTTTACTTGACCGGTGAGTACATAACACATTCTTAGCAGCTGTCATAAATTGCTCACAAAGCATTTATGACTTTGATAAGACATGACTCAACATTTATACCTAACCTTTCACAAATATGGAAGACAGAAAGCCTATAACCTATCAAAATAAAAGTCCAGCAGTCTCTAAGCAACATTCCCGTTTTTGTTTTAAAACTGTTACCTGATCATGTCACATCTAAATGTGTCATGAATATCTTATGTAGTGTAAGGAAACAGGACGTCTTCTCAAGTCAGTAATTCTGTCTTTATTCCGAGAAAAGTTAATAACATAGCATACAAAGATACTATGGGAACACCGGCGCCGGAGTGAACAATAATCAATTGAGGTCCCCCACCATATATACCATGGAGTCACCAATAGTTAACAATGAGGTGGCTAATTACAATATCCTTTGATAACCTTGTCTGGCTTCAGGTGTGACATGGTGGTGGTTAGGTGATCACCTCCTGCCTGTAGACATGCTAATTCACTACCGGTAGTCATCTGGCCATGATGGTCCAAGTTGAGTCACCTTTTGTAATCCCCATTCTAACATTAATGGCTGTTATCTGCCTTCCCCTCTTCAGGTTCAGACACACAGCTAATCTCATTTGGAGTTGATCTTGAATACACAAACACTGTTGGGTTAGGGTCTTTTTGTCGCAGGTCAGACTTGGGGAAGTGATTGAAACTTACAGTCTAACCAGATTCTCATCTCATCAGACCTCCAAATCAAATAAATTCCTTCAGTAGTCTGCTTCAAATCTCACTTTACTACACAAGCTAAGTCACCATTCTGTATTCCAAAAATATGGACAACAGCATTTTTCCCCACAAGAATGATAGTTTATTAGCATCAGTTTCTCTTGTATATATGAAACAGGTATAAAGAGATGTAATACAGACTTAAGACTGAATATTAAATCTTGATAGGACACTAACATGTGGTAACAAATGTAATATGCGATTTAAAAATCTAATCATTTCCTTTAATTAATTGAGAACCAAGACACAGTTTTCAGAAGAAACAATCAAGTACCAAGTTTCCAAACGAGAAATGCTTCCATCCTAATCCTGCACAAGAGATGTTTGAAAATCGATGTAAACAATATGATCCTGTGGTGCCTGTCTGACATGAAGATAAATAAAAATAATAGTGCGTTAATTTTGCCTTTCATCCCATTAAGTACCAGATTCATCTGTATGTTGTGATGTATCATGTAACTTATGTATCATGTGACATTCATCTGTATCATGCACAGCTGTTGTCAATATATCAGGCTCCTAAGGTAGCTGTCTGGGAAACACTGAGTAATTTCACATATTAATTCCCTTGCTACCACCTGGGGTCGTACCACACATCTCCACATCTGAATGCATTGATTTCTATTTCTTATGTCTGGTTTGTAGCATATTCCTGTAAATTACAGTCTTGGGTTAGCTTAAAAATCTAGACATATCCTAGCGGTAGCAAATGGTTTTCTTATGCAGGTAGGATCTAGAAATAAACCATCCAGCCACAGTAGCTGTTTCCTTAAGTTTGGTTGGACCAATCACATTGCTCTATCCTTGTAGAGAGTTGCCTAGATGTACCCTGACTACGCCACTCCCTAGTCGGGCAGGAGAAACCCTTAACTCTTAACTAGCGTGACTGAGTCTAGACCCTCCCCGCAAAGGAACAGTTTACAAGAGGCATATATAAGATCAAATTTGTTACAAATTAGTATCAATACAATTAATCAAATGAATAAAAATGGAAAGAACTGCAGAAAGTAACTGGCTGAAATTCCTCAGAATAATAAGGTCGGGTCAGCACACACAGCTCCCCTCTCAGGAGGCCCTGGTGAAAGGAAAAGACAACAAACCCCACACCGCACAAGCATGCAACACAGCAGGCACTGCACACACAAGATCTGTAAATATCACTACAATATACCACACAGTGTTAAGAGATTACCAATGTAGTGCCCCCTCAGTGCGGACCCCCAACAGAAAGGGAGCGGTAGTCAGGTGCGGATCAAGCCTTGTACAGAGACACAGCCAGCTCCCAACGCCAGATTGACCAGAGTTCTAGCTAAGTAAAACTACAAGATGTTATCCAGGCAGGGATGCCCAGGTGTCAGGTCTGCATCAGATCTGGTCTCGGTCACGCCCCCTCACTCTGCCTCACAGACTCTCAATCCCTCTCCCCGTTCGCACTCAATTCCCAGTGCACGATCACCTTCCCCGGAGTACTAATTGGTGTCACCTGGTCTCCACTCTATTTAAGCCCCCTCCCCGGTGTCCCTGATGCCTGGCCTCGTCATAACCTTCCTGGACCTACTCCGTGTCTTTCGTGTTTTCTCCGTCTCCCGCGAGCCCCGTGTCTAACTCCCCACGAGCCTGGACTCCCCAGTCGGTATTGTAGTTCCTCGTATCTGTAATTAAGTTTGCTTATTGCCTTTTGCGTTCCTATTCCAGTTCTCCTGTGTTTTAGTATCTCCTAAGTTCCTCTGTACTTCCTTGGTTAACGTTCCCTCCGCTAAAGTAGCGGACGTGACTTTTGTTATCCGTTATTTTTGTGTGTTAAAATAAAATGCCTTCGTCCGAGATCTGTCTCTGCCTAGTCTGTGCCTGACAGAAGGCCAGACCGTACTGATAATGGAGACCGAAGCTCCCGACCCGTTCCAAGCTCTAGTTGAAGAGCTCCGTCGTGACCTGCTGTCGCACTCGACACAGCAGGTCAGTCTAGTAATGACCACTCCAGATCCCCCTATCTATTCCGGAGACCCCGAGGCATGTGGTGGGTTCCTGCTGCAGTGCACTCTCGCCCTAGCCAGTGGATGGAATGAGCCGTCGCTCATCACCACCTTCCGCCTCGGCTTAGAACCCGCTCTGCATTTACACCTGGCGACCTACGATGACTCTATGGGCCTGGAGCGGTTCATCCAACTTGCCATCTGGGTGGCACATCGGAGGGAACTCCCCAGCACCGCTCCACCAACGACCCGAACCGTAACCCCCGATCCTCTACCCGAGACGCCCATGCAGATTGATTCTGTCAAGCTCAACCCCACCGAATGATGCAGGCGGTTCGAACAGGGGCTGTGCCTGTATTGTGGAGCCCCGGGTCATCACATTTGCGCATGCCCTGTCCGTCCACCTCGCGTCCAGGTGAGTGGAGTCAGTCTGCAACCGTCTGTTCTGTCACCCTTGCTGCTACCCATAACCCTCACTGTGGCAGCCTCCTCGACTCGGGCTCCGCTGGGAACTTCCTAGCGGGGTCGGTCTGCCGGAGGCTGAGACTCCGGGACTGCCCTCGCCCCTACGCCGTGCATTCCATTGTGGGCCGACCCATGACCCATGACCATCCGACATGCCGTGGGCCCCCTCACACTCTAAGTTGGAGCCTACCATAAGAAGAGTATCGACCTTTTGGTCCTTGAGGAGGCCACGGTCGACGTGATACTGGGTTGCCCCTGGCTGGTTCAACATGCCCCGGAGGTGGACTGGGCCACCGGGGAAATTCAGAAATGGGGGGGAAGCCTGTTTTACTAAATGTTTGTCTTGTCTCCCTCTTCCTAGGTCCCGTCACGGTCATTCTCCCTTGGTGATAGGAACCACCTCAGTTGATAGCCCGCACTGTACACGCAGCACTACCGTAGGAATATATCCAGGTGGCCCTGAGCCAAGGATACATCCGCCCATCCGTCTCCCCCACTGTCTCTAGCTTCTTCTTTGTGGCAAAGAAGGACGGGGGTCTTCGACCCTGTATTGACTACCGGGCGCTGAACAAGATTACGGTTAAATTCCGCCATCTGCTTCCCCTGGTTCCGGCCGCCCTGGAGCAGCTTCGAGGTGCGGTGACCTGCAGAGTGCCTATAATCTCATTCGAATACGTGAGGGGGACGAATGGAAGACGGCCTTCATCACCCCAAGTGGACATTATGAGTATCGGGTAATGCCCTACGGTCTAGCTAACACCCCCTCCGTGTTCCAATCCTACATGAATGAGGTGTTCCGGGAGTATCTCCATCGTTTTGTCCTCCCAGGGGATGAAGATGGACCAGGGGAAGGTCAACGCCATCCTCATCTGGCCAACGCCCACGACAGTGAAGGAGTTGCAGCGTCTACTCGGCTTCACAAACTTCTACCGGATGTTTATTCGGAACTATAGTCTGCTCGTCTCCCCTCTCACCGACCTGCTTCGGGCAAAACCGAAGTCCCTCCGGTGGTCACCCGAAGCCGAGCGGGCCCTCCTGGACCTCAAAGCCTCCTTCACTTCAGCCCCTCTCCTTTCGCTCCCAGACCCAGCCAGACCCTTCGTCGTAGAAGTGGACGCCTCCACAACAGGGGCAGGGGCAGTTCTCTCCCAAGTAAGCGGATCCCCAGCCAGACTACACCCGTCCGCCTTCTTCTCCCGCAAGTTCACCCCGGCGGAGCAGAACTACGATATCGGAAATCGAGAACTGCTCGCCGTGAAACTCGCCCTGGAAGAATGGCGCCACTGGCTGGAGGGGGCCCAACACTCTTTTCGAGTCCACACTGACCATAAGAACCTGGCCTACCTCCAAGAAGCCTAGAGGTTAAATCCCCGTCAGGCCCGGTGGGCACTGTTTTTCCCTCGTTTTGACTTTGTTTTGTCTTACAGGCCGGGGTCTAAAAATGTTGTGGCTGACGCATTGTCCAGGGTCCACGGGAATGCCGACTCACCGAAGACCAGCCAGCACATCTTACCTGCCCACCTTATCGTCAGCCCCATCCAGTGGACCCTGGACGACGCATTGCCCAAGCCATGACCCAGGAACCAGCGCCACCCGAGACCCCGGCTCATCGACAGTATGTGCCCACCGGGTTTCGTAAGGAGGTGCTCGAAAGCCTCCACACCTCCCTAGACACTGGCCATCCGGGGGCTGCCCAGACCCTCACCCTCCTCCGCGACCGGTACTGGTGGCCCTGCATGGAACGAGATGTCCAGAGGTACGTGGCTGGGTGTGCCGAGTGTACCATGGCGAAGACCCACAGGCAACTCCCTGAAGGTAAGCTCCAGCCGCTCCCAATACCCTGGAGGCCATGGTCACACCTGGGCATTGATTTTATAACCAATCTCCCTAACTCTAACAACTTTACTTGCGTCCTAGTGGTGGTGGATCGGTTCTCGAAATTTAAGTTTAAGTTAATCCCCGTCAAATCTGTCCCCTCAGCGGCCGAGACCGCTGAAGCCATCTTCACTCACGTCTTCCGTCGCTTTGGGTTGGCCGAAAATGCCGTGTCTGACCGTGGCCCTCAGTTTATTTATTTTTATGTTTATGCTTCTGTTAGTTTATGCATTCTTACGACGCCTGGGTGTGGCCGTTAGCCTGACCTCGGGTTACCATCCACAATCGAATGGACAAACTGAGCGGACATCAAACGTTGTGGAGTCAATGCCTACCCTGGGCCGAATATGCGCAGAACTCCTTGCGCCAACGCGCCACTGGACTCACGCCATTCCAGTGCACACTCGGCTACCAGCCACCCCTCTTCCCCTGGCACTCCGAACCCTCCAACGTGATCAACGTCGAGGACTTGTATCGAGAGAGCGGGAGGGTCTGGGACACCGCACACCACCAGCTTCAGAGGGAAGTCCGCCGCTTCCAGCAGCACGCGGATGCCCGGAGAAGACCCACACACCCCTACACGGTGGGCCAGAAGGTCTGGCTCTCCACTCGGGACATCTGCCTCCGACTGCCCTCAAGAAAACTCCGCCCCCGGTTCATCAGCCCCTTCGAGATCACGCAGCAGGTCAACCCGGTAACGTTTAAGTTACATCTGCCCCCTCACTACCTCATTCACCCCACCTTCCATGTTTCACTGCTTAAACCCTATCACGCACCTCATTGTGCTTCTCCTTTTCCCCCAGCATCTGATGCACAACCGGATCCGCCTTTGCCGCTCCTGTTGGACGATGGCCCAGCCTATTTGGTCGATTCCTTCCTCGATTCCAGACGCCGAAGGGGCTGCCTGGAGTACCTGGTAGACTGGGAGGGGTACGGTCCAGAGGAGCGCTCCTGGGTCCCGAGGGAGGACATCTTAGACCCCAACCTGCTCACGGCATTCCACGCGGAGCATCCGGACTGTCCCACTCCCCGAGGTCGAGGTCGTCCCAGGCGGCGTACCCGGCGCCCTGGCCGTCGTACCCCAGGAGCGGCTCTTGAAGGGGGGGCGATGTCAGGTCTGCATCAGATCTGGTCTCGGTCACGCCCCCTCACTCCGCCTGCACGATCACCTTCCCCGGAGAACTAATTGGTGTCACCTGGTCTCCACTCTATTTAAAGCCCCCTCCCCAGTGTCCCTGATGTCTGGCCTCGTCATAACCTTCCTGGACCTACTCCGTGTCGTGTTTTCTCCGTCTCCCGCGAGCCCCGTGTCTAACTCCCCACGAGCCTGGACTCCCCAGTCGGTATTGTAGTTCCTCATATCTGTAATTAAGTTTGCTTATTGCCTTTTGCGTTCCTATTCCAGTTCTCCTGTGTTTTAGTATCTCCTAAGTTCCACTGTACTTCCTTGGTTAACGTTCCCTCCGCTAAAGTAGCGGACGTGACTTTTGTTATCCGTTATTTTTGTGTGTTATAATATAACGTCTTTGTCCGAGATCTGTCTCTGCCTAGTCTGTGCCTGACACCAGGACAGATAAAGGATAACAATTAAATGACAAACAAAACAACGAAACAAAAGAAACAAAATTAAACAACAAAATAAATCCCAAGAGAAGCTTGGAAACTAACAGTAAAACAGTGGCTGGCCCAGTCCCTGTCAGGCACAGACTAAACACAACTAGACTTTTTGCCAACAGTTTTATTTTCAAATAAGTCAAACAAAAATTCAAATCAGGTCAACGTCAGCTAAAGATAGCTGAGGGCGGAAGGTCTAACTATAACGCTCAGAAGATTAAGGAAGAACTAAAACACAAGAAGGTAACATAAGTGAACAAAGTACAAACTAAAGTACACTGTGCAACGAGGGATTTAACAATACCAAAATAATAGAGTCCAGGGACGAAGAGTGCAAGGCACAAAGACTTTGCGGGAGACGAAGAACAACACCGCTGACTCTGAACTGATCCAGGGAAGGATTGACGAGGCCAGACAACAAGAGATCCGGGAGTTCTGCTTAAATATTATATATTATATAATATAATATGAGGGGGTGTGGTTGTGGCCAGATCTGACAGTCCCTTTGCAAAAGAAACACATATCAAATCCTTATTTCATTCATAGCACACAAATGAAAAACACAAGTACAATAAATGCAGGCCTACTTTGCAAGAGTGTTCAATATTCCCCACAGCACAGTAGCACAGGAGGATACTGGAACATTCCAGTGCTATACATACCAAGAGGCGTAATCAGTATATTTTAAAAATCAATACAAAGGTTGACTTTATTATCCCACCAGGGGAAATTCATGTGGTCATTGCATGTCTCATAAATACGTGTAAGCTGGGAACGTCCTTAGTTTCTTTTATTTTTCTTTGCTTCCCTTCTGCCTCTTTTCACCACAAAACGTGTTCACTTCCACTTATTCCCCACTAAGTAGTTAAGTGAATTAGAGGGTGGACACTGATTAGGTCAGGTGTTGATCTGTTTGAAACAGGCGTTCATAAAGGCACCTGGGTTCTTGACACAAGGTTTTGCTTCACTGCTGCTAGTTCGCCGTATGCACGGTTATATTTATGGGGGGCTGTGGCCAGTGTTGAGGGCAAGGACACGCTGTTTATACTACTGAGAGGTCGTAAGAAGGAGTGTGACTGCTGACTCCGGTGTCAAGAGGTATGGGAATGAATCAAGCATTGGCAAATCCGTGTTATGATGTGATAGGTTATTTCACCCACCCTTCTGTGTTCTTGGCCAGTGGTCTGTTGGTGCGTTGACTAACGGAGGGTGTGAGCTTCCAAAGTAACGGCTACGAAGTTAGGGTTACGTGAATGGCACAGGTAGGCTGGTGTTAACTTTTGGGGCCTAGCTTTATCATTCAGCTTTGAGGGTGTTAGGTTGCATAGTGCAACAGTCCAAGAGTATTAAGTGGTCGCTTGTTCTGAAATGAACTGTGCGTAAGTGTGTAAGCAATTTACTGTATCGTGCAAGTGTTGTATGTGTTTTTTTATGTTTGTGTGCAGTGCCCCTGTGGAACGGCGCTATTTGCTGGCTGCTGTTCTTTTAGTGTGTGAATGTAGTGTGCGCATGAGTTGTTTTCTCTTTTTATTAGTAGCTTGTATTTTGTTTTCCTCTAGCCTGTGAGCTGTAGCTTACGTGCACGTTAACTGTTTGTTTGTCCTTGTCTGTGATATTGCACTGTACGCTGCAGGCTAGAGTGGTTTATTTGTTTATTTCTTTCTTTTCTTTTCTTTTATCATTATTTGTCTTGTTTAGTTCTCTGACCTTACCCCTTTGTTCAATCACCAAGTGCTGGTGCATAGGGTGGCCTAACGGTTGAGAGGTTACACTAAAACAAGCTGGGTTTCCTAAGTTTGGGTTGGTGCTGTTTGCGAATGACAGTTTTGCAGTGCTATGTAGTGTGAAACCCCTTTTTGTCCTTACTATTTCATGTACCCGAGTGAGAAGTTTGTAGTGGGTGGTGCATTCAAGTCTATTTTATGTGTGTGTCCACAGTGGCTTGTGACATTAGGACCCTAGCTTCTCATTAGTGTTTCTCACCTCTAATGCCGTACAGGCCTCCCTTGTACTCATTGTACTACTTACAAGCAAGTATTTATAACTCATGGATAAACTTAAATGATAGTACACATGATATATTCAGTGTAACCTGAAATTTCAGGTTTTGCTCCTGCAGAGATCTTTGCAAGTGCAGCTGAAATATTAGAGGGGAACACCTTGCACCTGAGGTGTGCCATTTTCCACAAAAATAAAAACCATAGGGGTGAGCTACACATTTATCTCTGCAAAAATGGAGTTGGAATCAGGATGGAAATACTAACAGTTGAAAAAGAGAAAACGTTTAAGCTTCAAGATGTCAAGAAAGAAGACACTGGGAATTACAGTTGTGTGTACTCAGTACACAAACCTGCAGCTCACACAGTGAGCTGCAGTGCAGTGCATCCAAGTCAAAGGTAACACGGCATTTTCATGTTTGGTGTGCACATACACCATTTCCAGGAAAAGTGTTGAAAAGAACAACTAATACAAGGATGCTCATTGGAACAAGTTAGTTTTTCTTATCTGTTTTAGACCTTAGTGTTTCTCTTGTATGTTTTAGACTTTCGCATGGCCCGTATTTTTGTGGATGTACTTAAAGGAAGCAGATTATCTGAAGGAAACATTGTACCTAAAGGAACCGACATATGTTTGAAATGTGCTTCTTTCAAGGCCAAAACACAGAAACCTTTGCACATGTACCTTTGCAAGAATAGAATTGGAATCAGCATAAAGATAACTGAGAGAAAGGAAGCTCATTTTACTAAAAGAAGATTCAGGGAACTACAGTTGTGTGTACTCCATAAGAATTCCGTCCATAATGTGACATCGACAGATGAAAACTCAGTCTTCATTCTGGTCAGAAGTAAAGACATACAGTCCAAAATTCATCTAGCATGCCAATCAAAGTCACTGTATAATTTTATATTATAGAACCATTAGGCCCAGACAATTTTTCATTTTCTTTTTTTGTGATCAAAATCAGTAAACCAGCAAAGTTTGTAAATATTAAAAAGGTGTTCTGCAGGTTATATTGAGGAGCTGATGTTTCTTTACTTGTTTCAGAGAGTATGTGGTGGTTGATGAATGTTTTCAGACTCCTGTGTTCAGCTGGACTGGTCATATCAGCCATTGCAGTTCTGGTCATTCATCACTCCTGGAACTGATAAGGTAACAGTGCCATTCAATACTCATTCCTGCGTCTTCACATCATCATAAGCTTCAGAGTCAACAGGCAAATTCATATTCATGTGTGGAAATTATGTGTTGTATATTTTCCAACACTTGTGTGTGCTTTTCCCTGTTTTGTTTATCATTCCTTTGTTTTTGCTGTAAAGACATTTAAGGAACACAGCTTGCGATTGGAATATTTGGCACACTGCCATTATGAAATTTCGGTCATAAAAGTGAATTCTTCAAATAAAAGTGATAAAAAAAATCTAATGTGTACCCCTCCTGTTGTGTTCAAGAGAACATAAGTTGATGCAGAGGTCTATCACAAAATGTGATGATGATAATGATAATGTATGTATTATCTCAAGTTAAAAATGCTCTGGTCATTTTAGACCGTAACACCAAAGTTGTAAACATGAAACGAATACAACTGGAGGGTTACACAATGATGTCAGCATCATGTCTAATCTGAATGCATTGATCTCCTCACACTTGTGGCACGTTCCTTTAAATTACAGTCTTGTGTCAAGTGCGGCGCAATAACTGCAAGTCTGTACATTAGATAAAGATGTGTATGTACACTGGATGTACTTAATAAGTACAAACTATATGTATTTATTAAGAAGGTCTGTCTGAAACGGTTTATTATTATCATATTTCACTTCAGGATTTACAAATTCTTCAATTTCACCCCTGCTTCCTGAGTCTTTACTGTGACACAGTGACACTTTCCTCAGTTTGTGACTGTAGTTAAAGTCTACATTCAGGAGTCTAAAAGGGATAGTTGGCATAGTTTTGGCATGTGCTTGAAGCTTGGAGTATGTAAATGGTAACAAGACAGAACAATAACTTTCTTTTAAATTGTGAGATGCGATTTACGTTAGTGTATGCAAACATAGACATTTTTGTGTTACAAGCACTTATTTCTGTTATATCAGTTACAAATCTCACTCAAGGCTGTAGATAAAATAAATAAATAAATAAAAAAAACATCCATACTGTAACCAATCTATGTCTTTGTGCTACTGTTCACTACATAAAAGTGACAGTGAAAGTGATGATGTCATGGTCACTTGGTAAAAATGAGTCTCATCAGTGCTATTTAGAAAAGCTCAGGGGTTTCAGCAATGGTAGTCCTATTCCTCATGAGTGGTGAGTTAAAGTTAATATAAATACTAACATACCACAACAGGACATTTATTTTAAAAAGATATTGAATTCTACCTGTTTGCTATGAGAGATACAATTTACCAACACTATATACTGTACTGTCTGTAAAAAGGTATATTTTCTATTACACAAGCACTTAATTCTGTTATGTCAGCTGACTCGTCTGAATCAATACTGCATTGTAGATTAAAAACAACCAGTAACCAGACTACTTGTTTATACTTTTGATGATGTCACTGTGACCTGATTGGCTAAAAACGAGTTTCTTTCCATGTTGGTTAGAGTGCTAATGGGTCAGATCAACATATTCAGCTCTGCATGTCTCAGCAATGGGGCTCCTGCTACTTTTGATTGGTGAGTCAAAGTCAATTTTTAATAGAAGTCACATAAAACAGGTTTTTAAGAATTAAATAGGTAATGTAAAGATGCATAGGCCTGGTTTGTTTTGGTGTTCAGATTTGCATGTCATGTATTTGAGTCATATCATGGAATTTAACAACAAAGGATATATTAATACAATATATATTTTAAATTAACTGTGCATTTCTCATTGGTTCTCATATTTTCACAATAAAGTCTTTACATGTGCTTTGGGGACATGTTCTCAGACAGGTATGTGAGATTTCTGTAGGTTTAAATATTCATGTTATTTTATGAATAACTCCATATTACATCAAAGCAAATTTGTAAATTATGAATATACTTCATTTATTTGTAAATCATGGCTTAATTTTATCATGTGCTTTGGAAACAGATCTGTTTCTCTAATTCATGTGATTGAAATCCCTATTTAGCTTACAAGCAAATAAATCATGGATAAACTTAACTTACAGTTCATATGATGTATTCTGCATAACCTGGAATTTCAGATTTTGCTCCTGCTGAGATCTTTACAAGTGCAGCTGAAGTATTAGAGGGGGACACCTTGGACCTGAGGTGTGCCATTTTCCACAAAAATGAAAACCATAGGGGTGAGCTACACATGTATCTCTGCAAAAATGGAGTTGGAATCAGGATGGAAATACTAACAGCTGAAAAAGAGAAAACATTTAAGCTTCAAGATGTCAAGAAAGAAGACACTGGGAATTACAGTTGTGTGTACTCGGTACACAGACCTGCAGCTCACACAGTGACTGCTGTTGGCCAAAATTACATCTTCATCCAAGTCAAAGGTAACACGGCATTTTCATGTTTGGTGTGCACATACAGCATTTCCAGGAAAAAGTATTGAAAAGAACAAATAATACAAGGAGGAAAGTTAGTTTTTCTTATCTGTTTTAGACCTTAGTGTTTCTCTTGTATGTTTTAGATTTTGGCATGGCCCGTATTTTTGTGGATGGAACTAAAGGAAGCAATATAACTGAAGAAAACATTGTACCTAAAGGAAGTAACATACATTTGAAATGTGCTTCTTTCGAGGCCAAAACACAGAAACCTTTGCACATGTACCTTTGCAAGAATGGAAATGTAATCAGTATGAAGATAACTCAGGGAGAGGAAGCTCGTTTTACTCTCCGAAATGTCAAAAGAGAAGATTCAGGGAACTACAGTTGTGTGTACTCCATAAAGAAGGGTTATGTCCATAATGTGACATTGACAAATGAAAACTCAATCTTCATTCAAGTCACAGGTAAAGACATACAGTCCAAAATGCTTGCTATTCAAAGTTATGGTATAATTTTATATTATACAACAGTTACGTCCAGTCAAACAGTTTTTCACTTTCTGATTAGACAAGAAGCATTCTATGCATCACAAATCACATTTTACTCTTCTCTCCAGCGAAAATGTGTTAATGGAGCTTTAATATACTGAGCCAGGTTTCCATTAAACTTATTCACATTTTATATTTGCATTCATAAAAATTCTGCTCAACAATATGTGCATGTGTTAAAATGTAATTTCACCAGGATGTCTATTGATAGAAACACAGTTAATGTGAATATATGAAGATGCAAAACCTTCTAAGTCAGTTTTCAGAATTGTGCAAAAAGTAGTTTTAATAATAATTTCCAAGTAATCTTGATTTTATTATTATCAAGTACAAACAAATCAGGCAAAAATAGTCAAGTTGGAGTTGGACTGATCATTTTATCAAAATTATATAAATCTATTTCTGTAAATATATCACAAAAGGAATCAGAGGGTTTAGCATCTGAAATCTTCATATACAAATCAATTTCTTTCGACTTTAATTGCATTATGCCTTAATAAAGTTAATCAATAGTTGACTTACCCTGTATTTTGTGCCTACTTCCTCAATGTCATCCCTCAATAACACTGGTAAGGTAGGAAGGCATTAAAAGCACGTTTGTGCTGCAAACGAAGGGTCAGACCAAGAGTCCCTGTTGTTTATTTTGAATACATTTACTTTGCATAGTATTCCATATTAATGTAACATAGTGTGTGATTTTATGATTTATGTCCTCTTTATGAATGTGCTATGCACTCACACATCAAGTAAAGAGAAACCGATGTTTCTATGCAAAGCTGCATGGGCTCATGATGGCAGGGTGGGGAACTGAATCCATGTCTCCTGATATTAACTGTTGCTCCAACACTCCCTCAAAATGTCAAAATGTAGCATTTTAATGTTAACACATTAACAGTTTCATTAAATGGTATTATAAATAAATGCCAACATTTATATGAGTTGAACCATGTCAGTACAAATCTTTAGCTTACAAAATTTTATGAGTGGACTGGTAACTAACCAAATATGGCATTTATATATGCTCACATCCCAACAAAGCTCCATCTCCATGGTATCCAGCACATATTCTCCCTGCAAAGCGAGCTGTTCTCATAGAAGAGCCCCTACACATTAACTGCTCCATTGAAGATCCTGCACACAAATCAGATTCATTCAACATGTACCTTTGCAAGGATGGAGTTGGGGTTCAGATGATTTCAGCAAAAGATCAAAAGTATTTCACAGTGGAAACACCCAGTAGTGAGTCATCAGGTTACTACAACTGTGTATATTCAACGGATAACACTACTCGCCCAAAATGTGGTTCAAAACAAGTAGTCTACCTCTCAGTCTATCGTAAGTGTATTCAATCATCTTTGCCTATTTTCATACTTCATAGTTCATTAAAAAAAGTCAGATAATCAAATACTTCCTGCTTACATGTCAATTTAATATGACAGGCTTGACACTCCTTGACAAACCCAAGGACATCTGAGCAAAATACAGTCATTATTTTTTATTAATTTCACAGACCCAAACCAGAGTGAAGGCATTGCAACCGTGACGGTGATCTTCTTGCTGATCCTAACAGCATTGCTAGTATATCAGCAGAGGGCTCGACTGAAAAGCTGTGAGTATGATAGACTGCTAGATTATAGTCGTTTGATAGAGTTCAGTTATCATTTGAGCTTGCCAACAAATTAAGTCTCCCTCATACAATGGCAGTATCCCCAATGTCCTCTTTGAGCTTTTGAGGGTTCAGGCTTTAGAGGACATTGGCATTCAGCCCAGGTGTAGGATCTATGGATGGGCCTGGGTCCGCTGCTAATTCAATTGCTTTTACAACTATGTGTAATTATGTCCTCAGGATATTTTTTTCTGGCAGATAGGCGTTGACAGAACGATGGAATAAACTACTTTTCATATTTGCTAGAGAAGTCGTGAGACTTTGATTATGATTATATTGCTCAATTTGAACACCCTGCATCTTGTAAGGTAGGTCTGTTTGCACAGGGAGTTCTAAAGTAGGCAATTTGTTTTACACAGCCTACAACACATCCATCCTGACTGCAACATGAACAAATCTGGTGATCTTGCATGGTAGTAGGCTATATAAAACAAAATGAGTGTTTGTTCAACTTTAAGCAGCTGCAGAACTCATTCTTCTATTCTCCACCACTGGTTCAGCCAATGTCTTTATATGAAGACTGTAGAGCTGTTATTCACTGTGGCATATATGGCAAATTCTTTTTGCTATGACTAGTCTAAACCAGGAACCAAGTTTAAGATGCACTTAGCATCTATGATTTGGAAAGTAAAATGAATAAAAATAAAGACGGCATTATCATTATCATTACTTGAACATGTTACAAAATACAAAATAGACTAAACAGTGAACAGGCAGCTAACACTAACTGAGTGGGGCACAGGAAGTTACTTTCAGTTTCATTTTCCCATGTCCTATTCAGTATGCTTTAGCTGTCGGTTTGCTATACTTTATGTGGTATCAAATTTTCTTTCTTTTTTTTTTTTTTACACAGCCCTCTGTGATCTCAAACATATAGACTGAAATATACCAGCTTTGTCCTATAAGAACAGATTACTATCCCAATTTATGTCTATTGTAGTGATATGCGCAGACAGAGGACAACAGAGACAAAGGTCTGTATAAACTTTTTTTTATCTTGCAAAGATACATGTTTATATATGTTGAATTCATATTTGTTTTTTTTCACATGAAAAATCTTGTGTCTCGTAGGACTCCAGTTGATATTAGAGGTATGTTTCTCATTTGTTTCTTAAGTAAATGTACTCTTAACATGTATGTCAACGATGTGTTCTTTTACATGATTTGTGCTTTCTCTACCAGCAGCTGGAACTGTACAACAAAATCCACAGTAAGTGTGTCTGTCTGTCTGTCTGTCTGCTAGTGGATAGTATATGTTAGCCTTCATAATGTGAGGTTAATTAACCTTGGCAATAAGATATCATAAATATAAATATTATATATAATATGAATATTATATATGTTAAAGTCAGTATAAATGGCTTTATTGGCCCTTTCACTTTCACTCTCACTCTTTGAGTTCAACATGCAGTAGTAAATAACTCATCTTTTTGTGCTGACAGTTTGGCAATATATGAAGAAGTTGCAGAATACGCCACAGTATCAGACCCTGCAGGTAGCTGCATTCTCATTGTTTCCTGTGGTTCATCAGTGTTTTGTGTGTTTTTTCATACTGCTACTTTGTCATGTTTCTGGATTTGTTTGTTTGAGCCACAACTACTGAACTGCAGTCTCTCTGTCCTTTGCTTGCAGATCAACACAGGATTGCAGTAAACAGGTACATTAATGATTAAATATAAAATTAAAACTCAAAAATGCTCTCAAATTTATTAAAACTTTCAGAAAATCCTTTCAGTCATTAAGCTTGTAAACTGTGTTATATCTTGTTTTTTGGGGTAACAAAGTGAAATTGCCTGGTTATGTCAACTGTTCAGTCTTTGCAGTTTTAATTGTGTGTATGTGTGCGTTGAAAAGGATGTCATCTAATGAGGCTTCTTTCTCTCTGCAGTAGTGCCATCAACACTGTGTGCAGTGCGGTACAAAATGAAGGTAAGAAGTCTCTACACATCTGCTTCTGTGTTTGATGTGACCAAAAGTCAACTCTTTTTCTTTTTCTTCCTTCCATAACTGTTCTATATATTTACATGTGGGCTTACTAGTATAGATAATAAAATTAGACCATTGAAGTTGAGCTGAACTAGCTTACGTGCATTTATGAGAAACTAGCTCTATACACCCACACCTACTGCTTATGATGTTTGACATTATGCTAAATGCCTCCAAGCACCATAATAGCATCAGGTGGGTCTGCAGTTTCTTTTCTCAAACCTGTTTCGCTACATCCATAAATAGACATGCTTATGCACAGCGCAGGCCCAAGTGGCTGTGGACTAGAATAACATTGCTCAACTGGCAGTAGGCTTTTAATGTACAAAGCCAGTGCATGACCTTGTTGTACACTGTGCATGCAGGACTATGTGAACTTTGCTCTCGTAGTGTAGGTTTAAGTACGCAGTTAGAAAAACTTATGTAATAAAAAGTAAAAAAAAACATTCATTAGTGTGGTATATTATCAGTGATGTAATGCATGTATGTTTTATAAATAAATTTAACAAATCACTTGAAATATATACGGTGAGCAATTGAATCTACATAATTATAACTATAATTGTTAAAATACTTTTATTCTCCTTTTTGTAGATGGGGCTGCAGGGCCGCCTGTGTATGCCAAAGTAACCCATGTAAGGAAAACTAACAAACACAAAGGAGGTGCAGAATTATATAGTCTAATTGGTCATACATGATACAAGATATTTCTACTGCTTTTTTTCTGATTCTGTTTGGGTTCCGAATTCTATCATTTTAGTTTGATGCCGGTGAAAAGATTTTTACGCAAGCTGTTGTATGTCTTTGACATTATTTTCTATGTTCCCTCACATAGCTTCATTGTATGCATTTTATCCATTCTACTTGGAATAATTTTAGTATTGTTGTTTTATTAATGCTAATAAAATTTGTCATTAAACAGGTACATGATACAACTGAATTATCTTTATTATGGTTTTGTCAATGCATCTCAAGTTGTCAAGCTGTCAGATTCAAAAAACAAGAAATGACTGTCTCAGTATTTCGAGGGAACTCCTTCACGGAAATAAGCAAGCAAGCAAGTGAAGGGGTCACACATTGATCACGAGACATGCAACACGTAACCTAAATTTTGTTTCTCATTTCCTCTGATGTAGGCTGTTATTTGATTATTAGGTAAGAGTTAATAGTATGAGGTAATAGTCCACAGGGAAATTGAGATTTATCATTTAAACAACAACAAGCAGTTCAAGTGAAAAGTAAGGGGACAGACAGACTTTGCAAAATGTTGTTTATTGCGCTGTAATCTCTCTCACTGTCACTCAGTCAGTTGTCTGATTTAATAAATATACCTATAATTGAAGATATATTGCTCAATTTTGTCCATTTTGTTCATTATGGGAATGGTGACTTCTGGTAAGAGAATTCTTTAAAAAGCTAAACAAAGTAACTATAATTGTGAGTATGTCAGAAGTAATTCACTAAATGTCTCTAACCAACAAGCATGATACAATGCTACTACATTCCATGATACTTAGAGTAAGAAAAGAAACAGTACTATATTTTAATGCAAATCCAATCTTTTCTGTTGGTTGATTAAAGATGCTGTTTTACACCCAGCTATCATACGTCAAAACACGTCATCAGAGTCCAGTGTGAACACTTTCAGCCTCCGGCAAATCCCTATTTCCGCCCCATCAACTTCAAAACAAAAGCACCTAAATATCTTAAACAAATTCATCACGGACAAACAACTCGACCTTCTGTGTCTAAATGAAACATGGCAAAAACCCCTGGATTATTTCTCACTCAACCAAGCCACCCCTACTGGATATTCCTACCTCGACAACCCACGCACTGAGGGCAGAGGAGGGGGCATTGCCGCAATTTTTCATCAAGACCTCCAACCCCCTGCACTCTCCATCCCTGCTGCATTTGAACACTTGGCCTTCAAACTACCTGGCCCTAAACCTCTTATCATTGCAATCATCTACCGCCCCCCCAAACTCAACCCATCCTTCCTATCCGACCTCTCTGAGTTCATCACCACACTATTCTCAATCTCACCATCTGTCCTACTTCTTGGCGATTTCAACCTTCACATTGACTCCCCGGACTGTAAAAATGCTATGGATTTCCTGGACCTGCTAAACTGCTTCAGCTTCACCCAACACATAAACTTTCCCACCCACAACCGTGGACACATCCTTGACCTGGTCTGCTCTACCAGCCCCCACATCCACAATGTCTCAAGCACTGACCTCGCCATATCCGACCACCTGGCCATCACGTTTTCCGTGGATATTCCCACCCCCAAACCAAAACAAGCCCGCACAATCACTTTCCGTAACCTTAAATCTGTCTGCCCAGTCTCTCTTCTCGCGCATATCAAGCACTCTTTCCAACCTCACCCATCCTGTAAATCAAACCCCCATGGACCTCGTCAACATCTACAACAATACACTGTCTTCCTCCCTCAACAAACTGGCACCTCTAAAGACCAAAACAGTCACCTTCACTCACTCAGCTCGCTGGTTCACCCCAGAACTCCACAAACTCAAAAAACAACTCGGAGAACTAGAACGACTTCACAAAAAACAGACTCACTGTTCACACCTTTGTTTGTTGCCTACAAAGATCACATGCATCTCTACAAATCAGCACTCAACAACGCCCGTTCATCTATTACTCTGGCATCATCTATTCAGGATCCTCCAACCCCTGCTCCCTTTTTTCCACCATAAACCAACTTCTGAAACCCCATGATAACATTACATCCTCATTCACCCCAGAGCAATGTGACAATCTCATGTCATTTTTCAATTCAAAAATAGAAAGTATCCACAACCAGCTTGCATCCTTTTCTGCCACTACCCTGGTCCCAGAACCGATACTTTATTCATCCTCTGGTCACCAGCTTTCCACCTTTTCACCTATAACCTCAGCTGACCTGTCCAAAATACTCTCCACCATAAAATCATCCACCTCCCCCCTGGACCCCATGCCATCCGCACTTGTCAAAGCCTGTTTCACCTCTCTCGCCCCACTCATCACAGACATCATCAACTCCTCCCTTACCTCTGGCACAGTCCCCCCACTTCTCAAGCTTGCCGCCATCACCCCTCTTCTTAGAAAACCTGGCCTGGATTCTGACAACCCATCTCCAACCTCACATTCCTCTCAAAATTACTGGAAAGAGCCATCACTACACAACTCAAGAAATACCTCTGCCCCAACAAACAATATGAAACGCTCCAGTCCGGCTTCCGAACCCACCATAGCACCGAAACAGCACTCCTCAAAATCACAAATGACCTACTGCTTGCCTCAGACTCTGGCTCACTTACCGTCCTTCTCCTTCTTGACCTCAGCGCTGCCTTCGACACAGTTAACCATTCCATTCTCCTCAACCGTCTGAAATCCTTAGGCATCACTGGCTCTGCCCACTCCTGGTTCAATTCATATCTGTCTGGAAGATTCCACTACATCACCGTCAACCATCACAAATCCCACACCACTCCCGTTCTACATGGAGTCCCCCAAGGCTCAGTCCTTGGACCCACGCTCTTCATCTTATACATGCTCCCACTTGGTCACATCATCCGCCAACTTGGACTTCACTTTCACTGCTCAACAATATGTGCATGTGTTAAAATGTAATTACACCAGGACAACGTCTATTGATAGAAACACAGTGAATGTGAATATATGAAGATGCAAAACCTTCTAAGTCAGTTTTGAGAATTGTGCAAAAATTAAGTAGTTTTAATAACAATTTCCAAGTAATTTTGATTAAACTGCATTTTTAATTTTATTATTATCAAGTACAAACAAATCAGGCCAAAATAGTCAAGTTGGAGTTGGACTGATTATATTTTTATCAAAATTATATGAATCTATTTCTGTAAATATATCGCAAATGGAATTAGAGGGTTTTGCATCCAAACTCTTCATATACAAATCAATTTCTTTCGACTTTAATCGCATTATGCCTTAATCAAGTTAATCAAGAGTTGATTTACCCTGGATTTTGGATTTTTTACCCTGGACATACTTCCTCAATGTCATCCCTCAATAACACTGGTGAGGTAGGAAGGCATTAAAAGCATGTTTGTACTGGAGATGAATGGTCAGACCAAGAGTCAGTGTTGCTCATTTTTAATAAATTTACTTTGTATAGTATTTCATATTAATGTAACATAGTGCGTGATTGAGTTTCTTCACCATTCACACCACAGTTTGGCAAGAAATGAAGAAGTTGCAGAATAAGCCACAGTATCAGGTAGCTGCATTCTCATTGTTTTCTGTGGTTCATCAGTGTTTTGTGTGTTTTTTCATACTGCTACTTTGTCATGTTTCTGGATGTGTTTGTTTGAGCCACAACTACTGAACTGCAGTCTCTCTGTCCTTTGCTTCAAGTCAAGTCAAGTCAAGTAGGGATTTATTGTCGTTTCAGCCATATACACAGTACATAGTGAGACTAGACAACGTTTCACTGGGAACAATTGGTGATACACGTAACTGTTAAAACACAGTATGGACAAGACAGATATGTAATAGTGCCTACATACACTATTGCGGGAGAAAACACAGTTGTAAACGATTTGCAGGTCAAAATACAGGTGACCTAAAACAAACACGCTAGACAGGGCATGGCGTTTTGCAGAGCACTGTGGCTAGTGGTGTGATTTGTAAAATGAAGACTGTTCAATATAAATATAAATAATAGCAGCTAGAGACTATTCTACATAAATATAAGTGATAGCAGCAAGAAAGTGCGGGGGGCATAAGGTGCAGTGTGCTGTGATGCGCAGTCCAATTGCACTACAGGTTGTTCAGCAGTCTGACTGCCTGCAGGAAGAAGCTCGGGCAGGTGCGGTCAGTGATACTGCGGAACCTTCTGCCAGATGGTAGTAGGGTGAATAGTCCATAGGAGGGATGGGTAGTGTCTTTGGTAATGTTCTTGGCTTTCCGCAGACAGCGGGTGTTGTAGATGTCTGAGAGGGGGGGCAGAGAGACTCCAGTGATCTTTTCGGCTGTCCTCACAATCCGCTGCAGGGCCTTACGGTCTGCCACGGTGCAGTTGCCGAACCACGCTGTGATGGTGCCGCTGAGGATGCTCTCAATCGTCCCTCTGTAGAAAGTTGTGAGGATGGAGGTTGGGAGATTGGCTTTACGCAGTCTTCTCAGAAAGAACAGACGCTGCTGGGCTTTCTTTGTGTGTGGTGTTGAGAGTCCATGAGAGGTCGTCAGTTATGCGTGTGCCCAGAAACTTTGTGCTCTGGACAATCTGTACTGGAAGGTTGTTGATGCACAGTGGGATGTGTTTATGCAAAGTCCGCCTGAAGTCGATGAGCAGTTCTTTTGTTTTGTCCACGTTGAGGGACAGGTTGTTGTTGGTGCACCAGTTGACGAGCTGAGCCACCTCTTCTCTGTACGGGGGCCTCGTTGCCTCCGCTGATCAGACCCACCATGGTAGTGTCATCAGCAAGCTTGCAGATCAACACAGGATTGCAGTAAACAGGTACATTAATGATTAAATATAAAATTAAAACTAAAAAATGCTCTCAATTTTATTAAAACTTTCAGAAAATCCTTTCACTCATTAAGCTTGTAAACTTGTTATATCTTAATGTTTTTGGGGGTAAAAAAGTGACATTGCCTGGTTATATCAACTGTTCAGCCTTTGCGGTTATAATTGTGTGTATGCGTGTGTTGAAAAGGATGTCATCTAATGAGGCCTGTTTCTCTCCAGTAGTGCCATTAACACAGTGTACAGTGTGGTACAAAATGAAGGTAAGAAGTCTCTACACATCTGCTTCTGTGTTTGATGTGACCAAAAGTCAACTCTTTTTCTTTTTCTTTTTCTCATTTATGAGAGGCTAGCTCTATACACCCACACCTACTGCTTATGATGTTTGACATTATGCTAAACGCCTCCAAGCACCACAGCACCATAATAGCAGCAGGTGGGTCTGCAGTTTCTTTTCTCAAACCTGTTTCACTACATCCATAAATAGACATGCTTATGCACAGCACAGGCCCCAGTGGCTGTGGAGTAGAATAACATTGCTCAACTGACAGTAGGCTTTTAATGCACAGTGCAGTGCAAAATGCAAGTCAGTGCATGACCTTGTTGCACGTTGTGCATGCAGGACTATGTGAACTGTGCTCTTGTAGTGTAGGTGTACACAGTTAGAAAAACTTACGAAATAAAAAGTAAAAAAAAAAAACATTCATTAGTGTTGTATATTATCATTGATGTAATGCATGTATGCTTTATAAATAAATTTAACAAATCACTATATGTGGTGAGCTACTGAATCTACATAATTATAACTATAATTCTTAAAATACTTTTTGTAGATGGGGCTGCAGGACCGTCTCTGTATTCCAAAGTAACCCATGTAGGGTTACCCTTAGGTAGGACTTAGAGCTCTCCACAGCAACATCTTAAAGTTGCACAACTTTATGGGAGAACTTAGCAATGGTCCACCTGATTATGCAATGTAAGTACTTGCTACTTGCACTAATGTGGTAAAAGTTGTTTTCGACAGTCATTGTAATATGTATAGTGGTAACACTTTCTGTGACAGTACACTTCTTACTGTAACTACACCATGGAATATACTTCATTGCATGGGGAAATTTTACCTGCGTGAAGTTGGCACCCCATATGTTGAAAATATGAAGAAAAGTATTTTGATTAGTTTGTACATTGTTTGTGCACAATTTAACAACAAACCATCTCTATGATATTTAACTTTTAACAGGTTTCTGACCTGAGGTCACTCAGCACACAATCAGCATCCAAATGACTCGAAAATGGTTGGAATATTTTTGTGCTTCATTTCTGCAGGCAAAACTAGCATTTGTGAACAAACTGTCTTTATGATATCGTTATACCACTGATGGTAGATACATGTGTAACAGCAAACAAATATTACACTGCTCGACCAATCACTTGCATGTGCACTGAGAATTTAAATGTACAAATCCCATTATGTACATTCCATTACACTTTTGTACACAGTTTACACACTGTTACACACTGTAGCCTAATAGAAATTGTTACCTTTAGAGGTTTAAAAAAAATCTATTTCCATTTTAATTCTCATCCAGTCATGTTACTTTGTTGATATGAAATGATATCAGTACTTTGAGAAAACAAAAATAGGTTTTCTCAAGATATTCTTTATAGTTAATTCTGGCGGCAGTGGCTTCATGACCTAACAAACTATTATAAATAAATATTACTATCTGTCTATCTGTCAGTCTATTTACTTTAATCATATATTTTGAGAGATGACTAGAACAACTATTCAGTGAGTTGCCAATTTATAAATTAATCAACAATTGTGCGCAACAAAATACATTCTTTCTTAAAGTGATTATGATTTCTCTACCAGCTGTGTGGACTGGTCGTTTACCAGGTACTGCCTTTTCTTTTACTTACCAGACAATACAGTATTGATAAAATGAATCATAATTAAAAAATGTCATCATTTTATAGCCAGGTAGAGCTGTTTTTCTTTCTTAAGCAAGTGTTTTTTCATTTACCTAGCAACAATTTCTGCATTGAAAACAGAGGTATTGATAGGAGAAGATGTATACCAAACATGTGGCAGAAATCTTCCAGCCCATGTACACATGTACCTTTGCAGAAATGGAAGAGCAAATCAGATGGAGCTGGTGGGAAGCAGGTTATGCCTTTATCCAAATAAACAGCGTCAGTAAAAATGACTCTGGACAGTACAGCTGCATGTACTCCCATATGAAAAAGAAGCCAACTAGTTCCTGCCAAAATGCTGAGCATTCTGTTTTCCTCAACATCTATGGCAAGACAAAGCTGTTTAACCCCAGACCAAAATATGTGACTTCATTATGCGTTGAAATATCCTAGAATATCCTTGGTGTAAAACAGATCTAGCTTTTATTTAGCTCATGAGCACTGATCTGATTAAGTTGCTGATTAAGCTCTTTTGATATGGATGCTGTTATATTTGATGATTGTATTTGTCATCGATAAAAAAAATCAAAAAAAAAAAAAACTGAACTGAGCATGTGCTCAATTGTGTCACTGGGATTTTGTTGTGCACAATTGTTCTGAGGTCATCAACCCAGCAAGAATATCCCAAACGTCAGATTTTGGAATTGTTGGGAAAGACGTGATAATGCCAGTACAGACACATGGCTCTGTTCCATGTGTGACATGCACTTCTGCAGATATGGAGTTGGGATCGGCATAGTGTCACTGAACCACACCACACACCATGCTGTCTTTACCATCAGTAATATCACCCTGGCCAGCTCTGCAGCTTTTAACTGTGTTTATTCAAATGTGTCCTATCAGCATGTTTGCCTGAAGAGAGATGGCCTAAATAGTTTTCCTTAGGGTGTACGGTAATGACTCTTCTCTTAGTGGTGGTGAGTTGTATACAGTATGTATGCATCTAAATTTCTTAAAGGTTAAAAAGAGGGTTTCTCAGCAAAGCCATGTTCACTGCAGCAGGATTGCTGTTTGTCAATCTGTGTAATAAAATGACTATAATGGGACTTAACAATGCCAACAAAAATTCTAAACCTACATATAACTATGTGAGAAATTCTTCATATTTCTATGATTTTGACCCAGCATATAGACATATATTTATAGGCACGACTTCTGATATGCTTCAGGGAATTGTGGTTTGATGTAAAATATAGCTAAACTGTGTTATCTTGTACTTCATGGAAAGCTGTTGTGTGTTTTAACAGATGCCCAAACCTGGAGAGTGAATGTTGTGAAAATGGTCATATCAGTGGTGGTGATCATCGGAATCATTGTGCTGACTTGTTCTTGTTCTTCCCATCTTTTACTGTTAACAAACCCACATGATAGTCATGTCGCAGCCCAGCACATCAATCCCTGTCTGCAGGACCTGTACTCTAGCCTGGTTAAACTGCAGCCCATTAACCAATCACTGGAATCCTAGGGACCAATCAAAACAGCCTATCTGGTATTATGTAGGCTTTGTATGATGATGGCCATAAAAGTACAATCAGCACATGCTGATCTTGACGTTATAATATTGTGTATTTTCTTTGGAAATGAGCAAACAAGTGCATTTCAAATTGTTTACTGCACTTCCACAATGATGTGGCAACTTTAATGCACCAATTTTACTTCATTTTCCAAGGTGGCTTTGAGGGACTTTCCTGGAAACTGGAGGCGAATGAACATTCCGCAGACCCATTTTCCATTCTGCTTACCGACGCTCACTTATTCCCTTTGTCTATGCATAGGCATTAACAAAACTGACATCAAGTCTTTGTACTTCATGCGGCTTTTCATTATGTGATGGACTACTTATTGTCTAGAGTATTGGACCTTTCTTTCATTTTCCTGCTATGTTATGTTCACGGTAATGTGCTGCACTACAGTTTAAACTATGTCCGCCTGAACTTACAGTAAAATAGATGCACTGCACAGTGGTACACAAAATATGACGATTTTTCTCAATTCCTTGTCCAGCAACCCCTTGCGATGTCTGTAATGTATCTGACAGTGAGTCAATGAACACACACTAACCTTAAACAGTGGGCAACCTGGGCATGGTGACTGGGGAACAGTGCAGGGTTAAGTGCCTTGCTCAAGAGCATCTTAGCCATGGATTTCAACATGGGAGAACAATGTTCAACTACTCCCCCAACACACATTTTCCCTGTCTGTCAAAGATCGAATCAGCCAACCACCTTTCAGTCCCTAATCTGAATCCTAAACCTACAAAGACTTGCCACATAGCACATGAATAATGGGTCCTAGCCAAAATCACAGAAATCTAGGTAAAATCTGGGCATACACTGAGATAATAGATAATATCTAAAATGAGGGATCAGGCTGATTGAATTTATTACATCCAAACCTAAAGAACAAACCCTGTAAACTTTTGATGGCACCTCAAATTTCAAAGAGTTTAAAGAAACAGGACTAATACATTTTATGAACAATGTAAATATGTAAATTTTACAAAGTGAAATAAATTTGTGGGGTTGTAGAGCCAGAGGCAATTTTACAGATGAACACCAGGAGTTACTGTTGTATTAGATTTCTTTTTTTTTCTTAACCCATCGCTGATGATATGTTGTTTTAGTTTTTATCTTAAGGTCTTTACAGTATTAGGCCATTGGCATTGGGGTATAATTTATGCTTAATACATGATCTCAAACTTATTTTTTAAATAATGATATGTTTTTGTTAGTTGTTTTGTACAAAAGTCTGTCAGTTCCCATGTAACCATAACTATATTGATCCCAAACTCATTGTCCTCCTTAGCTGCTGAACTTCTTTAAGAAGAAGATCACAGGCTTGAGTGGATACAGACTTATTACCCTAACATCTGTTGTCATGGTGTTCCCCTGAGATTTCTCCTCTGACCGTTACAGTCTGCAGAAAATTGAAATACGACACATGACCCAAACAATTTGTGCATGCAAACATGTATCATATATGCAAAATAAAATACATGCAAAATAAAGCTAGTTATAACATTAGCTTTGTGGTAAAATGTAGTTTAACAACTTCTAAAATGTGCCTGCAACATCGCCAGTTAAGTTATGCAGCCTACATTTGCGTCGCAGTGTTAGTTTACTTTCACTTTTCAGGGTGAAATGCAGAGTCTCTTGGGTGATGAAAGATGGACTGCTATCGTGAATGCACACATTTCCTTCCACTTGTAGACTGTAGTTATCCTTGCAATTTACAAATAGCCGTTCACTTGACTAAACTGACAGGAGTCAAACTACTTCCTCTTTTCTCTTAGAAGTGAAATGTTTTCTGTATGAAAACATGCCTGCAACATTTTAGTAGAGAGCATTCAAACACCACATTCAAACATCAGAGACTCTACATCTTATCTCTTGCTCTCACTGTACACACATGGAATAAAGCCATAGTATACAACAAAAGAAATGAAATAATAACACACTTCTACAATGACCATCAAAAAATATCAGTATCAGTAAAAGTTCTGTTTGATAGTTTCAGTTTCTGTTTAGGATTATGAGGGGGGAAAAGAGCAGAAAGAGGGAGACAGCATCATGTGTGACCAATCAGGGAGTACACATCTCCGCCTCCTTGGGGTTTTGCGTTTTTCCGTTCTTGGATACTTTGGCATACACAGACACTCCTGAAGCATCCTCTGCTACTCCATCTACGGTGAGCACACATTTATGAGTTACATAACAGTCACTTCTGTAGAGCATCATCTGCTGTTGATTCACATGCAATGTATATTTCAGAATTTATAATTAGTGATACGTTTTCACACAGTGAATCCAGTGACAACAAATGTATGTACTGTATGTGTATTTTTCTTTAGTTGTTTTGTTGAGGCCCCTTTTAAGTGTTTCAAATAATCATGCACTGAAATATACAGGCAGCTAAACAGAGCAGTTCTCATCATCACTCAGTATGTGCTGCAAAGTTATGCACTAACAGCTCAAGGGCTGTTGAGCTAAGCTCAATCGCCCCCGCGAGCCTCATCTATTCTGGCAGACCACAGCCACTGAGGACTGCGTAAGTCTGTCTTGTATAGACATATATCTATTTATGAATGTAGCGAAATAGAGTGTTGAGGGGGGAAACACTGTGCCCACACTGCTGTCCTTGTGTCGCCATGTAGTGATCTGCATGTCACCGATCTCAGAAGCAGCAAGTTTTGCCGTTCATGACTAACCAATCGTTACCTCTGTGGTCTCATGAGCGCACAGAGACACATTAAGCTCAGTGAGTGGTTTTATGCTCTTGTCTATTTACTCACATGTGCATCAAAACATTGAAACTTTTCTCTTTAGACATGGAGGAGAAAGAGAGAGAGAGAACAGAGAAAAGAGTATACCCAGCAGTCCCAAAGATTGAAGACCTCAAGAAACTTGGATATTTATTAGGAGATGAAGAAGACTTTGCAATATTAGCTGCACACTATGTATAAAGTTGTGACAAAAAGAGGAACAACCACTTAGTGATGTGCCTATGAATGCACACATTCTTCACAACATCTCATCCAGACACACGGCACACACACATGCAAATACACATACCTAAATGTGCCATGTAAATGTATATATGATTGTATTCCTACGGTGTACTGTACATACATACGAAGTATGTTTGTTTGCTGTTTGCTTGTTTGTTCTTCTTTTCTTTAATGTATGCCTTTTCTATTATCCCTGTAAACGCTTTGGCAATACATGTGAATTGTCATGCCAATAAGGCATATTTGAATTTGAATTTTGAGAAAATTGAGAAAGAAAATTGTTGACCTTAGGTCGCATCAAACTCAAAGGTAGATGTGTAAAGGCTCCTTACCTTGTCTTTGTATCAGGCTGTACACAATACCTTTGGCAGTACTGCAAAGAAAAAGACCATTAGGTGACATCCTCTGCTACACTATCAATGTAATATCATATAACATAAGGTGTCGCACTTTACTTTGAACTGCGATTTCAATTAAATATGATAGGGCTTAACAACCATAGTAAACATCAGTTGAACTTGTCAGTAGCAGTGGATTCAGCTGTTATTAGCTGTAACCATTGTTGAAAAAAGTAGTACAGCAATTGAACAGGTTTCTTTATAACTGAGCTGCAAGCTATTCTATGTTTTAAATTGACGTCTATTCTTACACACGAGTTGCAACCGGGTGATTATTGTGACAATGACCTTCGGGGTGTGCTGTTATAAGGAATTAATGAACTTGGCAGAGGAACTTCACTCTGCCTTTGACATTGTGAAGAAATTTGCCTTTGCCTTGTTTATTCATTCTATATAACAGCACATCTCGTCGTCCCTTATCTCCTTACGTAACTCCGTAATGAATGTACCTGTTAACTGCAGCTCTGTTTTGACCTGTAGGCAGAGGGATTGCATTTAGGTACTGTAGATGCAGTTTGAACAGAACATCCAAGATACCCAGCACATTAATGGACTACATGCAACAACAGACACAGCTACCTTTGGGGTGTGATATTGGGGCATATCCTGCTATTTCTTCATAAACTGCCACTCTGTCACGCACAAATTAGAGGATAATTTAGTCATGTATTTTCCATGCAGATGGTGAGCAGTAAACAAAGCCAGTAAAGATGTTTTATAGTGTATGTTGTATATGTATTTTTTCTATTTTTGGAAAGCAAAAGGTGGTGAAACATCAAGGCTAATTTATCCCACTTTATGACACGTGTCAAATGAATCCACCCACTCTCTCTCTCTCTCTCTCTCTCTCTCTCTAGAAACAGACACACACACACACTTACCCTTGATTTTGTTGTCCACTTCCTCCCACTGTTTGAAGTTTGCAGAGAAAACTCAAACCACATATTTAAACACTGCTTTAACTTGGCTCAATCAGCATAGCAACTAATGTGAAACGTACCTGTTATATCAATTTCAGTTTCACTAAATACGATGTGAAGATTTAATTTTCCATGTGATGAATGGACATTTTCAGCATTAGGGATGTGACATTTAACAATCAAAATATGAGAACATGAAGAAGCAGAAGAATATATATTTTGTATATTTTGTCATGTAACCTCTATAGTTAAATGTAGACAAATACGCAAATTGAATGTAATCACTTTAAACGATCACTTTTCATGGAATAGAAAATATAACTTAACTGTATTAAATATATAACACAAATATGTTAAATATTTTATTTAAATTGTCTGTTTATACATAGAGGTTTATACCCTTGTCTCTGTCGTCCACTTTCTGAACTTATCACTGCAACAGATATCAACAAGGTTAGTAATCTTCCACAAATATTACACATTTTCTCACAAATTTGCATCAGGACACTGTATGAAAGGGTGTAATGTAATTTATCAATGGAAGCAAAGATAATTTGACTCAGGGAAGTCACTGTGAAAGACGATAGGTGCTGCTGGTAGGTAGAGAACAAAAACATTTAATACAACATGTACAATACTGAACCTGAATGGGGCACAGTAACATACTTTCATTTTCTTTTTCCTATGCTCCATTCAGTTAATGTTAGCATTAGAGGGGCTTGAGGACATTTTCAGACCCCTGTCCAATGACTGGACTTATGTTTATTAACAGTCCGGTTTTAAGCCTATTGTACTTACAGTATTTAAGATGAGCTCTGTGCTGATATACCACCATTGCCGCTAGGATCAGCAGGAAGATTCCTGTCACGATTGCAATACCTCCAAAATAATTGCTCTTGTTTGGGTCTGTGAAGTTAAGAAAGTGTAGACATTCATTTGTTTTGCTCTTGTGGTTTGTCCATATGTGTCAAGCTATTTATTATGTTTACAAAGATGTGCCATGATTCTGTTTGTTGTATAATTGGTACCGTAATATAATGTTAAACACTGTTATCTGAATTTATTCGAAAGAAAACTACATTTAAAAAACATATTTTTTGTGTTGACCTTGTGTATTGGCCTGGTGGCTCTGGTAGACAGAATAGCCAAGGAGGCGAGGTCTCCAAAGCTACCATTACTATAGATCAGCTTTACCACATTTAAAATGCTACTTGGTCGCATTTACACTTTACAACTAAAATAGCACCTCAATGGGGACACTCGATTTTTGTGTTTTTGTCTTCAATCAAGTACAAAGTATTACCGTTTCATGGCTTACACACATAGAAACAGAAGCAGGCATCAACTTCAGTCTTATCAAAAAAACAATACATTGAAAGCATTAACAACAAAAAATGTTGAATACAAAAAAGTCCAAACAATTTCCAATTAAGGAAAAAAAACAGCTGGTTTCTTCATTTAGGCCTCTTTATGCTCTACATCAGTTGCTGAGAGAGACAACTTTTTCAAAATGACATTATCATGAAATTTATTCATGTCTTAGTCAATTCAAATTTATTTATTTAGCACCAATGTACAATATAATTGTTTCGTGGAGCTTTATAGACATTAACAATGAGCATATAGTTATAGCTATAGAGCTATAGTTTTGGTTAAAAATCATGTTTTTGTTCCACAACATGGTGACAGTCAGGCCATAGATGATCATCTACAGTTCTGACTGGACAGCATACTAGCATTTTAAAGTAAGAGGGTGAGGTCTGTCAAGGGCTGTATTATTGGATTGGATTGGATTATTGGAGTCACAGGGCCTCTAAATTGGAAGGAGTCGGTTCTGGCACGGGCCTCACATGGAGTTGGTCTTGGATCTGTCATTGAGGGTTAAGAGCTCAGGTTTCAAGTGGGACTTTGACATTAAGTGGGGAAAACATATTGTTCCACTGCAATTCATATTCAGCAACATCATGAAAGTCTAAGTAAAAATGCATAATTTAAGTGGCGAAACATCCAGGCTCCAGGGCACAGACTGAAATGCCAAAGAGAAACAAATGTATTATATTTTGCCAGTAAACATGAAGCATTGTATTACAGTAAGATCTGGTCAGTGGGCATTTTGACACTCATGTAATGTTTATTTTTACAACCATAAAAAAGGAATGTACAGTGTTTGAATAATACCCAGCCCTAAAAAGCTGTTATAACTGAACGACAGGAAATTGTGAGAGGAATCTAGACTGATGTTTGAAGGTAAACAATCACTCTTCAGAAAACAACAGAGAGGTTGGCAGGAGTATGAAGATGCTACTCGTCACATTTGGTAAGAATGACCAAGTCAGCATAATTAGGCTATATATTCATATGCACATAATAATAATAATTTCATTGTCAGAAGATTTTTATCAAAGATGCCCATCACTGCCAGTGATACTCATACGTTTGAAATTTTGAGAAAGGCAGTGTCATGTATTTTTCTGTCCTTAACAGCAATCATATTGAATTGCAGAATGTCTTTTCAGACAGGTAAGACCTTTTCCCTAACTTCTGTGAACCCCACGTTGAGAGTTTGTATCGCTTTGGATAAAAGCATCTGCTGAATACAAGTCAATTTCCCTTTTTTTCACTGATTTCAGTTCATGCCTACATATATGCAATAATTTTGTTCAGTGTCAAGTAATACCTTCATTTTTGCAAAACTTAATCCTATGTTTCAGAGAGTGACATCTTCAAACCTGCAAAGATTTCTGCTCCTCGAAAACATGTATATGAAGGGGAGAATGTGGCTCTGAGGTGTAGCATCAATGGGGTTGAACTCACAGGGGTCCTCAACATGTATCTTTGTAAAGATGGAGTAGGAGTTCAAATCGAACCGCTAAGTGGCGTGAGGGAGTTTATCTTTATCCTATCTAAAGTTATTCAATCATACTCTGGCAGTTACAGCTGTGTTTCTTCAACTTCTAAGTGTGCTGTTAGTAGTGTGAATTCAACAGGAGAAAGTTCCATCCTCATCCATGTCAGTGGCTCAAACCACCATCAAGGTATGTGAATATTCAATGTGCATTGAAAATGGTCAATTCCACAGAAAGTGGACTCTTTGTCAGATTCTTAATGCCATTGAAATGCCATGCATTTTTTTTAATGTAAACTCTACAGCCAAAAATAGCAAATGACCTAAATTCAATGTAATCATTAATTTCATACTAACACCATGGCATTTTAAAAGGGGGTCACTTTTGCTCAAACCTTAGTTGCTCATAGAACATGACCTTGGAATCAGCAACAGATTTTGGGTCACTTCTGTGGACTGAACCCAGGAAAAAACAGAGCATTCAGAGTATGTATCCATGAGCTTTATTGGGTGCAAACACCTACCGTTTCAATGTCTAGAATCTTCCACAAAGTAGAGAGAGCTTTGTTGATTTTATTGGCGTTATAGATGTGGCCAAATGCCTTTTTTTATATAGATCTAACGTAATGAAACACAAAATTTGTATAGGTCATTCTGTGTCAACTCAGCGAGATTAGGGGAGGTTGGTTGCTTGACCAACTCAGAATCTCTTTATTGAACTTTGAAGGAATGATATTTGGTATCTGAAATGGATATCTGCCAATTTAGCTGAAATTACAACATTCTCATGTTTTACCAAATTATTTGCAAGTTGAAACTGAACTAGATCAAAGTCCTGAACTAGGTCCTACAATCTTCAAATTTTCAGATGATGCTTAAATTATTATGATGATTGGAAGGAGTCAAGCATATGCTGGCAAACGATCATCAGATTTTTACTCTAAAATTCAGGATTTCTTCAAACAAACAAATAAAGCGGATTTTCAAAAAGTTAACACAGGTAAAACAAAAAAAAGGATTCATGTTCACATGACTATATCTTGAGTCATGGGTAGGTTGATGACTTACATTTATCAGCCGTCATGTTGTGTTAACACTTCTTGTTCAGAATGTTCATGCTTGGAATCTCAACAGTGGTGGTATTAACAATGGTATCCAAGTTGTTCTAGAAGGGTGTAGTGGAAAAGCCTGACAGTATGTGAGCACTGAGCACCAGAAATTGAAAAATATTCTTAACACTATTGAAGTGAGACAATCATTCATGCTGAAATACTTTTTTAAAGATTTTACAAATAATAAATGAATAAATTTATGAATAAATATTTTTTTATATATTTATTTTCCCCCAACATTAAGAAACCATGTTTTCAGGGGAACCCATTTGGGAACTGAGCTGCTCTTTGCTCAGTTGTCATTTGCATACGATTTGCTACATCCACATCAACCTCACATTGACAGCTCCCTCATGAGATCTGTGTAGCTAGCTTTTTTCTGATACAATAACGATTTGTTAGTTTGAGATGTGTGTATGTCATAGTTGACATGATCCTGTTGTGACTGAACACTGTGACCATGTTGACTTCCTTGCATTACTCAATGTGTCATGAGAGACAGTTGTTTTTAACTAACAAATATTTTTTTTAATTCAAAATATTTTTTTAAAAAAATGGCCCCCCCTCAGAACATTACTGGCACATGAATATCTTCCGAATATTTCTATCTTGTGGAGTGGTCTTGGTGGCTGTGAATTTACTTACTTTTTCATTCACCCAAGAGAGAAAATTTAATCTTAAATAAAACTGTGAAAGGAAAGAGGAATTTGTATACATGTCAAAAATATTATGTAAAATAACATTGCCATTCGATTCTTTGACTTTGATACACTGGGTACAATCGTCAGATCGCCATCAAAATAAGTCACCATTGTTCTATTGTCAGGCACAGACGGGGCAGAGGCAGTATTAAACAAAGGAGTATTCATTGAACAAACCAAACGGGGATTAACAAGTCACGTCCGCTACTATAACGGAGGAGAACAGAAAACTACAACGCTCAGAGGTAATTATTAACTAACACACAGGAGATCTAGAAGGAAAACACAACAGCACTGACTAGAAAGTCTAGGCACGCAGGGCGAACAGCACAGGAGAACACGGGAGATCGTGGGAGACGGAGGAAACAAGACTGACTCGGGGGTAATCCACGGTAACATTGACGGTAGTACTGACGAGGCCAGACATCAGGGAAATCGGGGAGGAGGCTTAAATAGAGTGGAGACCAGGTGACACCAATTAGTACTCAGGGGAAGGTTCCCGTGAACTAGGAAGTGATTGCGAACGGGGAGAGGGATTGAGAGTCTGTGAGGTAGAGTGAGGGGGCGTGACCGTGGCCAGGCCTGATGCAGACCTGACATCTATGTCTTTTCAACAGGAAGAGAAAAGAGATGTTAAAATGGCAGATCAGCTAGCCTCCAATGTCTGTCTATCATCTGACTTCAGGATAATTATTGCTTTTTGGAACACTCTGTATTATTGTTATGTTGTTGCTGTGCATTGTATTATTGTACATAAGCATTTGTAAGACCTGGTGAATTTGTAATGTACATCAGCAATCCACACTTTGTGCCTGTGTGTTGTATAATTCAACATTTGCAACAAAAACATTGCAAAAATAGTACAGCTTCTGATTAAATTAAAATTAAAAACAATATTAATCACACACTGTAGTGAATTCATTCTGATTATGGATTGTTACTCAAAAATGCAAAAATGCGTGTACCACACACACAGCCTGGCCATTTGACCAAGATGTCTGTGAAAAAAGTACTTGCTGTCACACAATGCTTGCACATCAGAGAGTGTTTTCCCTTTCTATTTATGAACTGTGTGGGATGTTTCATTTTGGTATGTGTGCAGTCAATTGTCCCGAAGCACTGTAGCATACCGTTACCATACTTATCATACGTACAGAAACATTTTGTTGCGAAAGTCCAAAAGCATCAGACCTTTTTTGAAGTCTCCCCTCATCACTTAGGTAATACAAGGTGCAACCTTAGTGGGAACATTCATGGGTTCTCTCATTCTGGTTGTTGTTCTTTCCAGATGCAGACATTATCTCTCACTAGATTTTATCAGTGCTGATCTGGACGTTAGAAATTTTGACACATCTTTGAAAACCATTAGACATGGGCAGATCAGTTCTACTGTAAAAACTCAATAAGCAAGACTGGACTAACAACAGGTTTAATCCATATGTAATACAAATGTGACAGTGGACATTGTAACAGTTTAGTGATGATCACAGTCTTTGGCGCAAGCCCCCGTCATCAAACCATTATGGCAACAGTTTAGGGTGTAGGCTCCCAATATTCATAGGTGTAGCGGTAAGCCAATCTCATATCTTGCGGATGACAGAAGACAGGGTCAGAGCCTACACCCAGTATCATAACAGGGACCAGCTGATTGCGGTGGTTAAAAGAGAATGTCCTGTAAATGGGCGTGACCAGAGTAATGAGCCATTGACCAATCCAATGGAGTGGTGGTTGGAAGAGAAAATGTCTACTTCTGGGGCATTGTGGCTGGAACCAGCTGGTGTTAAAAGTAATTAGTTTGTAGTAAGAATTGCAGACTGGTGGCAGACTCTGTAACTTCAGGAAACAGGTTTCGTTACAATGGGGCGTGTCAAGGGAGACATAAGGGTTTCAGCCCGAAAGCATCCACCATTAAATCTAACTTTAAGTCTTCCACTTAAATACACTTAACTGAGGGGAGTTGCATAGAGTTAGCATACAGTTAAAGGAAGTACAATGAAGAAGGTTCTTTGCCTGGCGCCATTGTGTCTAATGGCCCAAGGGGACACCTATGGCAATTAGCATTGTTAAGTGGCTATCCAGTTGTATGTATACACCAAGATTCAGAAATATTACTTATGGATTGTTCTGACAAGTCATATACTTTGATTATTGCACTCTTTGTAGTTTAGACAATAAAAATGATACCAAACATGAATACATTCACATTTCATAACATACAGAAATACATTACATACAAAGTTTACACTGAAAAATTGCTGAACTTCCTCATGAAATGTAGTCTGCTAAATGTAGGCCTATATGTAAATGCAAAATTATTTATGTGACTGACAGGGATGGTGGTGGCGTAGTGGTCAAGAAACCTGGCTAGCATGCTAGTAGCCTGGAAATTGTGGGTTTGAATCCCAGCTACCACGGTTGTGCCCTTAAGCAAGTAACTTAACCTTAAGTTGCTGCAGGGAAACTGTCCCTGATGTAATTGATAATTGGATAAAAGTGTCTGCTATATGTATACATTTACATCTGGGTATAATAAACGGCAAATTATTATATAGGCCTAAGAAAATGTAATGAAATTCATCTGGATGGTGTATGGTGTGCACAGACAGTGAGGTCACGTGTCTTACCTCTATCTTGAATAACTTTGGAATGGGATTAGATTTGATTTTCATCCCACCCAAGTCAATATCCTAGTTATTCCCACAAAAATCTACATCTAAAAGAAAAAAAGGAACGCCTAAATTTTGAGACAGATATTACCAGCTTTCAGTCATTTTAGAAAGCATGGAAGGTAATCTAATAGTTGTTTTAAATACTTTGAGGGGCTATGTATAACAAAATCATTCCAGTCTGCCATAAATCCGTGTAAAAAATAGAAATAGAATAGATATAGTCAAAATACACTGAGATTCTGCCTTTACTGAGCCAAGTAATAGGCTGTTTCCAAAATGGCATGCAGCTATACAACTCACATGATTTTTGGTGACTTTGCCAATTTCAAACGCGAAATAAATACTTATTGAACTTATTGATACTTGTGAATTAGTCATTACTACGTATCCTGATGAAATTATGATGAAATTATACATTTACATTTACATTTATGCATTTAGCAGACACTTTTATCCAAAGCGACTTACAAAAGAGGATAACATTCAAGCTACAACACAATGAAAAAACTAACAAAGAGTGCATATTGATAACATAAAAACTGCACTATTTTAAGTTGAAAGTGCAATAGTGTAATAAAAGTGCTTTATAAAAGAGAGATTAAGTATAAGAGGTAAAGTGCATTCTCAAAATTCAAGCCAGAAGATATTCTTGGAAGACCTGGGTCTTCCAGAGATTCTTGAAGGTGGAGAGCGTATCTGTTGATCTGGTAGAACTTGGAAGGTCATTCCACCAGCGTAGTAGTTATATAGTAGTATATATAGTCAAGAAGTAGAATTAGCAATAGCTGCCCATAAAGTAGTCACCTTTTCTGAATACACCTTCATAATGATGCTGTATGATAACGTATAACTGTGAGTAACGGCTGAGTGGGTAAGTGGTCAGCTCTGCTGGTTAGAAGACAGCTTCCACTTCCTTCTTTAACCCAGACAGAAGCATGCACCTCTAAACTTTACACCCACAGTTCGTAGTCGTTCGGCTGCATATTGTCATCAAGGTCTTGTCTTTTGCTATCAGGAAAAGTGTTTGACAATTTAGTAAATTACTTAGAGTAATTAAGGTTCACTAGTACAGTATGTGGATTTGGACTGTCACATGGTCACACTGATACCGTGTCAGATACCTAGCAATGGGGCCATACCTCATCCTTGTATGTGAGTATATATCTACACAATTTCTTACTTTATTATTTTTTTTACTGGTTCAGGGTTATCACCTGCGGTTTAGGGTCGTTATCTCACTGTAAGTTAACTCAGTAACCCATAGTTCTCTCAGTATGTCTGTATGTCCCAGTATTGCCTTGTGCTCATGACAGTTATGAAACAATATATTTCAAATATACTGTATCAGTCTTTAATGCATACTTAGCATACCAGTACGTAAACTATATGAGGCGTCGCTAGATTGATCTAGTCAGATACTCTAGACGAAAACATAAAAACAAGGAAATGCCTGGTGTGTATACAACAATCAAATTCATATTCTTTGTTGTCCTTGCAGTGGCATGGATTGCTGGTCTGTCTTTCCAAACTGGTATTTACCTTTAAATACATTTTTATTACAAATTGATTTGCTCTTATTTGTGGTTAGTCATTGTGTGTGCTGATTGATAATATTATTTTAAAAATGGATTTTCTTTAGGCATCAAGCCAGCAGAAATATTTGCAAGTAGGACAGGGACAAGGGAGGGTGAAACTGTGTCTCTGAAGTGTACCGTACATGATGCCAATTCAACTGAGAGTCTCCATGTCTTCCTCTGTAAGAATGGAGTTGGAGACCGCATGGAAAAACTTAGTAGAGCTGGTGAAGCTATTTTTAGTCTAACTAATGTCACACTGCAGGACTCGGGCAATTACAGCTGTGTTTACAGCCATGGAAAATTAAAGTACAGTGAGGTGAATTCAACAGGTGAAGGTTCCATATTTATCCAAATTCAATCTTCACCACATACATCTCAATCAATGCCAGGTACAACTACCAATACAATACTAAACTTTGGTTAAATCTGACTGACAGTTGTAATGCATTTTCAAGAAGATTGTTTTCAATTTCAACTACAGATCAACTTAAATCTGGTCAATTTATTCTGATCTTGATTGCCTGCCTGCTGGTTTCACTAGGGGTCTGCTTTTTTACCTACAGAAACATTTGCAAAAGAAGTGAGTATTGAGGATCCATTGTGACTGCATTAAAATGGCATTTTAAGTTTCTGTAGAGCAGCGAGAGCACTGCAGTAATTTTTCAGCGATGGTCATGAATAAATAAATAAATAAATGATAGATAGATAGATAGATAGATATTAGATCTCACTCTTCGTCCTTTCTTAGCCTTGATTGATAACTGTTTGTTAGTCAAGAGATACCATAAGTTTGTCAGTGTCATAGTCTTCACTATTGTTCATAGGCGTACATATCACTATTGTTTTACTCTTCGTCCTTTCTTAGCCTTGACTGTTTGTTAGTCAAGAGATATAAAGCAAGTCTGACTATTGTTCATGGCTACATATCACACCAAATATATTCCTGACCACTTAACATTCTTATAATAATTGTCGGTCTCAAATGAAAACACGACAGAAAGTGTTGCCATATATGAACTTCATTTGTTTTGCTCTGTATCAGTTTGGTACTTCATCAATTTTATTTGTTTTCTCCCCAGCCAACACAGAATCAACAGTTATGAGGTAAGGGGTTTCAAGATTATATTTTGGAGATTAACCATAAGCTGCATACTGTATAATATATGTAAAACGCTGACTACACTAAGAAGTTTTGGTGTAAAATCAGTGGACTAGCTACCTAAAACGTACGCAAACCTTCCAAACAGGCTTATTAGTGGTTAAATGTTCCCACTCTGAACCCAGAACTGCGGAGTGCATATCCTGAAAGACTGGTGGGAATAAGGGAATAACATGTTTATCGCTCTTCATTTACCATCCAAACTAATTTAAAGATTTTCCAAAACAAATTGTCTAATAAAAAGGGTACCTCAAATAGTGATAGAATGTTACATAGTGTTGCTTTAACTGAAATACATCTAACAATACTTCAGTCATGTATTTCTCTCTCCATAGTCATGACATAAGTGCCTTATACCTTAGCCCCCCAGGGGGGGCAGCTCACTACAGCCTACAAGGACGAGGTACATGTCACTGTTTAAAGAAAATAATTGCATAAATAAATAAATAAATAAATAAATAAATAAATAAAAATTATTCTGCCAACCAGGTGAAAAGCATGATAACAGCCTTTGAGGTGCTAAACCTTCAGTGTCGTGCTGTTTTTCGCCTACACCTCGTCCATTATTCCCCTATGCTGGGACACCTCGGCAGCCGTTATCCCTATATATATTTTATAGATATATATTTATTTTTTGTATTTTTTTTTTTCACATGTATGCAGAGATGCAACCACCTGATACCCAAGCTGAACTGTATGATATTCTATAGTGAAAGTGAAACACAGATGAAGACACTGGACCTAAAGCCACAAATGATGAGAAATGTATGTGTGACATGAAAAGCATGTTATTCAATCTCTCTGAATTTGTGATTGTTTTCATTTCAAATTATGAAAACAAAATCATGTTCATAATCATTTTGCAATTAAAAAAGGAAGTCGGATGTGATTTTTTTCAATGTGATAAAAGTATTATGAACCTTTCCTACAGCTGGCCTATAGTTACTTTGTGAAGGTATTTTGTAACCTGACATACTAGCATTCTGTCTGATCTCTGAATTATTGTAATTGCATTGAATTATTGTAGTTTTATTAGAGTAAAGCACGAGAGAGACAGGATGATGCATGATATTAAACCTATGTCCATTTCGATCATGCATGTGAGAGCATTGCCTATTATGGGCCACCACAGTTTTCTCAAGATTATTATGGGGACTTGTGTGTGCATGTCTTTTTGTAGATATGCGCACAGCCACACACACATCACACCCACACCCACATGCATGCAGGAAACTAACAAGACAATTCACTCATCATCGTAGGTTTGTTCATGGATTGTGTTCACGTGCTGCCATTGCTACATATTGAGCGCTTGCTATGCAACTTTTGTTGATTTTCACACGTGAGTTTATGATAATGTCACACTCTATTTTGTATATCACCAAGTGTGTATGCAATATGTCCTCTATTTAATGTCAGTGGTTTGCTGTTTTGAAAAAAAAATAGGGGAAGTATGTGTGAGCTTGTTGATTAAAGGTACACCAATTTTAAAAAAATCTCACATCACATCAGGGATATTTAAAAGAAAGACTTTATGTGTACTTCAGGAATATTTACAATAAGTACTTGTTGGTTGTTGTTCAACACTCAGAAACTAATGTATTTAACCATTATAGTTTTATTTGTTATTATTTGTTCAGCATACTGGGCACGACAATGAGTGAGTGTAACTGCATAACAATCCCATTGTCATGACTGCCTGGTAGTATCTCCCTCTCTCTCTAATCACTTGCCCCTCCCACTCATTCACACCAATCTGTTGCAATCATTACTTCTACCTGTTGCTCGTTGTTTGTTGTCCTGCTGTGTATTTAATCCCTTGTCTCCCAGTGTTCCCTGTCAGACCGTCCGCGAACCTACTGCAACTCACGCAAGGCAAGCATCTTAAGCCCCTGCACTCCGTTTCTGGTTCCGTAGGTCCTGTGTCTGTCATCAGTCTGTTCCGGTGTTTCCTGTCCTGTCTCCCTGCCTGCCCCATCCTCTGTTTTCTGTAATCTGCCTGACTGCTCCTGGTAACGACCTTTGCCTGTCCCTGACAAACGCTCTGCTCTCCTGCCCCGGTAACGACCCCTGCCAGCCCTCGGACTACGTTCAGCTCTCCTGCCCCGGTAACGACCCCTGCCAGCTCTCGGACTACGTTCTGCTCTCCTGCCCCGGTAACCACCTCTGCCAGCCCTCGGACTACGTTCTGCTCTCCTGCCCCGGTAACGATCTCTGCCAGCCCTCAGACTACGTGCTACTCTCCTGCCCCGGCCTGCCTACTCGCTACTAGAAGAGCACCCACACACTCCTTACCCCCGTTCCCTAAATAAACTTTCTTAACGTGACGCTTTTGGGTCCGACTCGCTCTGTTATCCTGACACCCATGACTTCACAAGCTTTGTTTGCCCCAGCAGTTTTCACAGTGGACTGGTTATTTAAACCTGCTATTTCTCTAGGATTTACTGTGATTATTGTTACTGTTTTGTGCACTCTAACCACAAACACCTCTCCATTAGTCCCACTAATTTACTGTCAGGATGAGCCCTTGGAAATTACCCCACCCAGCCATGTATCGGCCCCAGAACGGAGCCAAAACAACAGTCATGTCACCGAGTCATCTCGTGGTGTCTGGCCGGCAAGGATCTTTGCCAGCAAGGTGTGTGTGCTGGAGGGTGAAGAACTAATGTTAAAATGCAGCACAGATGGCATAAGTGCTATCAGGGGGATGCCCGAGGGAAGCAGCCTGCATATGTACCTGTGGAAGGATGGCTCATGGATCAGCATGAAACCCTTCAGGGAGACTGATGACATCCTTTTCAGTGTCAGTAATGTTACAATGAGTCAGACTGGGAACTACAGCCGTGTTTATTCGAAAAAGAGACTTGACATTATGAAAATTGAACCTGGGCATGGCAAACTCTCCATCCATGTGCTCCGTAAGCATGTTCAGTGTTTAACCCTAGACCCTTAATAATGTCACATGGAAACTATAGTAGGATTGTTTCACCATATAATATTTTATATTTAATAGTTAATAATTAGTAAATATTTTTTAATTTGACTTTTTTTCTTACTTCATTAGGAAGTATCAAAATTACAAAGCAATGTAATTCTATGGCAATGGCAACTGGTGAGTATGCTGTTCCATTTCAAAGTTACGAAAGTACCAGACTAAACAGTACACAAGAACTTGTGAGTTTGTGTTTTTATTTTATTTCTAATCAGCAGATACATTTTACCTGTTACCAAATTATTTTCAAATTATTCTTTACCTTAAATTTGGATGAAGGACTGTCATTTGCAGCTCAATCTCTCCTTATCAACACTATTGGTATTCCCAGGTGATCTAGCTATTTCCCCTCAGAGCAATGCCCAGCATGATTCATCTTCTCTGACCCCGGCTAAAGGTGAATCTCAATTATAACTGATTATAGACTTACTTTTGAGCATAGCCATTGCCACCATATCATGCAGATTTACAATGTGTAATCTTAAGAACAACAGACTTTGTATTATACAGTAGTATACTCTTGTACAGGCCATGGTTCTTTCTAAACCTCACCATCATAATGCATTGACTAGTATCCCTGCATATAGCATACAACCTTTTCAAATGATCCATGATTCAACAGTATGTCTAGTCTTTGATCAGCCAAAGATGACACATGTAACCTCTCTAATGATTACTCTTCACTGACTTCTTATCGCAGCTAATTAAAGTCAAATCTCTACTACTTTTTTAATGTACTGTCTACTACATTTGGTCTGTTTGAAATCAGGCTTTTGAGATTCTATGAGCCAAAGTGACTGTTAATTCATCAATTTAACAATAAAAGTGACATTATTAATAACGATAATAATAATAATAATAATAATAATAATAATAATAATAATAATAATAATAATAATAGTAATAATAATAATTCACCTACGTTCAGCATTTACTACCATGATTTTTCTTCACAACAGGGTCACTTTCTGATCTAAATCATGTGTGGAGGGTTAAAATCTTCAGACTCATCTGCTCTGTCGGTGTGATTGTGACGGGTGCACTGGTACTGGCCGCTACACATCGCACTAGGTGACAATTGTGGGTAAGTTATTTGTTCATCAGTTATCAAAGGAATTTTCTATTACAGTAGAGACTACTGCAAATACAATCTGGTGTTTCAAAAAAACACAAATAAAACCAAGCTTTATTACAATACAGCAAAGAATGTATATGCCTGTGAGCGATATTTTGAATCTAAGGTGTGTCATTTCTCCCACAAATGATATAAAAAGGGGTGAGCTACACATTTATCTCTGCAAAAATGTCAGTCAGAATCGGGATGGAAATACTGTGGGCCACAAAAGAGGAAACGTTTAAGCTTTCAGATGTTAAAAAAGAAGATTCTGGGAATTACAGTTGTGTGTATTCAGTAGATAGAATTGCAGCTGATAGACAGATTGCCATGGGACAAAACTCCACCTTCATTCAAGTCAAAGGTAATGGTTTTAAAAATATACTGTTAGTACATAAACTGCAGAAGATGTCTGTCATGGATAACAGCAGGATTGTTCAAATGTGTTGGATTTGTTCAACGGTTCTAATTTTTAAACATTAGTTTTTCTTATGTTTTAGACTTTGGTATGGCTAATATATTTGTGTTGAACACTAATGTAGTTGAAGGCAACAACGTGGACCTAATATGTGTTGTGTTTAAGGCCAAAACACACCAAAATGTGCACATATACCTTTGTAAGAATGGAATTGGAGTCGATGTGGTGGTAGCTCGAAGAAGCCCATTTTACACTCAGACAAGTCAAAAGAAAACACTCTGGAAATTACAGCTGTGTGTACTCCATAAACAAGTATTACATCAGTAACGTGACATTAACAAATGAAAAGTTAGTCGTCATTCGCATCACAGGTAACGTTGCTTATGTATTTGTCAGTAAAAACATTTCCATTTAAGTGATCTTGACTGAGCTAATGTTTTTATCTCGGTGAGCTAATCTTTCTATCTCAATAGAGATTGACAGTCATCAGTGGTGGGTGAATGTTGTCAGATTCCTGTATTCAGCAGGAGTGGTCATAGCAGATGTGGCAGTTCTGGCCATTTCTCACTCCTGGAGGAGAACAGGTAACAATGTCATTGAACTATTAATTTTTACTATTTGAATTTTCATTTTCATTGTTAACAGTAGGCCAATTCACATTTATGTGTGGAAATTATTTAAGAATCAGACATAATGCTTCATACATGTGACAATAAATGTCTTAATTTTTTCATATGTAAAGATACAACTGTCAGAACAGCCTGTCAAGTACCAAGTTCCCAAACCAGGACGCATTGATTTCACCATAATTCTGTTACAATCATTCACACCTGAAAATCAATAGAAATGTAAATACATCTGTCATCCCCAATTCCTGTGGATTCCAACACTTGTGGTGATGGCACATCATAAAAACGTTCTGCACAAAAATTGTTGTTGTTGAGTCAATCTTGATGCAAATGCAATTAAAGACACTTCCCCTCTCCAATCCTGTACAACTGTGTATCATTCTACTTAATGTGTCCATCTAAAACATCTTATACATGTAAGTGGATAACACTTTACTTGACCGGTGAGTACATAAAACATTCTTAGCAGCTGTCATAAATTGCTCACAAAGCATTTACGTCTTTCAGAAGACATTTATACCTAACCTTTCACAAATGTGGAAGACAGAAAGCCGATAACCTATCAAAATAAAAGTCCAGCAGTCTCTAAGCAGCATTCCCGTTTTTGTTTTAAAACTGTTACCTGATCATGTCACATCTAAATCATGTGTCATGCATATCTTATGTAGTCTGCTTCAAATGTCACTTTACTACACAAGCTGTGAAGTCACCATTCTGTATTCCAAAAATATGGATAACAGCATTTTTCCCCACAAGAATAGTAGTTTATTAGCATCAGTTTCTCTTCGTTGTATGGAACAAGTATAAAGAGATGTAATACAGACTTAAGACTGAATCTTAAATCTTGATAGCACACTAACATGTGGTAACAAATGTAATATGCAATTTAAAAATTTAATAATTTCGTTTAATTCATTGAGAACCAAGACACAGTTTTCAGAAGAAACAATCAAGTACCAAGTTTCTAAACGAGAAATGCTTCCATCCTAATCCTGCACAAGAGATGTTTGAAAATCGCTATAAACAATATGATCTTGTGGTGCCTGTGAGACATGAAGATGTTAACCTTCTGATAAATAAATAAAATAAATAGTGCGTTCATTTTGCCTTTTATCCCATTAAGTACTCCCAGATTCTTCTGTATGTTGTGATGTATCAACGTTATTATGCATCACCACATCTGAATGTATTGATTTGTATTTCTTATGTCTGATTTGTAGCACATTCCTGTAAATTACAGTCTTGGGTTAGCCTAAAAATCTAGAGACATCCTAGCGGTAGCAAATGGTTGATTTAGAAATAAAACATCCAGCCACAGTAGCTTAAGTTTGATTGGACCAATCACATCGCTCTACTCTTGTAGAGAGTTGCCCAGACGTACCCTATCTATAGCTTATCAGGATACCTGTGGTACCTGACATGCAGAATACCTACTTTACTGTCTGACTACGCCACTCCCTAGTTCGGGCAGGAGAAACCCCTTAACTCTTAACTTGCGTGACTGAGTCTAGACCCTCCGGGCAAAGGAACAGTTTAGAGGCATATATAAGAAGTTCAAATTTATTACAAATTAGTATCAATACAATTAATCAAATGAATAAAAATGGAAAGAACTGCAGAGAGTAATTGGCTGAAACTCCTCAGAATAATACATTTGGGTCAGCACACACAGCTCCCCTTTCAGAAGGCCCTGGTGAGAGGAAAAGAGACAACAAACCCCACACCACACAATCATGCAACACAGCAGGCACTGCACACACAAGATCTGTAAATATCACTTCTGTCAGGAAAACAGAACGAGTCGAACCCAAAAGCGTCACGTTAAGAAAGTTTATTTAGGGAACGGGGGTAAGGAGTGTGTGGGTGCTCTTCTAGAAGCGAGTAGGCAGTACGGAGCAGGAGAGCAACACGTAGTCCGAGGGCTGGCAGAGATCGTTACCGGGGCAGGAGAGCAGAACGTAGTCCGAGGGCTGGCCGAGGTGGTTACCGGGGCAGAAGAGCAGAACGTAGTCCGAGGGCTGGCAGAGATCGTTACCGGGGCAGGAGAGCAGAACGTTCGTCAGGGACAGGCGAAGGTCGTTACCAAGAGCAGCCAGGCAGATTACAGAAAAACAGAGGACGGGGCAGGCAGGGAGACAGGACAGGAAACACCGGAACAGACTGATGACAGACACAGGAACTTCGGGAACAGAAACGGGAGTCAGGGTCTTAAGATGCTTGCCTTGCGTAATTCGCGGTAGGTTCGCGGACGGTCTGACGGGGAACACTGGGAGACAAGGGATTAAATAGACAGCAGGACGACAAACAATGAGCCACAGGTGGAAGCAATGATTGCAACAGATAGGTGTGAATGAGTGGGAGGGGCAAGTGATTAGAAAGAGCGGGAGATACTACCCGACAGTTATGACAACTACAATATACCACACCGTGTTAAGAGATTACCAATACACACCAAGATAATGCCCCCTCAGTGCGGACCCCCAACAGTAGCCAGGTGCAGATCCAGCCTTGTACAGAGACACAGCCAGCTCCCAACTCCAGATTGACCACAGTTCTAGAGACACAGTAAAACTACAAGACTACAGTAAAACACAGTAAAACTACAAGACTACAAGATGTTATCCAGGCAGGGGTGCCCAGGATAGATAAAGGATAACAATTAAAGGACAAACAAAACAACCAAACGAAAGAAACAAAGTCAAACAAACAAAATAAATCCCAAGAGAAGCCAAATCCTTATTTAATTCATAGCACACAAATGAAAAACACAAGTACAATAAATGCAGGCCTACTTTGCAAGAGCGTTCAATATTCCCCACAGCACAGTAGCACAGGAGGATACTGGAACATTCCAGTGCTATAGATACAAAGAGGCATAATCAGTATATTTTAAAAATCAATACAAAACAATTAAGAAAGTCATAAATAAAATGAATTACCCGAACATCAAAAGTAATAATAGAGTAGCTCAGCTACTCAACAGGAGGTCAAACTCTAAAATATCAGGCAGGACCCTGTGTGCCCTCCATGAAGTGTGAAACACATGTCCTTGCAATCATCCTGATGAAAATAAAACAAGTATAAGAATTCAGTTATTATAAATTAAAACACCTAACCTCATTTACGTTACCTGCATGACAGAGGAGCCCAGTCACAGCAGCAAATGGCAGCAGCAAGAGAGAGTGATCTCAAGAAAACCCTAACTTTATAGCTTCCCAGTTGGTCAAGTAACCTGCCTCATGTGACTCCAAATAAGCAGCCACACAAACCAAACTCCCACACTGAATTGCCAAAACAGGTAGCCACCCAACACAAGAAATGACAGATCCCCACATACCTATTGCGTGAAGAGGCAGTTTGCAGCCCCTTGGACTGAGTCCCGGTCTATTGGCCAAAGCCAGACTATACATTTTGATGTTATAGTTTGGCTTGTTAGGCCAGTCTTGTGTCATACAGTATGGAATCCAATAAGTGCAGGTAAATACATGAAGTAACAATGTGCATGCTGTTCTTAATAAGTACACACTGAACAAAAAGCTCTTGGAAAACTGCCAAGCAAGGCCCACACAATATGAACAGTCTGTTTCTATTATCAAATAACTGTTATTGTTATCTTTCATTAAAAAAAAAAACTTCAGTTTCACTCTAGCTTCCTGTGCCTGATGCTATGCACACAATGACACATAACTCAGTTTGCTTCAAATTTGTATTTCTCTGTAATAAAGGTGCCATTCTGAAGTGTAAAAGAGGCATGTGTATTCAACTTGTAAAAAGGTACATTTTCTGTTACACAAGCACTCATTTATGTTATATCAGCTTACATGTTTCATTCAAATCTAAAAAGGTAGATTAAAAAACACCCAGCACTGTAACCAAACTACGTGTTTATACTTTTGATGATGTCACTGTGACCTAATTGAAGGGCATAGATTTAGGGTGGATGCAAGTGACATGTCCTCATCAATATCCAACAATTGTTGGATTGTCCCCACTAATAATTTAAATAAAAAACAAAGGGTTAGGGTGAACAAGGTGTTAAATTGTGTTTTCAAGGATGAACAAAGGGTTAAATTGCGTTTTCTACACATGATGCTAATATTATTGGTTTTGCCTTTTCCTGCTAAGATCTACCAGGTTTGTCAGATGCCTCAGCACTATGTGCTCAAAGACATTTCAGCAGCAGCTCTGTACAAGAAAATAGCTGCACCTTGTTGGCAGGCAAAATGAATTACCAGAAACCTGCTCCTAAACTCACTTTACAGCACATCATAATTTTATGCATGTCAACACTTAGCCACCTTGGAGATGATATACCAGCAGAAGAGCACAGGACAGTTTTAACCACCCACTCAGTGTGAAAGTATAGCAATCTGCTAAAATGACAACTGATGTTTTAGCAGCAAGCTACGTTTGACCTGGCAAGTCTGGTAAGTATTACGGTGAATGTATCAAATAAATTGTTAAGTTTTAGGTAAAGACCTAATGTCTGCTACTGCGTAAGCAGCGTATCTGCAGCACTGTCTAGCCTTTGTAACTGTTGTTAGTGTTTAGTTACTGTCTCTGTTTTGTCTTGTGCATGTGTCTTTTTGTTGCACTTTGCCCCTGTAACTTTCTTCTTGTTGGCAAACAAAATAAATAAATAAATAATACATATGAAAGCTAAAATGCTATGTGATACAAATGACATGGAACAATTGTTTAAGAATTTAATGGTTTAATTTGAAGGTAATGTGTATGAAGATATATAGGGCTATTTTGTTTCTTTTAGCGTTCAGTTTTGTATTTCATGTATTTGACTCATAACATTGAATTTGACAACAAAGTTATGTTAATAAAAGTTTACTCTGCTGTTCTCATATTTTCACAAATAAGCCTTTTCACTTGCTTTGTGAACACTTTCTCAGAGAGGTACATGAAAATCCATTAGGATTTGTGAGTCATTTGATTTTATTTGGGTAACACATCAAAGCAAATATTTGTAAATCTTGAATGAGACTTCATGAATGAACTTTATCATGTGCTTTATCATGTGCTTTGGAGACATATTAGATCGGTATGTGAAATCTTTGATCCTTTATTTAATTTGCTAGTAACGCATTACTGTAATGAATCCACATACTACTTACAAGCAAGTATTTATAACTCCTGGATAAACTTAAATGATAGCACACATGATTTATTCTGTGTAACCTGAAATTTCAGGTTTTGCTCCTGCTGAGATCTTTACAAGTGCAGCTGATGTATTAGAGGGGAACACCTTGGTTCTGAGATGTGCCATTTTCCACAAAAATGAAATCGGGAAGGGTTTGAGCTATGTCGGTCGTAAAACACTTAAAATTGACCAATGCCCAGGACAAAGGAGAATCAGAGGAAAGCTTTGCTAAAAGGTACAGTTTTATTTCGATAAATATTTAAATTGGTTTTTAAAAAATAAATAAAGTGCTTGTTATATAAAAATGATTAACTTCAGTCTACTAATTGCAGGTCGCACACAAGAGGAAACAGTCAGTCACAAGGAGGCTAAACAGCAGGTTGGGGGAAGCCCTGCATGTGACGTCGCTGTCTAGACGTCCGTATGGTGTGGGAATCTCTGACATCAGTGGCCCAAACCTGGAACCGGCACAGCACACCTCAGACAGCAAAATTAGTGATCAGATTCAGCAGGCGCTAAATGCACCGCAACAACAAAATACTGGGTACAAGAAAGAATTCTTACGCCCCTTTCGTAGAAGATGGTAAGCGTTGATTGATTCTCAACGTCAGATTTCTGTGGCCTGGTCACTTGTCTCCAATGAGAACAAACAGCCAATACACCTCAGACGACAGGGCAAAGGAATCAGGACTAAACAAGCTTCGTACAAAGCAGACAGAGAACGCGCACACAGGAATAAATATTTCTTACGTCTCTTTTGTGGCAGATGGTGGGCATTGATCGCCAGCTTCGTCAGCCTGCCAGCTCGTAAGTCCCCTCACCAGCGGTGGTTCTGCTCCGGTGGCCTTTGGCAGAGTCCGGTCCTCGATGTCTCTCTCGGTAAGTCTGTAAACACCTCTTTTTATACTTCTCCTCTCCATCTTTCCCGTGCAGTAATAGGCTAGGTAATAATTGTCCAGGTCATTAATTAGCCCAAATGGGAAGTCTGTGTTAACAGCAGTCTATAAAAAAACCCAATATCACAACAACCAAAATTACAGCAACCTAAAACACAAAGCAGCATTCCCACATATCCCAGTAGGCTGACAATTCCCCCCCCACTTTGAACAAAGTCGTCCCGACTATCGTGGAACGTGATGAGCGCCGTAGGGGCAGTTGGTTACTAGTACTCTGAGGGGCAACAGGGATTGGGGAGTTAGGTGACCCGGGACCAATGCTCGCTGGCGAACCTTGGTTACGGTCGCCTGGCTGGGAGGACCTTCTATGGTGACTTGCGGGGGTGCACATCTTCGGCATAGAAGGTCAGGGGCCAGTAGGTCCTCCTCTGGCCTGGTGGGTCACACCCCTGGGCGGAGGTCTGGCCAGTAGTAGTAGTAGTTCCGCAGAAGTTGTTAGTTCCTGAGGAAAGGTTACAGGGCATGCTCGCAGGTTATTGCGATGGGCAGTTCTCATTGGCCCTTCCCTCTCCTCTGGGCGAATAATATACACTGGTCGGTCTGGGTGTACCCTTTCTACCACAGAAAAGGGTGTAGGGAGCCAGCAGGGTGCGTGCTTACCTTGCGCTTGTCGGCAGAAGTGCCTCAGCAGAACGCGCTGGAAGGAGGTCACATACCCGAGCCCGCTGATCATACCGTTCCTTATCTCACTCTTGTTGCTGTTCGGGGCACCCAAGGACTTGGAACAAATGGGTCCAAGTACTCCTCCCAGAGAGCTTGTGCTGCCTGTTGTGGCACCAGAACCTGACAGCTGGGTTGTCCGGTCTCCTGCTGGACACTCTTTCGGAGCAACACTCGGTCCTTACACTCCAACCATGTCCATTCCCGCAACCACCTTTCCTGATTTTGGGAGTCGTACATGCCCGTGAAATAGTGGGGTAAGGTTCCATACGGGCTTGCCAAACGTCTTACCCCACTCCCGCTCTGCCCGTGGTGGAAGTTGAGCCCGGAAAGCTGTTTCCCCAGGATGGATGCCATGCATCAGCTCTTGCCAGCAGTCAGCCATAACATTCATCCCCAGGATAGCCCGTTCTGCCCCTAGACAATCACTCTTGACAATAAACACCCCTTTATTAGGAAGTCGCACACCACCCACCTTAAAGTCTAACAAGACTACAATGTAAGGGATCTGGAGACCATTTGCAGCCTTCAATGACAACCAGTGAGATCCTTCCCCAGATTCTAGCCCCACACTTCCCAAATGCTGGCTGAAAAGACTGACTCATCAGGGTTACCTGGGAACCTGTATCAAGTAAACAAGGTATTCTTTGGCCGTTAACCTCCACCTCCACACCCGGACACTCACCTATTAAAACGTGCCGCAGGGAAGAATCAGAAGAGTCTTTCACCACCCCCACCGGCCCAGCCCTCTGCAGTGGGGGGTTCTGAAAACCCCTCGCCGGTCGTCGTCGCTTGGGGCAATTCCTTTGCACGTGGCCCGCTTCGGGTCGGCCCTGGGAGTCCCACTGACACCTGATTGTGTGTCCGGAGTAGGCTGGAGCAGGGGTGGTCGAAGAGATCACACACAGGAGGAAACAGTCAGTCACAAGGAGGCCAAACAGCAGGTTGGGGGAAGCCCTGCATGTGATGTCGCTGTCTAGACGTCCATATGGCTTGGGAATCTCTAATGACGTCAGTGGCCTGTTAGGAAATTTCTGTCCTAAAAGTGAATTCTTCAAATAAAAGTGATTAAAAAACATCTAATGTGTAGTGGAGATATATATATTCTTAGACACCCACGCTTTGCATGCACAAGCTTTTGGACAATAGCTTTACTTGAAATGTTCCACTAACATTTACCCCCCCTGTTGTGTTCAAGAGAAGTGGATGCAGAGGTCTATCAAAAGTAATGATAATCAATGATAATGTCTGTATTATCTCAAGTTAAAAATGCTCTGGTCATTTTAGACCGTAACACCAAAGTTGTAAACATGAAACAAATACAACTGAAGGGTTACACAATGATGTCAGCATCATGTCTAATCTGAATGCATTGATCTTCTCATGCTTGTAGCATGTTCTATGTCTTGTGTCAAGTGCGGTGCAATAACTGCAAGTCGGTACATGAGATAAAGATGTGTATGTACACTGGATGTACTTAATAAGTACAAACTGTATGTATTTATTAACAAGGTCAGTTCGAAACATATTATTATCATCTTTCACTTTAGGATTTACAAATTCTTCAATTTCACCCCTGCTTCCTGAGTTTTCACTGTGACACAGTGACACTACTCAGTTTGTGACTGTAGTTAAAGTCTTCATCCTTGGCATGTGCTTGAAGTTTGGAGTATGTAAATGCCAGAACTTTCTTTTAAATGTTCTTTGGGCACATATTCTCAGACAGTTATGTAAAATTGTAATACTTTTCATTTGTAAATTAACATTATCTATCTGCAAATAAAAGACATACTGACAGTCTGCCTTTCCCTACTTTTACTTTCAGATTTTACTACCACTGAAACTACTGCCACTTTACTCCTACACTCAAAGCATAACCCCCAAAACTACAAATGACTTCATAGCAAAAGTTCACTTTTTCTTGCTCAACCCTTTATTCACTCAATAAAGTATATATGTAACAATGTGCATGCTGTAATTAATTAATATGTATTAAGCAAGATACTCTCTGACTGACTGTTATCCTCCAAACAGCAAGGTCCACACAACAAGCACCATCTGTTTCTATTAACAGATTATTGTTTTCAAAAGATACTTCAATTTCACTCAGACTCTTTGTCAGCATCTTTGTGATGACACACAGCAACACATTCAGTTTGCTTGATAGTTGTTTTTCTCTGTAAATAAGTCACCATGCCGTCAAGAGGCATGTGTATTAAGCTTGGAGTAAGTTTATGTCATTTGTACTGTATGTATGTACTAACATACTACAACAGGAATTTCTTTTAAAATGTTGAATTCTACCTGTTTGCTATGAGAGATGCAATTTACCAACTCTATGTACTGTACTGTCTGTAAAAAGGTATATTTTCTATTACAAAAGCACTTAATTCTGATATGTCAGCTGACTTGTCTGAATCAGTACTGCATTGTAGATTAAAATCAACCCAGAACTGTAACCAAACTACTTGTTTATACTTTTGATGATGTCACTGTGACCTGATTGGCTAAAAACAAGTCTCTTTCCATGTTGGTTAGAGTGCTAATGGGTCAGATCAACATATTCAGCTCTGCATGTGTCAGCAATGGGGCTCCTGCTGCTTTTGATTGGTGAGTCAATGTTTGATACAAGTCACATAAAAAAAGTTTTTAAGAATTAAAGGTAATGTAAAGATGCATAGGCCTGATTTGTTTTGGTGTTCAGTTTTGTATTTCATGTATTTGAGTCATATCATTGAATTTAACAACACAGGATATATTAATACAAAATATGTTGTAAATTAACTGTGGATTTCTCATTGGTTTTCATATGTTCACATCAAAGCATTTACATGTGCTTTGGGGACATGTTCTCAGACAGGTATGTGAGATTTCTGTAGGTTTACAGATTCATTTTATTTTATTTGTAACTCAAAGTCAAAGCATGGCATTTTCATGTTTGGTGTGCACATACACCATTTCCAAGAAAAGTATTGAAAAGAACAACTAATACAAGGATGCTCATTGGAACAAGTTAGTTTTTCTTATGTTTTAGACCTTAGTGTTTCTCTTGTATGTTTTAGACTTTGGCATGGCCCATATTTTTGTGGATGGAACTAAAGGAAGCAACATATCTGAAGGAAACATTGTACCTAAAGGAAGTGATATACGTTTGAAATGTGCTGCTTTCGAGGCCAAAACACAGAAACTTTTGCACATGTACCTTTGCAAGAATGGAATTGTAATCAGTATGGAGATAACTTACAGAGAGGAAGCTCATTTTACTCTCCGAAATGTCAAAAGAGAAGATTCAGGGAACTACAGTTGTGTGTACTCCATAAAGAAGAGTTACGTCCGTAATGTGACATCGACAAATGAAAACTCAATCATGATTCAAGTCACAGGTAAAGACATACAGTCCAAAATCATCCAGCTTGCTATTGAAAGTCACAGTAAAATTTTACATTATACAAAAATTAAGCCCAGTCAAATAATTTATCAATTTCCTTTCTTGTGATCAGCATTTTTTATTGAGTAAAAAAATGTCAAAGATCAAAAGAAAACTATATACAACAGGGAAAATTAGCACATAAGATCCAGAAAAAAAATGCAGATGTTCAGTCACCAAAATCAAATTAAAATACAGACACTTGCAATTTTTCAGCGAGCATTGTTATAAAACAATGCTCCAAGAGGTAATGGTATGAGGCTTAGCTTGGTTTGTTCTTGCTGTGGAGCATTCTAGTAATGCAATATTCTTAAAGTTAGTGAGCCAGGAGTTCACGGGTAGTTGAGAGTTAAAGCAGTGTTTTAAAATGGTTTTTGGCAGCTGTCAGTCCAGCACACAGAGTTTGCCGTTGGGTAATGCTCTAAAGAATAGTCTTCGTTCAGTAAATAAATGCTAACAGCCAAAAAAAAAGAAATTGTTTAAGCTTCCAGATGTCAAGCAAGAAGACACTGAATTACAGCTGTGTTAACTCAGTACATAGACACACAGCTCACACAGTGACTGCTGTTGGACAAAATTACATGCCATTTTAATCTTTGGTGTGCACAGGCACCATTTCCAGGAAAACTATTGTATCAAAGCAAAAAATTATAAATCATGAATATACTTCATTTATTTGTAAGTCACAAATAAACTTTAGCATGTGCTTTGGAGACAGATTAGATAGGTATGTGAAATCTTTGATCCTCTAATTCATTTCTTAGTAATGTATTACTGAAATGAATCCCCATATTACTTACAAGCAAATAAATCATGCATAAACTTAAATTGTAGTACATATGATGCATAACCTGAAATTTCAGATTTTGCTCCTGCTGAGATCTTTACAAGTGCAGCTGAAGTATTAGAGGGGAACACCTTGGACCTGAGGTGTGCCATTTTCCACAAAAATGAAAAGCATAGGGGTGAGCTACACATGTATCTCTGCAAAAATGGAGTTGGAATCAGGATAGAAATAGTAACAGGTGAAAAAGAGAAAACATTTAAGCTTCAAGATGTCAAGAAAGAAGACACTGGGAATTACAGTTGTGTGTACTCAGTACACAGACCTGCAGCTCACACAGTGACTGCTGTTGGCCAAAACTACATCTTCATCCAAGTCAAAGGTAACACAGCATTTTCATTGTTTGGTGTGCACATACACCATTTCCAGGAAAAGTACTGAAAAGAACAATTAATACAAGGATGCTCATTGGAACAAGTTAGTTTTTCTTATCTGTTTTAGACCTTAGTGTTTCTCTTCAATCATCATTGAAGTCTATTAGGTAAAGACCTACAGTCCAAAATGCTTGCTATTCCAAGTCATGGTATAATTTTGTATTACGCATTCTACGCGTCACAAATCACATTTTACCCTTCTCTCCAGAGAAAATGTCTTAATGAAGCTTCAACATGTGACGTACAGCAGGCATGTGCACAAGCACATTATAGACACTCTTCCTGATATATTGTTTTATTTTTTACTGCTGCACTTTTTTCTAAAAACTGTAGAGGTCATACCAGTGCCAGAACTCAGAACAGGACCACAGTTTGCATTAACAACTCCTTGGTTACACCACTCGTAACATGTCATAAGTAATGTGAGGTAAAGGTGTTCTGAAACGTTGAAACTGCAATTTCACATGTTAAATACTTAAATCTGCTTGCACTGACATGCAGTGATACATTCTCACCACTGCAACTTCTCTCTGCAACAGTTCTGTGTCATTGTGTATATTTGGTGTAAATTTGAACAAGAGGAAATCTTGTGTGAATCAATCCATATCCCTGTTGTTCCAGGTCACTGAATGCTGTTGGTAGGAAGAAGAATGTGAAAACTTCTGAGGCAATTCAGTTAAAGTTAGCCACCATTTAGTTATTCAGTTCATGTTGTTTCAAATTTTCATGTTCTTTTCTCTACTGACAGCATTTGGTGAACCAGGCCTGTGTAATGTTATATAACGTGGAGTTGGAGGCATTTTGTAGAGTTACAATAATCAAATTAGATTAAAAGGTAGAAAACTTAACAGAACAGCCTAAAAAGCCCTCAGGTTACCGGTATGATGTATTATCAGTATTATGAAGAATAATAATAAACTACAAAAGTTAGTTAAACAATACACCAAGGAAAACATACAAAATAAAAATACTGTATTCTGTATCTGCATATTGTGTATTAGGTAAAATTGATTTCTAATTACTCTGAGGGACAAATTATATAGTGTTGCAATTAAGGTATAAATACCTCATAACTTGGCTAGTTTTGTTTGTTTGGGTTTTCCACACTCAGAGAAGGAAGAAACACCCACTGATGGTCCTCCTCAGATATTAATGCTGATTATTGCTGCTATTTTGCTTTGTTTATTTGGAGCAACATCTTACCTGTTCATAAGTGCTCTCAAAAAATGTAAGTATTTGATTAATCCATTACATTTACTGCTGTTGTATCTGTTTACTTTGCCAAATGAAATGATAAAAAAACTGAAAACAGGAATAGTAGGCTGAAAGAGAGGTATACATGGATTAAGAATTACTCTTCTGTGAAGGCATCTGCTCCCCTATACTTTTTTCTTCTCTCTCTCTCTCTCTCTCTCTCTCTCTCTCTCTTTTACCAGGTTTATCTAGGTCTTATACCAGGTATGTATATAGGTTTATTGCCAAATCTGCAATGGTAATAATATATTCACTCATCACTGCATTACATTCCCATTACTGCAATATGAGACACTGTGTTCTGGCTGTGTTTCCTTTTATCCTGTTTCCTCTGCACTCTTACAGTCAAGCAGAAGACCCAGATGCTTTGATCTACAGTGAAGCAATCATTTTTCAAAGTACTTTCTTTATACTATTTCTATTATCTATTTCACAATTTTCTTGGACCCAGGACAACAACTAATAAGTTCTTAACTGATGGAAACTGACAGCTAACTGAATTTATGTTCAATTTTTCAATTTTTCTGTGTAGAAAAAGGGGAGCCTGGACCATGTAAGAGGTACATATCTGTGATATACCTGAGAACAAGAACCTCATCAAACATGCAACATGCAACATGCATGCATGTCTTTTTTACAAGTCATTGATGGCCCACTTTACAGTTACAGACAGTTCAAAGCAAAAACAGCTCCTGAATGTCCTATTTCTTCAAATAACCATGAGCAATGTTAAAACAGATACCCTGTGGGAATGGCTATGACACTAATAATCAAACTCTCCTGAAACAGACTACAGAACATGGATTTTCATTTTTTTTCACTGTCCCTGTCAGTGTCTCCACCTCAGCCTGTTGTTTTTCTTTTACTACGTCGCTGTCCCTGTCTCCACCTCACTCTTCTCCACCCTCTACTCTATTGTTAAAGCATATGCATAGCGTATACTAAACCGTTTGTATAATATACATAAAAATGAGTTGGATAGAGGAAAATCTGTTTGATGGAAAACCTTAATTATGGCCCTTTGAAAGGACAAATTAACAGGAGCTGGGATTCAGTTGAACTTATTTGTGTATCTTATTCGTATTATTGACAAATTGTCTCAAAAATATGCGCATCTGCATGTGTTTCCATCCAACTGTGCAAATTAAAAAAAAATGTGTATTAGCCATCAAGGGATGTGTTTCAACCAGCTGTTTGATCAAGACTTAACGTTGTCAGGACAACATTTATGGGTAGAAACAAGGAAAATGTAAATTTATTCAGATTAAACTGTTTACATCAACTTTTATTAAATGATGCCTTATTAGTGTCAAGAGTTAATCCACCCCCCCACCAAGTTTTTCTGCTAATGTTAAAGTTTTGTTAAGAAATGAACATGCTGGTCATGCTGATGTGACCAGCTAGTGAAACTGGACATAGCTGTTTAAGGTGGCATAGTCAATAAAACAAGCTAAACCAACAAAAAGGATGCAGTAGAGCCCATTGCTTCTCCTTGTCTCACATTTGCCCCTTTCCTCCAGTGATACTATGGAAACACAACAGACAGATGTGATCTACAGTCAACCAGCACGTATGAAAGGTGTGGGGAGGTATATTGTATATCAAACAACTTTATGTGGATTCATGTTTCACAGAAAGATGTACAATGTTTGTGTCTTATTCACAGCTAAAAGAAAATCTCGTACCAGGTATGTGTATTTGTATTATGCACTTTATGCAGATGTATGCAGATTTGTGCCATGTCAAGACACAAAAGCAAATTTTATAACATCCTTGCATTCATTTTGATGGCACGTCATACCAAATAGTTTGGTTTTCCACTTTCTTTTTTTGCTTTTACCTTTGCCTTCTTGCTTACCTACGGAACTCCCTTGGAAACCTTAAAAAAAAAAAAAAAAAAAAAAAAACTTTTGCAAGATCTCACAAAAAACTTTTTTTTTTAAAATATATAACCATGGTCCAAACCTGGCTTCATTCTACCCGTTGAATACTGGCATACAGAACTGCAGAGCAGCTGTCTTTCTGTTAACAGCCTACTTCCAGTATAAGCTATTTATATGCCTAGGCTCCAGTTCCTAAATTTAACAATTTAAAAAACATATCAACTAGTCTTTTTGATGTCTGCACAGACCTGCTCGCATAGGCTGTTTTTAGGCCATTTAGTCTATAGGCCTGAACCCACTTTGTGGCATTGGAGAGATTGGAGATGTAAAGTTGAATTATTTGATTAGGCCAATAGCCTATTTTTTGACTTTGAGACTGATAGAGAATTCAACTCCCGGCATTGGGTTGAGTTTGTCATTGTTACAAGTGTCAGGAAACCTATGATGTGCCCAAGGCATTCTCATTTTAGTTAGGTCTACATACAGTAAAAAAAGTGATCTAAGATATTAGCCAAACACACAAAGGGAGTAGAGAGCCCATGAGGTGGGCTTTACTTGGATAAAATAGTTGAAACATCCCCAGACTTAAATGACTTTGGCCTACCAGTTTCCAGAGAGGTTGCAGATTGAAAATTTTACCTTCACAATATGTTGTAGAATCAGGACAAATATAGCTTTGAGACTGGTGGGTGTTAAGATTCCATGATATTGTTCAGCATAATAATGTAGGACTATAGCTTATTAGTGTGAGCACTTATTTATTTAAATGCTTTATAGAGGCCTAAATCAAGGGTGGATTGAAGTTTAGGCTATAGCGAAATTTGTGTATGTATTGGTCATGACAAGGCTACTTAATATGCTAGTTTTAAAAAATAGGTTTAAACCCTTTATTTCTGTAAACTAGACATTAAAGAGCAGTTTGATATAAAAAAAAAGAAAATACAAATAATGAAATGAACAAGTCACTTTATTTGTGTAAACCTAATTCAAATAAAATTGCCACCACATGATTAAAGACATTTGCGAGCTAGTTTGTGCATATGTCAAAAAGACCATAGTCATCATTTTGTTTTAAGGGGTTTAAATTGAGAAGCACACTATAATGTAGTAGGTTAGCCATATCAGAAATGTGATCGATAAGTTTAAAAAAACAGTTGATGGTCTTCGCAAACCACTGCAACCAAGGGTAAACAAAACGTGACTGTTCCTCATTAACATTGCAGCTTCTTAAATTATGACCCTCTGCCACAGCACAGAAGAAACTCAACACACTGTAGCCTAGCCTACAGCAGCAGCACGGAAGAGCACTCGCAAAACTACACCAAAAAACAACCAGACTACTTTGAAGCAGAGCAAGAAACACTATGACTGACTTTCTCTCTTTCCCTTATTCCTGACTCCCCTTTTTTACCTGTCCTCCAGTGAGACAAAGGAAACTCAGCAGACAGATGTGATCTACAGTCTAATCACAAATAATCAAGGTGTGTGCCCTATTAGACTTTCTTAGGGCTTTACAACAGGCTCTTTACAGAATAACATAATGATTGTATTTCATACACAGGTAAAAGGGAACCCCAAACTTGTACCAGGTATGTGTATTTGTGTAGTCCACAGAACTAGCTGTGATCCTTCAATTTAAAATAGATTGACAGATGGATATCAGGCAAAATGGAGTTTTTTATATTTCTACTTTCTTGACTCAGACTAGCATATTATTCTAACAATGACTGGAATGTGTGGTGTTCTTTTGTGTCTGTAGCCCAGAAGAGGCATAGTACTCCAGCGTTCATTTCAAAGGTATGCCCATGTCCCTCTGAGTTTTTTGGGGGTAAAGTTGTTCTGTGATGATCATTTGTTTTGCTGTTGTTTTTATTGATGTGACAGTACATACACTCTCCAAAAATGGCAAGTATGGTATACAAGAAGTATAATGGCCATATATTTTTCTGTCCTTTTTTAATGGCACTACTGACTGACTCCAGACATAGGGCGCTGATTGACAGGACATGCAAAGTGCAAAATCAGTAAATCAGATCATGCTCATGGTATTAAATCAGTAAACAGATTTTGCTCAGGTATTACACTATTATTCTTTAGAGAAATTTTAAAAAAAGAAAAAAGAGTCATCTTAAAGGAAAAGTCCAAGGCAAATCAACCAATAACCCTGTTGTTCAAGGTAACTGTGTGCTGTCAGTAGGGAGAAGCATGAGAAAAGTTGGTACAAAACAGTACAAAACAAGTTGGTACGAAACTGAAACAGAATTTTCCCAGCTCTTATCAGATAGTATCAGCTGCCGTTATGCTATTCGCTCTATGTTGTACCAAATTGTTCCTACACCGATTGCACTCAGTGATCTTAAACAACAGGGCTATGTTTTCATTATCATTAGGGACAATTGAGTAATCTAAATGCCCATAACTAGTTGTATCACATGGGATCAGTAATGTGAGCAAAGAAAATACATAGAGGGAGGGGCCCCTGTGGCTCAGAACCCCTCGATAATGACCTACAATGATATTACCTTTTACACAAATCGTATGAAACCACAAGCACCTCATAGACATAGACAGTAAGAGATCATAGAGACCACACCATCAACATATATGGGAATCATATTTTTTGCAGAATCTACACTAAGGCTACTTAATATGCTAGTTTTTAAACCTGTTTGTCGTAAGGCATAATGTATTGCCCGTGCTAGTCAATATAGGAAAAATCCTGACAGGGCAGTGGTAGTGTAGTGGTTAAGGAACCTGGCTAGTGTGCAAGGGAGACTGGCCCTGAGCAATTGATAGTTGACAAATTGTAAGTCGCTTTGGATAAAAGCGTCTGCTAAATGCATAAATGTAAATGTAGGGCAAAGAGAAAACTGCTTAAGGCATCTTCAAGTACTGATTTAGATGGATAGCACCAACCAATGGCATGAAAAACATAACAAAGCATATGTTTATGAGGCTGTGGCCATCTTTAAGACAGTGCTGATAATACCCATTGCTGACTGTTACACTTTGCACAGATAAGAAGAGAAAACATGAAGACCCTTTACTTCACCAGGATCCTGTGTTTGGAGAAATTATGGCAGGAAATCATGGCTTATAAATTTCATTCTCCAAAATATCACCTATAATAGTCAGTGCCTCCTGCTCATAGAGAATAAGAATATGTGCCATGTACATATACTCCAGCATTTGCTCTCTTATCTGGTCCTATACATTGGAATTAAGACTTTTTGTCTATTTTGACTATTTCGACTATGTCTAAATAAACATTTTGGGGATTTTGTCAATTTCTGGTATTTGTCTGTGTTTTAAGAAATTTCAGGTGCTTCTTCTTCTAAAACATGACAGTACAAGTCTTAGCTTACATTACAGACAATGTACAGAGCAAAGTTGCTTTAAAATAATTAACTTTGAGGTCATTTCTTCTGCTATAGGCCAGTCACAGAGGATAGAGGTATTTTTTGATGTCTCAAGCATCATGTTGGTAGACCTGTGAGTCTGTACATCCCAACATGGTGCATCACAAGCCCACATATTAGTTTTACACTGTAAATCAGCATCTCTTCTCCTCTTTGGGGCCCCCATAAGGGATTTCAGTGGGCAATCCCTCAGTGAGACTGGCCATAGGAAGCCTATTTGTGACCCACTGTCGGTTATCGCCCATGCAGTTCATGGTACCCAGCAAACAGGCTTCTTTGGGGCCTGTGTGCAACTGGGCATGCCCAAACTTTTAGTCCTTTTGATCTAGCAGCAACCATTTTGCTGCTGGTATCATAGTAACGTTGTGAGTAACTGTAATTGTAATTTTATGATGTATATGTTACTGCACATACTTGTCATGTGTGTCTGGATGACTGATGATGACAAGGATGTTTAGAATGGCAAAAGACAGGACATAGAACTGTGCATCTAGACCAAATGCGTCTTTTGCCACACACAGTAAGAAGACCACACAGATCTAAGTGTGTGCACATTGCATTCTGGTTGATACAAACCACTAATACAGGCTCTCATCTATGTGTAGAGTAGAAAGCGTACACTGTGTCTACATGTCTGCATTCTACATTATGAGTCTAACCACAGCTGTGTCAGGCTGCAGTTGTCTGTTTCCTTCTGAAGCACGTGTCTATTCTAGTTGCTCATTGTCTGCTTGTACTAGCTATACACAGGCTCGGTTTAGCACATTTCCAACCACATGTTCAATTATGTCCTGCCATGCAGACCAGTCACACAGCTGCCCGTCACACAATTATATCACACAGCACAAAAAACACTTTATTTAAATATGGACAGAACACACACTCTGATCATCTTCACCCACATAGGCAGGGCAAGGCACATTTATTTGTATAGCCTACTTCATACACAAAACCAATGTGGTTTACACAGGATGAGAAGTGAATAAGTGAAGTAATATGTGAAATTAAAACATCAGGGTTAGATTACAAAGCTAAGAGCTGTTACAATAAGCACAATTAATACATGATAACAAACAAATAAATAAAAGATCAGTGTATCGCACAGATTAATTTAAAGTGTCATCAAATTATTTGGTTTTTAATCTTGAATTAAAAGTGGTAACAGTGGAATTTCTTGAGCTGCACAGGAGCAGCAAGCCGGAGTACCGTATCTGCACCATAGGACTGTACTAGAGGTTTGTTTTGGGATCTGAGAGTCCTTGTTGGGTTATATTGCACAAGCATGTCTGATAGTTTGTGTTAACACCCTTGCTGATGCATTTTGTGTCATTTGGAGCTTACTATGCTTATACTAGGGTGTGTCTATTGGGGAGTTCAGAAAAAAATCTCAAAAGATCATTGAATACTGACCAAGAGAGAGCAACATAATACGTTACCAGCAAACGTGAATAATTCCACTCTGCATGAGTGGGAGTGTCACATAACGTCAATATAGACTTTCCAATGATCTTCTGTATCGGTGTATGAGGGCTCAACTCTGGTCTGCATAAAGGGGATTTTGCCCCTCCCCCTTGCGAAAATAGAACATGGAACTTAACGGATGTTTGTGCCTCTCACTCCGCTTTAACCCCTTTACCCTAGTGTCATTGCATGTCAGCATATGTTACTCAAAACCTAAAAAATTTTAGGTGTGTATCTTTAGGATAGTTCAGTTTTCCATTTTGTTTCAGTAGAGATGGAGACACTCTAACACATGTCTAACCAACCATACAGGGTTTGGCCACATATTGCTACATAAGGTAGGCCTAATGCATACTTAAGGCCTAGTGTATGCAAAGAATGTCTCCATCTAGTGGTCTCCATCTAGTGGTGAGAGGTTTGACAAATTCTTCAGAATGATGTTATGTCTGATGACACAGTTGGAGTCATGATGATGGGCTATTTATCTAATTACTCAAAGGGTTAAATTAATGCCTGCTTCATAGGAAGGTAATGTCAGACAGATTAAGCAGGTAAATTTTATGCAGTTTATGCTATTCCAGCCTACTTAAGCAGTAAGTTCTCTGTAATTTATCTCTTGGTACAGGAGCAACATGTTAGCTCATACTCACTATAGTGACTGGTGTCTAAAATCTTCAGCCAGACCCTGAAATTCAGGTTACCCAGGTGCTTTGCCACATCAGTCAGGCCTCCTGAAATGGTCTCAGGCTCCTTCACCCTGCATTGGGCTCTGTAAAAGCAGAGGGTCTGTGGAACTGCTTGCAAAATACCAAAGGGGAACAGTCAAAGATACGTTCATTACCTCCCCATGATATCCTTGAAGCCCTGTAATCAACAACGATGATGTGTGAGATGAGGCCTACCACAATAGGACAGAATAGGAGAGTAAAGAGAGACAGGAAGTGAGTGTAAAAAGAGATGGGATGTAACATAAATGCCATATCCCAAAAATGATACAAAGTGGAATAAGCCTCACAACTTACTATTGCTACATCTATATTTTTGATGATGTAACTGGAGTCATACTGATTGTGGAAAGACATGCCTACCCATTTGGTGGCCTCTCAAAGTACTCTCAAAGCAGATAGAATGTCTATCATGAGATTTAACATTCATGTTCTGACTCAGCAGAATTGTTCACAATTTACAACTATACTAGGAAGATGTAAAGTCTGGTAGGGTTTCCCATACCCAAAATGCCTGTGGATGCAACTGGATGATGCAACGACCAATCAGAGCAAAGAACAAGCAAAACAGCAATGGTAGATGTAAGTTTGAACATCCTGTAACTGACACAGCAACTTTTTCCCAAAACTCACCAACCAACATGGCATCATGTTCCTATTGTTCCCTTTGTTCCTATTACCATGTTTCCAGCAAATTAAGGATAAGACTAGACAAGATAGACTTAATTCATAAGTCAAAGGTGGCCTAGTCCAGCTTCACGTTCATGGGGAAACATGAGAGATATTAATGACAACAAATTAATTTTGTGTCCTATCTAGATACAAAAAACAAATAGCTTCAAAATGATAGCAAGGAGGGTGTCTAGGGAGTTGAGGCCATGAACTTCAAAATGTAAAGTTCAGACAGTTGCGTAGTTTTTTTTTTTGTTAATCCAGGTAGGTGTGATTTCTGCAGACTTTTGAGAATATGTATAATTTATCCTGTTAAAAAGAATAAAAGGAAGACAATTACTTTTTATTGTCAATGTCACCTTGGTGGTATTTCCTCCAGTGCATATTAGGCATTAGTGCATAAAGTGGGCCTATCCTTCAAAGACAATACAAGTATGTCTTATGTCTGAGGTGCAGAAATGGAAAGGGGCACAGCATTGTGCCTTGTCTACACCTGTTCCATATGTTACATCATCTCTGAAACTGAATGTCAATTCCGTAAATTATTAATTATCACTCCCTCCCGATCACAATCCATACTCTGTTACACAGGAGGGAGAGGGTGACACACACACACAGTGCCAGTTTCGAACCAGCGAGCCTCCCACTCACAGTTTTTGACACACCCCATTTATCCACTTACGCAAAACATTCACCTAAGATTTCTGTTTTTTCATGGTTAGCTTCCACTTAGTAAAATATTAGAAGCAATTAGCCTCACCTACAACAACAAACAACATTAATTAGGGAAATATCACGTCATTGGCCCATTGGCCAAGTCATGCTCAACACTAAAGTTTCAGCACTTATAACTTCTTATAGCAATCTGATTGTTTCCTAAAGCCGACACATCTCCAGGATGTTCTATGCCCTCTGTCAACTGCAGTTTCCATCAAGATACTAGCTTGCAACAAGAGGTGAAATTAGAGCCATACAACTTTACGACTGTGCTTGCAAATGTTCATCTGAACCAAGCAACCAAATTCATCTGCAGTATCCTGATGTTGCTGGCTTGTATTTGATAACATTTAAAATGGCCATGTCAGCCCCTAGCTACTGTGTGTGCATGACGTGACTACCAATGTCATTATCCCATATCTTTAGTCATTATTGATTATCCTATGTCAAATCAGTAGTAACATCATTGGTTGACAATGACATGCTAATGGCATGCCCTTTATGTCTGTATAGTCCAGTAGCAATCGAGTACGCTGACATGACTTGACAAAGGTATGTGCTCCTGTGTACTTTGAAGATTTGTGAATTGTCCTTGTTTTTATAAGTGCCTCTAGTATATGTATCTGCCATATGCTCCTTCACCATTTACACTGTATGGGAAACTGTATAACTATGCAAACCCGCAGCACTGAGCAGATAAACTGTTTTAATTACAAATAATTATGTTGTCATCTTTAAGACAGTGTTAACTAACTGTTGTCACCCTTCTACAGACAAGAAGTAACGATATGTACACCCTCCTTCTGAGAATTATGTCTGTGTGAAACTGTGACAGGATCTAATTCCACCTCATGGTTAAATCTCATTTAATCTAAATGCAGAAGAAACGAGTATACTATGTGTATCCCAACTTTAGTCATCTCATTTGCTCTTTAGGCTGCAATTATTTAATATTTTTGTATAAAATCCTTTCTGTTGTTTTAGAGCAATCACTGATGTTTAAAGAAATGCTTTGGCCTAAATCTGTAATTGGATCTTTTTTATTAGTACAAGACGATGAAATAACTCCAGGCTCAGATTCTCTCTGCCTATACGTGTGAAGTATATTTTCATCATATTAGCACGTTCCTTTAAATTACAGTCTTGTGTCAAGTGCAGTGCAATAACTGGAAGTCAGTACATGAGGTGTACATATACTCTGGATGTACTTAATAGGTACAAACTATATGTATTTATTAAGAAGGTCTGTTTGAACTGTTTATTATTATCATTCACTTTAGGATTTACAAATACTTTAATTTCACCCCTGAGTCTTTACTGTGGCACTGTGACATTTTACTCAGTTTGTGACTGTAGTTAAAGTCTTCATTCTGGAGTCTAAAACAGAACAGAGTATGTAAAAGCTAGAACAATAACTTTGTTCTAAATTGTGAGATGCAATTTATTTCTTAATGTATGTAAACATAAACATTTATACATATACCGTTTATACATAAACACGTCATAAGAATTTATTTCTGGTATATCAGTTACAAATCTCAAGACTGCAATGTAAAAAAGTGAAAGTGACAGTGATGATGTCATGGTCACCTGGTAAAAATGAGTCTCTTTCAGTGCTGTTTAGAAAAGCTCAGGGGTTTCAGCAATGTTCCTCATCCTCATGATTGGTGAGTTAAAGTCAACTTATTGATCTAAAATAGTTAGTGCTATAAAATATATTAAGGCATTTAGATTACACCAACAGTTATAAAACTGAATTCGACAGGACAATTATGTATTGGCACAATATATTTTGATTGTATATTAGAAAAAAAGTTGATTGTGTGTTTCTCACAATCAGTTATTATTATTTCTCAATAAAGCATTTTAATGGGCTTTTTAATACTTTTCATTTGTAAATTAATATTATGTATCTGCAAATAAAAGACATACTGAAATTATTTTATATATTATGTGGTCTGCCTTTCCCTTTGCCTACTTTAACTTTTGGATTTTACTACCACTGAAACTACTGCCACTTTACTCCTACACTCAAAGCATAACTCCCAAAACTACAAATGACTTCATAGCAAAAGTTCACTTTTTTCTTGCTCAACCCTTTATTCACTCAACAAAGTATATATGTAACAATGTGCATGCTGTAATTAATTAATATGCATTAAGCAAGATACTCTCTGACTGACTGAAACTGCCACTGAAGTGATACTGTTATCCTCCAAACAGCAAGGTCCACACAACATGCACTGTCTGTTTCTATTAACAGATTATTGTGATCATCTTTCATTTTCAAAAGATACTTCAATTTCACTCAGACTTTTTGTGATGACACACAGCGACACATTACTCAGTTTGCTTGATAGTTGTTTTTCTCTGTAAAAAAGTCACCATGTCAAGAGGCATGTGTATTAAGCTTGGAGTAGGTTTTTGTAATTTGTATGTATGTACTAAAATACTACAACAGGAATTTCTTTTCTCCTTCTTTTATATTAAAATGTTGAATTCTACCTGTTTGCTATGAGAGATGAAATTTACCAACTCTATGTACTGTACTCTCTGTAAAAACATATATTTTCTATTACACAAGGACTTAATTCTGATATGTCAGCTTACTTGTCTCAATCAATACTGCATTGTAGATTGAAAACGACCCAGCACTGTAACCAGCTACTTGTTTTTACTTTTGATGACATCACTGTGACCTGATTGGCTAAAAATGAGTCTCTTCCCATGCTGGTTAGAGTGCTAATGGGTCAGATCAACATATTCAGCTCAATACAATACAATACAAGTCACATTCAAGATGTCAAGAAAGAAGACAGTGGGAATTACAGTTGTGTGTACTCAGTAGGGAGACATGCAGCTCACACAGTGACCTCTGTTGGCCAAAATTACATCTTCATCCAAGTCAAAGGTAACATGGCATTTTCATGTTTCGTGTGCACATACACCATTTCCAGGAAAAGTATTGAAAAGAACAACTAATACAATACTAACCCTAACCCTAACCCTAACCCTATCTGTTTTAGACCTTAGTGTTTCTCTTGTATGTTTTAGACTTTGGCATGGCCCGCATTTTTGTGGATGTATCTAAGGGAAGCAGCATATCTGAAGGAAACATTGTACCTAAAGCAAGTAACATACATTTGAAATGTGCTTCTTTCAAGGCCAAAACACAGAAACCTTTGCACATGTACCTTTGCAAGAATGGAAATGTAATCAGTATGAAGATAACTCAGGGAGAGGAAGCTCGTTTTACTCTCCGAAATGTCAAAAGAGAAGATTCAGAGAACTACAGTTGTGTGTACTCCATAAAGAAGGGTTATGTCCATAATGTGACATTGACAAATGAAAACTCAATCTTCATCCAAGTCACAGGTAAAGACATACAGTCCAAAATGCTTGCTATTCAAAGTTATGGTATAATTTTATGTTATACAACAGTTACGTCCAGTCAAACAGTTTTTCACTTTCTGATTAGACAAGAAGCATTCTATGCATCACAAATCACATTTTACTCTTCTCTCCAGCGAAAATGTGTTAATGGAGCTTTAATATAATAAGCCAGGTTTCCATTAAACTTATTCACATTTTATATTTGCATTCATAAAAATTCTGCTCAACAATATGTGCATGTGTTAAAATGTAATTTCACCAGGATGTCTATTGATAGAAACACAGTTAATGTTAATATATGAAGATGCAAAACCTTCTAAGTCAGTTTTCAGAATTGTGCAAAAAAATTTAATAAATTTCTTTTTAATAAATAATAAAGTTTTAATAATAATAATAATTCCAAGTGCAAACTGCAATTTTAATTTTATTATTATCAACAAATCAGGCAAAAATAGTCAAGTTGGAGTTGGACTGATAATTTTATCAAAATTATATAAATCTAATTCTGTAAATATCGAAAAAGGAATCAGAGGGTTTAGCATCCGAAGTGTTCATATACAAATCAATTTCTGTCGACTTTAATTGCATTATGCCTTAATAAAGTTAATCAAGAGTTGATTTACCCTGGATTTTGTGCCTACTTCCTCAATGTCTGACCTCGGCTAAAGGTGAATCTCGATTATAACTGATTATAGACTTACTTTTGAGCATAGCCATTGTCACCATATTTACAATGTGTAATCTTAAGAACAACAGACATTGCATTATACAGTAGTATACTCTTATTGCCTTTTGCGTTCTTATTCTAGTGCTCCTGTGTTTTAGTATCTCCTAAGTTCCTCTGTGCTTCCTTGGTTTACGTTCCCTCCGCTAAAGTAGTGGACGTGACTTTATCCTTTATCCGTCATCCTTTACTTTGTGTGTTAAAATAAAATGTATTAGTCCGAAATCTGTCTCTGTCCAGTCTGTGCCTGACACAGCTAATTAACTTTAAATCTCTACTACTTTGTTAATGTACTGTTAAACTACATTTGGTCTGTTTGTAATCAGGCTTTTGAGATTCTGTCAGCCAAAGTGACTGTTAATTCACAGATTTAACAATAAAAGTGACTGTTAATTCACCTACGTTCAGCATTTACTACCATTATTTTTCTTCACAAAAGGGTCACTTTCAGATCTAAATCATGTGTGGAGGGTTAATGTCTTCAGACTCATCTGCTCTGTCGGTGTGATTGTGAGGGGTGCACTGGTACTGGCCGCTACACACGGCACTAGAAAAGGTGACAATTGTGGGTAAGTTATTTGTTCATCAATTATCAAAGGAATTTTCTACTACAGTAGAGACTACTGCAAATACAATCTGGTGTTTCAAAAAATCACAAATAAAGCCAAGCTTTATTACAATACAGAAAAGAATCTGTATGCCTTCCTACCTATTTTTCACATTTTCCAAAAGACTGAAAATCAGTCAACCCTCTCCAAGGCCGCTGTCAAAGGAAAGTCTTGCCAAGGAGCAGAAGCTAGATACCCCAAGAGAATGTGATTATGATTATAAAGTTACTTTACCTGATACTGAACAGCCAGTAGACATGGACAGCTGTTTGGTTGAGAATTACTAAAACTCTTCAGTAATACTTTTATTGTACTTCAATTGTACAATTCAATGGCCTATTCTAATATAGTCCATCCTGTCCTGTGAAATATGATTTTATGGGTGTGTGTATGTGTGTGAATATGGCAATGGCAATTTGATTCATGAAGAAATAAAATGAGAATAATGTTCCCACCCTTTTCTTTGTCTCTTAGAAATTAATCAGACATTATATGGAGTGGTGACAATTCTGACATGTTATTTTCCTCCCCCCTTTAGGAAAAATAAGAAGGAAATTAAAGGATGATTCAAAAAAGCAGTCTTAAGTTGACTGTATGTTAGACATGGGCTGAGACAATAAATGCACAGTTTGCTTTTTCTGAAAAAATAAGAAGGAAATTAAAGGATGATTTTGTCTATCAATGATTTAAAATTATATAAATGACACCTGACAATAATCATCAATGTTGCTCAGGAACATATATGTAATAATATGTTTTATTATACCTCCATGTTGTATACATTAATTGCGATACAGTGTATTGAGTGTGTTGCAGCATGCTCAATAAAACTCAAAGGGGCTATGTGTCTCCAAACTTTTTGCCTTCAACTGCCACAAAATCAACATGGCCGAGTGCTTCTCTACTGCTATTTTATGTTGGTATTGATTGTCCTGGTGATAAATACTTTACCTTATCTTACACACTTACAGAACAGTGCAAACACTCATCTATAGCGTCAATTTGTCAAGAATATGAGAAAAATTTTGTCTGACCTTTATTGGTGTCTGTTTTCTATAGTCATAGCCAAATCTGGTGTACACTACCAACATCATCTCTCATCAGAGAGCAGTAAAACTGGGATAATTTTGTATCATTGAAATTTGAGGAGGTTTTAATACGATTTGTGACTACGTTATGAGATTTATTTACATCTCTTAAGCAGGTGGGGAGTTGCTGGTAGTTCTGAGCTACCTGTGTGAGACCACTGCTGTAAAGCTTCAAGGATTCAAGGAGTTTATTTGTCACATACATTGAAATACTAATGTAAGACATGTAGTGAAATTGCATAATTATTAAAAAGAGGGAAAGAAAGATAGGCTAGACTACAGAAGAAGCAAAATAAACAAATAAATAAATAAATGCTAATTAAGTAAAATAAGAAAATACATAAATTCATGAAAAAGACAATATTGTGATCAGGGTCTGCCTCCAAGAAATGGATCCACAGATGTGCCTTGCAGGAGGGAGGTGATGTCGCACACGGGAGAATCGTATCAGCCAAGATGGTCGTGGAGGAGGCGCCACTGCCCAACAGTGTGGATTCGGCCTGCATTGGAGAATTGTCCTCAGCTAAGGCGGTTATGGAGGTGGCATTCATTGCCCATCGGAGACTGCATAGCTAAAGGGGGTTTGGCTGCCTACCTCCGAACATGGCCATCAGATGTAGGCATCTACAGGTCCCTGACCTGGCTTCTAGTAGAACGATGTAGCCAAACTGCACCATTGCTTCCCCACATCTCACTGTCACCTTCACAGTCTTGTCTTTCTCTGCGATCTCTGCTCCACAAAAATGCCTCAAACTAAACCAATAAAAACACCAACAAAATGTAATGAAAATTAAATGAAATGAAAATGAAAATGTAAACGAAATGTCACAAAAAACAAAGATGCAAGACCAGCATAAAACTAGTCCCCAAAGGCAGAAAGAAACATGGAAAATAAGGGAAAATAGTGAAAAAGAGTGGGAGCTCCATCACCATAGCAACCACACAGCCAATAAACGTCATTCATCAAACAACAGCTGGGTCAGTGTGGACTGTATCTGTGTGACTGTTGGTGTTTGTTGCCTCTACGTCATTATCACCCTCTCATTCTGTAGATTTTAAACATTTTAAAAATGATATACCTTGCACCTTTAAAATAGCCAAAACCAAGCAACTGAGCTAAAAGAAATGCTCCTCGCTGTCTCTTTCCCCTCACCTAACCATAGGCTAACTGTCTTTGACAGTCCACTTCCTGGTAGTCTGTAGTTGGCTGTTTAGGTCAAATGCTAAAAGTAAAAGTTGGCAATTGGTCTGCATGAAATTTTCACCCTGAGCTCCGCACCTCTTCACAATGGAGCTCTTTCCTATTGTAATATGTGAGTACAATTTAGGAAATAATTATTTATTTAACATAATATGGCCTCTGATTTATAAAGAACAAGTACAAAAGTTGAATAGGTTTTGTATTTAACTATTTAAATCTTTCTCAACGAAAGTAAAAATGATAAGTTACAACATTATTGTTTTATAAAGCCTTCCCGTGCATTTTGGGTGTATGAACTCAGAGAGGTATGTAGGTACATTTAAAATGTTTAATACCTTGTTAATATTCACAAGGTAGGCTTCCTGGTCTATAACATTATCAGTATGGATCAGGACAGATTTTCTTCATAATTTCAGATATCAGCTCAGCTGAAATCTTTTCATTCAAAATGGATGTATTCGAGAGAGACACACTGGACCTCAGATGTGACATTTTTCATACAACTTCAAAGCATACAGGTGAATTAAACATGTATCTCTGCAAGAATGGAGTTGGAATCAGGATGAAAGGCCAAAAGAGGCAACCTTTAGCTTTCCAGGTGTGAAGAAAGAAGACTCTGTGTGTACTCAAAGGTTAAATATGCAGTTCAAACAGTCACTGCTGCTGGTCAAAAGTCCATCTTCATTCAAGTCAAACGTACTGTTTCATTTATGTTTCAAGTGCAATGTCTGAAAAAAAACTAAATCTGATATAGAGTTACGATTTTTAAAAAGAACTGTTTACTCATTCAAGGATGCTGATATGATATAAAAAAAAATTTTCTTATGTTTTAGACTTTGGTGTGGCCCATATTTCTGTAGGCTCTCTGTACACTCAGGGCGATGACATGGATGTGAAATGTACTGTTGCTGAGGCCACAACACAGAACTCTTTGCACATGTACCTTTTGAAGAATGGAATTGGAGAAAGTATGGAAGTCATTAAGGGCAAGAAGGCCCATTTTACACTTTACACACAAGTCAGGAAAGAAGACTTGGGCGATTACAGCTGTGTCTATTCAGTAAGGAAATTACACTGGCAATGTGACTAGAACAAATTAACACTACATCCTCATCACCGTAGAGGGTAATGTAAAAGATGTCAACAGCAAAACATTTGTATTTGTATTCAACATCAATATCGCTTAATTTTTTATATTTCAGCTATATTTTCAGTGAGAAATGTCTGATTACATTATAATGTGGAAATTCATGGAAATCAAACATGAACCTAAAATCATCTGGTGATAAGAATCCATCTGAATTTCTTCTCACACAATTTAATTGGACACTTTATTTATTTTAAAGGAAAAAGCAACATTCAGCACAACCACACCAGCAGCAAGTGCCCAGATCCAAAGCCAAGTGACATGACCAGAGAATGTACAAAGACCCAGTAGCAACCACAGCAACACGACAAATCCAAGACAAACTCCACACAACTCTGCAGAAACAGATTTTTAACACTTCATAAAAATAAACTTCCTCCTATGCATAATCACTGAGTGATTTTTTTAATATATGCAACATCAGTTACGACCACCTTATACGCTATACTGTTTGCAAACATTTTAGAACTTGCTGTAAGACAGTTGGAATGTCAGTTATTAGATGATGTAAGCAATCAACTCAACACCATAGATAGATAGAACACTTTCCATCAGTGGACCACTTCCTCTCCTGTGGTCTGTGCTACTATGCGGCGGAAATCATACATGTACCTCTGCAAGGAGGCGCAACGAGGATGGAAAGATTCACAAGCCTGAAAGAGTGTTAACTTTACATTTACCAAAACATGAAACAAGACTCAATTATAGGCAATTATAGCTGTGTGTATACAACAGACACGCATTTTGTCTATGAAGTGACAGCTTTAGGCCTTAATACTGTTATCACTGAAGTTAAATGTAATGATGCACTTAGTTGCAATGTTTTTCATAATGATTGTATTTTGTTTTTTTAATATAGTCTGCAGACAATGCAAGATAAAACTAAATTTTAACAACAGACAAAATCACATCTAATATGCCAACTATTTTTGGGATTATGTAAACATTTACTAAGCATTCAAATCCACTGTCAGTTAATGTGTTGTGGATATTATTAGTTTATTTTAGAACTTGGTGTGGTCAAAATTGATCAAAGAAATGCTGTCATATTACAGGATGGAGTTGGATCTGATATGTATTGGGGACTCGGGGACAAGGGGAACTTGCCACATGTATTTGTGCAAGAATGGACTTGTGGTCAGCATGAAGGTAGCACATTACAGAGAGGATATATAATTTAGACTGAGACAAGTCACAAGAGAACAATTAGGCAATTATAGCTGTATATACTCAGTATAGAATAGTATAGTTTCCTCGTCCTTATTAGTTAGTGTTGGCTGCCATTTTGATATTTGGTCTATGTTGTACTTAATATTCTCATTCTTATTCCTACTGACAGCACTCTATAACCTTGAATATCAGGGCTTTGGGTTGATTGACTCTGGAATTGCTTTAAATGAAGTCATTAATAGTTTAGCGTAGGCCCCCAGTGTGCATCATTGTGCATGGCTGGGCCCTTATTGTTCTCACAAGAGGTGTTTGTTTAGATGGCACAAGAGACTCTTTTTTTTAAAAAAAGCTAACTAGTCAATATTCAGGCACTCATAACTAAATTGAAATGGGAGCTGGTGCTGTCATTGGTTCCTTCCATGATATGCCAAAACATAGCCATGATTAAGTTGTTGTGACTTTTTTCTTCAAAAGTTCTTCAAAGCAATCAATGTCCACGCCAGGAAATGAAGTTGATTTTATTTCAGTGACTTTGTGGTACTGGGTCACTGGGGAGAAATGGTACTGCCTGCCTTCTAGTCGTCTCAGGTTCCATCATTCATCTCTAAATTTCCTTATATGACCAGCTGAATCTCTTAAACGGATAAATTAATTAACATATGGCCAATAAAATGTAAATCCTTAACTTAGTAATTTAAAGGTTCTTTTGTGTCTATTCTGATCTCGCTCTTCTTAGATCTTTTGGGTGGTATTCTTTAAAACAGAATTCATACTCTGTCCTCCAAAGTCTCCACACACTCCATTCCTTTCCCATTAGATCAGATCCTCCATATATAATATGTAGACAGTAAAATGAACAAAAAATTTAATTCAGTGGTATCAAGAACTTCACTATGTTACACGTTACATGTTTAAGCTGAATTATAAGGATTGACTAGAATCATGCTGGATGAGACCCTCACCTTGGCTCCTGCAGGTGTCTTGTCTCGTTACAAATGAGCCTTGTGGAGCTGGGCTGCTTTTCAGACTCCTCAAGGTTCTCTCATGCAATAGTGGTCTGTAGTATTTAGCAATGCTAAAAACATGTATGGATTCTCTGGGGTCTCCTGAATGAAAGTGGCTTGTTCTTTCCTGTCTGTTTTTGAAAAACAGGCCTTTTGTCCCTCTCACTAACCAGACATTTTATATTCTCTTCTCTTGTACAGAAACAGTCACATCGTTACACAAAAGTGTTAGTAATGATCACAACAAAGTCACTAACTTATGACCAATCTTTTTGAAGGGCCTGGTGCATAGATGGGCTAAATAGTGAGGTACATATAAAACACGCCCTTGCACTTCACGTAGCAAACAAGACTTATGAGAACAGGGCTTGATGTCAGTCTGACCTGACCTGACATGAGTATCTTAGCGTAACTTAATGAAGCCCAGGTGTCAGATCATAATATGTATAAATGTATCCTGTACAATCCTGTACAACTGTGCATCATTCTACTAAATGTGTCCATCTAAAACATCTTATACATGTAAGTGGATAACACTTTACTTGACCGGTGAGTACATAACACATTCTTAGCAGCAGCAGTTTTAAAACTGTTACCTGATCATGTCACATCTAAATGTGTCATGGATATCTTATGTCTGCTTCAAATGTCACTTTATTACACAAGCTGTGAAGTCACCATTCTGTATTCCAAAAACATGGACAGCATTTTTCCCCACAAGAATGATAGTTTATTAGCATCAGTTGTATGAAACAAGAGATGCAATACAGACTTGATAAATCTTGATAGCACACTAACATGTGGTAACAAATGTAATATGCAATTTAAAAATGTAATAAATTCCTTTAATTCATTGAGAACCAAGACACAGTTTTCAGAAGAAACAATCAAGTTTCCAAACAAAAAATGCTTCCATCCAAATCCTGCACAAGAGATGTTTGAAAATCGATGTAAACAATATGATCTTGTGGTGCCTGTCTGACATGAAGATGATGTTAGCCTTCTGATAAAAAAAATAAATAAATGTATTTGCCTTTCATCCCATTAAGTACTCCCAACTTCTTCTGTATGTTGTGATGCATCATGTAACTTAACATTCATCTGTATCATGCACAGCTGTTATTGTCAATATATCAGGCTCCTAAGGTAGCTGTCTGGGAAACACTGAGTAATTTCACATATTAATTCCCTTGTGAACCACTTGGGGTTGTACCACACATCTCCACATCTGAACGCATTGATTTGTATTTCTTATGTCTGGTTTGTAGCACATTCCTGTAAATTACAGTCTTGGTTTAGCTTAAAAATCTAGACATATCCTAGCGGTAGCAAATGGTTTTCTTATGCCGATAGGATCTAAAAATAAACCATCCAGCCACAGTAGCTGTTCCCTTGAATTTGATTGGACCAATCACATCGCTCTATCCTTGTAGAGAGTTGCCTAGACGTACCCTAGCTATAGCTTATCAGGATACCTGTGGTACCTGACATGCAGAATACCTACTTTACTGTCTGACTATGCCACTCCCTAGTTCGGGCAGGAGAAACCCCTTAACTCTTAACTTGCGTGACTGAGTCTAGACCCTCCCCACAAAGGAACAGTTTACAAATATATAAGAAGTTCAAATTTATTACAAATTAGTATCAATACAATTAATCAAATGAATAAAAATGGAAAGAACTGCAGAGTGTAACTGGCTGAAATTCCTTAATAATAAGGTCGGATCAGCACACACAGCTCCCCTCTCAGGAGGCCCTGGTGAGAGGAAAAGAGACAGCAAACCCCACACCACACAAGCATGCAACACAGCAGGCACTGCACACACATGATCTGTAAATATCACTACAATATACCACACCGTGTTAAGAGATTACCAATACACACCAAGATAGTGCCCCCCCTCAATGTGGACCCCCCAGCAGAAAGGGAGCGGTAGCCAGGTGCAGATCCAACCTTGTACAGAGACACAGCCAGCTCCCAACTCCACATTGACCAGAGTTCTAGCTAAGTAAAACTACAAGACTACAAGATGTTATCCAGGCAGGGATGCCCAGGACAGATAAAGGATAACGATTAAAGGACAAACAAAACAACCAAACAAAAGAAACAAAATCAAGGTCCCTGTCAGGCACAGACTAAACACAATTAGACACAATTAGTTAGCCAACAGGGGCTAGTGGTGTTAACTTTTGGGGCCTAGCTTTATTATTTCGCTTTGAGGGAGTATTAAGTGGTCGTGTGTTTTGAAATGAACTGTGCATAAGTGTTTCAAGCAATTTATTGTATCGTGCAAGTGTTGTATGTGTTTAGGATTGTTTTTTTTTGTTTGTTTTTATGTTTGTGTGCAGTGCCCCTGTGGAACGGCACTATTTGCTGGCTGCTGTTCTTTTAGCGTGTAAATGTAGTGTTTGCATGAGTTGTTTTCTCTTTTTATTAGTAGCTTGTACTAATGGTTGTGTCACCACCCAGTTCCTGTATCTCTGTTTCCTCACGTCAATCACTGGATCCCTTTCACCTGTCCTCACTGATTGCCCCCACCTGTGTCTTGTCTTCCCCGATTGCCCTGGCTATTTATTCCCTCTGTTTCCTTCACTACCTGTCGGTGAATTAGTGAACCTGCACGCGTTTACTGCTGAAGGCAAGCATACAATTCTGACTCTCTCTGTCTCGTGGTTTCCCCTGATTGTTTACCCGTGTTTGTTTTCCCACAAGGGTTCTGTTCTCTGGTCTGTTTTCCGTTCTGTCCCTGTTTGTTTTCTGTCCTTAAAGATCATCTGTCTGTTGCCGAACTCGGACTGCCTGTGACCTACGCCTCTGCTTCTCTGCCCGTGGTACTGACCCATTGCCTGGCCACGACTTGTTCTCCGTCTGCCTCTCCTGGTTTCCGACCCGTGATCTGTCCTCAACTACGCTCTGCGTCCCAGCCCTGGTTTCTGACCCGCCGCCTGCCTACGACTCTCGCCTGCTCTCCTGCCCCGGCTTCTGACCCGCCGCCTGCCCGACCACGAGTGCTCCTGCCTGCCCCTCCCCGCTCTGCGCGCTTCCTACTCCTCCGCGCTGAGGGCGCTCTCACAGAGCACATCCACACTCCAATTCCCCCTAACCCTTAAATAAAGACTGTTTGCAACTCGCTGCAATCGTGGTCCACCCTGTCTATTTTTCGTGACTGGTTGATGTGGTTGATGAATGTTTTCAGACTCCTGTGTTCAGCTGGACTGGTTATTGCAGCCATTGCAGTTCTGGTCATTCATCACTCCTGGAACAGATAAGGTAACAGTGCCATTCAACATTCATTCCTGCATCTTTACATCATCATAAGCTTCAGAGTCAACAGGCAAATTCATATTCATGTGTGGAAATTATGTGTTGTATATTTTATAATATATATAACACTTGTGGTGCTTGTATGATATCATGAAAATGTTATCCCAAGTAGAATAAAGATAGGTGAAGTTTTGTTTTTCCCTCCTTTGTTTTTGCTGTAAAGACATTTATGGAATATTTGGCACACTGCTGTTATGAAATTTCTGTCATAAAAGTGAATTCTTCAAATGAATGGTAAAAAACATCTAATGTGTAGTGGAGATGCATATATTAACATTTACCCCTCCTGTTGTGTTCAAGAGAACATAAGTCATAAGAGGTCTATCACAAAATGTGATGATAATACATACATTATCATTGATTATCTCAAGTTAAACATGCTCTGGTCATTTTAGAGCGTAACACCAAAGCTGTAAACATGAAACGAATATTACTGGAGGGTTACACAATGATGTCAGCATCCTGTCTAATCTGAATGCATTGATCTCCTAAAACTTGTAGCATGTTCCTTTAAATTACAGTCTTGTGTCAAGTGCGGTAAGAAGATCTGTCTGAAACAGTTTGTGACTGTAGTTAAAGTCTTTCATTTCCATTCAGGAGTCTTAAAGGGATAGTTTTTGCAGTGGTGCTGGGTTACCATGCATCATACCTTAGTTATGCTGCTATAGCCTAGTGCCGCCACACAACCTTCATGTGTCATGGCGTTCAGCTCTCTCTCTCTCTCTCTCTCTCTCTCTTTGTGATTGACCCCCCCTCACAACGGCGCTGTCAAATGGACCCTTACTGTTACCCCCATGACCCATCTCATTCCTTTGAGTTTGTCACTATGTCTGGCCGCTGCCACATTGTCCAGCAATAATTCCTGATAACCACCTATAGACTGACGTATTGTAAAAGTGGGATAATACTCTATTATGAACTATTATGAACCTTAGCTAAAACCATAGGCAACTTAGTCATGGTTACTACTGATTGTAATTTTTCTCCATGACCCCTGGCAGTTGGGTTAGCCCCTTGAGTCGTGGATCTGCCCAAGGTTTCTTCCTAGATTAACTGAACATAAGGGAGTTTTTCCTTGCCCCTGTTGGTCTTGGGTGCTCCTCCTGTGAAGCGCCACAAGACAATACTATTGTAAAAGGCGCTGTTGTTACGTACAGACTGAGACCCAAAAGCAGATCGGTGCAGAGATAGTTTTATTTACAGTGAATAGGGGTAGTATCCAAAAAGGGGAACAAAGCTCAGAAGATCATGTGGAACAAAACCGTAAATAATCCAACAGAAAGGGTATCCAAAAAACAGAGTTCGGGAAAAAACACACAAGAGATCAATTCTAAACAAAGTCAATCAGAAAACGAGCGGGCAGGAGGGAATCACAAAAAAACAAACATCCAGAGCGTTTACAGGCTGTACAAATCCAAAAGTATCCACAAAGTTCAGGTAGTACAAAAACTCAAAAACATCCAAGGGAAAAAGCATGCACAGCGATAACGAGAACGGGCACGGGAAACAGGCTTATCAAACAGATACGTAATTCACGGCACAAGGAATACGGTCAGACAATCAGCCCTGGGAGGACTGGGGAATATATAGGGAAGGGTAGCGCTATAACAAACAAGAAACAGGTGATACTCATTACAGGGAATAGGATCAAGAGACACAGGTGTAGGGCAGGGGAGGAGAAAGGGGCATGGCAGACAGCAAAGCAGAAACACATGGGTGAGTTAAACAAAGCACAGAGGTTGCAATACATTGAAAGTCCAGTGAGTGGCCGGAGTAGCAGGAAGCAGGATCATAACAGCTGTATAAATACAACTGAATTTAATTAAATTGAATTGATAGTTTTTGGCATGTGCTTGAAGCTTGGAGTATGTAAATGGTAACAAGACAGAACAATAACTTTCTTTCAAATTGTGAGATGCGATTTACGTTACGGTATGCAAACATAGACATTTTGTGTTACAAGCACTTATTTCTGGTGTAATGGGGGTTTATCAGGTTTTTTTGGGTGTAGTGGTCTAGTCACGTGTGGCACCAGATGTAAATAAGGAAGTAGCGTAGTGTATGGATGCAACGATTGTCAAAGAGTGTACTGCAGTGTTCTTATATTATTGAACCGTAGTGGTGTTAACATGAACTTGGACTTTTTGTAGTGGTGATACTGATGCATGATCATAGTTTTACCTGTGTGTAGTGACGTGGAGATTGGTGCATCAATTAACTTGTTTGCCCTTGTTACATGGTTTGTTGCCGCTGATTGCTCTCTCTCCCTCTCCGTTTTAGCCCCGCCAATCCGTGAACTGCATTCCTGATTGAACGCTGCATAAAATCCACACGGGAGTAACAAACAGGATCTTTTGTGAATCCACCTGGTAGCAACGGAGTGGCAACGTTTTGTTTGAGGTTTTGTTTTTGGTCTCCAGTATCTCCCGCCGTGCCTCCGGCTGCAGGTCCTTTTTCACCTGGGGAGTTATTCCACCGGGCACGCTGATTCCTGTGCTTCTTTGCCTTCTTTAAGGCCTTCTGACCTCCGGAGGTGATATGTACTGCATGTATTTACGTTGAATGTATATATAGCGGGTTTAGCGGTGTAACCGGAGTCCGGGATGTTATGCTTGCCAAAGGCTCTTTTTTCGGGTGTATTCTTGAACATGGGGTCGTGGATGAGACATTGCCTTCCCATGTAAAAGCTATGCTATTCTGACACTTTTTTATACGTAAATAAATGTAAACTTGATTTTATTTCGGAGTGTTTATTACCCAGCCACAAGCTTGAACGAACCTAGTGTGTCCGCGTCAATCCCTGTTGTCAACACTGCCCCTTAGGGGCTGGCATAGTCGGTTACTTGCTGATATTTAATCTGTCACACTCTAAGAAGGCCTACATCTTTTGGCATAGTCGGCAGGAGATATTTAAGCTTTAGTGGCTGGGTAAAAATAATATATTTAAACACCATTTGTCTTTTAATCATGTCTACAGGAAATACTAATGGGGATGGGGCAGCAGCTCCAGCTCGCTTCGCCTCGTCGGATGGCCGAGTCGGGTATGTGAGGTTGACTAACAGGCACCCTGTTAAGATCCCTGCTAACAGTGAAGTCCTCCTTTGTGGCAGGGCCCGTCCTGGACCAAAGAGGGAGGACTATGAGTGCATCATCGAGCCCATTTTCGTGCACCCTGGAGTGAGCTCTGCGAGGATTCTAACCACAGTAAAGAGAGGGCGTGTGATGGTGAAATTGCGTAATGTTGGATTAAATCCAGTTTATGTCTACCGTAACCAGCGGGTGGGGGAGGTCTGGTATGTTAAACCCACAAATGCCATTCTACAGCCCGAGGTGAACATGTCCTGGGTGGGGCAGCAGACTGTCAAAGTCAGCCTCCAGCCGGGTCAGGGGCCAACCCCAGACGTGCCAATGCCAGAGGTGGAGTTTGACTTAACCGGAGTGGACATGTCCCCGGAGGAGCAGCTCCAGCTCAAGGCTCTCCTGATGAGATATCACTCAGTTTTTGCCAAGTCTGATGAAGATTATGGCCGGATGGGGGTGGTCCAACACCATATCAACACAGGTCGGGCCCCCCCCATCCGTGAACGATACAGGCAGATCCCTCCACATCTGTACCAAGATGTTCGGCTGCTCCTCCAAGGCATGCTAGAGGATGGTATTGTCCGAAAGAGTACGAGCCCGTGGGCAGCACCCATCGTCCTGGTGAGAAAGATAAATGGCGAGATAAAATTCTGTGTGGATTACAGAAAACTTAATACAGTTACCCATAAAGATGCCTATCCCCTGCCCAGAATAGAATAGGCACTGACCACCTAGGTACTTCAGTACGGTAGACCTCGCCAGTGGTTACTGGCAGGTGGAAATGGGCCCTGAAGATAGGGAGAAGACGGCGTTCACAACCCCAATGGGCCTCTTTGAGTTTGAGAGAATGCCCTTTGGGCTGTGTAACGTGCCCGCAACTTTTCAGCGGTTAATGGAGGCATGTTTAGGGTATATGAATACTGAGGCACTTTTGATATATCTTGATGATGTGATTGTGTTTGCAGACGATTTCACCACTCACCTGAAGAACTTGGAGGCGGTCTTCTCCAGGCTGCTGCAATATGGCCTGAAGCTCAAACCAGCTAAGTGCTTCCTCATGAGGTCTAGTGTGCAGTTCTTGGGCCATGTGGTGACTCCGGAGGGTGTCTCACCCGATCCAGAGAAGGTGGCTGCTGTGTGTTCCTGGAAGGCCCCCACGTCTGTGACGGAGCTACGAGGTTTCTTAGGCTTTGTTGGCTATTACCGCCGGTTTATTGAAGGATTTTCCTGCATCGCTGCTCCGCTGCATGGCCTCCTGGTAGGGATCCGCCCGAAAATGAAGAAGCCTCAACTAGGCCCCTGGACTGAAGCCTGTGAGCTTGCCTTTAATACCTTAAAGGACAAGCTGACCTCTGCCCCTGTGCTCGCTTTTGCAGACTTTACTCGCCCATTTAATTTGTATACTGATGCAAGCCTACATGGGTTGGGTGCGGTTCTCACTCAAAAAGAGGGGGGCAAAGAACGAGTGATAGCCTTCGCTAGCCGTAGCCTTAGCCCCTCTGAAAAAAATGATGCAAATTACAGCTCCTTTAAATTAGAGTGTCTAGCTCTAAAATGGGCAGTCACAGAAAAGTTTAAGGAGTATCTCCTTGGGGGGACCTTCACGGTTTACACCGACAACAACCCCTTGTGTCACTACCGCACCACAACACTGGGGGCTGTTGAACAGCGATGGGCTGTGTAACGGTGCGGTAGCCTGTTACCAGTTTTACACCACACTTATACACCTAACACGCAAACAAACACCACGCCAACACACACTTTAAACACAGCCCTTTTATTTTTTTTTATTACCACCGCACGTGAGCATGCAGCTGGGAGTCACGGGAGAACAGAGTCTGCAACACAACACAAACAAACTTTTATCAATAACATGCTTTTACTTCAAGAGTTGCCAAACTGAAGATAAAGGACTATGGACATTGCTAACATTATACGTTTGGCAAACAATAGCGAGCTAGCAAGCAAACTGGTGAGCTAATTACAAACAAAGCAGAGCTTACCTTGTTGCAGATCAACTTCCTCGTGTTGTCTGAAGGACCCGACGGGAGCTCTCGAGGGACAATTATAGTTTGGAGAGTTCACATCGGAGTCATGCATGTTACACCAGGGTGTGGGGAAGAGGGGTGTTTGTGTGTTTTAATATTTTATGGCGTTTATGAAGGGTGTGATGTATATACTGGTAAACCGGAGTATTTATTGTTTTTGAACAGAGTATTTATATATATTTTTGTACGTGTTCTTAGCTTTCTAAACATGATTGATTTTGCCCATGGTTTGGTTTGACCCTGGGGCTAGAAAACCCAGGGGAAACCACGCAGTAGGGAGATGGTTTTGAGGTGAGCTACGGTAAACACCTGACTAACCAGAGAGAGAGAATTTTGGGGACACTAAATACTTTGGTATTGCTTCTTGTTATTGAGTTTACTTTATCTTTAAGACTTTTGTTTGCATTTTGAAAACGTTAAGTTCGGATTGATTTTGTTTGGAGTTTTTTTCTTTTTTTTTTCCCTCTGGACCATTTTTTTTCCTACTTGGGAAGGAAAATAAACAAATTTTTACCATCAGCATCCGACTCGCTGCTCTGCCTTTTAGGCCGTAAGGCTAGCCCGACTACAGGCTGCTAAGCTGGACAATTTTAACTGCTCCCTCTGTTATAGGCCCGGACGAGTCAATGGGAATGCAGACGCTTTGTCTTGCAGGACAGACCTGGTCCCAGAGAGGGAAGTCCCCGAGGACGACGGCACGGAGGTCCCCACCTTCCATCATCGGAGGCCTGAGCCCCCTGGTTGCCAGGCAGCCATGGCCGGATACTCGGGCGGTGTAGTGGAGTCGTTGGTTTCTGGCCGACCCATGTGCCAGTGGCAGCAAGAGCAGAAGAGTGATCCTGTAGTGTCCGGTGTTCTCTTTTACCTCTCCAGGCAAAGGAAGCCCGATGCTGGAGAGCGGCGCCAGGAGGATGCTGGGGTGATGAGCCTCCTGAGGCAGTGGGACCGGTTGGCCGTGCGAGATTGGGTCCTGTGGCGGTGCTACCAGGACCCAGGTAGTTAGGAGATAAGGTACCAACTCATCTTGCCGGCGACTAAGAGGATGGAAGTGTGGCACTGGTGCCATGAGAAGGCAGGACATTTTGGGTCAGACAAAACAATTTCCCTGTTCCATAGCAGGTTTTTCTGGGTAGGCCTGGGGGCAGATGTTAAGCAATGGTGCAGTGCCTGTTCACGCCGTGTACATCATAAGAAGCCAGTTCAATCAACAAAAGCCCCGTTAGTGCCAGTTGAGACCTCTTACCCCATGCAACTTGTGTCTGTTGATTTTCTGAAGGTAGACTGCTCATCCAATGGGCTGTATAATATTCTGGTTGCAGTTGATCATTTCACAAAGTTTGCTTGGGCTGTGCCCACGGTGGACCAGACAGCTGTAACTACAGCGAGGGCCTTGTGGCGGCATGTCTTCCAGCAGTTTGGTCCACCTCATCGACTGCATTCAGATCAGGGTGCAAATTTTAGCTCCAATCTGATAAGGGAATTATGCAAACATCGACCACACCATACCATCCTGCAGGCAATGGGACATGTGAGCGATTTAATCGCACCTTGATTCAGTTGTTGGGCATGCTGGCAGATGAACAGAAGAGTCGTTGGCCAGAATACATAGCAGAGCTGGTGTTCCTGTATAACAATACTGTTCATAGTTCCACAGGCTGTACACCCTTCTATATGATGTATGGCCGCCATGGTCGCCTCCCACTCGACCTCGCCCTAGGTGCAGAAGCTGCCCAGACTGAGGAGCCCACGGAGGGTTGGGTCCAGCGGCACTTTGACCGCTTACAGTATGCCCATCAGTTTGCACGCAGCCACCTGCAACGATTCAATGTCCAACAAAAGCTACGGTATGACTCTACAGCCAATGGGTGTCCCCTCCTCCCAGGTGAACGGGTGTTGGTCATGCGTCTAGGTCTAAGAGCTGGTGGCAAGTTGACGGACTTCTGGGAGGAGGTTCCCTACATGGTGGTGAGACAACCTAATCTTTAGAACCCAGTTTATGTGGTACGGCCTTTACAGGGGGGTGGTGATGAAAGAGTTCTGCATAGAAACCTGCTACGCCCCTGTAGCCTCAACCTGGAGGGAAGCCCGCCAGGGCCACTTGAACATGCAGAAGTGATGTGCCTCCCAGAATGCCATGGATAATGTTTTTACCTGAAACAGGGGCTCCTGGAGGAGGGCCACGCCTGATAATCAACCCCCACGGAAGCAACGGTGGAACCAGGCCAGCAGAGGACCCAGGAGATGAAGGGACTGCCAGAAGAGACCAGATGATGGGAGGCCAAGAACAGACTCCAGAACAACTCTCGATGCAGCCAGATGGTGGCGACCTATGACGGTCCACTCGACCTACAAGGGGAGTACCACCTTCACGTTTTATGTTCACAGAATAAGGGGGCAGTAGCTAAACCTGGAGGGGTAGTAGTCGCGGGACTCGACTATGAAAAAGGGGGGAGCAGGGGTTAATCGGGTTTTTTTGGGTGTAGTGGTCTAGTCACGTGTGGCACCAGATGTAAATAAGGAAGTAGCGTAGTGTATGGATGCAACGATTGTCAAAGAGTGTACTGCAGTGTTCTTATATTATTGAACCGTAGTGGTGTTAACATGAACTTGGACTTTTTGTAGTGGTGATACTGATGCATGATCATAGTTTTACCTGTGTGTAGTGACGTGGAGATGGGTGCATCAATTAACTTGTTTGCCCTTGTTACATGGTTGCCGCTGATTGCTCTCTCTCCCTCTCCGTTTTAGCCCCGCCAATCCGTGAACTGCATTCCTGATTGAACGCTGCATAAAATCCACACAGGAGCAACAAACAGGATCTTTTGTACAGGGAGCACCGGAATCCCGAGCGTCCTGGTAGCAACGGAGTGGCAACGTTTTGTTTGAGGTTTTGTTTTTGGTCTCCAGTATCTCCCGCCGCGCCTCCGGCTACAGGTCCTTTTTCACCTGGGGAGTTATTCCACCGGGCACTCTGATTCCTGTGCTTCTTTGCCTTCTTTAAGGCCTTCTGACCTCCGGAGGTGATATGTACTGCATGTATTTACGTTGAATGTACATAGCGGGTTTAGCGGTGTTGTTACTTAGTAGCAATTGCCTGTGTAAATGACGTAACCGGAGTCCGGGATGTTATGCTTGCCAAAGGCTCTTTTTTTCTGGTGTATTCTTGAATATGGGGTCGTGGATGAGACATTGCCTTCCCATGTAGAAGCTATGCTATTCTGACACTTTTGTATACGTAAATAAATGTAAACTTGATTTTATTTCGGAGTGTTTATTACCCAGCCACAAGCTTGAACGAACCTAGTGTGTCCGCGTCAATCCCTGTTGTCAACACTGCCTCTTAGGGGCTGGCGTAGTCGGTTACTTACTGATATTTAATCTGTCACACTCTAAGAAGGCCTACACTGGTATATCAGTTACAAATCTCACTCAAGATAGATTGTAGATTTAAAAAAATCCATGCTGTAACCAATCTATGTCTTTGTGCTACTGTTCACTACATAAAAGTGACAGTGATGATGTCATGGTCACCTGGTAAAAATAAATCTCCTTCAGTGCTGTTTAGAAAAGCTCAGGGGTTTCAGCAACGGTAGTCCTATTCCTCATGAGTGTTGAGTTAATATAAATACTAACATACCACAACAAGAAATTTATTTTAAAAAGATATTGAATTCTACCTCTTTGCTATGAGAGATGCAATTTACCAACTCTATGTACTCTACTGTCTGTAAAAAGGTATATTTTCTATTATACAAGCACTTAATTCTGATATGTCAGCTGACTTGTCTGAATCAATACTGCATTGTAGATTAAAAACAACCCAGAACTGTAACCAGACTACTTGTTTATACTTTTGATGATGTCACTGTGACCTGATTGGCTAAAAACGAGTCTCTTTCCATGTTGGTTAGAGTGCTAATGAGTCAGATCAACATATTCAGCTCTGCATGTCTCAGCAATGGGGCTCCTGCTACTTTTGATTGGTGAGTCAAAGTCAATTTTTAATACAAGTCACATAGAACAGGTTTTTAAGAATTAAATAGGTAATGTAAAGATGCATAGGCCTGATTTGTTTTGGTGTTCAGATTTGTATGTCATGTATTTGAGTCATATCATGGAATTTAACAACAAAGGATATATTAATACAATATATATTTTAAATTAACTGTGCATTTCTCATTGGTTCTCATATTTTCAAGTCTTTACATGTGCTTTGGGGACACGTTGTCAGACAGGTATGTGAGATTTCTGTAGGTTTAAATATTCATATTATTTTATTTGTAACTCCATATTACATCAAAGCAAATTTGTAAATTATGAATATACTTCATTTATTTGTAAATTACGGCTTAATTTTATCATGTGCTTTGGAGAGAGATTCTCAGATAGATATGTGAAAGATCTGATCCTCTAATTCATGTGATTGAAATGTAATTACTGTGTTATGAATCCCTATTTAGCTTAAAAGCAAATATTTATAAATCATGGATAAACTTAACTTACAGTACATATGATGTATTCTGCATAACCTGGAATTTCAGATTTTGCTCCTGCTGAGATCTTTACAAGTGCAGCTGAAGTATTAGAGGGGAACACCTTGCACCTAAGGTGTGCCATTTTCCACAAAAATGAAATCCATAGGGGTGAGCTACACATGTATCTCTGCAAAAATGGAGTTGGAATCAGGATGGAAATACTAACAGTTGAAAAAGAGAAAATGTTTAAGCTTCAAGATGTCAAGAAAAAAGACACTGGGAATTACAGTTGTGTGTACTCAGTACACAGACCTGCAGCTCACACAGTGACTGCTGTTGGCCAAAATTACATCTTCATCCAAGTCAAAGGTAACACGGCATTTTCAAGTTTGGTGTTCACATACACCATTTAAAGGAAAAGTATTGCAAAGAACAACTAATACAAGGATGCTCATTGGAACAAGTTATTTTTTCTTATCTGTTTTTGACCTTAGTGTTTCTCTTGTATGTTTTAGATTTTGGCATGGCCCGTATTTTTGTGGATGGAACTAAAGGAAGCGACAAACCTGAAGGAAACATTGTACCTAAAGGAAGCAACATACATTTGAAATGTTCTTCTTTCGAGGCAACACAGAAACATTTACACATGTACCTTTGCAAGAATGGAAATGTAATCAGTATGGAGATAACTCAGGGAGAGGAAGTTCGTTTTACTCTCCAAAATGCCAAAAGTGAAGATTCAGGGAACTACAGTTGTGTGTACTCCATAAAGAAGAGTTACGTCCATAATGTGACATTGACAAATGAAAACTCAATCTTCATTCAAGTCACAGGTAAAGACATACAGTCCAAAATTCTTGCTATTCAAAGTCATGGTATACTTTTATATTACACAACAGTTAGGTCCAGTCAAACAGTTTTTCACTTTCTGATTAGACAAGAAGCATTCTATGCATCACAAATCACATTTTACTCTTCTCTCCAGAAGCTTTAATATACTGAGCCAGGTTTCCATTAAACGTATTCACATTTTATATTTGCATTCATAAAAATTCTGCTCAACAATATGTGCATGTGTTAAAATGTAATTTCATCAGAACGTCTATTAATAGAAACACAGTGAATGTGAATATATGAAGATGCAAAACCTTCTAAGTCTAAGTCTAAGTAGTTTTGATAATAATAACTTCAAGTGCAAACTGCAATTTTAATTTTATTATTGTCAAGTACGAACAAATCAGGCCAAAATTGTCAAGTTGGAGTTGGACTGATAATTTTATCAAAATTATATAAATCTATTTCTGTAAATATATATCGCAAAAGGAATCAGAGGGTTTAGCATCCAAAGTCTTCATATACAATTTCTATCGACTTTAATTGCATTATGCCTTAATAAAGTTAATCAAGAGTTGATTTACCCTGGATTTGTTGCCTACTTCCTCAATGTCATCCCTCAATAACACTGGTGAGGTAGGAAGGCATTAAAAGCACGTTTGTGCTGCAGACGAAGGGTCAGACCAAGAGTCCCTGTTGTTTATTTTGAATACATTTACTTTGCATAGTATTACATATTAATGTAACATAGTGCATGATTCAGTTTCTTCACCATTCTTTTATGATTTATGTCCTGTTTATGAATGTGCTATGCACTCACACATCAAGTAAAGAGAAACTGATGTTTCTATGCAAAGCTGCATGGGCTCATGATGGCAGGGTGGGGAACTGAATCCATGTCTCCTGATATTAATGTTACTGTTGCTCCAACACTCCCTCAAAATGTCAAAATGTAGCATTTTAATGTTAACACATTAACAGTTTCATTAAATTGTATTATAAATAAATGCAAACATTTATATGAGTTGAACCATGTCACTCAAACTCAAAATGTTATGAGTGGACTGGTAACTAACCAAATATGGTATTTATATATGCTCACATCCCAACAAAGCTCCATCATGCTATCCAGCACATATTCTTCCTGCAAAGTGAGCTGTTCTCATAGGAGAGCCCCTACACATTAACTGCTCCATTGAAGATTCTGCACACAAATCAGATTCATTCAACATGTACCTTTGCAAGGATGGTTCAGATGATTTCAGCAAAAGATCAAAAGTATTTCACAGTGGAAACACCCAGTAGTGAGTCATCAGGTTACTACAACTGTGTATATTCAACGGATAACACTAGTTGCCCAAAATGTGGTTCAAAACAAGTAGTCTACCTCTCTATCGTTAGTGTATTCAATCATCTTTGCCTATTTTCATACTTCATAGTTCATTAAAAAAGTCAGATAATCAAATACATCCCGCTTACATGTCAATTTAATATAACAGGCTTGACACTCCCCTCAACCCAAGGACATCAGAGCAAAATACAGTCATTATTTTTTATTAATTTCACAGACCCAAACCAGAGTGAAGGCATTTCAACCGTGACGGTGATCTTCTTGCTGATCCTAACAGCATTGCTAGTATATCTGCTAGTATATCGACTGAAAAGCTGTGAGTATGATAGACTGCTAGCTTATAGTCATTTGATAGAGTTCAGTTATCATTTGAGCTTGCCAACAAATTAAGTCTCCCTAATACAATGGCTGTACCCCCAATGTCCTCTTTGAGCTTTTGAGGGTTCAGGCTTTAGAGGACATTGGCATTCAGCCCAGGTGTAGGATCTATGGATGGGCCTGGGTCCGCTGCCTATTCAATTGCTTTTACAACTATGTGTAATTATGTTAAGAGTCCTCAGGATATTTTTTTCTGGACTGAGAAAATGTTTTCCATTATAAAACACTTGCAGATAGGCGTTGACGGAATGATGGAATAAACTACTTTTCATATTTGCTAGAGAAGTCGTGAGACTTTGATTATGATTATATTGCTCAATTTGAACACCCTGCATCTTGTAAGGTAAGTCTGTTTGCACAGGGAGTTCTAAAGTAGGCAAATTTGTTTTACACAGCCTACAACACATCCATCCTGACTGCAACATGAACAAATGCAAATTTAATTTAGGCTACTGGCCAAAAGATTTATTAATCTGATGGAATATAATGGTATACTCTGGTGATCTCTTGCATGGTAGTAGGCTATATAAAACAAAATGAGTGTTTGTTAAAGTAGCTGCAGAACTCATTCTTCTATTCTCCACCACTGGTTCAGCCAATGTCTTTATATGAAGACTGTAGAGCTGTTATTCACTGTGGCATATATGGCAAATTCTTTTTGCTATGACTAGTCTAAACCAGGAACCAAGTTTAAGATGCACTTAGCATCTATGATTTGGAAAGTAAAATGGATAAAAATAAAGATGGCATTATCATTATCATTACTTGAACACGTTACAAATTTGATACAAAATAGACTAAATAGTGAACTGGCAGCTAACACTGGGTGTGGGGCACAGAAAGTCACTTTCAGTTTCATTTTCCCATGTCCTATTCACTATACTTTAGCTGTCGGTTTGCTATACTTTATGAGGTATCAAATTTTCTTTCTTTTTTTTTACACAGCCCTCTGTGATCTCAAACATATAGACTGAAATACACCAGCTTTGTCCTATAAGAACAGATTACTAACCCAATTTATGTCTATTGCAGTGATATGCGCAGATAGAGGACAACAGAGACAAAGGTCTGTATGAACTTTTTTTATCTTGCAAAGATACATGTTTATATATGTTGAATTCATATTTGTTTTTTCCACATGAAAAATCTTATGTCTCGTAGGACTCCAGTTGATATTACAGGTATGTTTCTCATTTGTTCCTTAAGTAAATGTATTCTTAACATGTATGTCAACGATGTGTTTTTATACATGATTTGTGCTTTCTCTACCAGCAGCTGGAACTGAACAACAAAATCCACAGTAAGTGTGTCTGTCTGTCTCTCTGTCTGCTAGTGGATAGTATAAGTTAGCCTTTACAATGTGAGGTTAATTAACCTTGGCAATAAGATATCATAAATATAAATATTATATTTAATATGAATATTATATATGTTAAAGTCAGTATAAATGGCTTTATTGGCCCTTTCACTTTCACTCTCACTCTTTGAGTTCAACATGCAGCAGTAAATAACTCATCTTTTTGTGCTGACAGTTTGGTAACATATGAAGAAGTTGCAGAATACGCCACAATATCAGACCCTGCAGGTAGCTGCATTCTCATTGTTTCCTGTGGTTCATCAGTGTTTTGTGTGTTTTTTCATACTGCTACTTTGTCATGTTTCTATATATGCACATGTGGGCTTACTAGTATAGATAAGAACATTAGACCATTGAAGTTGAGCTGAACTAGCTTACGTGCATTTATGAGAAGCTAGCTCTATAGACCTACACCTACTGCTTATGATATTTGACATTATGCTAAATGCCTCCAAGCACCATAATAGCAGCAGGTGGGTCTGCAGTTTCTTTTCTCAAACCTGTTCCGCTACATCCATAAATAGACATGCTTATGCACAGCACAGGCCCCAGTGGCTGTGGACTAGAATAACATTGCTCAACTGACAGTAGGCTTTTAATGTACAAAGTCAGTGCATAACCTTGTTGCACACTGTGCATGCAGGACTGTGTGAACTGTGCTCTCGTAGTGTAGGTTTAAGTACGCAGTTAGAAAAACTTGTAGTAACAAGTTTAATTAAAACATTAATTAGTGTTGTATATTATCAGTGATGTAATGCATGTACGTTTTATAAATAAATGTAACAAATCACTTAATATGTACGGTGAGCAATTGAATCTACATAATTATAACTATAATTGTTCAAATACTTTTATTCTCCTTTTTGTAGATGGGGCTGCAGGACCACCTGTGTATTCCAAAGTAACCCATGTAGGGAAAACTAACAAACACAAAGGAGGTGCAGAATTATACAGTCTAATTGGTCATACATGAAGATATCTCTACTGTTTTTTTCTGATTCTGTTTGGGTTCCGAATTCTATCATTTTAGTTTGATGCCGGTGAAAAGATTTTTACGCAAGCTGTTGTATGTCTTTGACATTATTTTCTATGTTCCCTCACATAGCTTCATTGTATGCATTTTATCCATTCTACTTGGAATAATTTTAGTATTGTTGCTGTTTTATTAATGCTAATAACATTTGTCATAAAACAGGTACATGATACAACTGAATTATCTTATTATGGTTTTGTCAATGCATCTCAAGTTGTCAAGCTGTCAGATTCAAAAAACAAGAAATGACTGTCAGTATTTCAGAGAACTCCTTCACGGAACTAAGCAAGCAAGCAAGTGATGGGGTCATACATTGATCATGAGACATGCAACACGTAACGTGACTTTCCTCATGCTAACATTTGTTTTTCATTTCCTCTGATGTAGGCTGTTATTTGATTATTAGGTAAGAGTTAATAGTATGAGGTAATAGCCCATTAAATAAAAGTAAGGGAAATTGAGATTTATCGTTTAAACAACAACAAGCAGTTAAAGTGAAAAGGAAGAGGACAGACAGACTTTGCAAAATGTTGTTTATTGGGCTGTAATCTCTCTCACTGTCACTCAGTCAGTTGTCTGATTTAATAAATATATCTATAATTGAAGATATATTGCTCAATTTTGTCCATTTTGTTCATTATGGGGATGGTGACTTCTGGAAAGAGAATTCTTTAAAAAGCTAAACAAAGTAACTATAATTGTGAGTATGTCAGAAGTAATTCACTAAATGTCACTAATCAACAAGCATGATACAATGCTACTACATTCCATGATACTTAGAGTAAGAAAAGAAACAGTACTATATTTTAATGTAAATCTAATCTTTTCTGTTGGTTGATTAAAGATGCTGTTTTACACCCAGCTATCATATGTCAAAACACATCATCAGAGCCCATCCAGTGTGAACACTTTCAACCTCCGGCAAATCCCTATTTCCGCCCCATCAACTTCAAAACAAAAGCACCTAAAAATCGCCCTCTTCAATACAAGATCCCTCAACAATAAAAGCCTCATCTTAAACAAATTCCACCTTTTCATCTATAACCTCAGCTGACCTGTCCAAAATACTCTCCACCATAAAATCATCCACCTCCCCCCTGGACCCCATGCCATCCGCACTCGTCAAAGCCTGTTTCACCTCCCTCGCCCCACTCATCACAGACATCATCAACTCCTCCCTTACCTCTGGCACAGTCTCTCCACTTCTCAAGCTTGCCGCCATCACCCCTCTTTTTAGAAAACCTGGCCTAGACTCTGATGACCCATCTCCAACCTCACATTCCTCTCAAAATTACTGGAAAGCCACTACACAACTCAAGAAATACCTCTGCCCCAACAAACTATATGAAACGTTCCAGTCCGGCTTCCTAACCCACCATAGCACCGAAACAGCACTCCTAAAAATCACAAATGACCTACTGCTTGCCTCAGACTCTGGCTCACTTATCATCCTTCTCCTTCTTGACCTCAGCGTCATCTTCGACACAGTTAACCATTCCATTCTCCTCAACCGTCTGAAATCCTTAGGCATCACTGGCTCTGCCCACTCCTGGTTCAATTCATATCTGTCTGGAAGATTCCACTACATCACCGTCAACCATCACAAATCCCACACCACTCCCGTTCTACATGGAGTCCCCCAAGGCTCAGTCCTTGGACCCACCCTCTTCATCTTATACATGCTCCCACTTGGTCACATCATCCACCAACTTGGACTTCACTTTCACTGCTATGCCAACGACACCCAACTGTACATCACTACCAAAACCATCACCCCAGCCATCTTTTCCACCCTCACCAAGTGTCTCACTGATATTAAATCTTCCTCAAACTGAACAGCAACAAGACTGAACTGATCCTCTTCGGCCCAAAATGTAACGTACAGACTCGGACCCAAATGCAGATCGAAACAGAGGTGGTTTATTTACAATGAAACAAGGCGGTAGCAAAAGCTCAGAAGATTGAGTGGAAGAAAAATGTAGGTAATCCAACAAAGGTAATCCAAAAACAGAGTTCAGGGAATAAACACACAAAAGTTCATCAGGGATCAGACAGGCAGGAGAAGATCACAAAAAAACAAATGTCCAGATAACTGGAAGGCAGTTCAAAATCCAAAAATATCCACAGGTTTAGGCAAAGTACAAAAACTCAGGAAATACAAGGAACGGGTTTGATCAAAGGAAACAGGTACAGGAAACAGACTTGGTAGGTCGGTAGTCAGAACTTACAAACACGAGGAACAAGATCAGATGATCAGACAAGGGACAGAGAAAGGATTGGGGTTTATATAGGGAACAGGAGCGCTAGGACAAACAGGGGGCAGCTGAAACTCATTACGGGGAAAACAGAATCATGAGGAGCAGGTGTAGAGCAGGGGAGGAGAAAGGGGCAGGGCAGGAACAGAAGCACATGGGGAATAAAAAACAAAACACAGAGGTTGCAATTCATAGATATTCCAGTGGGGGAGCCAAGGTATCAGGAAGCAGAACCATGACACAAAATCCATCCTCCCCACCTCCGAAAACTTCATCAGCGTTCACTCTGTCACTCCCTCCCCCCTGGTAAAAAACTTCGGAATCTAAATGGACCCTGCACTCTCCTTTAAGTCACACATCAACCACGTTACCAAAACACCTTTCCACCTCCGCAACATAGAACGCCTCTGACCCACTCTCTCCCCCTCAGCTGCAGAAACACTGATCCACGCCTTCATCACCTCCAGACTCAACTACTGCAATAGCATCTTGTTTGGCCTCCCCTCCACTGTTCTGCAAAAACTGCAATATGTTCAGAACTGTGCTGCCCAACTGCTCACTCGCTCTCCCTCCAGAGAACACATCACCCCCATCCTCCATCAACTTCACTGGCTTCCTATTAAACAACGCATACACTTCACGATCCTCCTCATCACCTACAAAGCCCTCAACAACCTTGCACCCTCATACTTGACAGACGTCCTCCATCGCCACTCTCCAACCCGCCGACTACGCTCTGCTGACGCCAACCTCCTCACTCCCATCACCAATACCAAATACCGCACTCTGGGTGACAGAGCCTTTGCCATTGCTATTGCTATTGCTACATTTAGCCATTTAGGCGTTTAGCAGACGCTTTTATCCAAAGCGACTTACAAAAGAGGATAACATTCAAGCTACAACACAATGGAAGAATGAACAAGGAGTGCATATTGCTAACATAGAAACTGCAGCATTTTAAGTTGAAAGTGCAATAGTGCAGAGAAATTAAATTGTTAAGTGCATTCTCAAAGTTTACGACAGGAGATATTCTTGGAAGAGCTGGGTCTTCACAAGTTTCTTGAAGGCGGAGAGGGTATCAGTTGATCAGTTGATCCACCAGTGCGGAATCAGATAAGAGAAGAGTCTGGATTGACCTGCACAAGGTGTTGGCCGTGCTAGAAAACGTTCCTTAGAGGAGCGAAGCGGTCGTCGGGGGACATAGGGCTTCAAAGAAATGAGCTTTACTTAAGAAACATGAGTTAAATAATTTTATTACCATTGTTGCTTACAGTTAAATGCAGCGCTATAAATAGCCTTATAGCTATAAATAGCCTTTAGTAATCCTATGGAATTTTGTAGTATTTTGGGACATTTTACTGTAGGCCAACTACTGAAATAACTGACCCAAAAGCGTCACGCTAATACAGTTTATTTAGGGAACGGGGGTAAGGAGTGTGTGGATGCTCTTCCAGTGGCGGGTAGGCAGGCTGGGGGCTGGAGAGCAGAGAGTAGACCCGGAGCAGGCTGTGGTCGTTACCGGGGGCTGGAGGACAGAGCGTGGGTCGTGGGCAGGCAGAGGTCGAAAGCCGGGGCAGGAGAGCAGAACGTCAATAGAAAGTCAATAAACTGAGGTTCGCTGACGGTCTGACGGGGAACACTAGGAGACAGGGGTTTAAATACACAGCAGATGACTGGTAACAAGCAACAGGCGAACAGGTGCTGATTGAATCAGGAGCGTGAGTGAGTGGGAGGGGCAAGTGATTAGAGAGAGAGAGGGAGACACTACCAGGCAGTCATGACAGTAGTAGATAGTACCGTGCATTAAATATTTCAAAATAAGATTAGTGCACCCCTGAATTAAAGTTGATTTTTTTCCAGCATGTCATACTATTACAACATTTTCCTGAAATGGGCAGGAGGTTTGTAGATTATGATACCATGTCCGAAATGTACATCCATTGCTCAGAAAAAATAAGGCTTAGATTCTGAGCTTCTGCTATAGCCTCAATGCATAAAGGGGGATTATACCTCTTGGTTCAGTGAGGATACTGTACATTTACATCACAGCTCCAGAATTGTCCTTTAAAGTAGAGATATGCCACTGCAGTGCAGTGCAGAGACATGCACTGTAGTATAAAATTATCTTCATGATTATGCAGTTAATATCAAAAACAGGTTGCCACACTAGACATAAATAACCAATATAATTTGTTATTTGTTTGCTTTTCCATTTGTTATTTTTGACCATTTCTGCCTGAAGACTTTGCCTACACTCAAGAGGTTTTGTCATAGATCTATATAAAGCTTTTAATCTGTCACACAGTACTTACTTGATCATTTCTTGATTTGTACTCAAAGTGTAACCACAGTCAGTAACTAGCTACAGAGAAGCTCTCACACAGCAACCAAAATAAATATGTGTTGGTGGTATAGGCTGCTGCACAGTAGAGCCTACAGATGCCTGACAAAGTTTCAAATACCTCCTGTTCCTATCACCCCCTGTCTGTCCCCATGTAAAGCAACACAACATCAACACTAAACATTTTTAATACCTTAAAATAATGCTTCCAAAATCAGGGTTGGGTTTTTCAACCCACGGCAACAGTGGGTAGGGCTGCATCGGCAACTATTGATATAGGAACGCCAACTCGCAACTGGAATTCATCAGTCCAGGGTGGGAAGAGTCTGCCAGACTGGCCTTTCTGAAAAAGAGATTTTGCAAACACTCTAGCGCAGGGGTAGGGGCTCAAAACTTAAAAAGGGGCACATGAATTTGTCAACAATTTTCTTCATTCTACATTCTATTAAAGTGATATACCAGCAGTTTTCGATTGTAGGCTGCATGGGTACGATTCAAACATTAGTGTAAAGCTGCCTTCTACAATTTTACTTGGTACAAGGTAGTTTTGTAATATTGTGTGCAATTCCTTTACAAGTAACAGGATTGGAATTCAAATAAATAGACAATATGAACACAAACAGAACTGAGTTCTTTTTGTTTGGGTTCACTCTTTGGTCTATTTTTAGAGGACAGAGTTTGGTTCGCTTAAAGCAAACTGTATGTAAACACACCCAAAAATAATCAATAGTCAGTTAATCTAAGTCACTCTGAATAGCAAATGTAAAAACACTTATTCAACAGTAAAGACTTTACATTGTCTCAGGCATTCTTCTGTCAGAATAGACATTTCAGTAATCTTCTTGTATGTACCTCAATGTCCTTTGACAGCACAATGATGCAAAGGCATCTAGTTGAAACCACAATCGCATAATTGTGGTCAGGGGGCCCTGAGGCACATTAACCTTACTTTAGCCTCAGACAATACCAAGATGACAGTGTTTTTCGCTATCTCCTTGCCTGCCCCATCTCCCTGCCTGCCCCGTCCTCAGTTTCCTGTAACCTGCCTGACTGCTTCTCGCTAACGACCTCGGACCAATTGACCACTGTGCTGCTCTCCTGCCCCTGGTAACGACCTCTGCCTGTCCCTGGTAGACGTTCTTCTGTTCCGGCTTTTGACCTCCGTCTGTCCCCGACTCACGCTCTGATCTCCTGCCTGGCTCCCAACCCGCTGCCTACCCACGACCTACGCTCTGCTCTCTAGCCCCGGCTCCCGGCCTGCTGCCTGCCCACGACCTACGCTCTGCTCCCCAGTCCTGGTTAACCGACTCGCCACCCGAAGACCATCCACACACTCCCTTTCCACATTTCCCTTAATAAACTGTGTTTTATGTGACGCATTTGGGTCCGACTCGCTCTGTTCCGTGACGGAACGGCCTGACCAGATATGGACCCAGTGCACGTGTCCGCCCCCACCGACCTGGACATGCCGGAACCTCCCACCGACATGCGGCGGTTGGAGCATACAGAGGGGGAAATAAATCGCTTTGCCACGGACATCGCCTCCCTCGTTCAGATGGGGCACCAGCAACAGCGGCAATTCCAACAACAGCAGCAGCTCCAGCAGCAACAGGAGCAGCTGACGGTGCTCAAACAACTCTCGACCCGGATGGTGTCACCGGCCACACATCCTTCGTCAGCTCGCCAGCCCTGACTCTGGAGCTCCCGGCTCCTGACCTGCTGCCTGCCCACAACCTACGCTCTGCTCCCCAGTCCTGGTTAACCGACTCGCCACCTGAAGAGCATCCACACACTCCCTTTCCCCGTTAACTGTGTTTTACGTGACACATTTGGGTCCGACTGTTCCGTGACAGTAGTAGTGCTTTGTAAGTATTAGTTGAAAAATGTAACTGTAGTGTTAAAATCTTTTAAATGGTAGTTTGTTATGCTAAAAATTACTTTTATTTGCCTTTTAGTGTCATCAGTGGCAGATGGAAAAGTCTGTGGTAAGTACAGAACTGATTTATGTATGTATGTATGTATGTACATATGTATGTATGCTCTAAGTAATCTCAATCAAACTGCAATTTAAATATTATTATCAAGTACAAACAAATCAGGCCAAAATAGTCGTTGGAGTTGGACTGATAATATTTTTAATAAAATTATATAAATCTATTTCTGTAAATATATCACAAATGGAATTACAGGGTTTTGCATCCAAATCCATATACAAATCAATTTATTTCGACTTTAATCTCATTATGCCTTAATCAAGTTAATCAAGAGTTGATTTACCCTGGATTTTGGATTTTTTACCCTGGACATTCCTCAATGTCATCCCTCAATAACACTGGTGAGGTAGGAAGGCATTAAAAGCATGTTTGTACTGGAGACAAATGGTCAGCGTTGCTCATTTTTAATAAATTTACTTTGTATAGTATTCCATATTAATGTAACATACTGCGTGATTGAGTTTCTTCACCATTCACAACACAGTTTGGCAAGAAATGAAGAAGTTGCAGAATAAGCCACAGTATCAGACCCTGCAGGTAGCTGCATTCTCATTGTTTCCTGTGGTTCATCAGTGTTTTGTATGTTTTTTCATACTGCTACTTTGTCATGTTTCTGGGTGTGTTTGTTTGAGCCACACTACTGAACTGCAGTCTCTCTGTCCTTTGCTTGCAGATCAACACAGGATTGCAGTAAACAGGTACATTAATGATTAAATATAAAATTAAAACTCAAAAATGCTCTCAATTTTATTGAAACTTTCAGAAAATCCTTTAACTCATTAAGCTTGTAAACTGTGTTATATCTTAATGTTTTTTGGGGTAAAAAAGTGACATTGCCTGGTTATATCAACTGTTCAGCCTTTGCGGTTATAATTGTGTATATGTGTGTGTTGAAAAGGATGTCATCTAATGAGGCCTGTTTCTCTCCAGTAGTGCCATCAACAGTGTACAGTGTGGTACAAACTGAAGGTAAGAAGTCTCTACACATCTGCTTCTGTGTTTGATGTGACCAAAAGTCAACTCTTTTTCTTCCTTCCATAACTTTTCTATATATGCACATGTTGGCTTACTAGTATAGATTACATTAGACCATTGAAGTTGAGCTGAACTTGCTTATGTGCATTTATGAGAGGCTAGCTCTATACACCCACACCTACTGCTTATGATGTTTGACATTATGCTAAACGCCTCCAAGCACCATAATAGCAGCAGGTGGGTCTGCAGTTTCTTTTCTCAAACCTGTTTCGCTACATCCATAAATAGACATGCTTATGCGCAGCACAGGTCCCAGTGGCTGTGGAGTAGAATAACATTGCTCAACTGACAGTAGGCTTTTAATGCACAGTGCAGTGCAAAATGCAAGTCAGTGCATGACCTTGTTGCACACTGTGCATGCAGGACTATGTGAACTGTGCTCTTGTAGTGTAGGTGTACACAGTTAGAAAAACTTACGTATTAAAAAGTAAAAAAAAACATTCATTAGTGTTGTATATTATCATTGATGTAATACATGTATGCTTTATAAATAAATTTAACAAATCACTTGAAATATATACGGTGAGCAATTGAATCTACATAATTATACCTATAATTGTTAAAATACTTTTTGTAGATGGGGCTGCAGGACCGTCTCTGTATTCCAAAGTAACCCATGTAGGGAAAAATGTTAACAGACCCTTAGACAGGACTTGGAGCTCTCCACAGCAACATCTCAAAGTTGCACAACTTTATGGGAGAACTTAGCAATGGTCCACCTGATTATGCAATGTAAGTACTTGTTACTTGCACTAATGTGGTAAAAGTTGTTTTCAACAGTCATTGTAATGTGTATAGTGGTAACATTTTCTGTGACAGTACACTTCTTACAGTGGATACACACTAGTCATTATAAATTAGTTGAAGGCCTCTGAGCTCTAAACCAATGTAGATCTGATGTATGTTTTTCGTCAAACTTTCTTTTCTAGATTAGGAGAATTTAGGGAGGTATGATTCACGGAAGACTTTATTTTCCTGTGGGTTTTTTATTTTTATGGGAGGTCAGTTGGGGAGGAGATAGGGAGGAGATAGAAGGGATAAGGGTAGGTTCATCTTTGAATCGTTTTATCCTGTTGGAGTTATGAAAAGACAAAAAAAAAATATATAAAACCAATCATGAGTTAAATTAATGTTGTGTTTGTACATAGAATGAGTGTACAGTGATGTTAATCATGATGTGTAATACAAATTATTCTGATAACACTCTTAATATACATAGAGTAGAATCTGTTTAATATTTCATATATCAAAACTACCACACCCCGTGACAAGCTTCAAAGATGATGCCCAACCTGACAACTGTTGTAATGATTGTCTTGTGTGTGTATAATGGGGTTATCTGTGTGTGTGATAGTCTTTTTGGGGGGGGTGTTATTTTGTCTCAGATTTTCCAAATTGTGATCCCGATTGTTTTGTGTGTTTTGTTTTTTATTTTGATTGTGAAACTGTCCTGTTGCGTTGGGAAGGAGTCTACAAGACCAGAATAGCACGTGTCCAACAAGCTGATTTTGTTCCAGTGGTGGCTGAAGGGTATTTTGTGGCTGAGTAATTCTAATTGATATGAAATCTAAGGGGGGAGAATTTGATTTAATTTTGATTTGCATGTTTTGAATATGTTTTAATTTGTTGGTGTGGTTTATTTTCATGCATTGTTATTAATTTGACTTAGGTGTGATCTTTCAAGTGTCGTTTTTTGGGATCAAAAGGGGGGAGTGTTAGAATTTTATATCACTTTCTACAACTCTATTCTAACTGTCAAATGAATAATATTCCTCTGTGTGTTACTTAGAATTATCTGTCAGGTTAAGTCTGCACAGAATGTTCAGTCAACAACTGTTAGACTGGGAGAAGACCTTAAGGATAGCCTTGACCAGTGATTATCTGTCGATACTTGTCAAGACACTGGCGTCAGTATGGGTAGGAATGCCCCTGTTTAGGCTAGGTGTTGTTTACCTGCTTCGAGTGTGTCACGTATATGGAGTCTTGCTAAGTTTAGGGACTGGTCAAGCTATTTTCTACAGTTTAGATGTTTGAGTATATGTAGAGCCATTTTTCCTTCACACGAGGAGAAGGATCCAGAGGAGCTATGCTGTAACATCTTAGCCATCCTGTCTCAACCTCACGGGAGAGACAGGAGAGTGACTCAGTTTGATAGTCTTTAGACTTCGCTTTGTTACTTCTGCTTTTTATTTTTATTCCATCAATACTTGTAATTCACTTAATTTATTCTGTAATAAATCATTGATCCTGATACTGAGCCATCCAGTCTTCTATTCTGCTGGGAAGAAACACACAACGCAACTTTAAGGTTTACCACAACTTCTGGTGAAAAGTCAAACTGGGAAAAAAAAACAAAATCTAACACAAGGAACCACTTACACAGTAGAACCTGTAGAGGAAGGGCCTACAAAAAGAGTTAACAGGGTTGACATCAGACCATGTGCGTCCCCACAAGTCCCCAGGTCACAAACCAGTAGCCGGTATCTGAGAGGGCCCCCAGAGTACCCGCAGGGGGACTGTCTAAATTCAGGTGACATTACAGATGGTGAAGTTTTGGAAGAAGTGGTGGTTCCTAGTCCAGTTCATATCCCAGCTCAGGGCAGGCCACAGAGCAGTGAGAATAGCGCAGAAGGTTGTATCAATGGTGAGTCGGAGCGGGATTAAGAATTTCCCGAACCAGAATGTGAGGTAGAATCTCAAGAAGCCGATTTTGATACAGAAGATGATGCCATGCCTGAACTCGCTTCCCTTCCCCGTAGGAGTCAAAGGTCAACAGCAGGACCAGCACTCAAACCTGCAACATGAGCTGAAGTCAGTGCTAGATCCCAGTTCTTCAGCTGTAATCTCTCAGATATTTGCCAACCTAGGCACAGTGCTTTTTAGAGAAGCTGTGAGGGAAATCAGAAACGTATTTGTAGTCACCGAGGCCGTTGACTCATAAGCAGCGAAGAATGTAACTGGGTCATATTTAGGGTTTTTTTGGTGAAGTTATTTTGTGTTTTAACACCCTGGGTTTGAAGTTGACTTAAAACAGGAAGTGACTTAAGGTTGTAGTCCAGATATGGCATGTAGAGCATTCTGGGTATTGTGGTTTTCCGGTTGGAGAAACGGTTCATAAAAACCAGACTGAGAACCCAAGAGAGAAATGTTGTTATCTTCATGAATAAATGTTGTAGGTTCACAAATTCAGTTAAAATATATTGCTACACTTTATTAAGATGGTGAATTAAGCTGAAGATGATTCGCCAAGTTCGCCAAGTAACGGAGGGATGTTGATTGACCTGTACATGTGCTGCCTGACTAGCATGGTATATCATGATAGAATTAAAATGTTTGGCCTACCTAAGTCTGCGTGTAAATATTGGTTGTTAATGACTTTAGTCCCGATAGTAGAATGTGTTTTCATGTATTACATGAGTAATGAAACATGGATTGTATACTGTGTCACCCAAACCATGGAGACTGGGTATGTGAACGTTGGGTTTGTGGTGTACTAATGTTATTATGTGTATTTCGTATCTCCAGTATCACCACTACCTTTTGTACTGCTTTTTTTGGGGGTGCATGCTCGATGTTATATTAGCTTGTCTTGATTTATTTTTAAGTACTTGAAAATTCTGTGTAAGATCAGCCTCTTGGGGTTTTGAGGCACGGTTACGGGAGCACAAACCTGTGTATTGTCCTCAGACAAAGAGCACACTGAGAAAGTTATTTCTTTTTTTTTCACTGATTATTCCTTGTGGGTCTTTTAAATCACAAGTGTGCTACCCTTTATCTTCTATCTTTATTCATTGTAAAATTTGATTTCTATCAGATAAAACCCGTTAGACGTGCATTACTTCCCGGCAACATACGCATAGGCATTAACAGAGCTGACATCAAGTCTTTGTACTTCATGCGGCTTTTCATTATGTGATGGACTGCTTATTGTCTAGAGTACTGGACCTTTCTTTCATTTTCCTGCCATAATGTTATGTTCACTGTAAGGTGCTGCACTACAGTTTAGCCTGAACTTACAGTAAAATAGTACAAAAATAGCACAAAATATGACTGTTGTTCTTGTTCTCACTGCAGAGCCAAGCTTCTCGATTTCTCTCAATTCCTTGTCCAGCAACTCCTTGTAATGTCTGTAATGTATCTCACAGTGAGTCAGTGAACACACACTAACCTTAAACAGTGGACAACCTGGGCATGGTGACTGGGGAGCAGTACAGGGTTAAGTGCCTTGCTCAAGAGCATCTTAGCCATGAATTTCAACACGGGAGAACAATGTTCAACTACTCCCCCACACACATTTTTCCTGTCTGTCAAAGATCGAATCAGCCAACCACCTTTCAGTCCCTAATCTGAATCCTAAACCTACAAAGACTTAGACCTGAGCCAACAGTGCCACATAGCACATGAATAATGTTTTCTGGGTCCTAGCCAAAATCACAGAAATCTAGGTAAAATCTGGGCATACACTGAGATAATAGATAATATCTAAAATGAGGAATCAGGCTGATTTAATTTATTACATCCAAACCTAAGGAACAAACCCTGTAATGGGTTGATGGTACCTCAAATTTCAAAGAGTGAAGAAACAGGAGTAATACATTTTATGAACAATGTAAATATGTGAATTTTACAAAGTGAAATAAATTTGTGGGGTTGTAGAGCCAGAGGCAATTTTACAGATGAACACCAGGAGTTACTGTTGTATTAGATTTCTTTCTTTTTCTTAACCCATCGCTGATGATATGTTATTTTAGTTTTTATCTTAAGGTCTTTACAGTATCAGGCCATTGGCATTAGGATATAATTTATGCCTAATACATGATCTCTACATGAACTTATTTATTATTTTTTATTTATTTATTTATTTTTTATTTTTTATTTATTACTTATTTTTTCAATAATGATATGTTTTTGTTAGTTGCTTTGTACAAAGTTCCCATGTAACCATAACTATATTGATCCCAAACTCAGTGTCCTCTTTAGCTGCTGAACTTCTTTAAGAAGAAGATCACAGGCTTGAGTGGATACAGACTTATTACCCTAACATCTGTTGTCATGGAGTTCCCCTGAGATTTCTCCTCTGACCGTTACAGTCTGCAGAAAATTTAAATACATGACACATGACCCAAACAATTGGTGCATGCAAACATGTATCATATATGCAAAATAAAATACATGCAAAATAAAGCTAGTTATAACATTAGCTTTGTGGTAAAATGTAGTTTAACAACTTCTAAAATGTGCCTGCAACATCGCCAGTTAAGTTATGCAGCCTACATATGCGTCGCAGTGTTAGTTTACTTTCACTTTTCAGGGTGAAATGCAGAGTCTCTTGGGTGATGAAAGATGGACTACTATCGTGAATGCACACATTTTCTTCCACTTGTAGACTGTAGTTATTCTTGCAATTTACAAATAGCCGTTCACTTGACTAAACTGACAGGAGTCAAACTACTTCCTCTTTTCTCTTAGAAGTGAAATGTTTTCTGTATGAAAACATGCCTGCAACATTTTAGTAGAGAGCATTCAAACACCACATTCAAACATCAGAGACTCTACATCTTATCTCTTGCTCTCACTGTACATACATGGAATAAAGCCATAGTATACAACAAAAGAAATGAAATAATAACACACTTCTACAATGACCATCAAAAAATATCAGTATCAGTATATAAGTTCTGTTTTAAGGTTTGATAGTTTTTAGTTTCTGTTTAGGATTATGAGGGGGAAAAGAGCAGAAAGAGGGAGACAGCATCATGTGTGACCAATCAGGGAGTACACATCTCCGCCTCCTTGGGGTTTTCGAGTTTTTCCATTCTTGGATACTTTGGCATACACAGACACTCCTGAAGCATCCTCTGCTACTCCATCTACAGGGTGAGCACACACACTGTAAAATATAAATCATGGTTTGAACTTAAAAAAGTTAGTGTCTGGGCTGCCTAACTATTTTAAGTTGACCAAATTTAAGATAATGAGTTTCCAAAGACCTCAAAACACACAAATTTGTTAACACAACAATTTCCATATTCTGTAGTTATTCTGACAAATAATTTAAGTTATCACAAATAAAAGGAAGTCTTATTTTTTACAGTGCATTTATTAGTTACATAACTTCTTTAGGGCATCATCTGATGTTGATTCACATGCAATGTATATTTAGGAATTAGTGATACATTTTCACACAGTGAATCAAGTGACAACAAATGTATGTACTGTATGTGTATTTTTCTTTAGTTGTTTTGTTGAGGCCCCTTTTGAGTGTTTCAAATAGTCATGGAACTTTTCTATGCACTGAAATATACAGGCAGCTAAACAGAGCAGTTCTCATCATCACTCAGTATGTGCTGCAAAGTTATGCACTAACAGCTCAAGGGCTGTTGAGCTAAGCTCAGTCGCCCCCGCGAGCCTCATCTATTCTGGTAGACCACAGCCACTGAGGACTGCGTAAGTCTGTCTTGTATAGACATATATCTATTTATGAATGTAGCGAAATAGAGTGTTGAGGGGGGAAACACTGTGCCCACACTGCTGTCCTTGTGTCGCCATGTAGTGATCTGCAGTGTCACGCATCTCAGAAGCAGCAAGTTTTGCCGTTCATGACTAACCAATCGTTACCTCTGTGGTCTCATGAGCGCACAGAGACACATTAAGCTCAGTGAGTGGTTTTAATCTTTTGTCTATTTACTCACACGTGCATCAAAACATTGAAACTTTTCTCTTTAGACATGGAGGAGAAAGAGAGAGAGAGAACAGAGAAAAGAGTGCCCTCATAAAACTGATCCTTAGGCTTCAGCAGGAAACTAACAAGAACAGTCAAGCTGAGACTGATATTTTTGCCTTAAAAATAAATACAACCAAAATTGTGAATATACAGAAAGAAACATACATAAAACATTGGAATGACACAACACAAAAACAAAGCAAACTACAAAGCTATCGAACTCTCAACAGAGAATATCAATTGGCAAAATATCTAACAGTGATAAAGATACTAAATTGAGGGAAACATTAACAAGATGCAGACCTAGCAACCACAGTCTGGCAACAGAAACATGCAGACATAGACAAACCTGGAAGAAAAAAGAAAACAGAAAAGAAAACACAACAGATAGAGTCTGAACTACACTTTCTCACCAGCTGCCCAAATTACAAATAAATTCAGTCCAACTTCTACCCCCATATACCCAGCAGTCCCAAAGATTGAAGACCTCAAGAAACTTGGATATTTATTAGGAGAGGAAGAAGACTGTGCAATATTAGCTGGAACGACCACTTCAAATTCAAAGGTAGATGTGTAAAGGCTCCTTACCTTGTCTTGGTATTAGGCTGTACACAATATCTTTGGCAGTACTGCAAAGAAAAAGACCATTAGGTGACATCCTCTGCTACACTATCAATGTTATATCATATAATATAACATAAGGTGTCACACTTTACTTTGAACTGCGATTTCAGTGAAATCTGATAGAGCTTAACAACCATAGTAAACCTCAGTTGAACTTGTCAGTAGCAATAGATTCAGCTGTTTTTAGCTGTAACCATTGCTGAAAAGAAAATAGTACAGCAATTGAACAGGTTTCTTTATAACTGAGCTGCAAGCTTTTCTATGTTTTAAATTGACGTCTATTCCTTACACACATGAGTTGCAACCGGGTGATTATCGTAATAACGACCTTCAGGGTGTGCTGTTATAAGGAATTAATGAACTTGGCAGAGGAACTTCACTCTGCCTTCGGCGTTGTGAAGTTATTTATTATAACAGCACATCTTGTCGTCCCTTATCTCCTTATGTAACTCCGTAATGAATGTACCTGTTAACTGCAGCTCTGTTTTGACCTGTAGGCAGAGGGATTGCATTTAGGTACTGTAGATGCAGTTTGAACAGAACATCCAAATACCCAGCACATTAATGGACTACATGCAACAACAGACACAGCTACCTTTGGGGTGTGATATTGGGGCATATCCTGCTATTTCTTCATAAACTGCCACTCTGTCAAGCACAAATTAGAGGATAATTTAGTCATGTATTTTCCATGCAGATGGTGAGCAGTAAACAAAGCCAGTAAAGATGTTTTATAGTGTATGTTGTATATGTATTTTTTCTATTTTTGGAAAGCAAAAAGTGGTGAAACATCAAGGCTAATTTATCTCACTTTATGACATGTGTCAAATGAATCCACCCACCCTCTCTCTCTCTCTCTCTCTCTCTCTCTCTCTCTCTCTCTCTCAAACAGACACACACACACACACACACACACTTACCCTTGATTTTGTTCCTCCCACTTCCACTTCCTCCCACTGTTTGAAGTTTGCAGAGAAAACTCAAACCACATATTTAAACACTGCTTTAACTTGGCTCAATCAGCATAGCAACTAATGTGAAACGTACCTGTTATATCAATGTCAGTTCCACTAAACACGATGTGAAGATTTCATTTTCCATGTGATGAATGGCCATTTTCAGCATTAGGGATGTGACATTTAACAATCAAAATCTGAGAACATGAAGAAGCAGAAGAATATATATTTTGTATATTTTGTCATGTAACCTCTATAGTTAAATGTAGACAAATACGCAGATTGAATGTAATCACTTTAAATGATCACTTTTCATGGAATAGAAAATATATAACTTAACCATATTAAATATATAACACAAATATGTATTAAATATTTTATTTAAATTGTCTGTTTATACATAGAGGTTTATACCCTTGTCTCTGTCGTCCACTTTCTGAACTTATCACTGCAACAAGGTTAGTAATCTTCCACAAATATTACACATTTTCTCACAAATTTGTATCAGGACACTGTATGAAAGAGTGTAAAGCAATTTATCAATGGAGGCAAAGATAATTTGGAAGTCACTGTGAAAGACAGTAGGTGCATGCATGTAATTTATAAAACTTAGCTCTTGACTCAGACCCCAGTCTTTATGGCTTGATTTGGAGGAGAATAGACTATGTTGAAATATGCTGTATTCTTGCTGGATTAGGCTACTTCATTGTACCTGAATTCAGATTATGTTCTCCTGCTTATTTTGATGAAGGCTATGATTCATTATGTGTTGAGTTTGTTAACTATTGCAACAAGAAAAATGTCTCTGTATGGACATAGGCAGAGCTGCAGAATGTATTCTGAAATGTAACTGTTTAATTGTCTCGCAAACCGAAACTAGTGCCTAGTATCATCAGAAAGATGAGATTGTGTGTGACGTAAATTCCGGGAGCACTTTAACCGGGAGCACTTTAAGATGAATAGATGTAAACTTCCACGCCCTTGGGTGAATTGGGCATTAGAGGGGCTTGAGGACATTTTCAGACCCCTGTCCAATGACTGGACTTATGTTTATTAACAGTCTGGTTATAAGCCTATTGTACTTACAGTATTTAAGACGAGCTCTGTGCTGATATACCACCATTGCCGCTAGGATCAGCAGGAAGATTCCTGTCACGATTGCAATACCTCCAAAATAATTGCTCTGGTTTGGGTCTGTGAAGTTAAGAAAGTGTAGACATTTGTTTTGCTCTTTTGGTTTGTCCATATGTGTCAAGCTATTTAGACTAAACTGATGAATAAGGTTGTAGAAATGTTTCAAAGACTGTGTGTTCAGTAAGGTAACTAGTGAAAATTGGTATAGACAATGTAATACTCTCACCATAGACTGAGACATAGACAGAGTCTTCTCTTTTTGAAGGACAAGCTGGAGAAGCCATTTTGGCAGTTGAATATAAACAGCTGTAGTATCCTGACGTATCACTACTGGATGTTTCCACTGAGAAATTATTTCCATCTTTAGCTCGATTCATCTGAACTCTAACTCCATCCTTGCAAAGGTACATGTAGAATTCACCTGACTTATATACAGGATTTTCAGTGGAACAGGTGAAATTTAGAGATTCTCCTATGGATGCTGTGTTCTTATGTGGAAAGATATTTCCAGGATGGCATGCAGATTTACCTTTGTTGGGATTAAAGACCATAGGAATATTCTGGTTAGACACCAATCTGCTGATGAACAGTAAGCTCTCATCAAGGCCAGCTGGAGCTTAGTATCATCAAGGTATCTTTACACACTTAAGTTAATTTTGTTATCTTTAACACTTAGGGGTACGGGGCCTTTCAGACACTCAGAGGCAGTCTGCTACACTTTGACATTTTTAAGTTTTTCATCTAACTAACAACACATATGGAAAAGTTGCACATATGGTTATATTCTACAAGACCATTGGAATAATAATATAAGAGTAATGTGAATATAATGAAAAGCGTTTTTATTAGAATTCTTTGTAAATACAACTACACAAAAACCTATTTTCAAGGGTTTTTACAAAAACATTGTAAAAAAGCACACTATAAATATATCTGGCCAAGACTTTTGAAGGTTGAACCTTGTAAACATAAGTGTTGGCTACATAAAAGTCAGAAGAGCACTCAGAAAAGTGCTGTAGTTTCAATAGAAATTGTAAAAAAGTAAGACAAACTAGTAGTTTCAAATGAATACTAATTAGATGGGTGTATCACACCTGTAACTGCCCCCTCCCCACTGTCATTGTCCATGTGTCTGTGTGTCAATTGCTGTCATTGTCCAGCTGTCAATGGCTCTGCCAGGGAACTGTTACATTGAGCTTTGCAAAAGATCTTAGATTGGGCTGTGAAAAGAGCTTCTCATCTAGGATGTCAAGCAATAAAACAGTTTCTGTCTTGCTGAAGGCAAAGGTAGACGTTGCATGTATCACACTTCCACAGAGTTTTTGCTTTCCTTCCCTGCAGCTTGCAGAACACACAGGCTCTGTGACCATCACTGTCCCTCTTTCCATCTGCACTGAGCGCAATCCCACAAACTGGCCTGTGAGTCTCTCCAGCTGTCTGCACAGGTGCCTTTGGGGGCTGAGATGTCAGTGGTACACCACACAGCTTCTTTGTGGAGGATGAAGGCATTTGTTGCAGCAATGTCCAGGAAGTGCAGAAAGAGCTTCTTGTACCACTTTGCAGTTTTGTGCTGTGTTGTGTAGTACTGGATTAACTGGTCAGACAAATCCACACCACCCATGAACTTGTACTCCAGCACAGGTTTGGGGCAGGGAACAGACTGTGTTGACCAGGCACCCTGTCTGCTTTTCACTCTTCGCTGAACCACATCCCCAGTGTAGGCGGCATGGATGGTGGAGCAGACAGACACCTCTCGTGTATCCATCCACTTTGTATAGACAACAGGTCCATCTCTTATCCAGCGGACTGTTCCTCTGGGTGAACGCTTTGTCAGTGCATTGAGGTTACTGCGTGGGCAGTCCCTCTGGGATTCTCTGTATGTTCCACATGCACCAAACCATACAGAGTTCTGCTTTACCAATATCTTTAATATTAATATATATATATATGTGTATATGTATATATATATATACCCAGTGGTCCCCATATGCCCAGTGGTCTGATCACCACTCCAACTCCATCCTTGCACAGATACATGTTGAGGCCCACAGATGATTCATCATCAGGAATGTGGCACTTAAGGACCACATGTTCCCCTTCATATGCATGTGATTTTGAAGCATGTTTGCAGGCTTGAAGGTATGACCGTCTATGACAGAATTAGATCAGATGTCTCTCACAATGTAGGCTTTTAACTGATGCTGCATAAATATCTGCTCTATTGCAGACATGAACTAAAATCAGCTAAAAGCAGCTGTGGGAAAGGCACTTACCTGTCTGAAAAGAGATTTCACAAGTCCATGTGATTACTGCTGGAAATAGATTGCCCAAAACGGTTACATTATTTGCATTATGACAGGTCACTGGTAGTACCAGACACATTTTAATACCTGTGTAATCATTCTTAGTGATATATTGTATGTATGCAAACACGCAAGACACAATAAATCACAAGACATACTTGTGTAATTCTTACCTAATGTAATGCAGAGCAGCTTCTTACTTCTCTGTCACTCTGTCAGGCCTTACTACTCTCAGTTTCCTGTTGTTCAGCTGGTAGCATATGTGTAGGAACTTGTATGTTTGGTAACTGTTTGATTTAGACTTTAATATTATTTTACATTATTATTTTTTCAGAGGTGGTGGGAAAACATATACACAATAAAAAATGACTATATAGATTGAGAGAAATTCATTCACATTTCAGTACACATTCCTCACCTTACTTAAATTACCTGAATCACTGCTTCACAATTTTCCATGCTGGTACCCGTTATATGAATGTGTGTAATCCTGTGTTTTGTCAGAAAACCAGACAGACAGAAGGCAGACCCAATAGCGTACGTTCTCAGACACAAGTTTATTGAGGATAAGGGAAAAGGGGGAAAAGACCCAGGAGGTAGACTGAGGCACCGGAGCGCCTCGATGCGACCAGGCGGCTGCAGCCGAGACGCGCAGGGTAGGTTGACGCGCCGTTCGGAAAGGGCAGAGCTGAGCAGAGTCGAGGGACAGGCAGGAGTCGAGACCAGGGGGCAGCAGAGCAGAGCAGGGTCGGGGGACAGGCAGGAGTCGGTGACCAGGAAGCGGCAGAGCAGAGCAGAGTCGGGGGACAGGCAGGAGTCGGTGACCAGGAAGCGGCAGAGCAGAGCAGAGTCGGGGGACAGGCAGGAGTCGTGATCCAGGAAGCGGCAGAGCAGAGTCGAGGGACAGGCAGGAGTCGAAAACCAGGAAGCAGCCGTAGGGATGAGGGGAGCAGGAGAAGGCAGGGGAAGATACAAACAGGCTGGCAGAAACACAGGAGACAGACGAGCAGGGAGACCAAAACTCACGACAAGCAGGTAACAGAAAGCGGGGGAAAACGAGGAACGAAATCTCAGTAGATGTGCAGATAATCGGAGCCAGAGTCTTTTCGCTTGCCTGTCGTGTGGTTAGCTGACGGACTGACAAAGAGTGAATGAAAGGGGCGTGTATAAATAGTCAAACGTAACCAACAGAGCGAGTGTAATGCAGAGATAATTGGGGAGTGCAGGTGAGGGAGATAATGGGGAAAGAGAAGAATGGACTAGTGACGGAACAAAACAAGGAAGTGAATGAGAGACGGCAAATCACGGTGATCGGGAAACGAGGGAGGCAGGTGAGGGTAATTACTAAGGTGACGCGAACGGAGCGGGGAACAGACTGGTGGGGTGAAACTAATAATGAGGTAAGTGAAACCGCGAAGCCTAGACGGAAAAAAATCCCGAAGAACCCAAAGATTCGGAGAGACACCGTGACAGAATCCCCCCCCAAGGGACGGCCCCAGAAGTCCCCCAGAGCAGGAGAAGGAAAGAGAGAAAAGGAAACACCAACCGGGTGGGAGGAGGGGAGCGGAGGTGGGGTCAGAACTCCTCGGACCGATCCGAGAGCTGGTCATCGTCCTCCTGTGCAGGTCGGGTGCCCTTGGCAGGTGGAGCAGGTGCCGGAGGGTGAGGAGCCGAACCGGGCCGGGAGGAGCCCCTAGGTCGACCCCGACGGAGAGCCGGCTGGTCGGGATTTTGGCGATGAAAATCCGCGATGAGGGTGCGGTCCAGGATCCTGCTGGTCGGAACCCAGGACCTTTCCTCGGGACCGTACCCTTCCCAATCCACCAGGTACTGGAGACCCCGGCCCCTCCGTCGGGATCGAAGGAGACGCCGGACGGTGTAGACCGGATCCCCATCCAGTAGACGGGGAGCGGGAGGCGGAGGCTCCACAGGGGTCCGGGGGCTCACCCGGACAGGCTTGACCCGGGACACGTGGAAGGTAGGGTGGATGCGCATGGACACCGGAAGCCGGAGGCGGACCGCAGTGGGACTGACAACGCGCTCCACCATGAAGGGCCCCAGAAATCTGGCTGCCAATTTCCGGGATTCGACTCGGACAGGGAGGTCCTTGGCTGACAACCAGACCCGTTGACCCACTCGGTACGCCGGGGCAGGGGTCCTCCGACGATTGGCCCCGGCAGAGTAGGCCGAGTTGGCCCTCCTGAGGGCAGCTCGAGCCCGAGCCCAGGTCCTCCTGCAGCGGCGGGCATTGACAAGAGCCGAAGGGCAGGAGGCTTCTCCCTCCTGGCTAGGGAATAGCGGGGGCTGGTACCCATACACACAATCAAATGGAGACATCCCGGTAGCAGAGCAGGTGAGGGAGTTGTGGGCATATTAGACCCACACCAGACGGCTGGCCCAAGAGAGGGGGTCCCGGGAGGTCACACAACGCAGGGCCTTCTCCAGCTCCTGGTTTGCCCGTTCCGACTGTCCATTAGATTGTGGGTGGTAACCGGATGTGAGGCTGACCGTAGCCCCCAGTAACCGGCAGAACTCCTTCCAGAATGAGGAGGTGAACTGGGGACCACGATCGGAAACAATGTCCTGGGGTATGCCATGAAGGCGAAAGACATGCTGCTGGACTGTCTGCGCAGTTTCCTTCGCAGAAGGGAGCTTGGGAAGAGGGATGAAGTGGGCCATCTTGCTGAATCGGTCAACCACAGTGAGGATGACCGTCTTACCCTCCGACGCAGGCAGTCCAGTGACAAAGTCCAAACTGATATGGGACCAGGGACGGGATGGCACGGGCAGAGGCTGGAGAAGGCCGGCAGGTGGCCTGTTAGAGCTCTTGTTCCGGCTACAGACAGGGCAGGCCACCACGTATTCCCGGACCTCCCTCTCCAGGTCGGGCCACCAGAACCGTCGGGCAATCTGATGGCTGGTGCGAGTTGCCCCAGGATGACAGGCCAAGAGGGAGTCGTGTCCCCACTGCAGGACCTGAGAACGGAGAGCCTCGGGAACGAAGAGGCGACCCTCCGGGCAGGAACTGGGGCCAGGATGTTCCCCGAGGGCTCTCTGCACCTGTTCCTCGATGTCCCAGGTGAGTGCCGCCACGACTCGGGAACCAGGGAGGATGGAGGCTGGCCCCTGCAGGTTGTCCTCTTCCTTCAGGAACTGGCGGGAGAGGGCGTTCGGCTTGAGGTTGCGGGAACCTGGGCGATAAGAAAGAGAGAAATTAAAACGGGAGAAAAATAGGGACCAGCGGGATTGTCGGGGGTTGAGTCTCTTAGCTGATCGGATGTACTCCAGGTTCTTGTGATCAGTCCAAACGATGAAGGGCACGGACGTCCCCTCCAGCCAGTGACGCCACTCCTCCAAGGCCAGCTTGATAGCGAAGATACCACTCCTAATGGCAATAGTCCGAAAATCAATGGAGTAATCCGCAACAGACCGCCTCCCCTGGCGGATCTCTGTGAGTTCGCTGGAGGCGTCGGTGGCGGGGAAACCCACCCCGAACACCTTCCTGAGTTCGGCAGCAAAAGAGTCAAATGAGTTGCAGGCAGGTGAACGACGCTGGTATTCCGCCGTTCCCCACAACCTGGCTCGGCCAGTCAGGAGGTTGATGGCGAATGCCACTCGGGCAGCCTCAGAGGCGAAGTTTCGCGGCTGGAGGTCGAAGGTAAGCTGGCAGTTGGTAATAAAGGCTTCGACCTCCTTGGAGTTTCCCCCGAACCTTTCTGGAAGTCCGATCCTAGGCTCGGATCCTCCGCTGGCGATGGGCATTTCCGCAGGAGCCGGTGCCGGGGCGGATCAGTCCGCGGGGGGAGCCGCCGGGCTAGTTTCCCCAGTGGGGGCGATTCTGGCAGCGATCTGGGCCAACTGTTGAGCTTGAGCCGCTCCTTGCTGCTGCAGTAGCAGAACCAGTTGTCGGATGTGGTCCGTAGTGCCCATCAGGGAGGCCACATCAGTGGAAACACGTCCTAATTCCCTCTCCGAATTCTCCAGACGCTGTAAAGGAGAGGGGGATTCGGGAGACTGGTCCATGGGAATGTCCGCTGGGTCCATGTTTGGTCAGTCCGTTCTGTCAGAAAACCGGACAGACAGAAGGCAGACCCAATAGCGTACGTTCTCAGACACAAGTTTATTGAGGATAAGGGAAAAGGGGGAAAAGACCCAGGAGGTAGACTGAGGCACCGGAGCGCCTCGATGCGACCAGGCGGCTGCAGCCGAGATGCGCAGGGTAGGTTGACGCGCCGTTCGGAAAGGGCAGAGCTGAGCAGAGTCGAGGGACAGGCAGGAGTTGAGACCAGGGGGCAGCAGAGCAGAGCAGGGTCGGGGGACAGGCAGGAGTCGGTGACCAGGAAGCGGCAGAGCAGAGCAGAGTCGGGGGACAGGCAGGAGTCGTGATCCAGGAAGCGGCAGAGCAGAGTCGAGGGACAGCCAGGAGTCGAAAACCAGGAAGCAGCCGTGGGGATGAGGGGAGCAGGAGAAGGCAGGGGAAGATACAAACAGGCTGGCAGAAACACAGGAGACAGACGAGCAGGGAGACCAAAACTCACGACAAGCAGGTAACAGAAAGCGGGGGAAAACGAGGAACGAAATCTCAGTAGATGTTCAGATAATCGGAGCCAGAGTCTATACGCTTGCCAGACGTGTGGTTCGCAGATGGACTGACAAAGAGTGAATGAAAGGGGCGTGTATAAATAGTCAAACGTAACCAACAGAGCGAGTGTAATGCAGAGATAATTGGGGAGTGCAGGTGAGGGAGATAATGGGGAAAGAGGAGAATGGACTAGTGACGGAACAAAACAAGGAAGTGAATGAGAGACGGCAAATCACGGTGATCGGGAAACGAGGGAGGCAGGTGAGGGTAATTACTAAGGTGACGCGAACGGAGCGGGGTGCAGACTGGTGGGGTGAAACTAATAATGAGGTAAGTGAAACCGCGAAGCCTAGACGGAAAAAAATCCCGAAGAACCCAAAGATTCGGAGAGACACCGTGACATGTTTGTCACATTTTTATGGCATGCTTTTATACTTAAGACAAATAAAACAAATTTTGCTGTTAAGTTTGGTCACCACAAAATCACAATAACATAGACTGTAAGCATTAAGAATATATCAGCACCTTCGGTAACACAGGTTGGGAAAAGAAAGAGCTTGAAACAAGCAAATGGACGTATAATGGAAGTATGTTGCATGTTGTAGATAAATGGGGAGAAAAATGTCTTTTCCCTTCAACTCTGGTGTTAGCATATAGGGTATGTGCAAAATAAAAATAATGATCTATAATCTATAATTAAGACTGGGTGATAAAATGGCTCATTTAACAAGTGTGTTGCATGTGTCATGTTTGCTATGGTTTATTGACAGTTTGTGGTTTGGTGACAAAGGAAATTAGGAATCCCTGATCAAAAATCCTGTGTCTACACCCATTAAGATACAGGGGTTGGAAACATTTTCTAATGGAGAGTACTGTAGACTCTATTCACGAACTGATAAGTTGGCTGACACTTGGCACTTGTGTACCACTACTGAATCATATAAGCTGTTGAACACAGGCAAATAGCTGAACAACAGGAAGCAGAGACAGGTGAGGCCTGAAAGAGGAAATCCTACTGTACAAAGGTCCTCTTTAAAGGAACAAAATCTCTTGGCAGAAAGCAATGGTGAACAAACCAGGCTGGTTGAAGTATGAGGCTGCTAATCATTACATTAGGTAAGAATTACACAAGTCAGAATACTACAGCAGACCATATGTTCACAGATGTGTATCAACATACGTGTAACAACAAGATATATTCACGTCACCGATACACAACATCTTGTAGATGGAACAAACAATTTCAAAGTTTGTTTACTCAACACAGCCATCATGTGGATTTGCAAGATGTCTTTTCAGAGCCTTTCCCACAATCTTTGTCTAACTATACTGATTTCAGTTTATGTCTATTAGAGCAATTATTCGGGTCAAAACAAAACTCCCATTCCCCCCACCCCAAAATAAATAATTTCTTTTCCATATCAAAAGTTGTTCTCAGACCGCCATCTGCCACATTGCCCGGACACATGCAAGAAATGTCATTTCAGCATCCAGGCCAGAAATAGATAGGATTCTGATGTAGCCCCATTCTTCTCTGTGCAATAAAATACTCTATTAGTATATATTTTTTACAAATTGTAAAGTCATACAGTATGCCACCATCATGATTCTTATATAGCCATATTCCAGACAATCCCCTCCACCCAAATATGAAACAATAGTTGTACTGGCATGATTGCCAGGCGTGAGACAAAAATGTGATTATAAGATCGAAATATTGTTTTATTGATACTAATCCTGATGTAGGTCATATGCAAGTATCAGATCAAACACTACCACAGATGTGGATAGCCTAGACTGGCTATCCACAAGACAGCATGTGTAGACGGCCCTTATTAGGACAGAGATAAGACCTTAAAAGTAAATGTAGTGAAATTAGCCTGGGGCTGGATTTGCTGGATGTTGTTTCAGACAGGTAAGTGCCTTCCCCACAACCATCTAGCTATACTGATTTCAGTTCATGTCTGTTAAACTCTCATCATGATATTCTATGAAGTTTAACATGAAGTACAACAAGTACAAATCTAGACAAAGGAAACAGAAATTAAGTATTTGACAAGTGGATTTTTGAAAGTTGATTCTCTGTATTTTGGTCCTACTTTCTGACTAGACGGGAATTCTTAGCAATGCTCATGACAAGGCAGCTTTTATAAAATGTAATTTTCTTTACATAACAAACTATTTTCTTTCTCCAAAATCCCTTTAGAAAAAATGAGATTTACCATCCATTTTTTTTGTTCTTGTGGAGTGCTCTTGGTGGCTGCCATTGTACTTACTTTTTCATTCTCTGAAGAGAGAAAAGGTAATCTTGAACGAAACTGTGAAACAAACAGAAAGGCATTTACATTTACTCGTATATCAATGATATATTTTAATTATCATATGCCACTGTTAGCATCTTTTAATTTACAGATTAGTAATAAGGTAGTCTGTGGTAATAAGTTGGTAAAATCTTTATTACAACTCATAGTAACTTATGATACAGAATAGTCACAGAGAAAGTAGTATGACTTATCTCTTTTTACTTGTAATCAGTCATCATTTCGGATATTTGACCTGTTAATATTTCTTTTTTTTCTCAATCATTTTTATGTCATTTTATTTTCTATTTTTCACTGTTCTTTGCCTTTATCTTTGCAAGGCACTTTCAAGAGAACATTACAAAGATGTGCCATGCTTGATTCTGTTTGTTGTATAATTGGTACCGTAATATAATGTTAAACACTGTTATTTATTCTATTATTTATATGAATTTATTCGTAAGAAAACTACATTTGTGTTGACCTTGTGTGTTGGACTGGTGGCTCTGGTAGTCAGAATAGCCAAGGAGCCAAGGTCTCCAAAGCTACCATAACTATAGATCAGCTTTACCACATTTAAAATGCTACTTGGTCGCATTTACACTTTACAATTAAGATAGCACCTCAATAGTGACACTTGATGTTTGTGTGTTTTGTCTTCAATCAAGTACGAAGTATTACCATTTCATGGCTTACGCACATAGAAACAGAAGCAGGCATCAACTTCAGTCTTATCAAAAAAACTATACATTGAAAGCATTAACAACAAAAAATTTAGAATACAAAAAAGTCCAAACAATTTCCAATTAAGGAAAAAAAAACTGCTGGTTTCTTCATTTAGGCTTCTTCATGCTCTACATCAGTTGCTGAGAGAGACAACTTCCATTACATTATCATGAAATTGATTCATGTCTTAGTCAATTCAATTTTATTTATTTAGCACCAATGTACAATATAATTGTTTCGTGGAGCTTTACAGACATTAACAATGAGCATATAGTTATACCTATAGAGCTATAGTTTTGGCTAAAAATCATGTTTTTGTTCGACAACATGGTGACAGTCAGGCCATAGATGATCACCTACAGTTCTGACTGGACAGCATACTAGCATTTTAAAGTAAGAGGGTGAGGTCTGGAGTCCATTCTGACAAGGGCCATCATGGGATGGGGTTAGTCGCAGGGCCTCTTAATTGGAAGGAGTTGGTTCTGGCACGGGCCTCACATGGAGTTGGTCTCGGATCTGTCATTGAGTGTTAAGAGCTCAGGTTTCAAGTGGGACTTTGACATTAAGTGGGGAAAACATATTGTTTCACTGCAATTCATATTCAGCAACATCATGCCAGTAAACATGAAGCATTGTATTACAGTAAGATCAGGTCAGTGGGCATTTTGACATTCATGTAATGTTTATTTTTACAACCATAAAAAATGAAAGTACAGTGTTTGAATAATACCCAGCCCTAAAAAAGCTGTTATAACTGAACGACAGGAAATTGTGAGAGGAAGTCCTCATCTAGACTGATGTTTGAAGGTAAACAATCACTCTTCAGAAAACAACAGAGAGGTTGGCAGGAGTATGAAGATGCTACTCGTCACATTTGGTAAGAATGACCAAGTCAGCATAATTAGGCTGTATATTCATATGCACATAATAATAACTAATTTCATTGTCAGAAGATTTTTTAGCAAAGATGCCCATCATTGCCAGTGATACTAATACATTTGACATTTTGAGAAAGGCAGTGTCATGTACTTTTCTGTCCTTAACAGCAATCATGTGGATTTGCAGAATGTCTTTTCAGACAGGTAAGAACCTTTTCCCTAACTTCTGTGAAGCCCATGTTGAGAGTTTGTATCGCTTTGGATAAAAGCATCTGCTGAATACAAGTCAATTTCCCTTTTTTTCACTGATTTCAGTTCATGCCTACATATATGCAATCATTTTGTTCAGTGTCAAGTAATACCTTCATTTTTGCAAAACTTTTTGACTTAATCCTATGTTTCAGAGAGTGACATCTTCAAACCTGCAAAGATTTCTGCTCCTCGAAAACATGTATATGAAGGGGAGAATGTGGCTTTGAGGTGTAGCGTCAATGGGGTTGAATTCACAGGGGTCCTCAACATGTATCTTTGTAAAGATGGAGTAGGAGTTCAAATGGGGTCGCTAAGTGGCGTGAGGGAGTTTATCTTTATCCTATCTAAAGTTATTCAATCAGACTCTGGCAGTTACAACTGTGTTTATTCAACTTCTAAGTGTGCTGTTAGTAGTGTGAATTCAACAGGAGAAAGTTCCATCCTCATCCATGTCAGTGGCTCAAACCACCATCAAGGTATGTGAATATTCAATGTGCATTGAAAATGGGCAATTCCACAGAAAGTGGACTCTTTGTCAGATTCTTAATGCATACAAATGATATTTGTATGAAGTCAATGATTACACAAAATGTTTTATGCATTTTTTTTAAATGTAAGCTCTACAGCCAAAAATAGCAAATGACCTAAATTCAATGTAATCATTAATTTCATACTAACACCATGGCATTTTAAAAGGGGGTCACTTTTGCTCAAACCATAGTTGCTCATAGAACATGACCTCGGAATCAGCAACAGATTTTGGGTCACTTCTGTAGGCTGAACCCAGGGAAAAACAGAGCATTCAGAGTATGTATCCATGAGCTTTATTGGGTGCAAACACCTACCGTTTCAAGGCCTAGAATCTTCCACAAAGTAGAGAGAGCTTTGATGATTTTATTGCCGTTATAGATGTGGCAAAAAGTCCACTTTACACAGAATTGCCTTTTTTATATAGTGCCTTTTTTATATAGATCTAACGTAATAAAACACAAAATTGGTATAGGTCATTCTGTGTCAACTAAGCGAGATTAGGTTGATTGAGATGAGGTTGGTTGCTTGACCACCTCAGAATCTCTTTATTGAACTTTGAAGGAATGATATTTGGTATCTGAAATGGATATCTGCCAATTTAGTTGAAATTACAACATTCTCATGTTTTACCAAATTATTTGCAAGTTGAAACTGAACTAGATCAAAGTCCTGAACTAGGTCCTAGAATCTTCTTCTTTGTTTTCAGGGGAACCCATTTGGAACTAAGCTGCTCTTTGCTCAGTTGTCATTTGCATCCGTTTTGCTACATCCACATCAACCTCACATTGACAGCTCCCTCATGAGATCTATGTAGCTAGCTTTTTTCTGATACAATAACGATTTGTTAGTTTGAGATGTGTGTATGTCATAGTTGACATGATCCTGCTGTGACTGAACACTGTGACCATGTTGACTCCCTTGCATTACTCAATGTGTCATGAGAGACAGTTGTTTTTAATTAACAAATAATTTTCTTTTTTTTTATTCAAAATATTTTAAAAATATATTTTTCTTTAATATATATTTCTTATCCCCCCCCCCCCCCCCCCAGAACATTACTGGCACATGAATATCTTCCGAATATTTCTATCTTGTGGAGTGGTCTTGGTGGCTGTGATTGTACTTACTATTTCATTCACCCAAGAGAGAAAAGGTAATCTTAAATAAAATTGTGAAAGGAATGAGGAATTTGTCAACATGTCAAAAATATTATTTAAAATAACAATGCCATTTGATTCTTTGACTTTGATACACTGGGTACAATCGTCAGATCGCCATCAAAATAAGTCATCATTGTTCTATGTCTTTTCAACAGGAAGAGGAAGGAGATGTTAAAATGGTAGATCAGCTAGCCTCTAATGTTTGTCTATCATCTGACTTCAGGATAATTATTGCTTTTTTTAATTATTGCTGCAGAGAGTGTTTCCCCTTTCAATTTATGAACTGTGTGCAGTCAATTGTCCCTAAGCACTGTGGCATACCATTACCATACTTACCATACGTACAGAAACATTTTGTTGTGAAAGTCCAAAAGCATTGGAAGTTTTTTGAAGTCTCTCCTCATCACTTAGGTAATACAAGGTGCATGCAACCTTAGTGGGAACATTCATGGGTTCTCTCATTCTGGTTGTTGTTCTTTCCAGATGCAGACATAATCTCTCACTGCGGTTTATCAGTGCTGATCTGGACGTTAGAAATTTTTGACACATCTTTGAAAACCATTAGACATGGGCAGATCAGTTCTACTGTAAAACTCAATAAGAAAGACTGGACTAACAACAGGTTTAATCCATGTATAATACAAATGTGACAGTGGACATTGTAACAGTTTAGTGATGATCACAGTCTTTGGCGCAAGCCCCCGTCATCAAATCATTATGGCAACAGTTTATGGTGTAGGCTCCCGATATTAATAGGTGTAGTGGTAAGCCAATCTCATATCTTGTGGATGACAAAAGACAGAGTCAGAGCCTACCCCCAGTACCAAGACAGGGACAAGCTGATTGTGGTGGTTAAAAGAGATGTCCTGTAAATGTAGAAATAGAATAGATATAGTCAAAACACACTGAGATTCTGTCTTTACTGAGCCAAGTAATAGGCTGTTTCCAAAATGGCATGCAGCTATACAACTCACATGATTTTTGGTGACTTTTCCAATTTCAAACGCGAAATAAATACCCTAATGAACTTATTGAATTAGTCATTGCTACGTATCCTGATGAAATTATGATGAAATTATACATTTACCTTTACATTTATGCATTTAGCAGACACTTTTATCCAAAGCGACTTACAAAAGAGGATAACATTCAAGCTACAACACAATGAAAAAACTAACAAAGAGTGCATATTGTTACCATGCACTATTTTAAGTTGAAAGTGCAATAGTGTAATAAAAGTGCAGTATAAAAAAGAGATTAAGTATAAGAGGTTAAGTGCATTCTCAGAATTCAAGCCAGAAGATATTCTTGGAAGAGCTGGGTCTTCAAGAGATTCTTGAAGGTGGAGAGGGTATCTGTTGATCTGGTAGCACTTGGAAGGTCATTCCACCAGTGTAGTAGTTATATAGTAGTATATATAGTCAAGAAGTATAATTAGCAACAGCTGCCCATAAAGTAGTCAAGCCTTAAAACCTTTTCTGAATACACCTTCATAATGATGCTGTATGATAACGTATAACTGTGAGTAACGGCTGAGTGGGTAAGTGGTCAGCTCTACTGGTTAGAAGAAGCATGCACCTCTAAACTTTACACCCACAGTTCGTAGTCGTTCGGCTGCATATTGTCATCAAGGTCTTGTCTTTTGCTGTCAGGAAAAGTGTTAGACAATTTAGTGAATTACTTAGAGTAATTAAGGTTCACTAGTACTTACAGTATGGATTTGGACTGTCACATGGTCACACTGATACCATGTCAGATACCTAGCAAAGGGGCCATACCTCATCCTTGTATGTGAGTATATATCTACACAATTATTTACTTTTTTTTCTGGTTCACCTGCGGTTTAGGGTCATTATCTCACTGTAAGTTAACTCTGTAACCCATAGTTCTCTCAGTATGTCTGTATGTCTCAGTATTGCCTTGTGCTCATGACAGTTATGAAACAATAATATATTTCAAATATACTGTATCTGTGTATGTGTCTTTAATGCATACTTACCATACCAGCACGAAAACTATATGAGGCATCGCTAGATCCAGTCAGATACTCTAGAGACAAAAGACTGGGCGAGCCAGGCTGTGGGGAACAGCGGAATACCAGCGTCGTTCCCCAGACTGCGACTCTTTTGACTCCTTTGCTGCCGAACTCAGGAAGGTGTTCGGGGCGGGTTCCCCCGCCGCCAACGCCTCCCGCGAACTCATGGATATCCGTCAGGGGAGGCGGCCTGTGGCGGAGTACTCCATTGACTTTCGGACTCTTGCCAGTAGGAGTTGTTGGAATATGGAGGCGCTGATGGACGCATATCTCCACAGCCTGGTGGATTACTTAAAGGACGAGTTGGTTTCTCATGAGACCCCTGCTACCCTGGACAACGCCATCGCTCTAACTCTCCACATTGAACGGAGAGTCCTGGCTCGGCGCCAAGAGAGTGGCCTCGTCAACCTGCCTTGCCTGCCTGCCTCTTTCGCCCAGCAGATGGGGGTAGAGCTCCACCGACTCCCAGCTCCTGTCCCTGCCCGGGCCCTGGATGGCCATCTTCTGGGCCACATCACTTCCTTCACGGAGACCTTGGGGTTGTTGCTGTTGGGGAATTACCAGGAAAGGATCCGGTTTCACCTCCTGTCATCCCCTGGACTAGTCGTCCTCGGCCTTCCCTGGCTCAGACAGCACAACCCCCGCATTGATTGGCGTACAGGAACCATCTTAGAATGGGGGTTGGACTGTCATCAGTCGTGCCTTCGTGTGGCTGCTCCACCTGTCCCATCTGCACCTTCTACGGCTCCTCCCGACATCTCCAGAATTCCCAGATGTTACCACGACCTGCAAGACGTTTTTAGCAAGGCCAAGGCTACTTCCCTGCCGCCTCACTGCCCTTATGACTGTGCTATTGACCTGGTCCCTGGAGCCGCACCTCCTCGTGGGCGTCTCTACTCCCTTTCCGGTCCTGAGAGGCGCGCCATGGAGGAATACATTGCTGACTCTCTGGCTGCGGGCATCATCCGCCCTTCCTCCTCTCCTGCTGGGGCGGCTTTTTTTTTGTTGGGAAGAAGGACGGGTCCCTTCGTCCCAGCATCGACTACTGTGGACTCAACGACATCACGGTAAAGAACCGTTACCCTCTGCCTCTTCTGTCTACCGCCTTTGAGCTTCTCCAGGGGGCCACGGTCTTTACTAAGCTGGACTAATCTCCGGAACGCCTACCACCTCCTCAGAATCCGGGAGGGCGACGAATGGAAGACGGCGTTCAACACACCTAACGGACATTACGAGTACCTGGTCATGCCGTTTGGGTTGACCAATGCCCCCGCCGTCTTCCAGGGACTAGTTAACGACGTGCTGCGCGACATGCTCGACCGTTTCGTTTTTGTGTACCTAGACGACATCCTCATCTTCTCTAAGTCCCTGGAGGAACATAAGCAGCACGTCCGTCTAGTCCTTCGTCAAAGTTGAGAAGTGTGAGTTTCATGTTAAGACCGTGGCCTTCCTGGGATACATCGTGGCAGAGAGTAACCTTTAGATGGATCCTGCAAAAGTGTCGGCGGTCACCTCCTGGCCAGTCCCTGAGAACCGTAAACAGCTGCAGCAATTTCTGGGGTTCACGAACTGGGGTTCACGGCGATTCATCCGTAACTACAGCTCCGTTGCTGCCCCCCTCACGGCTCTCAGCAGCACCAAGCGCCCCTTTGTCTGGACGCCGGCCGCCGACAGTGCCTTCATCCTCCTCAAGAACCGCTTCACTTCAGCGCCCATCCTCCAGGTGCCCGACCCCAAGCGGCAATTCGTAGTGGAGGTGGACACCTCCAATGTGGGGGTAGGGGCGGTCCTCTCCTAGAGGCACCTGGAGGATAACAAGATGCACCTCTGCGCCTTCTTCTCCCACCGGCTTCCCCAGTGGAGCAGAATTATGACATTGGGGACCGGGAACTCCTCGCCATCAAGCTGGCCCTGGAGGAGCGGCGTCACTGGCTGGAGGGGACGTCCGTGCCTTTCATTGTTTGGACAGATCACAAGAACCTGGAGTACATCTGCTCAGCCAAGAGACTCAACCCCCGACAATTCCGCTGGTCCCTGTTTTTCTCCCGTTTTAACTTCTCTCTTTCTTTAACTTCTCTCTTTTACCTGGGACGTCGAGGAACAGGTGCTGAGGGCCCTCCGGGAGCATCCTGGCCCCAGTTCCTGCCCAGAGGGTCGTCTCTTTGTTCCCGAGGCTCTCCGTTCCCAGGTCCTGCAGTGGGGACACGACTCCCTCCTGGCCTGTCATCCTGGGGTGACTCGCACCAGCCATCAGATTGCCCGGCGGTTCTGGTGGCCCGACCTGGAGAGGGAGGTCCGGGAGTACGTGTTGGCCTGCCCTGTCTGCAGCCGGAACAAGAACTCTAACAGGCCACCTGCCGGCCTTCTTCAGCCTCTGCCCGTGCCATTCCATCCCTGGTCCCACATCAGTTTGGACTTCATCACTGGACTGCCTGTGTCGGAGGGCAACACGGTCATCCTCACTGTGGTGGACCAGTTCAGCAAGATGGTCCACTTCAGTCCTCTTCCCAAGCTCCCTTCAGCAAAGGAAACCGCGCAGACAGTCCAGCAGCACGTCTTCCGCCTTCATGGCATACCCCAGGACATTGTTTCCGACCGTGGTCCCCAGTTCACCTCCTCATTCTGGAGGGAGTTCTGCCGGTTACTGGGGGCCACGGTACGCCTCACATCCGGTTACCACCCACAATCAAATGGACAGTCTGAACGGGCAAACCAGGAGCTTGAGAAGGCCCTGCGTTGTGTGACCTCCCAGGACCCCCTCTCTTGGTCCAGCCGTCTGGTGTGGGTCGAATACGCCCACAACTCCCTCACCTGTTCTGCTACCGGGATGTCTCCGTTCGAGTGTGTGTGCCTGCCCTGCGCTCCTCCGCTACGGCCGCCTGCCCGCAACGAGGTGTTCCAGTGCCTCAGCCTCTCCTCCAGGGGGCTCCCCGGTTCCAGTGCTGAGCACTCGGGCGAGCGTCTCCCCGGATACCAGTCCACCCCCCCCCAACCCTAACCCTAACCCTAGGGCATTTTTGCCTTTTTCCCCCTTACCCCTGAATCCTTCAATAAACTTGTGTCTGAGAACGTTCGCTATTGGGTCTGCCTCCTGTCTGTCCTGACATTATTCCCCTATGCTGGGACACCTCGGCAGCCGTTATCCCTATATATATATATATAGGGATAACTAGGGATAGTGAAAGTGAAACACAGATGAAGACACTGGACCTAAAGCCACAAATGATGAGAAATTAGATATTTGTGTGACATGAAAAGCATGTTATTCAATCTCTCTGAATTTGTTTTCATTTCAAATTATGAAAACCACATTTTGCAATTAAAAAAGGAAGTCAGATGTCATTTTTTTCAATGTGATAAAAGCATTATGAACCTTTCCTACAGCTGGCCTATAGTTACTTTGTGAAGGTATTTTGTAACCTGACATACTAGTATTGTAGTTGTATTATAGTAAAGCACGAGAGAGACAGGATGATGCATGATATTAAACCTATGTCCATTTCGATCATGCATGTGAGAGCATTGACTATTATGGGCCACCACAGTTTTCTCAAGATTATTATGGGGACTTGTGTGTGCATGTCTTTTTGTAGATATGCGCACAGCCACACACACATCACACCCACACCCACATGCATGCAGGAAACTAAAAAGACAATACACTCATCATCGTAGGTTTGTTCATGGATTGTGTTCACGTGCTGCCATTGCTACATATTGAGCGCTTGCTATGCAACTTTTGTTGATTTTCACACGTGAGTTTATGATAATGTCACACTCTATTTTGTATATCACCAAGTGTGTATGCAATATGTCCTCTATTTAATGTCAGTGGTTTGTTGTTTTGAAAAAAAAATAGGGGAAGTATGTGTGAGCTTGTTGATTAAAGGTACACCAATTTTAAAAAAATCTCTTTAATTCAAGAGTGAAAACACAACATATCACTGGTGTTATTAACATTCTAAATTAATATGTACATCAGGGATATTTAAAAGAAAGACTTTATGTGTACTTCAGGAATATTTACAATAAATACTTGGTTGTTGTTCAACACTCAGAAACTAATGTATTTAACCATTATAGTTTTATTTGTTATTATTTGTTCAGCATACTGGGCACGACAATGAGTGAGTTTAACTGCATAACAATCCCATGACTTCACAAGCTTTATTTGCCCCAGCAGTTTTCACAGTGGACTGGTTATTTAAACCTGCTATTTCTCTAGGATTTACTGTGATTATTGTTACTGTTTTGTGCACTCTAACCACAAACACCTCTCCATTAGTTCCACTAATTTACTGTCAGGATGAGCCCTTGGAAATTACCCCACCCAGCCATGTCACCGAGTCATACATGTACCTCTGCAAGGATGGAGGCGCAACAAGGATAGAAAGATTCACAAGCCTGAAAGAGTGTTAACTTTACATTTACCAAAACATGAAACAAGACTCTGGTAATTATAGCTGTGTATTTACAAGACAAGCATTTAGTCTATGAAGTGACAGCTTTAGGCCTTAATACTGTCTTCACTGAAGTTAAATGTAATGATGATGCACATTAGTTGCAATGTTTTTCATAATGATTGTATTTTGTTTTTTAATATAGTCTGCGGACAATACAAGATAAAACTCAATTTGACAAAATCACATCTAATATGCCAACTATTTTTGGGATTATGTAAACATTTACTAAGCATTCAAATCCACTGTCAGTTAATGTGTTAATGTGATATTATTTGTTTATTTTATAACTTGGTGTGATCAAAATTGATCAAAGAAATGCTGTCATATTGCAGGATGGAGTTGGATCTGATATGTATTGGGGACTCGGAGACAAGGGGAACTTGCCACATGTGTTTGTGCAAGAATGGACTTGTGGTCAGCATGAAGATAGCACATTACAAAGAGGATATATAATTTAGACTGAGACAAGTCACAAGAGAACAATTAGGCAATTATAGCTGTATATACTCAGTATAGAATAGTATAGTTTCCTTGTCCTTATTAGTTAGTGTTGGCTGCCATTTTGCTATTTGGTCTATGCTGTACTTAATATCCTCATTCTTATTCCTACTGACAGCACTCTGTAACCTTGAATATCAGGGCTTTGGGTTGATTGACTCTGGAATTGCTTTAAATGAAGTAGTTAATAGTTTAGCGTAGGCCCCCAGTGTGCATCATTGTGCATGGCTGGGCCCTTATTGTTCTCACAAGAGGTGTTTGTTTAGATGGCACAAGAGAAGCTTTTTTAAAAAAACTTTTTCTCTTTGGTCTGAAAAAATCATTTCTTAAACTAAACTCTTTCAGAGACTGCACTTGCAGTCAAACATTTTATGTTTCAAATTTATTTTGGTAATTGCAACAAATTGTTGGTACTTGTCAATCCCACCATAAAATACTAACTAGTCAATATTCAGGCACTCATAACTAAATTGAAATGGGAGATGGTGCTGTAATTGGTTCCTTCCATGATATGCCAAAACATAGCCATGATTAAGTTGACTTTTTTCTTCAAAAGTTCTTCAAAGCAATCAATGTCCACGCCAGGAAATTATGCTGAAGTTGATTTTATTTTAGTGACTTTATGGTACAGAGTCACTGGGGAGAAATGGGACTGCCTGCCTTCTAGTCGTCTCAGGTTCCATCATTCATCTCTAAATTTCCTTAGCGTGCACTCATTTTGTATCATACTACAAATAAACAAAAATATGACCAGTCACATAGTTACACAAAAGTGTTAGAAATGATCACAACAAAGTCACTAACTTATGACCAATCTTTTTGAAGGGCCTGGTGCATAGATGGGCTAAATAGTGAGGTACATATAAAACACGCCCTTGCACTTCACGCAGCAAACAAGACTTGAGAACAGGGCTTGATGTCAGTCTGACCTGACCTGACTTGAGTATCTTAGTGTGGCTTAATTAAGCCCAGGTGTCAGATCAACTTCTTCAGCTCTGCGTGTTTCAGCAATGGGGCTCCTACTCCTTATGATTGGTGAGTCAACAAACTCAAATTACTGTTAGTATAGCTAAAGGTGTATAAATCGTATGAAGCAAATAGACGTTACTAGATATAGTGTATGATTTTTTATTTTTTTATTTGAGGTGTTGAATTAAACCCAAATTAGATCATTTAAAAAAAAAAACAATAGTTGTCCTTACACACTTTTGAAGATGATTGTGCATTTCTCATCATTGGCTCTTTTTAATAAAGCATTTTCATGTGCTTTGGACACATATTCTCAGACAGGTATGTGCTTTTTCACATTGATTTTATTAGTTTAGCTAAATCAGATTACTTTAAAGCACACATTCACAAATCATTCATTATACCTATGTTTTATTATATATTGCATATTCTGAATGTTTATATATGTTCTGCAAATTGTATGTTCTGCATTCATTTTTTTTTTCTTTTTTTACCTGAAATTTCAGATTTTATTCCTGCAGAAATCATTGCAAGTGCAACTGAAGTATTAGTGGGCGATACTTTGAATCTAATGTGTGTCATTTCTCCCACAAATGAAATAAAAAGGGGTGAGCTACACATTTATCTCTGCAAAAATGGAGTCAGAATCGGGATGGAAATACTGTGGGCCACAAAAGAGGAAACATTTAAGCTTTCAGATGTTAAAAAAGAAGATTCTGGGAATTACAGTTGTGTGTATTCAGTAGATAGAATTGCAGCTGATAGAGAGATTGCCGTGGGACAAAACTCCACCTTCATTCAAGTCAAAGGTAATGGTTTTAAAAATATACTGTTAGTACATAAACTGCAGAAGATGTCTGTCATGGATAACAGCAGGATTGTTCAAATTTAGTGTTGAGTTTGTTCAATGGTTCTAATTTTTAAACATTCGTTTTTCTTATGTTTTAGACTTTGGTATGGCTCGTATATTTGTGTTGAACACTAATGTAGTTGAAGGCAACAACGTGGACCTAATATGTGTTGTGTTTGAGGCCAAAACACACCAAAATGTGCACATATACCTTTGTAAGAATGGAATTGGAGTCGATATGGTGGTAGCTCGAGAAGAAGCCCATTTTACACTCAGACAAGTCAAAAGAGAAGACTCTGGAAATTACAGCTGTGTGTACTCCATAAACAAGTATTACATCAGTAATGTGACATTAACAAATGAAAAGTCAGTTGTCATTCGCATCACAGGTAACGTTGCTTATGTATTTGTCAGTAAAAACATTTCCATTTAAGTGATCTTGACTGAGCTAATGTTTTTATCTTGGTGAGCTAATCTTTCTATCTCAATAGAGATTGACAGTCATCAGTGGTGGGTGAATGTTGTCAGATTCCTGTGTTCAGCAGGAGTGGTCATAGCAGTTGTGGCAGTTCTGGCCATTTCTCACTCCTGGAGGAGAACAGGTAACAATGTCATTGAACCATTAATTCTTACTATTTGAATTTTCATTTTCATTGTTAACAGTAGGCCAATTCACATTTATGTGTGGAAATGATTTAAGAATCAGACATAATGCTTCATACATGTGGCAATAAATATCTTTTTTCATATGTAAAGATACAACTGTCAGAACAGCCTGTCAAGTACCAAGTTCCCAAACCAGGACGCACTGATTTCATCATAATCCTGTTACAATCATTCACACCTGAAAATCAATACAAATGTAAATACGTCTGTCATCCCCAATTCCTATGGATTCCAACACTTGTTGTGATGGCACATCATAAAGACTTTCTACACAAAAATTGTTGTTGAGTCAATCTTGATGCAAATGCAATTAAAGATACTTCCCCTCTCCAATCCCGTACAACTGTGTATCATCCTACTGAATTTGTCCATCTAAAACATCTTATACATGTAAGTGGATAACACTTTACTTGACCGGTGAGTACATAAAGCATTCTTAGCAGCTGTCAAATTGCTCACAAAGCATTTACGTCTTTCAGAAGACATTTATACCTAACCTTTCACAAATGTGGAAGACAGAAAGCTGATAACCTATCAAAATAAAAGTCCAGCAGTCTCTAAGCAGCATTCCCGTTTTTGTTTTAAAACTGTTACCTGATTATGTCACATCTAAATGTGTCATGAATATCTTATGTAGTCTGCTTCAAATGTCATTTTACTATACAAGCTGTGAAGTCACCATTCTGTATTCCAAAAATATGGATAACAGCATTTTTTCCCACAAGAATAGTTTATTAGGATCAGTTTCTCTTGTATGTATGAAACAATTATAAAGAGATGCAATACAGACTTAAGACTGAACCTTAAATCTTGATAGCAATGTTTCCCAGACACATCCTAGCGGTAGCAAATGGTTGATTTAGAAATAAATCATCCAGCCACAGTAGCTGTTCCCTTAAGTTTGATTGGACCAATCACATCGCTCTATCCTTGTAGAGAGTTGCCTAGATGTACCCTAGCTATAGCTTATCAGGATACCTGTGGTACCTGACATGCAGAATACCTACTTTACTGTCTGACTATGCCACTCCCTAGTTCGGGCAGGAGAAACCCCTTAACTCTTAACTTGCGTGAACCCTCCCAGCAAAGGAACAGTTTAGAGGCATATATAAGAAGTTCAAATTTATTACAAATTACTATCAATACAATTAATCAAATGAATAAAAATGGAAAGAACTGCAGAGAGTAATTGGCTGAAACTCCTCAGAATAATACATTTGGGTCAGCACACACAGCTCCCCTCTCAGGAGGCCCTGGTGAGAGGAAAAGAGACAACAAACCCCACACCACACAAGCATGTAACAGAGCAGGCACTGCACACACTCTCTGATCTGCAAATATCACTACAATATACCACACCGTGTTAAGAGATTACCAATACACACCAAGATAATGCCCCCTCAGTGCGGACCCCCAACAGAAAGGGAGCAGTAGCCAGGTGCAGATCCAGCCTTGTACAGAGACACAGCCAGCTCCCAACACCAGATTGACCAGAGTTCTAGCTAAGTAAAACTACAAGACTACAAGATGTTATCCAGGCAGGGATGCCCAGGACAGATAAAGGATAACAATTAAAGGACAAACAAAACAAGCAAACAAAAGAAACAAAATCAAACAAGCAAAATAAATCCCAAGAGAAGCTTGGAAACTAACAGTAAAACAGTGGCTGGCCTGGTCCCTTTGCAAAAGAAACAACAAATATCAAATCCTTATTTCATTCATAGCACACAAATGAAAAACACAAGTACAATAAATGCAGGCCTACTTTGCAAGAGCGTTCAATATTCCCCACAGCACAGTAGCACAGGAGGATACTGGAACATTCCAGTGCTATAGAGACAAAGAGGCATAATCAGTATATTTTAAAAATCAACACAAAACAATTAAGAAAGTCATAAATATGAAATGAATTACTCGAACATCAATGTCTGTAGCTCAGCTACTCAACAAGAGGTCAAACTCTAAAATATCAGGCAGGACCCTGTGTGTCCTCCATGAAGTGTGAAACACATGTCCTTGCAATCATCCTGATGAAAATAAAATAAGTATAAGAATTCAGTTATTATAAATTAAAACACCTAACCTCATTTACGTTACCTGCATGACAGAGGACCCCAGTCACAGCAGCAAATGGCAGCAGCAAGAGAGAGTGATCTCAAGAAAACCCTAACTTTATAACTTCCCAGTTGGTCATGTGACCTGCCTCATGTGACTCCAAATAAGCAGCCACACAAACCAAACTCCCACACTGAATTGCCAATACAGGTAGCCACCCAACACAAGAAATGACAGATCCCCACATACCTATTGCGTGAAGAGGCAGTTTGCAGCCCCTTGGACTGAGTCCTGGTCTATTGGCCAAAGCCAGACTATACATTTTGATGTTATAGTTTGGCTTGTTAGGCCAGTCTTGTGTCATACAGTATGGAATCCAATAAGTGCAGGTCAATACATGAAGTAACAATGTGCATGCTGTTCTTAATAAGTACACACTCTATGTACTGAGCAAAAAGCTCTTGGAAAACTGCCATTAAAGCAATAGTGTTATCCAAACAGCAAGGCCCACACAATATGAACAGTTTGTTTCTATTATCAAATAACTGTTATTGTTATCTTTCATTTAAAAAAAAACAACAAAAAAAAAACTTCAGTTTCACTCTAGCTTCCTGTGCCTGATGATACGCACACAATCACACATAACTCAGTTTGCTTCAAATTTGTATTTCTCTGTAATAAAGGTGCCATTCTGAAGTGTAAAAGAGGCATGTGTATTCAACTTGTAAAAACAAGCACTCATTTATGTTATATCAGCTTACATGTTTCATTCAAATCTAAAAAGGTAGATTAAAAAACGCCCAGCACTGTAACCAAACTACGTGTTTATACTTTTGATGATGTCACTGTGACCTGATTGAAGGGCGTAGATTTAGGGTGGATGCAAGTGACATGTCCCCATCAATATCCAACAATTGTTTGATTGTCCCCACCAATAATTTAAATAAAAAACAAAGGGTTAGGGTGAACAAGGTGTTAAATTGTGTTTTCAAGGATGAACAAAGGGTTAAATTGCGTTTTCTACACATGATGCTAATATTATTGGTTTTGCCTTTTCCTGCTAAGATCTACCAGGTTTGTCAGATGCCTCAGCACTATGTGCTCAAAGACATTTCAGCAGCAGCTCTGTACAAGAAAATAGCTGCACCTTGTTGGCAGGCAAAATGAATTACCAGAAACCTGCTCCTAAACTCACTTTACAGCACATCATAATTTTATGCATGTCAACACTTAGCCACCTTGGAGATGATATACCAGCAGAAGAGCACAGGACAGTTTTAACCACCCACTCAGTTTGTAAGTATAGCAATCTGCTAAAATGACAACTGATGTTTAAGCAGCAAGCTAACTTTGACCTGTCAAGTCTGGTAAGTATTACGGTGAATGTATCAAATAAATTGTTAAGTCTTAGGTAAAGACTAATGTCTGCTACTGCGTAAGCAGGGTGTTGCCCGTTGGTGGTGGGGGGTTGCCAACATCTTCAGCTGTTGTCTCAGCAATGGGGCTCCTACTCCTTTTGACTCCTTTTATCTGTTATTTAATTCTATCAACACATCTGCAGCACTGTCTAGCCTTTGTAACTGTTGTGTTTAGTTACTGTCTCTGATTTGTCTTGTGCATGTGTCTTTTTGTTGCACTTTGTCCCTGTAACTTTCTTCTTGTTGGCAAACAAAATAAATAAATAAATAAATAATACATATGAAAGCTAAAATGCTATGTGATACAAATGACATGGAACATGGAACATGGAAGAATTTAATGGTTTAATTTGAAGGCATGTGTATGAAGATATATAGGGCTATTTTTTTCTATTTATTTTAGCGTTCAGTTTTGTATTTCATGTATTTGACTCATAACATTGAATTTGACAACAAAGTTATGTTAATAAAAGTTTACTCTGCTGTTCTCATATTTTCACAAATAAGCCTTTTCACGTGCTTTGGGAACACTTTCTCAGAGAGGTACATGAAAATCCATTAGGATTTGTGAGTCATTTGATTTTATTTGGGTAACACATCAAAGCAAATATTTGTAAATCTTGAATGAACTTTATCATGTGCTTTTGATACATATTAGATCGGTACATGAAATCTTTGATCCTTTAATTCATTTGCTAGTAATGTATTACTTTAATGAATCCACATGCTACTTACAAGCAAGTATTTATAACTCATGGATAAACTTAAATGATAGTACACATGATATATTCTGTGTAACCTGAAATTTCAGGTTTTGCTCCTGCTGAGATCTTTAGTGCAGCTGATGTATTAGAGGGGAACACCTTGGTTCTGAGATGAGCCATTTTCCACAAAAATGAAATCCGGAGGGTTTGAGCTATGTCAATCGTAAAACACTGACAAATTGACCAATGCCCAGGACACAGGAGAATCAGAGGAAAGCTTTCCTAAAAGGTACAGTTTTATTTCGATAAATATTTAAATAGTTTTTTTAAAAATAAATAAAGTGCTTGTAATATAAAAATGATTAACTTCAGTCTACTAATTGCAGGTCGCACACAGGAGGAAACAGTCAGTCACAAGGAGGCCAAACAGCAGGTTGGGGGAAGCCCTGCATGTCATGTCGCTGTCTAGACGTCCGTATGGTGTGGGAATCTCCAATGACATCAGTGGCCCAAACCTGGAACCGGCACAGCACACCTCGGACATTTAGCAGGCGCTAAATGCACCGCAACAACAAAATACAGGGTACAAGAAAGAATTCTTATGCCCCTTTCGTAGAAGATGGTAAGCCAATACACCTCGGACGACATGGCAAAGGAATCAGGACTAAACAAGCTTCGTACAAAGTGGACAGAGAATGCGCACACAGGAATAAATATTTCTTACGTCCCTTTTGTGGAAGATGGTGAGCGTTGATCGCCAGCTTCGTCAGCCTGCCGGCTCTAATGGGAAGTCTGTGTTAACAGCAGTCTATAAAAAAACACACGATGAGCAGCAAGAGAAATCACAGCAATCTAATAAACAATCAGTCAGTTAATCAATCCATATGTGAGCACAGCAACCCAAAATCACAACAACCAAAATCACAGCAACCTAAAACACAAAGCAGCATTCCCACATATCCCAGTAGGCTGACTATTTCCCCCCCATTTTGAACAAAGTCGTCCCGACTATCATGGACTATACCGGTCAGGTCTATTACCTTGAGTTGAACGTGATGAGCGGCGTAGGGGCAGTTGGTTACTAGTACTCTGAGGGGCAACAGGGATTGGGGAGTTAGGCGACCCGGGACCAATGCTCACTGGCGAACCTTGGTTACGGTCGTCTGGCTGGCTGGGAGGACCTTCTATGGTGACTTGCGTGGGTGCACATCTTCAGGCATAGAAGGTCAGGGGCCAGTAGGTCCTCCTCTGGCCTGGTGGGTCACACCCCTGGGCGGAGATCTGGCCAGGTGGCGGTAGTTCCGCAGAAGTTGTTGGTTCCTGAGGAAAGGTTACAGGGCATGCTCGCAGGATATTGCCATGGGCAGTTCTCATTGGCCCTTCCCTCTCCTCTGGGCCAATATACACTGGTCGGTCTGGGTGTACCCTTTCTACCACAGAAAAGGGTGTAGGAAGCCAGCAGGGTGCGTGCTTACCTTGCGCTCGGCGGCAGAAGTGCCTCAGCAGAATGCGGTCACCTGGGAGGAGGTCACGTGCCCGATCCCGTTGATCATACCGCTCCTTATCTCACTCTTGTTGCTGTTCGGGGCACCCAAGGACTTGGAACAAATGGGTCCAAGTACTCCTCCCAGAGAGCTTGTGCTGCCTGTTGCGGCAACAGAATCTGACAGCCGGGTTGTCCAGTCTCCTGCTGGAAACTCTTTCGGAGCAACACTCTGTCCTTACACTTCAACGGTGTCCATTCCCGCAACCACCTTTGTAGGGCCATGCTGAGGTTGTCTCCGGACCAGTTGGTGGAGTCCCCCTCTCAACCCAGTCCACCAGTTGACACAGGTCGGGGTCTTGCTGCTGTTGACATGCCCAATCTTCTTCCTCCACCTGGGCTCCATCGTCTGCTTGTAGGAGGTCCACAGTAGCCGTCTGTCCCCCGGGCAACCTGGATAGGATATCAGCATTCTGGTTAACCCTCCCTGGTCGGTATCTTATGGTGTACTTATAATTGGCCAACTGTGACACCCAACGCTGTTCTACAGCGCCGAGCTGGGCCAAATGCAAGTGGACAAGGGGATTGTTATCCGTAAAAACCTCAACTGTAGCACCACAAAGGTAGTTCTTGAATTTTTCAGTAACAGCCCAATTTAAGGCCAAAAGCTCTAACTTAAAGGAGCTGTAGTTCTGATAATTTGTTTTCTGTGGGATGCAAACTGCGGCTAGCATATGCAATTACCCTCTCCTTACCGCCTTGAGTCTGGGATAGGACCGCCCCAAGCCCACCCAGGCTGGCATCGTAAAGACGGAAAGGGAGATGGAAAACCGCATATGCCAGCACAGGAGTACACCAGGGTACTCTTCAGTTGTTGGAAGGCTCGTTCACATTCTGACGTGCTTACTCCCCTGCAGGAGCCGATGTAAGGGTGCTGCAATCTTGGCAAAACCCTGGACAAACCGGCAGTAATAACTGACGAAGCCGAGGAAGGACCACAGCTGATGGATCGTGTTAGGCACCTGCCACTGCTCCACCACTGCAGTCTTGGCTGGAACAGTTGCCACTCCATCCTGGCTTACAACGTGGCCAAGGTAAGTCACCTTCTTCTGGAAGAAGCTGCACTTCTTTGGCTGTAGCTTCAGCCCCATCTCCAGTAGACGTTGAAATGCACTCCAGGTCCTGCAGGTGGCTCTCAAAATCTGGGGAATACACAATTACGTCATCTACGTAAATAAGTAAAAATTCATTAAGCATCCCCCCCCCGGCATCGTTGCATTAGCCGCTGGAACGTGGCGTTACAAAGCCCAAATGGCAAGCGGTCAAATTCATACAACCCCGAAGGTGTTGTGAAAGCCGTCTTCTCCTGGTCTGATGGATCAACCTCAACTTGCCAATATCCACAACCAAGATCTAACGTGGAGGCAGCCTTTTGCAAGCAGGTCAATGACTCCTCGATGTGGGGTAAGGGATAGGCGCCCTTGTGAGTTACCGAGTTAAGCTTCCAGTAATCCACAGTGCCAGGAGCCATCTTTTTTCCTCACGAGGACGATGGGTGCAGCCCATGGGCTGGAGCTCTCTCGTATCACCCCATGCTCTAGCATGCCCTTCAACAGACTAAGTAGCTCTGGTCGAGGCTGGGTGGTACAGGTCGATACTATTCCAGGTTAGGTGGCGCCAACTCAGTTGGAATCTGATGTTGAATGACCCACATCCGTCCAAAGTCTTCCACCTGGCGAACACACTGGCCCACTGGTCCATCAAGGCGGTTACCCTCTGCCATTGGTCTCCAGTTAGCCCCTCCCCTAGGACTGAAATGGGAAGGGTCGAATCCAATTGACTGAAGTCAACACTGTTGACAGTGACCTCAATTGTGCCTGTACCTTCATCATGCAATTGCAGCACCTGGTGAGTCTGAATGTCATCCGCTGATACTCCCTGGAGCTCTGCAATGACAATCCTGGGGGCAATCTCAAGTGGATATGGGTGAGGGTTGCATAAATGAACAGGAACATAGCCATCCCTAGTGGTTACCACAGCCCTACACACCCTCCACTCAACATCTGGTTGGAGTAATGGCTCAACTAGTAGAGCACGACCGGTGGATGGAGAACTTTCACTTGTTCGCCCCCATACCAAGATCTCTGACTCTGAGGGGACAGTCACCACTTCTAATTTTGGGAGTCGTACATGCCGGTGAAATAGTGGGGTAAGGTTCCATATGGGCTTGGCAGCAAATGGCAAAGGCCTTACCCCACTCCCGCTCTGCCCGTGGTGGAAGTTGAGCCCGGGAAGGTGTTTCCCCAGGATGGATGCCGTGCATCAGCTCTTGCCAGCAGTCAGCTATAACATTCATCCCCAGGATAGCCCGTTCTGCCCCTAGACAACCACTCTTGACAATAAATACCCCTTTATTAGGAAGTCGCACATCACCCACTTTAAAGTCTAACAAGAGTACAATATAAGGGATCTGGAGACCATTTGCAGCCTTCAATGACAACCAGTGAGATCCTTCCCCAGATTCTAGCCCCACACTTCCCAAATGATGGCTGAAAAGACTCTGACTCATCAGGGTTACCTGGGAACCTGTATCAAGTAAACAAGGTATTCTTTGGCCATTAACCTCCACCTCCACACCCGGACACTCACCTATTAAAGCAGTCCACAGGGAAGAATCAGGGCCCTCTGCGGTGGGGGGTTCTGAAAACCCCTCACCGGTCGTCGTCGCTTGGGGCACATGGCGGTTGGGGGAAGCCCTGCATGTGACGTCGCTGTCTAGACGTCCGTATGGCGTGGGAATCTCCAGTGACGTCTGTGGCCCACTGCTGTTATGAAATTTCTGTCATAAAAGTGAATTCTTCAAATAAAAGTGATAAAAAAACATCTAATATGTAGTGGAGATATATATATATTCTTAAACACCGTCGCTTTGCATGCACAAGCTTTTGAACAATAGCTTTACTTAAAATGTTCCACTAACATTTACCCCCCCTGTTGTGTTCAAGAGAACATAAGTTGATGCAGAGGTCTATCAAAAGTAATGATAATCAATGATAATGTCTGTATTATCTCAAGTTAAAAATGCTCTGGTCATTTTAGACCGTAACACCAAAGTTGTAAACATGAAACGAATGCAACTGGAGGGTTACACAATGATGTCAGCATCATGTCTAATCTGAATGCATTGATCTTCTCACGCTTGTAGCATGTTCCTTTAAATTACAGTCTTGTGTCAAGTGCGGTGCAATAACTGCAAGTCGGTACATGAGGTAAAGATGTGTATGTACACTGGATGTACTTAATAAGTACAAACTGTATGTATTTATTAAGAAGGTCTGTTCGAAACATATTATTATCATCTTTCACTTTAGGATTTACAAATTCTTCAATTTCACCCCTGCTTCCTGAGTTTTCACTGTGACACAGTGACACTTTACTCAGTTTGTGACTGTAGTTAAAGTCTTCATTCTGGGGTCTAAAACAGATAGTTTTTGGCATGTACTTGAAGCTTGGAGTATGTAAATGCTAAAACCTTCTTTTAAATTATGATATGCAATTTACGTGTTAATATATAAAAATAGCCATGTTGTGTCAAAAGAGCTTATATCTGGTATGTCAATTACAAATCTCATTCGAGACTGAATGTAGAAAAAAAAAATAAATAAAAACATGCGTACTGTAACCAATCTATGTCTTTGTGCTACTGTTTACTACATAAAAGTGACAGTGACAGTGATGATGTCACGGTCACCTGTTAAAAATGAGTCTCCTTCAGTGCTGTTTAGAAAAGCTCAGGGGTTTCAGCAATGTTACTCCTATTCCTCATGATTGGTGAGTTAAAGTCAACTTATTGATCTAAAATAGTTAGTGCTATAAAATATATTAAGGCATTTAGATTACAACTCAGTCATTTAACTGAATTTGACAGGACAATTATGTATTGGCACAATAGATTTTGATTGTGTATTAGAAGAAGTTGATTGTGTGTTTCTCATCAGTTATTGTCATTTATCAATAAAGCATGTGCTTTGGGCACATATTCTCAGACAGTTATGTAAAATGTTTATACTTTTCATTTGTAGGTATATCTATCTGAAAATAAAAGACATACTGAAATTATTTTATATATTATGTAGTCTGCCTGTCCCTTTGCCTACTTTAACTTTCAGATTTTATATATATATCTATCTGAATATAAAAGACATACTGAAATTATTTTATATATTATGTAGTCTGCCTGTCCCTTTGCCTACTTTAACTTTCAGGTTTTACTACCACTGAAACTACTGCCACTTTACTCATACACTCAAAGCATAACTCCCAAAACTACAAATGACTTCATAGCAAAGTTCACTTTTTTCTTGCTCAACCCTTTACTCACTCAATAAAGTATATATGTCACAATGTGTATGTTGTAATTAATTAATATGCATTAAGCAAGATACTCTCTGACTGACTGAAACAGCCACTGAAGTGATACTGTTATCCTCCAAACAGCAAGGTCCACACAACATGCACTGTCTGTTTCTATTAACAGATTATTGTTTTCAAAAGATACTTCAATTTCACTCAGACTCTTTGTCAGCATCTTTGTGATGACACACAGCGACACATTACTCAGTTTGCTTAATAGTTGTTTTTCTCTGTAAATAAGTCACCATGCCGTCAAGAGGCATGTGTATTAAGCTTGGAGTAAGTTTATGTCATTTGTACTGTATGTATGTACTAACATACTGCAACAGGAATTTCTTTTAAAATGTTGAATTCTACCTGTTTGCAATTTACCAACTCTATGTACTGTACTGTCTGTAAAAAAGTATATTTTCTATTACAAAAGCACTTAATTCTGATATGTCCGCTGACTTGTCTGAATCAATACTGCATTGTAGATTAAAAACAACCCAGAACTGTAACCAAACTACTTGTTTATACTTTTGATGATGTCACTGTGACCTGACTGGCTAAAAGCGAATCTCTTTCCATGTTGGTTAGAGTGGTAATGAGTCAGATCAACATATTCAGCTCTGCATGTCTCAGCAATGGGGCTCCTGCTGCTTTTGATTGGTGAGTCAAAGTCAATGTTTGATACAAGTCACATAAAAAAAGTTTTTAAGAATTAGGTAATGTAAAGATGCATAGGCCTGATTTGTTTTGGTGTTCAGTTTTGTATTTCATGTATTTGAGTCATATCATTGAATTTAACAACACAGGATATATTAATACAAAATATATTGTAAATAAATTGTGGATTTCTCATTGGTTTTCATATGTTCACATTAAAGCATTTACATGTGCTTTGGGGACATGTTCTCAGGCAGGTATGTGAGATTTCTGTAGGTTTACAGATTAATTTTATTTTATTTGTAACTCAAAGTCAAAGCATGGCATTTTCATGTTTGGTGTGCACATACACCATTTCCAGGAAAAGTATTGAAAAGAACAATTAATACAAGGATGCTCATTGGAACAAGTTCTTATCTGTTTTAGACCTTAGTGTTTCTCTTGTATGTTTTAGACTTTGGTATGGCCCATATTTTTGTGGATGGAACTAAAGGAAGCAACATATCTCAAGGAAACATTGTACCTAAAGGAAGCGATATACATTTGAAATGTAATGCTTTCGAGGCCAAAACACAGAAACTTTTGCACATGTACCTTTGCAAGAATGGAATTGTAATCAGTATGGAGATAACTCACGGAGAGGAAGCTCGTTTTACTCTCCGAAGTGTCAAAAGAGAAGATTCAGGGAACTACAGTTGTGTGTACTCCATAAAGAAGAGTTACGTCCATAATGTGACATCGACAAATGAAAACTCAATCATCATCCAAGTCACAGGTGGAGACATACAGTCCAAAATCATCCAGCATGCTATTGAAAGTCACGGTAAAATTTTACATTATACAAAAATTAAGCCCAGTCAAATAATTTATCAATTTCCTTTTTTGTGATCAGCATTTTTAATTGAGTAGAAAAATGTCAAAGATCAAAAGAAAACTATATACAACAGGGAAAATTAGCACATAAGATCCAGAAAAAAAAATGCAGATGTGCAGTCACCAAAATCAAATTAAAATGCAGACACTTGCAATTTTTCAGCGAGCATTGTTATAAAACAATGCTCCAAGAGGTAATGGTATGAGGTTTAGCTTGGTTTGTTCTTGCTGTGGAGCATTCTAGTAATGCAATATTCTTAAAGTTAGTGAGCCAGGTAGAGTTCACGGGTAGCTGAGAGTTAAACCAGTGTTTTAAAATGGTTTTTGGCAGCTGTCAGTCCAGCACACAGAGTTTGCCGTTGGGTAATGCTCTAAAGAATAGTCTTCGTTCAATAAATAAATGCTAACAGCCAAAAAAAAAGAAGTTGTTTAAGCTTCCAGATGTCAAGCAAGAAGACACTGTAAATTACAGCTGTGTTAACTCAGTACATAGACACACAGCTCACACAGTGACTGCTGTTGGACAAAACTACATGTCATTTTAATCTTTGGTGTGCACAGGCACCATTTCCAGGAAATCTATTGTATCAAAGCAAAAAATTATAAATCATGAATATACTTCATTTATTTGTAAGTCACAAATAAACTTTAGCATGTGCTTTGGAGATAGATTAGATAGGTATGTGAAATCTTTGATCCTCTAATTCAGTTCTTAGTATGTATTACTGTAATGAATACCCATATTACTTACAAGCAAATAAATCATGCATGAACTTAAATTGTAGTATATATGATGCATAACCTGGAATTTCAGATTTTGCTCCTGCTGAGATCTTTACAAGTGCAGTTCAAGTATTAGAGGGGAGCACCTTGGACCTGAGGTGTGCCATTTTCCACAAAAATGAAAAGCATAGCGGTGAGCTACACATGTATCTCTGCAAAAATGGAGTTGGAATCAGGATGGAAATACTAACAGCTGAAAAAGAGAAAACATTTAAGCTTCAAGATGTCAAGAAAGAAGACACTGGGAAATACAGTTGTGTGTACTCAGTACACAGATATGCAGCTCACACAGTGACTGCTGTTGGCCAAAACTACATCTTCATCCAAGTCAAAGGTAACACGGCATATTTATGTTTGGTGTGCACATACACCATTTCCAGGAAAAGTATTGAAAAGAACAACTAATACAAGGATGCTCATTGGAACAAGTTAGTTTTTCATATCTGTTTTAGACCTTAGTGTTTCTCTTCAATCGTCATTCAAGTCTATTAGGTAAAGACCTACAGTCCAAAATGCTTGCTATTCAAAGTCATTGTATAATTTTGTATTACGCATATTATTCTATGCGTCACAAATCACATTTTACCCTTCTCTCCAGAGAAAATGTCTTAATGAAGCTTCAACATGTGACATACGGAAGGCATGTGCACAACCACATTATAGCCACTCTTCCTGATATTTTTTTTTTTATTTTTTTCTGCTGCACTTTTTTCTAAAAACTGTAGAGGTCATACTAGTGCGAGAACTCAGAACAGGACCACAGTTTGCATTAACAACTCCTTGGTTACACCACTCGTAACATGTTATAAGTAATGTGAGGTAAAGGTGTTCTGAAACCTTGTAACTGCAATTTCACATGTTAAATGCTTAAATCTGCTTGCATTGAAATGCAGTGATAAAATCTTAGCACTGTAGCATAAAGGAACACTACCCTGCCAATGTGACTGCGACAAATCATATCACATCGGCGACAAATCACATATCATATCGTATCATTCCTGCATAAATCAGTAAAACAGCAAAGTTTGTAAATATTAAAAAGGTGTTCTGCATATTCATTAAACCTTAGTTTTAAAGGTTATATTGAGGAGCTAATGTTTCTTTACTTCTTTCAGAGAGTATGTGGTGGTGGATGAATGTTTTCAGACTCCTGTGTTCAGCTGGACTGGTCATAGCAGCCATTGCAGTTCTGGTCATTCATCACTCCTGGAACAGATAAGGTAACAGTGCCATTCAACACTCATTCCTGCATATTTACGTCATCATAAGCTTCAGTGGCAACAGGCAAATTCATATTCACATGTGGAAATTATGTGATAAATGTTTGAAAATGTAATCATTTCCCTTCTTAGTTCATTGAGTGCCAAGAGTGCCAAGTGCCAAGTTCATTGAGTGCCTTTCAGAAGTCCCAGTTGTGCAATCCTACACAAATATGTTTGAAAAACAGTGGAATTCAGTGATGTATATTTTCTAACACTTGTGGTGCTTGTATTATATCATGAAAATGTTATCCCAAGTATAATAAAGAATATAGTAAGAAAAAAACATGAGTAGTGTTGTGTCAGTGTTGATTTTTAACCAGTTCAGCACTGAAAGATGATTCCGATGTGTCAGTACTGTGTCATTCAACATTCAAATATAACTCATCTGTAATGATCAATTTACTCCATATGTGTGCTTTTCCCTGTTTTGTTTTTCATTCCTTTGTTTTTGCTGTAAAGACATTTAAGGAACACAGCTTGCAATTGGAATATTTGGCACTCTGATGTTACGAAATTTCTGTCATAAAAGTGAATTCTTCAAATAAAAGTGATAAAAAAAACATTTAATGTGTAGTGGAGATATTTTATTTTAAAACAACCACCCTTTGCACGCACAGGCCTTTGGAAAACACCTTTACTTGAAATGTTCCTCTAACATTTACCCTTCCTGTTGTGTTCAAGAGAACATAAGTTGATGCAGAGGTCTATCACAAAATGTGATGATAATCAATGATAATGTATGTATTTTCTCAAGTTAAAAATGCTCTGGTCATTTTAGACCGTAACACCAAAGCTGTAAACATGAAACGAATACAACTGGAGGGTTACACAATGATGTCAGCATCCTGTCTAATCTGAAAGCATTTATCTTCTCACTCTTGTAGCATGTTCCTTTAAATTACAGTCTTGTGTCAAGTGCTGTGCAATAACTGCAAGTCGGTGCATGAGATAAAGGTGTGCATGTACACTGCATGTACTGGAGGTACTTAAGTACAAACTGTATGTATTTATTAAGAAGGTCTGTCTGAAATAGTTTATTATCATCATCTTTCACTTTAGGATTTACAAATTCTTCAATTTCGCCCCTGCTTCCTGAGTCTTTACTGTGACACTGTGACACTTTACTTTTTGTAAAGTTTGTGACTGTAGTTAAAGTCTTCATTCAGGAGTCTAAAAGGGATAGTTGGCATAGTTTTGGCATGTGCTTGAAGCTTGGAGTATGTAAATGGTAACAAGACAGAACAATAACTTTCTTTTAAATTGTGAGATGTGATTTACGTTACTGGATGTAAACATATACATTTTGTGTTTCAAGCACTTATTTCTGTTATATCAGTTACAAATCTCATTCAAAAAAAAAAAAAAACATTCGTACTGTTACCAATCTATGTCTTTGTGCTACTGTTTACTACATAAAAGTAACAGTGACAGTGATGATGTCATGGTCATCTGTTAAAAATGAGTCTCCTTCAGTGCTGTTTAGAAAAGCTCAGGGGTTTCAGCAATGGTAGTCCTATTCCTCATGAGTGGTGAGTTAAAGTTAATATAAATACTAACATACCACAACAAGAAAATTATTTTAAAAGAAATATTGAATTCTACCTGTTTGAGACACGCAATTTACAGACTGTATGTACTGTGTTGTCTGTAAAAAGGTATATTTTCTATTACATACTTAATTCTGATATGTCAGCTTACTTGTCTTAATCAATACGGCATTGTAGATTGAAAACGACCCAGCACTGTAACTAGACTACTTGTTTACACTTTTGATGATGTCACTGTGACCTGATTGGCTAAAAACGAGTCTCTTTCCATGTTGGTTAGAGTGCTAATGGGTCAGCTCAACATATTCAGCTCTGCATGTCTCAGCAATGGGGCTCCTGCTGCTTTTGACTGGTGAGTCAAAGTCAATTTTTATACAAGTCACATAGAAAAAGTTTTTAAGAATTACAGGTCATGTAAAAATGCATAGGCCTGATTTGTTTTGGTGTTCAATTTTGTATTTCATGTATTTGAGTCATATCATGGAATTTAACAACAAAGGATATATTAATACACAATATATTTTAAATTAAATGTGCATTTCTCATTGGTTTTCATATTTTCACAATAAAGCCTTTACATGTGCTTTGGGGACATGTTCTCAGACAGGTATGTGAGATTTCTGTAGGTTTACAGATTCATATTATTTTATGTGTAGCTCCATATTACATCAAAGCAAATTTGCAAATTATGAATACACTTCATTTATTTGTAAATTACAGCTTAATTTTATTGTGTGCTTCAGAGATAGATTCTCAGATAGATATGTGAAACATCCGATTCTCTAATTCATGTGATTGAATTGTAATGTGTTATGAATCCCTATTTATCTTACAAGAAAATATTTGAAAATCATGGATAAACTTAAATTGTAGTACATATGATGCATAACCTGGAATTTCAGATTTTGCTCCTGCTGAGATCTTTACAAGTGCAGCTGAAGTATTAGAGGGGGACACCTTGGACCTGAGGTGTGCCATTTTCCACAAAAATGAAAAGCATAGGGGTGAGCTACACATGTATCTCTGCAAAAATGGAGTTGGAATCAGGATGGAAACACTAACAGCTGAAAAAAAGAAAACATTTAAGCTTCAAGATGTCAAGAAAGAAGACACTGGGAATTACAGTTGTGTGTACTCATTACACAGACCTGCAGCTCACACAGTGACTGCTGTTGGCCAAAATTACGTCTTCATCCAAGTCAAAGGTAACACGGCATTTTCATGTTTGGTGTGCACATACACCATTTCCAGGAAAAGTATTGAAAAGAACAACTAATACAAGGATGCTCATTGGAACAAGTTAGTTTTTCTTATCTGTTTTAGACCTTAGTGTTTCTCTTGTATGTTTTAGACTTTGGCATGGCCCATATTTTTGTGGATGGAACTAAAGGAAGCGACATATCTGAAGGAAACATTGTACCTAAAGGAAGTAACACAAATTTGAAATGTGCTTCTTTCGAGGCCAAAACACAGAAACCTTTACACATGTACCTTTGCAAGAATGGAAATGTAATCAGTATGAAGATAACTCAGGGAGAGGAAGCTTGTTTTACTCTCCAAAATGTCAAAAGAGAAGATTCAGGGAACTACAGCTGTGTGTACTCCATAAAGAAGAGTTACATCTGTAATGTGACATTGACAAATGAAAACTCAATCTTCATTCAAGTCACAGGTAATGACATACAGGCCAAAAGTTATCCAGCTTGCTATTGAAAATCATGGTATAATTTAAATTAAATTAAATTAAAGCATTTACATGTGCTTTGGGGACATGTTCTTAGACAGGTATGTGAGATTTCTGTAGGTTTACAGATTAATTTTATTTTATTTGTAACTCAAAGTCAAAGCATGGCATTTTCATGTTTGGTGTGCACATACACCATTTCCAGGAAAAGTATTCAAAAGAACAACTAATACAAGGATGCTCATTGGAACAAGTTAGTTTTTCTTATCTGTTTTAGACCTTAGTGTTTCTCTTGTATGTTTTAGACTTTGGCATGGCCCATATTTTTGTGGATGGAACTAAAGGAAGCAACATATCTCAAGGAAACATTGTACATAAAGGAAGCAATATACATTTGAAATGTACTGCTTTCGAGGCCAAAACACAGAAACTTTTGCACATGTACCTTTGCAAGAATGGAATTGTAATCAGCATGGAGATAACTCACGGAGAGGAAGCTCGGTTTATTCTCCGAAATGTCAAAAGAGAAGATTCAGGGAAATACAGTTGTGTGTACTCCATAAAGAAGAGTTACGTCCGCAATGTGACATCGAGAAATGAAAACTCAATCATCATTCAAGTCACAGGTGGAGACATACAGTCCAAAATCATCCAGCATGCTATTGAAAGTCACGGTAAAATTTTACATTATACAAAAATTAAGCCCAGTCAAATAATTTATCAATTTCCTTTTTTGTGATCAGCATGTTTAATTGAGTAGAAAAATGTCAAAGATCAAAAGAAAACTATATACAACAGGGAAAATTAGCACATAAGATCCAGAAAAACAAATGCAGATGTGTAGTCACAAAAAATAACATTAAAATACAGACACTTGCAATTTTTCAGCGAGTATTGTTATAAAACAATGCTCCAAGAGGTAATGGTATGAGGCTTAGCTTGGTTTGTTCTTGCTGTGGATCATTCTAGTAATGCAATATTCCTAAAGTAGAGTTTAAGAAGAGCCAGGTAGAGTTCACGGGTAGTTGAGAGTTAAACCAGTGTTTTAAAATGTTTTTTGGCAGCTGTCAGTCCAGCACACAGAGTTTGCCGTTGGGTAATGCTCTAAAGAATAGTCTTCGTTCAATAAATAAATGCTAACAGCCAAAAAAAAAAAAAAAATTGTTTAAGCTTCCAGTAGTCAAGCAAGAAGACACTGTGAATTACAGCTGTGTTAACTCAGTACATAGACACACAGCTCACACAGTGACTGCTGTTGGACAAAACTACATATCATTTTAATCTTTGGTGTGCACAGGCACCATTTCCAGGAAAACTATTGTATCAAAGCAAAAAATTATAAATCATGAATATACTCCATTTATTTGTAAGTCACAAATAAAGTCAGATTTTGCTCCTGCTGAGATCTTTACAAGTGCAGTTCAAGTATTAGAGGGGAGCACCTTGGACCTGAGGTGTGCCATTTTCCACAAAAATGAAAAGCATAGGGGTGAGCTACACATGTATCTGCAAAAATGGAGTTGGAATCAGGATGGAAATACTAACAGCTGAAAAAGAGAAAACATTTAAGCTTCAAGGTGTCCCAGTGTCTTTCAAGAAGACACTGGGAAATACAGTTGTGTGTACTCAGTACATAGATATGCAGCTCACACAGTGACTGCTGTTTGCCAAAATTACATCTTCATCCAAGTCAACGGTAACACAGCATTTTCATGTTTGGTGTGCACATACACCATTTCCAGGAAAACCATTGAAAAGAACAACTAATACAAGGATGCTCATTGGAAGAAGTTAGTTTTTCTTATCTGTTTTAGACCTTAGAGTTTCTCTTCAATCATCATTCAAGTCTATTAGGTAAAGACCTACAGTCCAAAATGCTTGCTATTCAAAGTCATTGTATAATTGTGTATTACACATTCTATGCGTCACAAATCACATTTTACCCTTCTCTCCAGAGAAAATGTCTTAATAAAGCTTTAATATGTGACATACAGCAGGCATGTGCACAAGCACATTATAGCCACTATTCCTGATATATTTTTTTGTATTTTTTACTGCTGCACTGTTTTCTAAAAACTGTAGAGTTCATACCAGTGCGAGAACTCAGAACAGGACCACAGTTTGCATTAACAACTCCTTGGTTACACATCTCGTAACATGTCATAAGTAATGTGAGGTAAAGGTGTTCTGAAACCTTATAACTGCAATTTCACATGTTAAATGCTTAAATCTGCTTGCATTGAAATGCAGTGCTAAAATCTTAGCACTGTAGCATAAAAGAACACTACCCTGCCAATGTGACTGCGACAAATCATATCACATCGGCGACAAATCACATATCATCTCGTATCAATCCTGCATAAATCAGTAAAACAGCGAAGTTTGTAAATATTAAAAGGGTGTTCTGCATATTCATTAAACCTTAGTTTTAAAGGTTATATTGAGGAGCTGATGTTTTTTTACTTCTTTCAGAGAGTATGTGGTGGTGGATGAATGTTTTCAGACTCCTGTGTTCAGCTGGACTGGTCATAGCAGCCATTGCAGTTCTGGTCATTCATAATTCCTGGAACAGATAAGGTAACAGTGCCATTCAACACTCATTCCTGCATATTTACGTCATCATAAGCTTCAGTATCAACAGGCAAATTCATATTCACATGTGGAAATTATGTGATAAATGTTTGAAAATGTAATCATTTCCCTTCTTAGTTCAATGAGTGCCAAGACAGTTTTCAGAAGTCCCAGTTGTGCAATTCTACACAAATACGTTTGAAAAACAGTGGAATTCAGTGATGTATATTTTCTAACACTTGTGGTGCTTGTATTATATCATGAAAATGTTATCCCAAGTATAATAAAGAATATAGTAAGAAAAAAAACATGAGTAGTGTTGTGTCAGTGTTGATTTTTAACCAGTTCAGCACTGAAAGATGATTCCCATGTGTCAGTACTGTGTCATTCAACATTCAAATGTAACTCATCTGTAATCATCAATTTACTCCTTATTTGTGCTTTTCCCTCTTTTGTTTTTCATTCCTTTGTTTTTGCTGTAAAGACATTTAAGGAACACAGCTTGCAATTGGAATATTTGGCACACTGCCGTTATGAAATTTCTGTCATAAAAGTGAATTCTTCAAATAAAAGTGATAAAAAAACATTTCATGTGTAGTGGAGATATTTTATTTTAAAACAACCACCCTTTACACGCACAGGCCTTTGGAAAACACCTTTACTTGAAATGTTCCTCTAACATTTACCCTTCCTGTTGTGTTCAAGAGAGCATAAGTTGATGCAGAGGTCTATCACAAAATGTGATGATAATCAATGATAATGTATGTATTTTCTCAAGTTAAAAATGCTCTGGTCATTTTAGACCGTAACACCAAAGTTGTAAACATGAAACGAATGCAACTGGAGGGTTACACAATGATGTCAGCATCCTGTCTAATCTGAATGCATTGATCTTCTCACTCTTGTAGCATGTTCCTTTAAATTACAGTCTTGTGTCAAGTGCTGTGCAATAACTGCAAGTCGGTGCATGAGATAAAGATGTGCATGTACACTGCATGTACTGGAGGTACTTAAGTACAAACTGTATGTATTTATTAAGAAGGTCTGTCTGAAACAGTTTATTATCATCATCTTTCACTTTAGGATTTACAAATTCTTCAATTTCGCCCCTGCTTCCTGAGTCTTTACTGTGACACTGTGACGCTTTACTGAGTTTGTGACTGTAGTTAAAGTCTTCATTCAGGAGTCTAAAAGGGATAGTTGGCATAGTTTTGGCATGTGCTTGAAGCTTGGAGTATGTAAATGGTAACAAGACAGAACAATAACTTTCTTTTAAATTGTGAGATGTGATTTACGTTACTGGATGTAAACATATACATTTTGTGTTTCAAGCACTTATTTCTGTTATATCAGTTACAAATCTCATTAAAAAAAAAAAAAAAAAAAAACATTCGTACTGTTACCAATCTACGTCTTTGTGCTACTGTTTACTACATAAAAGTGACAGTGACAGTGATGATGTCACGGTCACCTGTTAAAAATGAGTCTCCTTCAGTGCTGTTTAGAAAAGCTCAGGGGTTTCAGCAATGGTAGTCCTATTCCTCATGAGTGGTAAGTTAAAATTAATATAAATACTAACATGCCACAACCAGAAAATTATTTAAAAAAAAATATAGAATTCGACCTGTTTGAGACACGCAATTTACAGACTGTATGTACTGTGTTGTCTGTAAAAAGGTATATTTTCTATTACATACTTAATTCTGATATGTCAGCTTACTTGTCTTAATCAATACGGCATTGTAGATTGAAAACGACCCAGCACTGTAACTAGACTACTTGTTTACACTTTTGATGATGTCACTGTGACCTGATTGGCTAAAAACGAGTCTCTTTCCATGTTGGTTAGAGTGCTAATGGGTCAGCTCAACATATTCAGCTCTGCATGTCTCAGCAATGGGGCTCCTGCTGCTTTTGACTGGTGAGTCAAAGTCAATTTTTAATACAATTCACATAGAAAAAGTTTTTAAGAATTAAAGGTAATGTAAAGATGTATAGGCCTGATTTGTTTTGGTGTTCAGTTTTGTATTTCGTGTATTCGAGTCATATCATGGAATTTAACAACAAAGGATATATTAATACAAAATATATTTTAAATTAACTGTGCATTTCTCATTGGTTTTCATATTTTCACAATAAAGCATTAACATGTGCTTTGGGGACATGTTCTCAGACAGGTATGTGAGATTTCTGTAGGTTTACAGATTCATATTATTTTATGTGTAGCTCCATATTACATCAAAGCAAATTTGCAAATTATGAATACACTTCATTTATTTGTAAATTACAGCTTAATTTTATCATGTGCTTCAGAGATAGATTCTCAGATAGATATGTGAAACATCCGATTCTCTAATTCATGTGATTGAATTGTAATGTGTTATGAATCCCTATTTATCTTACAAGAAAATATTTGAAAATCATGGATAAACTTAAATTGTAGTACATATGATGCATAACCTGGAATTTCAGATTTTGCTCCTGCTGAGATCTTTACAAGTGCAGCTGAAGTATTAGAGGGGGACACTTTGGACCTGAGGTGTGCCATTTTCCACAAAAATGAAAAGCATAGGGGTGAGCTATACATGTATCTCTGCAAAAATGGAGTCAGAATCAGGATGGAAATACTAACAGACGAAAAAGAGAAATTGTTTAAGCTTGAAGATGTAAAGAAAGAAGACACTGGGAATTACAGTTGTGTGTACTCAGTAGGGAGACATGCAGCTCACACAGTGACTGCTGTTGGCCAAAATTACATCTTCATCCAAGTCAAAGGTAACACAGCATTTTCATGTTTGGTGTGCACATACACCATTTCCAGGAAAAAGTATTGAAAAGAACAACTAATACAAGGATGCTCATTGGAACAAGTTAGTTTTTCTTATCTTTTTTAGACCTTAGTGTTTCTCTTGTATGTTTTAGATTTTGGCATGGCCCGTATTTTTGTGGATGGAACTAAAGGGAGCGACATATCTGAAGGAAACATTGTATCTAACGGAAGTAACACAAATTTGAAATGTGCTTCTTTCGAGGCCAAAACACAGAATCATTTACACATGTTTCTTTGCAAGAATGGAAATGTGATCAGTATGAAGATAACTCAGGGAGAGGAAGCTCGTTTTACTCTCCAAAATGTCAAAAGAGAAGATTCAGGGAACTACAGTTGTGTGTACTCCATAAAGAAGAGTTACATCTGTAATGTGACATCGACAAATGAAAACTCAATCATCATTCAAGTCACAGGTAATGACATACAGTCCAAAATTCATCCAGCTTGCTATTCAAAGTCATGGTATAATTTTATATTATACAACAATTAAGTGCAGTCGAACAGTTTTTCAATTTCTGATTAGACAAGACGCATTCTATGCGTCACAAATCGTATTTTGCTCTTCACTCTAGATCTATACCTTCCTGATATATTCTTTTTAGTTTTTTTATGGCTGCAACAGTTTTTCTAAAACCTTTGTAATGTTATTTAACGTGGAGTTGGAGGCATTGTGTAGACTTACAATAATTAGAGAGAAAGATTAAAAGGTAGAAAACTTAACAGAAGAACCTAAAAAGCCCTCAGGTTACCGGTATGATGTATTATCAGTATTATGAAGAATAATAATAAACTACAAAAGTTAGTTAAACAATACACCAAGGAAAACATACAAAATATACTGTATTCTGTATCTGCATATTGTGTATTAGGTAAAATTGATTTCTAATTACTCTGAGGGACAAATTCTATAGTTTTGCAATTAAGGTATGAATACCTCATAACTTAGTTTGGGTAGTTTTGTTTGTTTAGGTTTTCCACACTCTTCAGAGAAGGGAGAAACACCCACTGATGGTCCTCCTCAGATGTTGATGCTGATTATTCCTGCTATTTTGCTTTGTTTATTTGGAGCAACATCTTACCTGTTCAGAAGTTCCCTCAAAAAATGTAAGTAATTAATTAATCCATTACATTCACTGCTGTTGTATCTGTTTGCTTTTCCAAATGAAATGATGAAAACTGAAAACAGGAATAGTGGGCTGTGGGAGAGTGACGGGTATACATGAATTGAGAATTGTTCTTCTGTGTAGGCATCTGGTCCGTCACACTACATCCCCCATCCCCCACACAGACACTTTTTTTTCTTTCACTCTCTCCCTCTCTCTCTTTTACCAGGTTTATCTAGGTCTTATACCAGGTATGTATATAGGTTTATTGCCAAATCTGCAGTGATAATAATATATTCACTCATCACTGCATTACATTCCCATTACTGCAATATGAGACACTGTATTTCTGGCTGTGTTTCCTTTCATCCTCTTCCATTTGTACTCCTACAGTCAAGCAGAAGACCCAGATGCTTTGATCTACAGTGAAGCAATCATTTTTCAAAGTACTTTCATTATACTATTTCTATTATCTATTTCACAATTTCCTTGGACCCAGGACAACCACTAATAAGTTCTTAACAGATGGAAACTGACAGCTAACTGAATTTATGTTCAATTTTTCTATTTTTCTGTGGAGAAAAAGGGGAGCCTGGACAATGTAAGAGGTACATATCTGTGATATACCTGAGAACAAGAACCTCATCAAACATGTTCTGCATGTCTTTTTTGCAAGTCATTGATGGCCCACTTTAGTTACAGGCAGTTCAAAGCAAGTCCTGAATGTCCTATTTCTTCAAATAGCCATAAGGAATTTTAAAACAGATACCCTGTGGGAATGGCTATGGCAGTAATAATCAAACTCTCCTGAAACAGCCTATAGAATATGGTTTTTCATTTGTTTTTCTTTGACTACATCTCTATCCCTGTCAGTCTATAGAATATGGTTTTTCATTAGTTTTTCTTTTACTACGTCTCTATCTCTGTCAGTCTATAGAATATGGTTTTTCATTAGTTTTTCTTTGACTATGTCTCTATCCCTGTCAGTGTCTCCACCTCAGTCTATAGAATATGGTTTTTCATTAGTTTTTCTTTTACTACGTCTCTATCCCTGTCTCCACCTCACTCTTCTCCACCCTCTACTCTATTGCTAAAGCATATGCATAGCGTACATTGAACTGTTTATATAATATGCATAGAACTGAGTTGGATAGAGGAAAATCTGTTTGATGGAAAACCTTAATTATGGCCCTTTGAAAGGACAGATTAACAGTAGCTGGGATTCAGTTGAACTTATTCGTGTATCTTATTCATATTAATGACACATTGTCTCAAAAATATACGCATCTGCATGTGTTTTCATCCAACTGTGTAATGCAAATGAAAAAAAAAAAGTGTATTAGCCATCAAGAGATGTATTTCAACCAGCTGTTTGATCAAGACTTAATGTCGTCAGGACAACATTAATGGGTAGAAACAAGGAAAATGTAAATTTATTCAGATTAAACTGTTTCCATCAACTTTAATTAAATGATGCCTTATTAGTGTCAAGAGTTAATCCACCCCCCTAACATGAATTTATATTCACTGGTCATGCTGACATGCTGTCACTGATGTGACCAGCTAGTGAAACTGGACATAGCTGTTTAAGGTGGCATAGGCAATAAAACAAGCTAAACCATCAAAAAGGATGCAGTAGAGCCCATTGCTTCTCCTTGTCTCACATTTGCCCCTTTCCTCCAGTGATACTATGGAAACACAACAGACAGATGTGATCTACAGTCAACCAGCACGTATGAAAGGTGTGGGGAGGTATATTGTATATCAAACAACTTTATGTGGATTCATGTTTCACAGAAAGATGTACAATGTTTATGTCTTATTCACAGCTAAAAGAAAATCTCATACCAGGTATGTGTATTTGTATTATCATTGCACTTTATGCAGATTTATGCATATTTGTGCCATGTCAAGACACAAAAGCAAATTATATAACATCCTTACATTCATTTTGATGGCACGTCATACCAAATAGTTTGGTTTTCCAATTTCTTTTTTTGCTTTTAACTTTGCCTTCTTGCTTACCTACGGAACTCCCTTGGAAACCTTAAAAAAAAAAAATCTCATAAAAAACTTGCAACACTTTTTAAATTATATATCCATGGTTCACACTGGGCTCCATTCTACCCGTTAAAGTTGAATTGTTTGATTAGGCCAATAGGCTATTTTTTTACTTTGAGACCGATAGAGAATTCAGCTCCCGGAGTTTGTCAAGTGTCAGGAAAACCTATGATGTGCCCAAGGCATTCTCATTTTAGTTAGGTCTACATACAGTAAAAAAAAATCTAAGAGATTAGCCAAACACACGAAGGGAGTAGAGAGCTTTGGGTGGGCTTTACTTGGATAAAATAGTTACGTTCCCAGACGTAAATGACTTTGGCCTACCAGTTTCCAGAGAGGTTGCAGATTGAAAGTTTTACCTTCACAATATGTTGTAGAATCAGGACAAATATAGCTTTGAGACTGGACGGTGTTAAGATTCCATTCAGCATAATAAAGTAGGACTATAGCTTATTAGTGTGAGCACTTATTTATTTAAACACTTTATAGAGGCCTCAATCAAGGGTGGATTGAAATTTAGGCTATAGCAAAATTTGTGTATGTATTGGTCATGACAAGGCTACTTAATATGCTAGTTTTTAAAAAATAGGTTTAAAAATAGGTTTGATCTAAAAAAAAGAAAAAAAAAAGAAAAACACAAACAATGAAATGAACAAGTCACTTTATTTGTGTAAACCTAATTCAAATTAAATTTCCACCACATGATTAAAGACATTTGCGAGCTGGTTTGTGCAGACATACATGAAAAAGACCATAGTCATCATTTTGTTTTAAGGGGTTTAAATTGAGAAGCACACCATAATGTAGTAGGTTAGCCATATCAGAAATGTGATCGATAAGTTTAAAAAAAACAGATGATGGTCTTCGCAAACCACTGCAACCAATGGTAAACAAAACGTGACTGCTCCTCATTAACATTGCACCTTCTTAAATTATGACCCTCTGCCACAGCACAGCAGAAACTCAACACACTGTAGCCTAGCCTACAGCAGCACAAAGGAAGAGCAGTCGACATGGCGTGCATCACCTGGAAGCACCTATACATACAGTATATCAAAGCAAAAACGTTTGCTTTAAAATTAAATACAGGCTGCAAAACTTTTGCGTGATCTCGCAAAACTACACTAAAAAAGAAAAACTCTCCTCCTGTGTTCTTTAGGGGATTCAGTTTTCAACAGACTACTTTGAAGCAGAGCAAGAAACACTATGACTTTGACTTTCTCTCTTTCCCTTATTCCTGACTCCCCTTTTTTACCTGTCCTCTAGTGAGACAAAGGAAACTCAGCAGACAGATGTGATCTACAGTCTAATCACAAATAATCAAGGTGTGTTCCCTATTAGAATTTCTTATGGCTTTACAACAGGCTCTTTACAGAATAACTTAATGATTGTATTTCATACACAGGTAAAAGGGAACCCCAAACTTGTACCAGGTATGTGTATTTGTGTAGTCCCCAGAACTGTGATCCTTCAATTTAAAATAGATTGACAGATGAACATCAGGCAAAATGGAGTTTTACTTTTTTTATATTTCTACTTTCTTGACTCAGACCAGCGTATTATTCTAACAATGACTGGAATGTGTGGTGTTCTTTTGTGTCTGTAGCCCAGAAGAGGCAGAATACTCCAGCATTCATTTTTTTAATGGCACTACTGACTGACTCCAGACATAGGGCCCTGATTGACAGGACAAGCAAAGTGCAGAATCAGTAAATAAGATCATGCTCATGGTATTAAATCAGTAAACAGATTTTGCTCAGTTGTTACACTATTATTCCTTAGAGACATTAAAAAAAGAAAAAAAGAGTTGTCTTAAAGGAAAAGTCCAAGGCAAATCAACCAATAACCCTGTTGTTCAAAGTAACTGTGTGCTGTCAGTAGGGAGAAGCATGAGAAAATTTGGTACAAAACAGGCCCGAATTTCCAAACCAGTGGTTAATGTTAATGGAATGGGGCAAGGAAAATGAAACTGAAACAGAATTTTCCCAGCTCTTATCAGATAGTATCAGCTGCCGTTATGCTATTCGCTCTATGTTGTACCAAATTGTTCCTACACCGATTGCACTCAGTGATCTTAAACAACAGGGCTATGGTTTCATTATCACTGATATCTGATATCACTGGACAACTGAGTAACCAAAATGCCCATAATGAGTTGTATCACATCGGATCAGTAATGTGAGCAAAGAAAATACATAGACTGAGGGGCCCCTGTGGCTCAGAACCCCTTGATAATGACCTACAATGATATTACCTTTTACACAAATAGTATGAAACCACAAGCACCTCATAGACATAGACAGTAAGAGAGACCACAGAGACCACACCATCAACATCTATGGGAATCACACAGTCTCTTTTTTGCAGAATCTACACTAAGGCTACTTAATATGCTAGTTTTTAAACCTGTTTGTCGTAAGGCATAATGTATTGCCCGTGCTAGTCAATATAGGAAAAATCCAGACAGGGTAGTGGTTAAGGAACCTTGCTAGTGTGCAAGTAGCAACAGTTGTGGGTTTGAATCCCAGCTGCCACCGTTGTGCCCTTGAGCAAGGCACTTAACCCTAAGTTGCTCTAGGGGAGACTGGCCCTGAACAGTTGATAGTTGACAAGTTGTAAGTCGCTTTGGATAAAAGCGTCTACTAAATGCATAAATGTAAATGTAGGGAAAAGACAAAACTGCTTAAGGCATCTTCAAGTACTGATTTAGATGGACAGCACCAACCAATGGCATGAAAAACATAACAAAGCATATGTTTATGAGTCTGTGGCCATCTGTAAGACAGTGCTGATAACCCATTGCTGACTGTTGCACTTTGCACAGATAAGAAGAGAAAACATGAAGACCCTTCACTTCATCAGGATCCTGTGTTTGGAGAAATTATGGCAGGAAATCATGGCTTATAAATTTCATTCTCCATAATATCAGCTATAATAGTCAGTGCCTCCTGCTCATACAGAATAAGAATATGTGCCATGTACATATACTCCAGCATTTCCTCTCTTATTTGGTCCTATACGTTGGAATTAAGACTTTTTGTCTATTTTGACTATTTTGACTATGTCTAAATAAACATTTTGGGGATTTTGTCCATTTCTGGTATTTGTCTGTGTTTTAAGAAATTTCAGGTGCTTCTTCTTCTAAAACATGACAGTACAAGGCTTAACTTACATTACAGACAATGTGCAGAGCAAAGTTGCTTTAAAATGATTAACTTTGAGGTAATTTCTTCTGCTATAGGCCAATCACAGAGGATAGAGGTATTTGTCTGATGTCTGAAGCATCATGTTGGTAGACCTGTGAGTCTGTACATCACAACATGGTGCATCACAAGCCCACATATTAGTTTTACACTGTAAATCAGCATCTCTTCTCCTCTTTGGGGCCACCATAAGGGATTTCAGTGGGCAATCCCTCTGTGAGACAGGCCATAGGAAGCCTATTTGTGACCCACTGTCGGTTATCGCCCATGCAGTTCATGGTACCCAGTAAACAGGCTTCTTTGGGGCCTGTGTGCAACTAGGCATGCCCAAACTTTTAGTCCTTTTGATCTAGCAGTAACCATTTTGCTGCAGGTATCATAGTAACGTTGTGAGTAACTGTAATTGTAATTTTATGATGTACATGTTACTGCACATACTTGTCATGTGTGTCTGGATGACTGATGATGACAAGGATGTTTAGAATGGCAAAAGACAGGACATAGAACTGTGCATCTAGACCAAATGCGTCTTTTGCCACACGACAGTAAGAAGACCACACAGATCTAAGTGTGTGCACATTGCATTCTGGTTGATACAAACCACTAATACAGGCTCTCATCTATGCGTAGAGTAGAAAGCGTACACTGTGTCTACATGTCTGCATTCTACATTATGAGTCTAACCACAGCTGTGTCAGGCTGCAGTTGTCTGTTTCCTTCTGAAGCACGTGTCTATTCTAGTTGCTCATTGTCTGCTTGTACTAGCTATACACAGGCTCGGCTTAGCACATTTCCAACCACATGTTCAATTATGTCCTGCCATGCAGACCAGTCACACAGCTGCCCGTCACACAATTATATCACACAGCACAAAAAGCACTTTATTTAAATATGGACAGAACACACACTCTGATCATCTTCACCCACATAGGCAGGGCAAGGCACATTTATTTGTATAGCCTACTTCATACACAAATGATAAACCAATTAGGTTTACACAGGATAAGAAGTGAGAGACAACAGTCAAATAATAAGTGAAATTAAAACATCAGGGTTAGATTACAAAGCTAAGAGCTGTGACAATAAGCACAATTAATACATGATATGACATCAGTGTATCGCACAGATCAATTTTGTCACTACTGGCTGCCTCGCAGCCTGCCCACGACCTACACTCTGATCTTCAGTCCCAGCTCCCGACTCGCAGCCTGCCCACGACCTACGCTCTGATCTCCAGTCCCGGCACTCGACTCGCAGCCTGTCCATGACCTACTCTCTGTTCTCCAGAACCAGGTTGACCCTCCGCGATCCTGCCTGCTCAGAACCCTCAAGCCAAGCCCTGGACCTCTCCATGGAAGTCAGAAAGTGATGAGGATATTACTCCACCACCACTCCACCAGTCCACAAAGCTCAGGGGCAATGGACACATGGACAATGACAGTGGGGAGGGGGCAGTTACAAGTGTGATACACCCATCATCAGTTTGTCTTACTTTTTTACAATTTGTATTGAAACTACAGCACTTTTCTTAATGCTCTTCTGACTTTTATGTAGCCTACACTTATGTTTACAAGGTTCAAACTTCAAAGGTCTCGGCCACATATATTTATAGTGTGTTTTTTTGCAATGTTTGAAGACCTTTGAAAATAGGTTTTTGTGTAGTTGTATTTACACAGAATTTTTTATAAAATTTCATTATTTCATTACATTCACTATACTCTTATATAATTATTCCTACGGTCTTCTAGAATATAACCATATGTGCCACTTTTGCATATGTGTTTTTAGTTAGATGAAAAACTTAAAAATGTCAAAGTGTAGCAGAAGTGTCTGAAAGGCCCCGGACCTCTGAGTTTTAAACTGGTTCGTCTTTGTTAATTTGGATGACATCTTCATTTTCTCCAAAGACCTGTCCAAACACACGCAGCACGTCCGGCAAGTCCTCCGTCACCTCCTGGAGAACTCGCTCTTCGTGAAGGCTGAGAAGTGCGAGTTTCACGTGAAGACCGTGGCCCTCCTGGGGTACATCGTGGCAGAGGGATGGATGGATCCGGGCAAATGGATCCGGCTAAGGTGCCGGCGGGTGCCTCCTGGCCAGCTCAAGACTGCTGGAAGAAGCTGCAACAGTTCTTGGGCTTCGCCTTGGGCTTCATTCGGAACTACAGCTCTATCGCCGTTCCACTTACAGCCCTGACCAGTACAAAGCAGTGCTTCGAGTGGACTCCAGCAGCCGACAAGGCGTTCAGCGTACTCAAGACTCACTTCACCTTAGCCCCTGTCCTCCAAATGACAGACCCCGATCAGCTGTTCATAGTGGAAGTGGACGGCGCGGATGAGGGGGTCGGCGCTGTGCTCTCCCAGCGATCAGCCGCGGATCAGAAGCTTCATCAGAAGCTCCATCCGTGCTCATTCTTCTCTTTCTGACTGTCCTCTGCGGAGCGCAACTATGACATAGGGGACCGGGAGCTGCTGGCGGTGAAGCTCGCCCTGGAGTAGTGGCGTCACTAGCTGGAGGGGGCTTAAGTTCCATTTCTGGTTTGGACCGATCACAAGAACTTGGAATATATCCACTCCGCAAAAACGTTGAACCCCCGACAATCCTGCTGGGCTTTATTTTTCACCAGGTTCAACTTCACACTGTCCTACCGTCCTGGATCCCGTAACACCAAGCCAGATGCCCTCTCCCGACAGTTCCAGGAAGAAAACGCCACCCCCCAGGGCCCAGCACCCATCCTGCCCGGCCCCTGTGTTGTAGCAGGCCTGCCTGCCACCCGGGCGTCTCTCGCACCTGCCAGTTAATCGCCCAGCGCTTCTGGTGGCCAGCCATGAGGAGGGACGTACAGGAGTTTGTTTGGGCGTGCCCCACTTGCAATCAGCACAAGTCCTCGGACCGGCCACCAGCCGCTCTATTCCGGTCTCTGCCGGTACCCACACGCCCCTGGTCCCACATCTCAATGGACTCACCGGATTGCCAGCCTCGGAGGGGAAAATGAAGGTCCTCACTGTCGTGGATCGCTTCAGCAAGATGGCCCATTTCATCCCACTCTCCAAGCTCCTGTCAGCTCGTGACACCGCACGGGAAGTTCTGCACCACGTTTTCCACCTCCACGGTATTCCCACAGACATTATATCTGACCGTGGCCCCCAGTTCACTTCCACATTCTGGAAAGAGTTCTGCCATCTATTGGGCACCACAGTCAGTTTGTCTTCTGGCTTCCACCCCCAGTCCAATGGTCAGTCCGAGCGTGTGAACCAAGAGCTGGAGAAGGCGCTTTGTTGCATGGCTTCTTCTTCAGCCCTCGCCAAAGCCCGCCGCTGCTGCCACACCTGGGCGCAGGCTCGTGCCACGCTCCTGAATGCTTCACAGCTGCCGGCAAGCACCAAGATCCTGACTCCCGTATCTGTTCTCCGTCTCTGTTCCAGCCTGTTTCCTGTTTCCCCAGTCCTGTCTCCCTCTCTGTCTCTTTTTTTGTCTCCTGTCCTCTGCATGATTGCCTACCCATGACGAACCCAGACCGCACTGACCTCTGCTCTGATCTGAAATAACATGTATTGCTGATGTGCCATTCACAGGTAAAAGGGATTGTACACTTCATACACTTAACAGGTATGTGTTTTTACACAACTGCCTATTTTTTATATATATTTCTCAGACAGATACAGGTGAAATTTTATAATAATGTTGTGATAAATTCCTCATATTTAAGTTCTCTATGTGTATGGTTCTTAGAGAGGTAAATTTTTACCTCATTTTTGTCAAAACCCCATAGCATGCTATATACATAGTCCACTATACTATAAAGACCTCTTCTGGTCATCCAGGCAGGAGTTAATTTTGGATGTAGATGAGAGCAAACATCTGAGAACTTTGCAATTATTATGTTGTTGACACCCCTTTTCAGAGTAAGGAAAATGGAAGCATGCCGTTCATTTGAATGGAAATGAGAGGCAGCAGTTACACTGACCACCTTCTTTCAAATTCACAGGGCATTAAACAAGTTAATAATCATAATGATTTAAAAGACTTGCTTTCACATAACTGATTGATGTAATATACAATAGCAACCAAATTCATCTGCAGTATCCTGATGTTCCTGGCTTGTATTTGTTAACATTTGAAATGGCCATGTCAGCCCCTATCTACTGTGCGTGCATGACGTGACGTTACCAATGTCATTATTCCATATCTTTAGTCATTATTGATTATACTATATCAAGTCAGTAGTAACATCACTGGTTGACAATGACACGCTAATGGTGTCCCCCTATATGTCTGTATAGTCCAGTAGCAATCGAGTACACTGACATTACTTACAAAGGTATGTGTTCCTGTGTACTTTGAAGACATTTGTGAATTGTTATGAATTGCTGTGATAGTGTTCTACATGGATCTGTCCCTGTTTTTATAAGTGCCTCTAATATATGTATCTTCCATATGCTCCTTCACCATTTACACCGTATGGGAAACTGTATAACTATGCAAACCAGCAGCACTGAGCAGATAAACTGTTTTAATTACAAATAATTCTGTTGTCGTATTTAAAACAGTGTTAACTAACTGTTGTCGCCCTTCTACAGACAAGAAGCAATGACATGTACACCCTCCTTCTGAGAATTATGTCTGCGGTGGAACTGTGACAGGATCGAATTCCACCTCATGGTTAAATCTCATTTAATCTAAATGCAGAAGAAACGAGTATACTATGTGTATCCCAACTTTAGTCATCTCATTTGCTCTTTAGGCAGTAATTATTTAATATTTTTGTGTTTAAAAATCTGTTCTGTTGTTTTAGAGCACTCACTGATGTTTAAAGAAATGCTTTGGCTAAAATCTGTAATTGGGTCTTTTTTATTAGTACAAGATCATGAAATAACTCCAGGCTCAGATTCTCTCTGCCTATACGTGTGAAGTATATTTTCTTCATATTAGCACATTCCTTTAAATTACAGTATTGTGTCAAGTGCAGTGCAATAACTGGAAGTCGGTACATGAGGTAAAGATTTGTATGTACTCTGGATGTACTTAATAAGTACAAACTGTATGTATTTATTAAGAAGGTCTGTCTGAAACAGGTTATTATCATCATTTACTTTAGGATTTACAAATTCTTCAGCTTCACCCCTGCTTCCTGAGTCTTCACTGTGACATTGTGACACTTTACTCAGTTTGTGACTGTAGTTAAAGTCTTCATTCTGGAGTCTAAAACAGTTTTTGGCATGTACTTGAAGCTTGGAGTATGTAAATGCTAGAACAATAACTTTGTTTTAAATAGTGAGATGCAATTTACATGTTAATGTATGTAAACATAAACATTTTGCGTCATATGAACTTATTTCTGGTATGTCCGTTACAAATCTCTTTCAAGACTACAATGTAGCTTAAAAAAAAAAAAAACAAACATCCGTACTGTAACCAATCTATGTCTATGTACTACTGTTTACTACATGAAAGTGAAAGTGACAGTGATGATGTCATGGTCACCTGGTAAAAATGAGTCTCCTTCAGTGCTGTTAAGAAAAGCTCAGGGGTTTCAGCAATGTTACTCCTATTCTTCATGATTGGTGAGTTAAAGTCAACTTATTGATCTAAAATAGTTAGTGCTATAAAATATATTAAGGCATTTAGATTACACCAACAGTCATATAACTAAATTCGACAGGACAATTATGTATTGGCACAATAGATTTTGATTGTCTATTAGAAGAAGTTGATTGTGTGTTTCTCATCAGTTATTATTATTTCTCAAAAAAGCATTTTCATGTGCTTTGGGCACATATTCTCAGACAGTTATGTAAAATTTTAATACTTTTCATTTGTAAATTAATATTATGTATCTGCAAATAAAAGACATACTGAAATTATTTTATATATTATGTAGTCTGCCTTTCCCTTTGCCTACTTTAACTTTCAGATTTTACTACCACTGAAACTACTGCCACTTTACTCCTACACTCAAAGCATAACCCCCAAAACTACAAATGACTTCATAGTAACAGTTCAGTTTTTTCTTGCTCAACCCTTTATTCACTTAATAAAGTATATATGTAACAGTGTGCATGCTGTAATTAATATGTATTAAGCAAGATACTCTCTGACTGACTGAAACTGCCACTGAAGTGATACCGTTATCCTCCAAACAGCAAGGTTCACACAACATGCACCGTGTGTTTCTATTAACAGATTATTGTTTTCAAAAGATACTTCAATTTCACTCAGACTCTTTGTCAGCATCTTTGTGATGACACGCAGCGACACATTACTCAGTTTGCTTGATAGTTGTTTTTCTCTGTAAATAAGTCACCATGCCGTCAAGAGGCATGTGTATTAAGCTTGGAGTAAGTTTATGTAATTTGTACTGTATGTATGTACTAACATACTACAACAGGAATTTCTTTTAAAATGTTGAATTCAACCTTTTTGCTATGAGAGATGCAATTTACCAACTCTAGGTAATGTCTGTAAAAAGATATATTTTCTATTACACAAGCACTTAATTCTGATATGTCAGCTGACTTGCCTGAATCAATACTGCATTGTAGATTAAAAACAACCCAGAACTGTAACCAAACTACTTGTTTATACTTTTGATGATGTCACTGTGACCTGATTGGTTAAAAACGAGTCTCTTTCCATGTTGGTTAGAGCGCTAATGGGTCAGATCAACATATTCAGCTCTGCATGTCTCAGCAATGGGGCTCCTGCTACTTTTGACTGGTGAGTCAAAGTCCATTTTTAATACAAGTAACATAGAACAAGTTTTTAAGAATTAAATAGGTAATGTAAAGATGCATAGGCCTGATTTGTTTTGCTGTTCAGTTTTGTATTTCATGTATTTGAGTCATATCATTGAATTTAACAACAAAGGATATATTAATACTTATATTAATATATTTAAAATATATTTTAAATTAACTGTGCATTTCTGATTGATTTTCATATTTTCACAATAAAGCATTTACATGTGCTTTGGGGACATGTTCTCAGACAGGTATGTGAGATTTCTGTAGGTTTACGGATTCATATTATTTTATTTGTAACTCCATATTACATCAAAACAAATTTGCAAAGTATGAATACACTTCATTTATTTGTAAATTACAGCTTAATTTTATCATGTGCTTTGGAGATAGATTCTCAGATAGATATGTGAATTATCTGATCCTCTAATTCATGTGATTGAATTGTAATTACTGTGTTATGAATTCCTATTTATCTTACAAGCAAATATTTATAAATCATGGATAAACTTAATTTGCAGTACATATGATGTATTATGCATAACCTGGAATTTCAGATTTTGCTCCTGCTGAGATCTTTACAAGTGCAGCTGAAGTATTAGAGGGGAACACCTTGGACCTGAGGTGTGCCATTTTCCACAAAAATGAAAACCATAGGGGTGAGCTACACATGTATCTCTGCAAAAATGGAGTTGGAATCAGGATAGAAATACTAACAGCTGAAAAAGAGAAAACATTTAAGCTTCAAGATGTCAAGAAAGAAGACACTGGGAATTACAGTTGTGTGTACTCAGTACACAGACCTGAAGCTCACACAGTGACTGCTGTTGGCCAAAATTACATCTTCATCCAAGTCAAAGGTAACACAGCATTTTCATGTTTGGTGTGCACATACACCATTTCTAGGAAAAGTATTGAAAAGAACAACTAATACAAGGATGCTCATTGGAACAAGTTAGTTTTTCTTATCTGTTTTAGACCTTAGTGTTTCTCTTGTATGTTTTAGACTTCGGCATGGCCCATATTTTTGTGGATGGAACTAAAGGAAGCAACATATCTGAAGGAAACATTGTACCTAAAGGAAGCGATATACGTTTGAAATGTACTGCTTTCGAGGCCAAAACACAGAAACTTTTGCACATGTACCTTTGCAAGAATGGAAATGTAATCAGTATGAAGATAACTCAGGTAGAGGAAGCTCGTTTTACTCTCCAAAATGTCAAAAGTGAAGATTCAGGGAACTACAGTTGTGTGTACTCCATAAAGAAGAGTTACGTCCGTAATGTGACATCGACAAATGAAAACTCAATCTTCATTCAAGTCATACAGGACATACAGTCCAAAATCATCCAGCATGCTTCTGAAAGTCAAGGTAAATTTTTGCATTATACAACAACTAAGCCCAGTCAAATAATTCATCAATTTCCTTTGTTGTGATCAGCAATTTTTGCTGAGTAGAAAAATGTCAAAGATCAAAAGAAAACTATATACAATAGGGAAAATTTGCACATAAGTTCCAGAAAAAAAACTGCAGATGCACAATCACCAAAATCAAATTAAAATACAGACACTTGCAATTTTTCAGGGAGTTCCTCTAAAACAATGCTGCAAGAAGTAATGGTATAAGGTTCAGCTTGATTTGTTCTTGCTGTGGAGCATTCTAGTAATGAAATATTCTTCAAGTTAGTAAGCCAGGTAGAGTTCACTGGTAGTTGAGAGTTAAAGCAGTGTTTTAGAATGTTTTCTGGCAGCTGACAGTCCAGCACACAGAGTTTGCCGTTGGGTAATGGTCTAAAGAATAGTCTTTATTCAATAAATAAATGCTAACAGCCAAAAAAGAGAAATTGTTTAAGATTCCAGATGTCAAGAAAGACGACACTGTGAATTACAGCTGTGTTTAACTCACTACATAGATGCACAGCTCACACAGTGACTGCTGTTGGACAAAACTACATGCCATTTTAATCTTTGGTGTGCACAGGCACCATTTCCAGGAAAACTATTGTGTCAAAGCAAAAATGTAAAAATCATGAATATCCTTCATTTATTTGTAAGTCACAAATAAACTTTAGCATGTGCTTTAGAGATAGATTAGATAGGTATGTGAAATCTTTGATCCTCTAATTCAATTATTTCTTAGTAATGTATTACTGTAATGAATCTCCATATTACTTACAAGCAAATAAATCATGGATAAACATAAATTGCAGTACATATGATGCATAACCTGAAATAACACTGGGAATTACAGTTGTGTGTACTCAGTACGCAGACATGCAGCTCACACAGTGACTGCTGTTGGCCAAAATTACATCTTCATCTTCAAGTCAAAGGTAACATGGCATTTTCATGTTTGGTGTGCACATACACCATCTCCAGGAAAAGTATTGAAAAGAACAACTAATACAAGGATGCTCATTGGAACAAGTTAGTTTTTCTTATCTGTTTTAGACCTTAGTGTTTCTCTTGTATGTTTTAGACTTTGGCATGGCCCGTATTTTTGTGGATGTACTTAAAGGAAGCAGCATATCTGAAGGAAAAATTGTACCTAAAGGTACATTTGAAATGTGCTGCTTTCGAGGCCAAAACAGAAACTTTTGTACATGTACCTTTGCAAGAATGGAATTGTAATCAGTAGAAAGATAACTCAGGGAGAGGAAGCTCATTATACTCCCCAAAATGTCAAAAGAGAAGATTCAGGGAACTACAGTTGTGTGTACTCCATAAAGAAGAGTTACGTCCAAAATTCATCCAGCTTGCTATTCAAAGTCATGGTATAATTTTATATTATACAACAGTAGTCATTGTACAACAGTTACACATGTGATTAGACAAGATGCATTCTATGCATCACAAATCACATTTTGCTCTTCTCTCCAGAGAAAATGTCTTAATGGAGCTTTAACATGTGACATACAGACATGCAAGCAGGCATGTGCACAAGCACATTATAGCCACTCTTCCTCATATATTTTTTTTATTTTTTACTGCTGCAACACTTTTTCTAAAAACTGTAGAGGTCATACCAGTGCGAGAACTCAGAACAGGACCACAGTTTGCATTAACAACTCCTTGGTTACACCACTCGTAACATGTCATAAGTAATGTGAGGTAAAGGTGTTCTGAAACCTTGTAACTGCAAATTCACATGTTAAATGCTTAAATCGGCTTGCATCGAAATGCAGTGATAAATTCTTAGCACTGGAGCATAAAGGAACACTACCCTACCAATGTGACTGCGACAAATCATATCACATCAGCGACAAATCCCATATCATATCATTCTCGCATAAATAGGTAAAACAGCAAAGTTTGTAAATATTAAAAGGGTGTTCTGCATATTCATTAAACCTTAGTTTTAAAGGTTATATTGAGGAGCTGATGTTTCTTTACTTCTTTCAGAGAGTATGTGGTGGTGGATGAATGTTTTCAGACTCCTGTATTCAGCTGGATTGGTCATAGCAGCTATTGCAGTTCTGGTCATTCATCATTCCTGGAACAGATAAGGTAACAGTGCCATTCAACACTCATTCCTGCATATTTACGTCATCTAAATCTTCAGAGTCAACAGTAACTCATATTCATGTGTGGAAATTATGTGATAAATGTTTGAAAATGTAATCATTTGCCTTCTTAGTTCATTGAGTGCCAAGACAGTTTTCAGAAGTCCCAGTTGTGCAATCCTACACAAATATGTTTGAAAAACAGTGGAATTCAGTGATGTATATTTTCTAACACTTGTGGTGCTTGTATGATATAAGGAAAATGTTATCCCAAGTATAATAAAGAATAAAGTAAGAAAAAAAGATAAGTAGTGTTGTGTCAGTGTTGATTTTTAACCAGTTCAGCACTGAAAGATGATTCCCATGTGTCAGTACTGTGTCTGTGTCTGTTCAACATTCAAATGTAACTCATCTGTAATGATTGTAATGATCTGTTATGAAATTTCTGTCATAAAAGTGAATTCTTCAAATAAAAGTGATAAAAAAACATTTCATGTGTAGTGGAGATATTTTATTTTAAAACAACCACCCTTTGCACGCACAGGCCTTTGGAAAACAACTTTACTTGAAATGTTCCGCTAACATTTACCCCTCCTGTTGTGTTCAAGACAACATAAGTTGATGCAAAGGTCTATCACAAAATGCAATGATAATCAATGATAATGTATGTATTATCTCAAGTTAAAAATGCTCTGGTCATTTTAGACTGTAACACCAAAGTTGTAAACATGAAACGAATACAACTGGAGGGTTACACAATGATGTCAGCATCCTGTCTAATCTGAATGCATTGATCTCACGCTTGTAGCACATTCCTTTAAATTACAGTCTTGTGTCAAGTGCGGTGCAATAACTGCAAGTCGGTACATGAGATAAAGATGTGTATGTACACTGGATGTACTTAATAAGTACAAACTATATGTATTTATTAAGAAGGTCTGTTTGAAATGGTTTATTATCATCTTTCACTTTTGGATTTACAAATTCTTCAATTTCACCCCTGCTTCCTGAGTCTTTACTGTGACACTGTGACACTGTCAGGTCTGTTTCGTTTGTCTCCTTGGTTCTTTGTTTCCCCTTGTTAGTACCTGTATTAGCTTTGCGATCTTTTGTGTATTAGTTATATTCGGTATCTTCTGTGTTTTATTGAATTCCTTTATCCTCCGTTATATGTAGTGGATGTCTGTTTATCTATTTGAAAATAAATCCCCTTTTGTTTGAAAACTCAAGTCGTGTCTAGTCTGTAACTTACAGACTCTTTACTCAGTTTGTGACTGTAGTTAAAGTTTTCATTCAGGAGTCTAAAAGGGATAGTTGGCATAGTTTTGGCATGTGCTTGAAGCTTGAAGTATGTAAATGGTAACAAGACAGGACAATAACTTTCTTTTAAATTGTGAGATGCGATTTACGTTACTGTGTGTAAACACAGACATTTTGTGTCACAAACACTTATTTCTGGTATATCAGTTATCTCACTCAAGACTGTAGATTAAAAAAAAAAAAAAACATCTCAACATCTCAAAATAAAAACATCCATACTGTAACCAATCTATGTCTATGTGCTGTTGTTCACTACATAAAAGTGACAGTGACATGGATGATGTCACAGTAACCTGCTAAAAAAGCTCAGGGGTTTCAGCAATGGTAGTCCTATTCCTCATGAGTGGTGAGGAAGTTAATATAAATACTAACATACCACAACAAGAAATGTATTTTAAAAAATATTGAATTCTACCTTTTTGAGACATGTAATTTAAAGACTGTATGTACTGTACTGTTTGTAAAAAGGTGTATTTTCGATTACACGCTTAATTCTGATATGTCAGCTTCAATGGCTCAATCAAAACTGCATTGTAGACTAGACTACTTGTTTATACTTTTCATGATGTCACTGTGACCTGATTGGCTAAATACGAGTCTCTTTCCATGTTGGTTAGTGCTAATGGGTCAGACATATTCAGCTCTGCATGTCTCAGCTATGGGGCTCCTGCTGCTTTTGACTGGTGAGTCAAAGTCAATTTCAAGTGCTCCTTCTGTGAAGCACCACGAGACAATACTATTGTAAAAGGCGCTGTATAAATAAAACTGAATTGAATTGAATTGAATTGAATTTTTAAAACAAGTCACATAGAAAAAGTTTTTAAGAATTAAATAGGTAATGTAAAATGCATCGGCCTGATTTGTTTTGGTGTTCAGTTTTGTATTTCATGTATTTGAGTCATATCATGGAATTTAACAGCAAAGGATATATTAATACAAAATATATTTTAAATTAACTGTGCATTTCTCATTGGTTCTCATATTTTCACAATAAAGCTTTTACATGTGCTTTGGGGACATGTTCTCAGACAGGTATGTGAGATTTCTGTAGGTTTACAGATTCATATTATTTTATTTGTAACTCCGTATTACATCAAAACAAATTTGCAAATTATGAATACACTTCATTTATTTCTAAATTACAGCTTAATTTTATTATGTCCTTTGGAGATAGATTCTCAGATAGATATGTGAGATATCTGATCCTCTAATTCATGTGATTGAATTGTAATTACTGTGTTATGAATCCCTATTTATCTCACAAGCAAATATTTGAAAATCATGGATAAACTTAAATTACAGTACATATGATGTATTATGCATAACCTGGAATTTCAGATTTTGCTCCTGCTGAGATCTTTACAAGTGCAGCTGAAGTATAAAAGGGGAACACCCTGGACCTGAGATGTGCCATTTTTCACAAAAATGAAAAGCATAGGGGTGAGCTACACATGTATCTCTGCAAAAATGGAATCGGAATCAGGATGGAAATACTAACAGCTGAAAAAAGAAAAAACGTTTCAAGCTTCAAGATGTCAAGAAAGAAGACACTGGAAATTACAGTTGTGTGTACTCAGTACGCAGACATGCAGCTCACACACAACTAATACAAGGATGCTCATTGGAACAAGTTAGTTTTTCTTAATTGTTTTAGACCTTAGTGTTTCTCTTGTATGTTTTAGACTTTGGCATGGCCCATATTTTTTGGATGGAACTAAAGGAAGCAACATATCTGTAGGAAAAATTGTACCTAAAGGAAGCCATATACATTTGAAATGTGCTGCTTTTGAGGTAAAAACACAGAAACCTTTGCACATGTACCTCTGCAAGAATGGAATTGGAATCAGTATGAAGATAACTCAGGGAGAGGAAGCTCGTTTTACTCTCCAAAATGTCAAAAGTGAAGATTCAGGGAACTACAGTTGTGTGTACTCCATAAGGAAGAGTTACGTCCGTAATGTGACATTGACAAATTAAAACTCAATCATTCAAATCACAGGTAAAGACATACAGTCCAAAATTTATCCAGCTTGCTATTGAAAATCATGGTATAATTTTATATTATACAACAGTTAAGTGCAGTCGAACGGTTTTTCAATTTCTGATTAAAGACGCATTCTATGTGTCACAAATTGTATTTTGCTCTTCACTCCAGAGAAAATGTCTTAATGGAGCTTTAACATGTGACATACAGACATGCAAGCAGGCGTGTCCACAAGCACATTATAGCCACTCTTCCTGATTTTTTTTTTTTTTTTTTTGCTGCAACAGTTCTAAAACCTGTTTTCTAAACCATGTTAAATGCTTAAATTTGCTTGCATAGACATGCAGTGATAAATTCTCACCACTGCAACTTCTCTCTGCAACAGTTCTGTGTCATTGTGTATCTTTGGTGTAAATTTGGCTTACAAGAGAAATCTTGTGTGAATCAATCCATATCCCTGTTTTTCCAGGTCACTGAATGCTGTCGGTAGGAAGAATAATGTGAAAACTTCTGAAGCGTGTATAACGTGGAGGCATTGTGTAGAGTTACAATAATCAAATTAGATTAAAAGGTAGAAAACAGAACAGCCTAAAAAGCTGTCAGGTTACCGGTATGATGTTTTATCAGTATTATGAAGAATAATAATAAACTACAAAAGTTAGTTAAACAATACACCAAGGAAAACATACAAAATAAAAATACTGTATTCTGTATCTGCATATTGTGTATTAGGTAAAAATGATTTCTAATTACTCTGAGGAACAAATTCTATAGTGTTGCAATTAAGGTATAAATACCTCATAACTTAGTTTGGGTAGTTTTGTTTGTTTAGGTTTTCCACACTCTTCAGAAAAGGGAGAAACACCCACTGATGGTCCTCCTCAGATGTTAATGCTTATTATTGCTGCTATTTTGCTTTGTTCAACATCTTACCTGTTCAGAAGTTCCCTCAAAAAATGTAAGTAATTGATTAATCCATTACATTCACTGCTGTTGTATCTGTTTACTTTTCCAAATGAAATGATGAAAACTGAAAACAGGAATAGTGGGCTGTGGGAGAGTGACAGGTATACATGGATTGAGAATTGTTCTTCTGTGTAGGCATATGGTCCCTCACACTCCATACCCCACCCCCAGACAGACACTTTTTTTTTTCTTTCACTCTCTCCCTCTCTCTCTTTTACCAGGTTTTTCTAGGACTTATACCAGGTATCTATATATGTTTATTGCCAAATGTGCAATGGTAATAATATATTCACTCATCACTGCATTACATCCCTATTATTGCAATATGAGACACTGTATTTCTGGCTGTGTTTCCTTTCATCCTGTTTCTTCTGCACTCTTACAGTCAAGCAGAAGACCCAGATGCTTTGATCTACAGTGAAGCAATCATTTTTCAAAGTACTTTCTTTATACTATTTCTATTATCTATTTCACAATTTCCTTGGACCCAGGACAACAACTAATAAGTTCTTCACAGATAGAAACTGACAGCTAACTGAATTTATGTTCAATTTTTCTATTTTTCTGTGTAGAAAAAAGGGAGCCTGGACCATGTAAGAGGTACATATCTGTGTTATACCTGAGAACAACAACCTCATCAAACATGTTCTGCATGTCTTTTTTGCAAGTCATTGATGGCCCACTTTAGTTACAGGCAGTTCAAAGCATTTCTTTAAATAGCCATAAGGAATGTTAAAACAGATACCCTGTGGGAATGGCTATGGCAGTAATAATCAAACTCTCCTGAAACAGCCTATAGAATATGGTTTTTCATTTGTTTTTCTTTGACTACATCTCTATCCCTGTCAGCCTATAGAATATGGTTTTTCATTAGTTTTTCTTTTACTACGTCTCTATCCCTTTCTCCGCCTCACTCTTCTCCACCCTCTACTCTATTGCTAAAGCATACGCATAGCGTACATTGAACTGTTTATATAATATGCATAGAACTGAGTTGGATAGAGGAAAATCTGTTTGATGGAAAACCTTAATTATGGCCCTTTGAAAGGACAGATTAACAGTAGCTGGGATTCAGTTGAACTTATTCGTGTATCTTATTCATATTAATGACACATTGTCTCAAAAATATATGCATCTGCATGTGTTTTCATCCAACTGTGTAATGCAAAAGTGTATTAGCCATCAAGAGATGTATTTCAACCAGCTATTTGATCAAGACTTAATGTAGTCAGGACAACATTAATGAGTAGAAACAAGGAAATTTAAAATTTATTCAGATTAAACTGTTTCCATCAACTTTAATTAAATGATGCCTTATTAGTATCAAGAGTTAATCCACCCCCTAACATGAATTTATATTCACATTAGGAGATGTGAATTGCAAGTTTTTCTGTTAATGTTAATGTTTTGTTAAGAAATGAACATGCTGGTCATGCTGATGTGACCAGCTAGTGAAACTGGACATAGCTGTCTAAGGTGGCATAGGCAATAAAACAAGCTAAACCATCAAAAAGGATGCAGTAGAGCCCATTGCTTCTCCTTGTCTCACATTTGCCCCTTTCCTCCAGTGATACTATGGAAACACAACAGACAGATGTGATCTACAGTCAACCAGCACGTATGAAAGGTGTGGGGAGGTATATTGTATATCAAACAACTTTATGTGGATTCCTGTTTGACAGAAAGAATTACAATGTTTATGTCTTATGCACAGCTAAAATAAAATCTCGTACCAGGTATGTGTATTTGTATTATCATTGCACTTTATTCAGATTTATGCATATTTGTGCCATGTCAAGACACAAAAGCAAATTTTAACATCCTTACATTCATTTTGATGGCACGTCATACCAAATAGTTTGGTTTTCCACTTTCTTTTTTTGCTTTTAACTTTGCCTTCTTGCATACCTACGGAACTCCCTTGGAAACCTTAAAAAAAAAAGATCTCATAAAAAACTTCATTCTACCCGTTGAATACTGACATGCAGTTCTGTGAATTGCAGAGCAGCTGTCTTTCTGTTAAATAGAGCCTACTTCCAGTATAAGCTATTTATATGCCTAGGCTCCAATTCCTAAATGTAATACTTTAAAAAACATATCAACTAGTCTTTTTGATGTCTGCACAGACCTGCTCGCATAGGCTGTTTTTAGGCCATTTAGGCTATAGGCCTGAACCCACTGTGTGGCATTGGAGAAATTGGAGATGTAAAGTTGAATTGTTTGATTAGGCTAAAAGCTATTTTTTTACTTTGAGACTGATAGAGAATTCAGCTACCGGCATTGGGTTGAGTTTGTCAGGAGGAGTCAGGAAAACCTATGATGTGCCCAAGGCATTCTCATTTTAGTTAGGTCTACATACAGTAAAAAAGTGATCTAAGATATTAGCCAAACACACGAAGGGAGTAGAGAGCTTTGGGTGGGCTTTACTTGGATAAAATAGTTGAAACATCCCCAGACGTAAATGACTTTGGCCTACCAGTTTCCAGAGAGGTTGCAGATTGAAAGTTTTACCTTCACAATATGCTGTAGAATCAGGACAAATATAGCTATATTGTTCAGCATAATAAAGTAGGACTATAGCTTATCAGTCTGAGCACTTATTTATTTAAACACTTTATAGAGGCCTCAATCAAGGGTGGATTGAAATTTAGGCTATAGCGAAATTTGTGTATGTATTGGTCATGACAAGGCTACTTAATATGCTAGTTTTTAAAAAATAGGTTTAAAAATAGGTTTGATCTAAAAAAAAAAGAAAGAAAAAAACAAACAATGAAATGAACAAGTCACTTTATTTGTGTAAACCTAATTCAAATTAAATTTCCACCACATGATTAAAGACATTTGCGAGCTGGTTTGTGAAGACATACATGAAAAAGACCATAGTCATCATTTTGTTTTAAGGGGTTTAAATTGAGAAGCACACCATAATGTAGTAGGTTAGCCATATCAGAAATGTGATCGATAAGTTTAAAAAAAACAGATGATGGTCTTCGCAAACCACTGCAACCAATGGTAAACAAAACGTGACATTGCACCTTCTTAAATTATGACCCTCTGCCACAGCACAGCAGAAACTCAACACACTGTAGCCTAGCCTACAGCAGCACAAAGGAAGAGCAGTCGACATGGTGTGCATCACCTGGAAGCACCTATACATACAGTATATCAAAGCAAAAACTTTTGCTTTAAAATGAAATACAGGCTGCAAAACTTTTGCGTAATCTCGCAAAACTACACCAAAAAAGAAAAACTCTCCTCCTGTGTTCTTTAGGGGATTCAGTTTTCAACAGACTACTTTGAAGCAGAGCAAGAAACACTATGACTTTGACTTTCTCTCTTTCCCTTATTCCTGACTCCCCTTTTTTACCTGTCCTCCAGTGAGACAAAGGAAACTCAGCAGACAGATGTGATCTACAGTCTAATCACAAATAATCAAGGTATGTTCCCTATTAGACTTTCTTAGGGCTTTACAACAGGCTCTTTACAGAATAACATAATAATTGTATTTCATACACAGGTAAAAGGGAACCCCAAACTTGTACCAGGTATGTGTATTTGTGTAGTCCACAGAACTAGCTGTGATCCTTCAATTTAAAATAGACTAACAGATGAACATCAGGCAAAATGGAGTTTTTCTTTTTTTTTATATTTCTACTTTCTTGACTCAGACCAGCGTATTATTCTAACAATGACTGGAATGTGTGGTGTTCTTTTGTGTCTGTAGCCCAGAAGAGGCAGAATACTCCAGCATTAATTTTTTTAATGGCACTACTGACTGACTCCAGACATAGGGCCCTGATTGACAGGACAAGCAAAGTGCAGAATCAGTAAATAAGATCATGCTCATGGTATTAAATCAGCAAACAGATTTTGCTCAGTTATTACACTATTATTCCTTAGAGACATAAAAAAAAGAAAAAAAGAGTCGTCTTAAAGGAAACGTCCAAAGCAAATCAACCAATAACCTGTTGTTCAAGGTAACTGTGTGCTGTCAGGAGAGAGAAGCATGAGAAAATTTGGTACAAAACAGGCCCGAATTTCCAAACCAGTGGTTAATGCTAATGGAATGGGGCAAGGAAAATGAAACTGAAACAGAATTTTCCCAGCTCTTATCACATAGTATCAGCTGCCGTTATGCTATTCACTCTATGTTGTACCAAATTGTTCCTACACCGATTGCACTCAGTGATCTTAAACAACAGGGCTATGGTTTCATTATCACTGATATCTGATATCACTGGACAACTGAGTAACCTAAATGCCCATAATGAGTTGTATCACATGGGATCAGTAATGTGAGCAAAGAAAATACATAGACTGAGGGGCCCCTGTGGCTCAGAACCCCTCGATAATGACCTACAATGATATTACCTTTTACACAAATAGTATGAAACCACAAGCACCTCATAGACATAGACAGTAAGAGATCACAGAGACCACACCATCAACATCTATGGGAATCACACAGTCTCTTTTTTGCAGAATCTACACCAAGGCTACTTAATATGCTAGTTTTTAAACCTGTTTGTCGTAAGGCATAATGTATTGCCCGTGCTAGTCAATATAGGAAAAATCCAGACAGGGTAGTTGTTAAGGAACCTGGCTAGTGTGCAAGTAGCAAACGTTGTGTGTTTGAATCCCAGCTGCCACCGTTGTGCCCTTGAGCAAGGCACTTAACCCTAAGTTGCTCTAGGGGAGACTGGCCCTGAACAATTGATAGTTGTAAGTCGCTTTGGATAAAAGCATCTGCTAAATGCATAACTGTAAATGTAAATGTAGGGCAAAGAGAAAACTGCTTAAGGCATCTTCAAGTACTGATTTAGATGACTAGCACCAACCAATGGCATGAAAAACATAACAAAGCATATGTTTATGAGGCTGTGGCCATCTTTAAGACAGTGCTGATAACCCATTGCTGACTGTTACACTTCGCACAGATAAGAAGAGAAAACATGAAGACCCTTCACTTCACCAGGATCCTGTGTTTGGAGAAATTATGGCAGGAAATCATGGCTTATAAATTTCATTCTCCATAATATCAGCTATAATAGTCAGTGCCTCCTGCTCATACAGAATAAGAATATGTGCTATGTACATATACTCCAGCGTTCCTCTCTTATTTGGTCCTATACGTTGGAATTAAGACTTTTTGTCTATTTTGACTATTTTGACTATGTCTAAATAAACATTTTGGGGATTTTGTCAATTTCTGGTATTTGTCTGTGTTTTAAGACATTTCAGGTGCTTCTTCTTCTAAAACATGACAGTACAATGCTTAGCTTACATTACAGACAATGTACAGAGCAAAGTTGCTTTAAAATGATTAACTTTGAGGTAATTTCTTCTGCTATAGGCCAATCACAGAGGATAAAGGTATTTTTTGATGTCTCAAGCATCATGCTGGTAGACCTGTGAGTCTGTACATCACAACATGGTGCATCACAAGCCCACATATTAGTTTTACACTGTAAATCAGCATCTCTTCTCCTCTTTGGGGCCACCATAAGGGATTTCAGTGGGCAATCCCTCAGTGAGACTGGCCATAGGAAGCCTATTTGTGACCCACTGTCAGTTATCGCCCATGCAGTTCATGGTACCCAGCAAACAGGCTTCTTTGGGGCCTGTGTGCAACTGGGCATGCCCAAACTTTTAGTCCTTTTGATCTAGAAGTAACCATTTTGCTGCTGGTGTCATAGTAACGTTGTGAGTAACTGTAATTGTAATTTTATGATGTATATGTTACTGCACATACTTGTCATGTGTGTCTGGATGACTGATGATGACAAGGATGTTTAGAATGGCAAAAGACAGGACATAGAACTGTGCATCTAGACCAAATGCATCTTTTGCCACACGACAGTAAGAAGACCACACAGATCTAAGTGTGTGCACATTGCATTCTGGTTGATACAAACCACTAATACAGGCTCTCATCTATGTGTAGAGTAGAAAGCGTACACTGTGTCTACATGTCTGCATTCTACATTATGAGTCTAACCACAGCTGTGTCAGGTTGCAGTTGTCTGTTTCCTTCTGAAGCATGTGTCTATTCTAGTTGCTCATTGTCTGCTTGTACTAGCTATACACAGGCTCGGTTTAGCACATTTCCAACCACATTTATGTCCTGCCATACAGACCAGTCACACAGCTGCCCGTCACACAATTATATCACACAGCACAAAAAACACTTTATTTAAATATGGACAGAACACACCCTCTGATCATCTTCACCCACATAGGCACATTTATTTGTATTGCCTACTTCATACACAAATGGTAAACCAATTAGGTTTACACAGGATAAGAAGTGAGAGACAACAGTAAAATAATAAGTGAAATTAAAACATCAGGGTTAGATTACAAGGTAAGAGCTGTGACAATAAGCACAATTAATACATGATATGACATCAGTGTATCGCACAGATCAATTTTGTCACTACTGGCTGCCTCGCAGCCTGCCCATAACCTACACTCTGATCTTCAGTCCCAGCTCCCGACTCGCAGCCTGCCCACAACCTACGCTCTGATCTCCAGTCCCGGCACTCGACTCGCAGCCTGTCCATGACATACTCTCTGTTCTCCAGAACCAGGTTGACCCTCCGCGATCCTGCCTGCTCAGAACCCTCAAGCCAAGCCCTGGACCTCTCCAATGTTCCCAGTTGCTATCACGACCTACGGGAGGTCTTCAACAAGATGAGAGCTACGTCCCTGCCCCCTCACTGGCCGTACGACTGTGCGCTCGACCTGCTCCTTGGCACTGCTCCTCCCAGGGGCCGACTCTACTCCCTCTCGGCTCCAGAAAGACTGTCCATGGAGGAATACATCTCCCAGTCACTGGCTACTGGCATCATTCGCCTGCCGTGGGGAAAAAGGACAGCTCTCTGCGCCCCTGCATTGATTACCGGGGGCTGAACGACATAACGGTGAAGAATCGTTACCCCCTTCCTCTGCTCGCCTCTGCCTTTGAGCTGCTTCAGGGGGCCACGGTCTTCACCAAGTTAGATCTCCGCAACACCTACCACCTGGTGTGCATCCGGGAGGGTGACGAGTGGAAGACGGCATTCAACACCCCGACTGGCCACTACCTGGTGATGCCGTTTGGGCTCACCGACGCCCCGGGGGTGTTCCAGGCTCTGATCAACAACGTGCTGCGTGACTGCAGAATCAGGAAGAACTCGCTTTGGAGTCTGACGATGCACGGTCAGATGTATCCAATGATGATGGCGATGATGAAATGTACTTTGAACTTCGTCTAGATCCCATGGAGGACATTTCTGATGAGTAGGTAGCCATATATTTTATTACTTGTTGTTGTCATGTTTCGGTTAGCTTATAGGGAGAATGTATCCATTGTGTGTTGTGACTTTGTTAGCCTACTTCATTAGCCTGTGCTCCATGCCAAACTACACTTCGGTAGTAGTAGGAAGGTGTTTCACTGGACAGATGATCATATTGCTGAAATCCATGTCACTCTGTACTCATTTAGTTGCATTTACAGTCAACATGCAATGCATAGCCACAGTTGGTTGCCAAGTTTATTAGTGTACTGTATTACCTTGTGCTCCGTGCATAAGTCTGTCCATGGGATTGTAAAATACATATATGTTATCTATTATAGGATACTGTTATTTTGATAATTATTATGCATGTCTTTGTAATGGAAGGTGTGAGCCGAAACTGAAGGTGTGAACCGAAACTGAAAATTATCACAACAGATTAGGTGTGAATTATAGATAGCCTACTCTATATGTTACAAAGCAGAGACATAATGGCACAAATCTACATATCAGATTGAAAATGTCTATAAAGATAATGAAAGAGTAACTTATATTATTATTATTATTATTATTATAATGTTTTATAAATTTTACAGTGATGTGGAGAACATGCCACCTGCGAAGAGAGAGCACGGCCAGAGGCCAAACAGCATCCACTTTCATGGAAGTCAGAAAGTGATGAGGATATTACTCCACCACCACTCCACCACTCCACAAAGCTCAGGGGCAATGGACACATGGACAATGACAGTGGGGAGGGGGCAGTTACAAGTGTGATACACCCATCTAATCAGTATTCATTTGAAACAGCCACTGGCTTCAGTTTGTCTTACTTTTTTACAAGGTTCAAACTTCAAAGGTCTTGGCCACATATATTTATAGTGTGTTTTTTTGCAATGAAGACCTTTGAAAATAGGTTTTTGTGTAGTTGTATTTACACAGAATTTTAATAAAAACTAATTTCATTACATTCACTTTACTCTTATATAATTATTCCTAAGGTCTTCTAGAATATAACCACATGTGCCACTTTTGCATGTGTTTTTAGTTAGATTAAAAATGTCAAAGTGTAGCAGAAGTGTCTGAAAGGCCCCGGACCTCAGAGTTTTAAACTGGTTCGTCTTCATTTTCTCCAAAGACCTGTCCGAACACACGCAGCACGTCCACCAAGTCCTCCGTCGCCTCCTGGAGAACTCGCTCTTCGTGAAGGCTGAGAAGTGCGAGTTTCACGTGAAGACCAAGGCCTTCCTGGGGTACATCGTGGCAGAGGATGGATGGATCCGGGCAAATGGATCAGGCTAAGGTGCCAGCGGTTGCCTCCTGGCCAGCTCTGGACTGCCGGAAGAAGCTGCAACAGTTCTTGGGCTTCGCCAACTTCTACCGGGGCTTCATTCGGAACTACAGCTCTATCGCCGTTCCGCTTACAGCCCTGACCAGTACAAAGCAGTGCTTTGAGTGGACTCCAGCAGCCGACAAGGCGTTCAACGTACTCAAGACTCACTTCACCTCAGCCCCTGTCCTCCAGATGCCAGACCTCAATCAGTAGTTCGTAGTGGAAGTGGACGGCGTGGATGAGGGGGTCGGCGCTGTGCTCTCCCAGCGATCAGCCGCGGATCAGAAGCTCCATCAGAAGCTCCATCTGTGCGCATTCTTCTCTCGCTGACTGTCCTCTGCGGAGCGCAACTATGACATAGGGGACCGGGAGCTGCTGGCGGTGAAGCTCGGAGTGGCGTTACTAGCTGGAGGGGGCTAAAGTTCCATTTCTGGTTTGGATCGATCACAAGAACTTGGAATATATCCACTCCGCCAAACGTTGAACCCCCGACAATCCTGCTGGGCCTTATTTTTCACCAGGTTCAACTTCACACTGTCCTACCGTCCCGGATCCCGTAACGCCAAGCCAGATGCCCTCTGCCGCCAGTTCCAGGAAGAAGACGCCACCCCCCAGGGCCCAGAACCCATCCTGCCCGGCCCCTGTGTTGTAGCAGGCCTGCCTGCCACCCGGGCGTCTCTCGCACCTGCCAGTTAATCGCCCAGCGCTTCTGGTGGCCAGCCATGAGGAGGGACGTACAGGAGTTTGTTTGGGCGTGCCCCACTTGCAATCAGCACAAGTCCTCGGACCGGCCACCAGCCGGTCTATTCCGGTCTCTGCCGGTACCCACACGCCCCTGGTCCCACATCTCAATGGACTCACCGGATTGCCAGCCTCGGAGGGGAAAATGACGGTCCTCACTGTCGTGGATCGCTTCAGCAAGATGGCCCATTTCATCCCACTCTCCAAGCTCCTGTCAGCTCGTGACACCGCACGGGAAGTTCTGCACCACGTTTTCCACCTCCACGGTATTCCCACAGACATTGTATCTGACCGTGGCCCCCAGTTCACTTCCACATTCTGGAAAGAGTTCTGCCATCTATTGGGCACCACAGTCAGTTTGTCCTCTGGCTTCCACCCCCAGTCCAATGGTCAGTCCGAGCGTGTGAACCACACACAACAGCCCATGGTTCTGTTGTCGTCTTTAGTTAACTAACTGTTGTCGCCCTTCTACAGACAAGAAGCAATGACATGTACGCCCTCCTTCTGAGAATTATGTCTGCGGTGAAACTGTGACAGGATCTAATTCCACCTCATGGTTAAATCCCATTTAATCTGAATGCAGAAGAAACGAGTATACTATGTGTATCCCAACTTTAGTCATCTCATTTGCTCTTTAGGCTGCAATTATTTAATATTTTTGCATAAAAATCCTTTCTGTTGTTTTAGAGCACTCACTGATGTTTAAAGAAATGCTTTGGCTAAAATCTGTAATTGGGTCGACATCAAGACGATGAAATAACTCCAGGCTCAGATTCTCTCCGCCTATACGTGTGAAGTATATTTTCTTCATATTAGCACGTTCATTTAAATTACAGTCTTGTGTCAAGTGCAGTGCAATAACTGGAAGTCGGTACATGAGGTAAAGATTTGTATGTACACCGGATGTACTTAATAAGTACAAACTATTTATTAAGAAGGTCTGTTTGAAACAGTTTATTATTATCGTCTTTCACTTTAGGATTTACAAATTCTTCAATTTCACCCCTGCTTCCTAAATCTTTACTGTGATACTGACACAGTGACTCTTTACTCAGTTTGCATTCAGTCTTCATTCTGGAGTCTAAAGAGTTTTTGGCATGTGCTTGGAGTATGTAAATGCTAGAACAATAACTTTGTTTTAAATAGTGAGATGCAATTTACATGTTAATGTATGTAAACATAAACATTTTGCGACATAAGAACTTTCTGGTATGTCAGTTACAAATCTCTTTCAAGACTGCAATGTAGATTAAAAAAAAAAAAACATCCGTACTATAATCAATCTATGTCTATGTGCTACTGTTTACTACATAAAAGTGAAAGTGACAGTGATGATGTCATGGTCACCTGGTAAAAATGAGTCTCCTTCGGTGCGGTTTAGAAAAGCTCAGGGGTTTCAGCAATGTTACTCCTATTCTTCATGATTGGTGAGTTAAAGTCAACTTATTGATCTAAAATAGTTAGTGCTATAAAATATATTAAGGCATTTAGATTACACCAACATTCATATAACTAAATTCGACAGGACAATTATGTATTGGCACAATAGATTTTGATTGTCTATTAGAAGAAGTTGATTGTGTGTTTCTCATCAGTTATTATTATTTCTCAAAAAAGCATTTTCATGTGCTTTGGGCACATATTCTCAGACAGTTATGTAAAATTTTAATAGTTTTCATTTGTAAATTAATATTATGTATCTGCAAATAAAAGACATACTGAAATTATTTTATATATTATGTAGTCTGCCTTGCCCTTTTCCTACTTTAACTTTCAGATTTTACTACCACTGAAACTACTGCCACTTTACTCCTACACTCAAAGCATAACTCCCAAAACTACAAATGACTTCATAGAAAAAGTTCACTTTTTTCTTGCTCAACCCTTTATTCACTCAATAAAGTATATATGTAACAATGTGCATGCTGTAATTAATATGTATTAAGCAAGATACTCTGACTGACTGAAACTGCCACTGAAGTGATACTGTTATCCTCCAAACAGCAAGGTCCACACAACATGCACTGTCTGTTTCTATTAACAGATTATTGTGATCTTTCATTTTTAAAAGATAATTCAATTTCACTCAGACTTTCTGCATCTTTGTCATGACACACAGCGACATATTACTCAGTTTGCTTGATAGTTGTTTTTCTCTGTAAATAAGTCACCATTCCGGTAGTCAAGAGGCATGTGTATTAAGCTTGGAGTAAGTTCATGTAATTTGTACTGCATGTATGTACTAACATACCACAAAAGGAATTTCTTTTAAAATGTTGAAATCAACCTGTTTGCTATGAGAGATGCAATTTACCAACTCTATGTACTGTATTGTCTGTAAAAAGGTATATTTTCTATTACAAAAGCACTTAATTCTGATATGTCAGCTGACTTGTCTGAATCAATACTGCATTGTAGATTAAAATCAACCCAGAACTGTAACCTATACTTTTGATGATGTCACTGTGACCTGATTGGCTAAAAACGAGTCTCTTTCTATGTTGGTTAGAGTGCTAATGGGTCAGCTCAACATATTCAGCTCTGCATGTCTCAGCAATGGGGCTCCTGCTACTTTTGATTGGTGAGTCAAAGCCCATTTGTAATACAAGTAACATAGAACAAGTTTTTAAGAATTAAATGGGTAATACAAAGATGCATAGGCCTGATTTGTTTTGGTGTTCAGTTTTGTATTTAATGTATTGTATTGTATTGAGTCATATCATTGAATTTAACAACAAAGGATATATTAATACAAAATCCATTTTAAATTAACTGTGCGTTTCTGATTGATTTTCATATTTTCACAATAAAGCATTTACATGTGCTTTGGGGACATGTTCTCAGACAGGTATGTGAGATTTCTGTAGGTTTACAGATTCATATTATTTTATTTGTAACTCCATATTACATCAAAACAAATTTGCAAATTATGAATACACTTCATTTATTTGTAAATTACAGCTTAATTTTATCATGTGCTTTGGAGATAGATTCTCAGATAGATATGTGAAATATCTGATCCTCTAATTCATGTGATTGAATTGTAATTACTGTGTTATGAATCCCTATTCATCTTACAAGCAAATATTTATAAATCATGGATAAACTTAATTTACAGTACATATGATGTATTATGCATAACCTGGAATTTCAGATTTCTCTCCTGCTGAGATCTTTACAAGTGCAGCTGAAGTATTAGAGGGGAACACCTTGGACCTGAGGTGTGCCATTTTCCATAAAAATGAAAACCATAGGGGTGAGCTACACATGTATCTCTGCAAAAATGGAGTTGGAATCAGGATGGAAATACTAACAGCTGAAAAAGAGAAAACATTTAAGCTTCAAGATGTCAAGAAAGAAGACACTGGGAATTACAGTTGTGTGTACTCAGTACACAGACCTGAAGCTCACACAGTGACTGCTGTTGGCCAAAATTACATCTTCATCCAAGTCAAAGGTAACACGGCATTTTCATGTTTGGTGTGCACATACACCATTTCCAGGAAAAGTATTCAAAAGAACAACTAATACAAGGATGCTCATTGGAACAAGTTAGTTTTTCTTATCTGTTTTAGACCTTAGTGTTTCTCTTGTATGTTTTAGACTTCGGCATGGCCCATATTTTTGTGGATGGAACTAAAGGAAGCAACATATCTGAAGGAAACATTGTACCTGAAGGAAGCGATATACGTTTGAAATGTACTGCTTTCAAGGCCAAAACACAGAAACTTTTGCACATGTACCTTTGCAAGAATGGAAATGTAATCAGTATGAAGATAACCCAGGGAGAGGAAGCTCATTTTACTCTCCAAAATGTCCAAAGAGAAGATTCAGGGAACTACAGTTGTGTATACTCCATAAAGAAGAGTTACGTCCGTAATGTGACATCGACAAATGAAAACTCAATCATCATTCAAGTCACAGGTAGTGACATACAGTCCAAAATCATCCAGCTTGCTATTGAAAATCATGGTATAATTTTATATTATACAACAGTTAAGTGCAGTCGAACAGTTTTTCAATTTCTGATTAGACAAGACGCATTCTATGTGTCACAAATTGTATTTTGCTCTTCACTCCAGAGAAAATGTCTTAATGGAGCTTTAACATGTGACATACAGACATGCAAGGAGGTGTGTCCACAAGCACACTCTTCCTGATATATTCTTTTTACTTTTTATTGCTGCAACAGTTTTTCTAAAACCTGTTTTCTAAACCATGTTAAATGCTTAAATTTGCTTGCATTGACATGCAGTGATAAATTCTCACCACTGCAACTTTTCTCTCCAACAGTTCTGTTTCATTGTGTTTATTTGGTGTAAATTTGGCTTACAAGAGAAATCTTGTGTGAATCAATCCATATCCCAGTTGTTCCAGGTCACTGAATGCTGTCAGTAGGAAGATGAATGTGAAAACTTCTGAAGCAGTAGCTAACACTAGCTGAACTGGAAACAGTAACTTACATTCAGTTGCATTCACACTATGCCCAATTCAGTTAAACTTAGCCACCATTTAGTTATTCAGTTCATGTTGTTCATGTTCTTTTCTATACTGACAGCATTTGGTGAACCAGATCTGTGGAATTTTATATAATGTGGAGATGGAGGCATTGTGTAGAGTTACAATAATCAAATTAGATTAAAAGGTAGAAAACTTAACAGAACAGCCTAAAAAGCCCTCAGGTTCCCGGTATGATGTATTATCAGTATTATGAAGAATAATAATAAACTACAAAAGTTAGTTAAACAATACACCAAGGAAAACATACAAAATAAAAATACTGTATTCTGTATCTGCATATTGTGTATTAGGTAAAATTGATTTCTAATTACTCTGAGGGACAAATTCTATAGTGTTGCAATTAAGGTATAAATACCTCATAACTTAGTTTGGGTAGTTTTGTTTGTTTAGGTTTACCACACTCTTCAGAGAAGGGAGAAACACCCACTGATGGTTCTCCTCAGATGTTAATGCTGATTATTGCTGCTATTTTGCTTTTTTTATTTGGAGCAACATCTTACCTGTTCATAAGTTCTCTCAAAAAATGTAAGTAATTGATTAATACATTACATTCACTGCTGTTGTATCTGATTTACTTTCCCAAATGAAATGATGAAAACTGAAAAACGGAATAGTAGGCTGTGGGAGAGTGACAGGTATACATTGATTGAGAATTGTTCTTCTGTGTAGGCATCTGGTCCCTCACACTACATACACCATCCCCCTACAGACACTTTTTTTTTCTTTCACTTTCTCCCTCTCTCTCTTTTACCAGGTTTATCTAGGTCTTATACCAGGTATGTATATAGGTTTATTGCCAAATGTGCAGTGGTAATAATATATTCACTCATCACTGCATTACATCCCTATTATTGCAATATGAGACACTGTAATTCTGGCTGTGTTTCCTTTTATCCTGTTTCCTCTGCACTCTTACAGTCAAGCAGAAGACCCAGATGCTTTGATCTACAGTGAAGCAATACTTTTACAAAGTACTTTCTTTATAGTATTTCTATTATCTATTTCACAATTTCCTTGGACCCAGGACAACAACTAATAAGTTCTTACTAAGTACTAATAAGTTCTCTGACAGCTAACTGAATTCATGTTCAAATATATTATGTTTTACATTTTTTTCTGTGTAGGAAAAGGGGAGCCTGGACAATGTAAGAGGTACATATCTATGTTATACCTGAGAACCAGAACCTCATCAAACTTGTTCTGCATGTCTTTTTTTGCAAGTAATCGATGGCCCACTTTACAGTTACAGACAGTTCAAAGCAAATCCTGAATGTCCTATTTCTTCAAATAGCCATAAGGAATGTTAAAACAGATACCCTGTGGGAATGGCTATGACAGTAATAATCAAACTCTCCTGAAACAACCTATAGAATATTTTCATTTGTTTTTCTTTGACTACATCTCTATCCCTGTCAGTGTCTCCACCTCAGTCTATAGAATATGGTTTTTCATTAGTTTTTCTTTTCCTACGTCTCTATCCCTGTCTCCAGCTCACTCTTCTCCACCCTCTACTCTATTGTTAAAGCATATGCATAGCGTATATTGAACTGTTTATATAATATGCATAGAAATGAGTTCGATAGAGGAAAATCTGTTTAATGGATAACCTTAATTATGGCCCTTTGAAAGGACAGATTAACAGTAGCTGGGATTCAGTTGAACTTATTTGCGTATCTTATGTGTATTAGCCATCAAGGGATGTGTTTTAACCAGCTGTTTGATCAAGACTTAACGTTGTCAGGACAACATTTATGGGTAGAAACAAGGAAAATGTAAATTTATTCAGATTAAACTGTTTCCATCAACTTTAATTAAATGATGCCTTATTAGTGTCAAGAGTTAATCCACCCCCTAACATGAATTTATATTCACATTAGGAGATGTGAATTGCAAGTTTTTCTGTTAATGTTAATGTTTTGTTAAGAAATGAACATGCTGGTCATGCTGATGTGACCAGCTAGTGAAACTGGACATAGCCTAAGGTGGCATAGGCAATAAAACAAGCTAAACCATCAAAAAGGATGCAGTAGAGCCCATTGCTTCTCCTTGTCTCACATTTGCCCCTTTCCTCCAGTGATACTATGGAAACACAACAGACAGATGTGATCTACAGTCAACCAGCACGTATGAAAGGTGTGGGGAGGTATATTGTATATCAAACAACTTTATGTGGATTCATGTTTCACAGAAAGAATTACAATGTTTATGTCTTATTCACAGCTAAAAGAAAATCTCGAACCAGGTATGTGTATTTGTGTTATCACTTTATGCAGATTTGTGTCATTTCAAAACACAAAAGCAAAACAAACCAAATATTTTATAACATCCTTACATTCATTTTGATGGCACAACATCATACCAAATAGTTTGGTTTTCCACTTTTTTTTGCTTTGCCTATTTGCTTACCTACGGAACTCCCTTGGAAACCAAAAACATATGTACTTTTGCAAGATCTCACAAAACAATTGCAAGATTTTTTTAATATAAATTCATGGTCCACACTGGGCTCCATTCTACCCGTTGAATACTGGCATGCAGTTCTGTGAATTGCAGAGCAGCTGTCTTTCCGTTAACTACAGCCTACTTCCAGTATAAGCTATTTATATTCCTAGGCTCCAGTTCCTAAATTTAATAATTTAAAAAACATATCATTTTGATGTCTGCACAGACCTGCTCGCATAGGCTATTTTTAGGCCATTTAGGCTATAGGTCTGAACCCACTGTGTGGCATTGGAGAAATTGGAGATGTAAAGTTGAATTGTTTGATTGTTTTTCATTAGTTTTTCTTTTCCTACGTCTCTATCCCTGTCTCCACCTCACTCTTCTCCACCCTCTACTCTATTGTTAAAGCATATGCATAGCGTATATTGAACTGTTTATATAATGTGCATAGAACTGAGTTCGATAGAGGAAAATCTGTTTAATGGATAACCTTAATTATGGCCCTTTGAAAGGACAGATTAACAGTAGCTGGGATTCAGTTGAACTTATTTGCGTATCTTATGTGTATTAGCCATCAAGGGATGTGTTTTAACCAGCTGTTTGATCAAGACTTAACGTTGTCAGGACAACATTTATGGGTAGAAACAAGGAAAATGTAAATTTATTCAGATTAAACTGTTTCCATCAACTTTAATTAAATGATGCCTTATTAGTGTCAAGAGTTAATCCACCCCCTAACATGAATTTATATTCACATTAGGAGATGTGAATTGCAAGTTTTTCTGTTAATGTTAATGTTTTGTTAAGAAATGAACATGCTGGTCATGCTGATGTGACCAGCTAGTGAAACTGGACATAGCTGTTTAAGGTGGCACAGGCAATAAAACAAGCTAAACCATCAAAAAGGATGCAGTAGAGCCCATTGCTTCTCCTTGTCTCACATTTGCCCCTTTCCTCCAGTGATACTATGGAAACACAACAGACAGATGTGATCTACAGTCAACCAGCACGTATGAAAGGTGTGGGGAGGTATATTGTATATCAAACAACTTTATGTGGATTCATGTTTCACAGAAAGAATTACAATGTTTATGTCTTATTCACAGCTAAAAGAAAATCTCGAACCAGGTATGTGTATTTGTATTATCACTTTATGCAGATTTGTGTCATTTCAAAACACAAAAGCAAAACAAACCAAATATTTTATAACATCCTTACATTCATTTTGATGGCACAACATCATACCAAATAGTTTGGTTTTCCACTTTTTTTTGCTTTGCCTATTTGCTTACCTACGGAACTCCCTTGGAAACCAAAAACATATGTACTTTTGCAAGATCTCACAAAAAAAATTGCAAGATTTTTTTAATATAAATTCATGGTCCACACTGGGCTCCATTCTACCCGTTGAATACTGGCATGCAGTTCTGTGAATTGCAGAGCAGCTGTCTTTCCGTTAACTACAGCCTACTTCCAGTATAAGCTATTTATATTCCTAGGCTCCAGTTCCTAAATTTAATAATTTAAAAAACATATCATTTTGATATCTGCACAGACCTGCTCGCATAGGCTGTTTTTAGGCCATTTAGGCTATAGGTCTGAACCCACTGTGTGGCATTGGAGAAATTTGAGATGTAAAGTTGAATTGTTTGATTAGGCCAATAGCCTATTTTTTGACTTAGACTGATAGAGAATTCAACTCCCGGCATTGGGTTGAGTTTGTCATTGTTACAAGTGTCAGGAAAACCTATGATGTGCCCAAGGCATTCTCATTTTAGTTAGGTCTACATACAGTAAAAAAGTGATCTAAGATATTAGCCAAACACACGAAGGGAGTAGAGAGCCCATGAGGTGGGCTTTACTTGGATAAAATAGTTGAAACGTCCCCAGATTTAAATGACTTTGGCCTACCAGTTTCCAGAGAGGTTGCAGATTGAAAGTTTTACCTTCACAATATGTTGTAGAATCAGGACAAATATAGCTATATTGTTCAGCATAATAAAGTAGGACTATAGCTTATCAGTCTGAGCACTTATTTATTTAAACACTTTATAGAGGCCTCAATCAAGGGTGGATTGAAATTTAGGCTATAGCGAAATTTGTGTATGTATTGGTCATAACAAGCCTACTTAATATGGTAGTTGTTAAAAAATAGGTTTAAAAATAGATTTGATCTAAAAAAAGAAAAAAAGAGAAAAACACAAACAATGAAATGAACAAGTCACTTTATTTCTGTAAATTCAAATTAAATTGCCACCACATGATTAAAGACATTTGCGAGCTGGTTTGTGCAGACATACATCAAAAAGACCATAGTCATCATTTTGTTTTAAGGGGTTTAAATTGAGAAGCACACCATAATGTAGTAGGTTAGCCATATCAGAAATGTGATCGATAAGTTTAAAAAATCAGATGATGGTCTTCGCAAACCACTGCAACCAAGGGTAAACAAAACGTGACTGCTCCTCATTAACATTGCACCTTCTTAAATTATGACCCTCTGCCACAGCACAGCAGAAACTCAACACACTGTAGCCTAGCCTACAGCAGCACAAAAGAAGAGCAGTCGACATGGCATGCAACACTTGGAAGCACCTATACATACAGTATATCAAAGCAAAAACTTTTGCTTTAAAATGAAATATAGGCTGCAAAACTTTTGCGTGATCTCGCAAAACTACACCAAAAAAGAAAAACTCACCTCCTGTGTTCTTTAGGGGATTTAGTTCTCAACAGACTACTTTGAAGCAGCAAGAAACACTATGACTTTCTCTCTCCCTTATTCCTGACTCCCCTTTTTTACCCGTCCTCCAGTGAGACAAAGGAAACTCAGCAGACAGATGTGATCTACAGTCTAATCACAAAGAATCAAGGTGTGTTCCCTATTAGATTTTCTTAGGGCTTTACAACAGGCTCTTCACAGAATAACATAATGATTGTATTTCATACACAGGTAAAAGGGAACCCCAAACTTGTACCAGGTATGTGTATTTGTGTAGTCCACAGAACTAGCTGTGATCCTTCAATTTAAAATAGATTGACAGATGGATATCAGGCAAAATGGAGTTTTTTATATTTCTACTTTCTTGACTCAGACCAGCGTATTATTCTAGCAATGACTGGAATGTGTGGTGTTCTTTTGTGTCTGTAGCCCAGAAGAGGCAGAGTACTCCAGCATTCATTTCAAAGGTATGCACATGTCCCTCTGAGTTTTTTGGGGGAAAAGTTGGTCTGTGCTGATCATTTGTTTTGCTGTTCTTTTTATTGATGTGACAGTGGAGATAAATCTACCTCCACTTGGGCATTGAAAATCTGTAGAATGAAATGTAGGCAACATACACTCTCCAAAAATGGCAAGTATTGTATACAAGAAGTATAATGGTCATATATTTTTCTGTCCTTTTTTAATGGCTCTACTGACTGACTCCAGACATAGGGCCCTGATTGACAGGACAAGCAAAGTGCAGAATCAGTAAATGAGATCATGCTCATGGTATTAAATCAGTAAACAGATTTTACTCAGTTATTACACTATTATTCCTTAGAGAAATTAAAAAAAAAGAAAAAAGAGTCGTCTTAAAGGAAAAGTCCAAGGCAAATCAACCAATAACCCTGTTGTTCAAGGTAACTGTGTGCTGTCAGTAGGGAGAAGCATGAGAAAATTTGGTACAAAACAGGCCCGAATTTCCAAACCAGTGGTTAATGCTAATGGAATGGGGCAAGGAAAATGAAACTGAAACAGAATTTTCCCAGCTCTTATCACATAGTATCAGCTGCCGTTATGCTATTCGCTCTATGTTGTACCAAATTGTTCCTACACCGATTGCACTCAGTGATCTTAAACAACAGGGCTATGGTTTCATTATCACTGATATCTGATATCACTGGACAACTGAGTAACCTAAATGCCCATAATGAGTTGTATCACATGGGATCAGTAATGTGAGCAAAGAAAATACATAGACTGAGGGGCCCCTGTGGCTCAGAACCCCTTGATAATGACCTACAATGATATTACCTTTTACACAAATAGTATGAAACCACAAGCACCTCATAGACATAGACAGTAAGAGATCACAGAGATCACACCATCAACATCTATGGGAATCACACAGTCTCTTTTTTGCAGAATCTACACTAAGGCTACTTAATATGCTAGTTTTTAAACCTGTTTGTCGTAAGGCATAATGTATTGCCCGTGCTAGTCAATATAGGAAAAATCCAGACAGGGTAGTGGTTAAGGAACCTGGATAGTGTGCAAGTAGCAACAGTTGTGGGTGCGAATCCCAGCTTCCACCGTTGTGCCCTTGAGCAAGGCACTTAACCCTAAGTTGCTCTAGAGGAGACTGGCCCTGAACAATTGATAGTTGACAAGTTGTAAGTGGCTTTGGATAAAAGCGTCTGCTAAATGCATAACTGTAAATGTAGGGAAAAGACAAAACTGCTTAAGGCATCTTCAAGTACTGATTTAGATGGATAGCACCAACCAATGGCATGAAAAACATAGCAAAGCATATGTTTATGAGTCTGTGGCCATCTGTAAGACAGTGCTGATAACCCATTGCTGACTGTTGCACTTTGCACAGATAAGAAGAGAAAACATGAAGACCCTTCACTTCACCAGGATCCTGTGTTTGGAGAAATTATGGCAGGAAATCATGGCTTATAAATTTCATTCTCCATAATATCAGCTATAATAGTCAGTGCCTCCTGCTCATACAGAATAAGAATATGTGCCATGTACGTATACTCCAGCATTTCCTCTCTTATTTGGTCCTATACGTTGGAATTAAGACTTTTTGTCTATTTTGACTATTTTGACTATGTCTAAATAAACATTTTGGGGATTTTGTCAATTTCTGGTATTTGTCTGTGTTTTAAGAAATTTCAGATGCTTCTTCTTCTAAAACATGACAGTACAAGGCTTAGCTTACATTACAGACAATGTGCAGAGCAAAGTTGCTTTAAAATGATTAACTTTGAGGTCATTTCTTCTGCTATAGGCCAATCACAGAGGATAGAGGTATTTTCTGATGTCTGAAGCATCATGTTGGTAGACCTGTGAGTCTGTACATCACAACATGGTGCATCACAAGCCCACATATTAGTTTTACACTGTAAATCAGCATCTCTTCTCCTCTTTGGGGCCACCATAAGGGATTTCAGTGGGCAATCCCTCTGTGAGACAGGCCATAGGAAGCCTATTTGTGACCCACTGTCGGTTATCGCCCATGCAGTTCATGGTACCCAGTAAACAGGCTTCTTTGGGGCCTGTGTGCAACTGGGCATGCACAAACTTTTAGTCCTTTTGATCTAGCAGTAACCATTTTGCTGCAGGTATCATAGTAACGTTGTGAGTAACTGTAATTGTAATTTTATGATGTACATGTTACTGCACATACTTGTCATGTGTGTCTGGATGACTGATGATGACAAGGATGTTTAGAATGGCAGAAAACAGGACATAGAACTGTGCATCTAGACCAAATGCGTCTTTTGCCACTCACAGTAAGAAGACCACACAGATCTAAGTGTGTGCACATTGCATTCTGGTTGATACAAACCACTAATACAGGCTCTCATCTATGCGTAGAGTAGAAAGCGTACACTGTGTCTACATGTCTGCATTCTACATTATGCGTCTAACCACAGCTGTGTCAGGTTGCAGTTGTCTGTTTCCTTCTGAAGCACGTGTCTATTCTAGTTGCTCATTGTCTGCTTGTACTAGCTATACACAGGCTCGGTTTAGCACATTTCCAACCACATGTTCAATTATGTCCTGCCATGCAGACCAGTCACACAGCTGCCCGTCACACAATTATATCACACAGCACAAAAAACACTTTATTTAAATATGGACAGAACACACACTCTGATCATCTTCACCCACATAGGCAGGGCAAGGCACATTTATTTGTATAGCCTACTTCATACACAAAACCAATGTGGTTTACACAGGATAAAAAGTGAGAGACAACATTAAAATAATAAGTGAAATTAAAACATCAGGGTTAGATTACAAAGCTAAGAGCTGATACAATAAGCACAATTAATACATGATAACAAACAAATAAATAAACATAAAACATCAGTGTATCGCACAGATTAATTTAAAGCGTCATCAAATAATTTGGTTTTTAATCTTGAATTAAAAGTGGAAACAGTGGAATTTCTTGAGCTGCACAGGAGCAGCAAGCTGGAGCACCGTATCTGCACCATAGGACTGTACTAGAGCTTTGTTTTGGGATCTGAGAGTCCTTGTTGGGTTATATTGCACAAGCATGTCTGATAGTTTGTGTTAACACCCTTGATGATGCATTTTGTGTCATTTGGAGCTTACTATGCTTATACTAGGGTGTGTCTATGGGGGAGTTCAGAAAAAAAATCTCAAAAGATTATTGAATACTGACCAAGAGAGAGCAACATAATACGTTACCAGCAAACGTGAATAATTCCACTCTGCATAAGTGGGAGTGTCACATAACGTCAATATACTTTCCAATGATCTTCTGTATCGGTGTATGAGGGCTCAACTGTGGTCTGCATAAAGGGGATTTTCCCCCTCCCCCTTGCGAAAATAGAACATGGAACTTAACGGATATTTGTGTCTCTCACTCCGCTTTAACCCCTTTACCCTAGTGTCATTGCATGTCAGCATATGTTACTCAAAACCAATTTTAGGTGTGTATCTTTAGGATAGTTCAGTTTTCCATTTTGTTTCAGTAGAGATGGAGACACTCTAACACATGTCTAACCAACCATACAGGGTTTGGCCACATATTGCTACATAAGGTAGGCCTAATGCATACTTAAGGCCTAGTGTATGCAAAGAATGTCTCCATCTAGTGGTGATGTTCAGGTTTGACAAATTCTTCAGAATGATGTTATGTCTGATGACACAGTTGGAGTCATGATGGGCTATTTATCTAATTAGCCGTTTGCAGTTTGTGCTATTCCAGCCTACTTAAGCAGTAAGTACTCTGTAATTTATCTCTTGGTACAGGAACAACATGTTAGCTCATACTCACTATAGTGACTGGTGTCTAAAATCTTCAGCCAGACCCTGAAATTCAGGTTACCCAGGTGCTTTGCCACCTCAGTCAGGCCTCCTGAAATGGTCTCAGGCTCCTTCACCCTGCATTGGGCTCTGTAAAAGCAGTGGGTCTGTGGAACTGTGGATACGTTCATTATCTCCCCATAATATCCTTGAAGCCCTGTAATCAACAACCATGATGTGTGAGATGAGGCCTAATACAATAGGATATAATAGGACAGTAAAGAGAGACAGGAAGTGAGTGTAAAAAGAGATGGGATGTAACATAAATGCCATTTCCCAAAAATGATACAAAGTGGAATAACCCTCACAACCTACTATTGCTACATCTACATTTTTGATCATGTAATTGGAGTCATACTGATTGTGGAAAGACATGCCTACCCATTTGGTGGCCTCTCAAAGTACTCTCAAAGCAGATAGCTTGTCTATCATGAGATTTAACATTCATGTTCTGACTCAGCAGAACTGTTCACAATTTAGAACTATACTAGGAAGATGTAAAGTCTGGTAGGGTTTCCCATACCCAAAATGCCTGTGGATGCAACTGGATAATGCAACGACCAATCAGAGCAAAGAACAAGCAAAACAGCAACGGTAGATGTAAGTTTGAACATCCCTTAACTGACACAGCAGCTAAAGTCTGACTTTTTCCCAAAACTCACCAAGCACCATCGCATCGTGAAAGTTTTTACAACATTGGTGTGTACCTCCTTTGTTCCTACTACCATGTTTCCGGCAAATTAAGGATAAGACTAGACAAGATTCAATTAATTCATAAGTCAAAGGTGGCCTAGTCCAGCTTCACGTTCATGGGGAAACATGAGCGATATTAATGACAACCAATTAATTTTGTGTCCTATCTAGATACAAAAAACAAATAGCTTCAATATGATAGCAAGGAGGGTGTCTAGGGAGTTGAGGCCATGAACTTCAAAATGTAAAGTTCAGACAGTTGCGTAGTTTTTTTTTTTTTTTAATCCAGGTAGGTGTGATTTCTGCAGACTATCAAGAATATTTATAATTTATCCTGTTAAAAACAATACAAGGAAGACAATTACTTTTTATTGCCAATGTCACCTTGGTGGTATTTCCTCCAGTGCATATTAGGCTTTAGTGCATAAAGTGGGCCTATCCTTCAAAGACAATACAAGTATGTCTGAGGTGCAGAAATGGAAAGGGACACAGCATTGTGCCTTGTGTACACCTGTTCCATATGTTAGATCATCTCTGAAACTGAATGTCAATTCTGTAAATTATTAATTATCACTCCCTCCCGATCACAATCCATACTCTGTTACACAGGAGGGAGAGGGTGACACACAGACACTTGTGTGCATAAACACACACAGTGCCAGTTTCGAACCAGCGAGCCTCCCACTCACAGTTTTTGACACACCCGATTTATTTACTTACACAAAAAATTCAAAGCAATTAGCCTCACCTACAACAACAAACAACATTAATTAGGGAAATATCACGTCATTGGCCCATTGGCCAAGTCATGCTCAACACTAAAGTTTCAGCACTTATAACTTCTTATAGCAATCTGATTGTTTCCTAAAGCTGACACATCTCCAGGACGTTCTATGCCCTCTGTCAACTGCAGTTTCCATCAAGATACTAGCTTGCAACATCAGGTCAAGAGGTGAAATTAGAGCCATACAACTTTACAACCGTGCTTGCAAATGTTCATCTGAACCATGGCTTTGAGAAACACCTGTGTCGCTGAACTGTGCATGTTAGTTGCTAACTTAGTGTGCTACTATGGTTTTGGGAAACACACACCTTGTCATTCCCTAGGCTGGTTATAAAACGTGTCAAGAACGAAGACTTTGGGAATTACAGTTGTATGTGCTCAACAGGTAGACATACAGAAAATTCTGTGACTGGTGTTGGCCAAAATACCGCATTCATCGAAATTAAGGTAGTGTGCCATTTTAATTACTGGGTGTGAGGAAAGACTCTATCAACACATCCTATGACCCCTTTGCAAATTTACAGGACTTGCAGGGTGCCTCTGTCGCCTTGCTGCAGAAGGAAACCAAAAGTAATATAAATGAAATTGTGTTCATTACCTTGTCAGTCAACATAACTCAAAATTTATCATCACTCATTCCTATACTTTGATTTTCAAACAAATCCACATATACTGGTGAGAATTTAAGACTTTGGTGTACATTACAAAAATAAAAGTCGACTGTAGGGGAAGTACCTTATAGGTACAATTAAAAAATCGCATACTTCCCTGGTATCTCAGAAAACTGTTAAAAAAATGTATGTCAAAGAAAAAGCAGGATTGTTATCAACTCATGCAAAGATGCAATGTTAGTCTTATGTTTTTAGACGTTGAGGTGGCCAATATTTTTGTGAGACGCACTCACATGTTGTGGGTGATGACGTGAACCTAATATGTGCAGTTTCTCAGAAACCGTTGTACGTGCACCTTTGCAAAAATGGAACTGGAGTCAAGTTGAAGCAAGCCCAGGCCAGAGAGGAAGTACATTTCACGTTCAACCAAGTCAGGTGAGAAGACTCAACTACAGCTGTGTGTACTCAACCAAGGAACAGCATCCTGGCAACATCAGTTTGTCGCATGAAATCTACACCATCATCCAAGTTGCAGGTAATATCATACGTGACTTAGTGGAGTAACATGCGAACAAACAATCCAGTTTCAGTCTGCTTAGTCTTTGATAGTAATTATAAATTGTGTAATTCAAGTAAAATCCAAACATGACTCATGAACAAAGATGTGTCATGAAATGCTAAGCAGATTTGTGGAAATTTGCTTAACATGTAAACTGAAAGTCTAAACCTGGGTAAAAGAAGACATGCCGCTGGCGAATTTGAGGTTTCTGCTGCAGCGGGTCTAGCAATGAAGCTCATTTTTGAATCACTAAAATTGCTGAAATCCATTATCTCTGATCTCCATCCAACATGGAGACAAGTGTGGTTATGGTATATAAGGTTTCCATTCATTTTTCCATAGACATTTTGAAAAGCCCAGTTCTAAAGCATTTTAAGACTCAACTCTAACCAGCTATATCATACGTGATTTAGTGGAGTTACGTGCAAACAAACAATCCAGTTTCAGTCAACATATCTTCATGTTATTCATGTTATTCAATATATATATATATTCCTGCCGTTTTCCTTTGTCTGCTGGGACCAATTTCTTACGCATGCTGATTTTCGCTCAAAAAATGCAAGTTGTTTGATTCAGGGTAAGAGACCTGCCAACTGTTATTACTTGATCAATTTTAGAGATCGTAAAGGTTGTAAAGTTGTTATTCTGTACAAGTACCAAGTGACAACCAAAATTGTGTGTGTGTGTGTGTGTGTGCAAAACATTGTGTGTCAATTGTTTCATTCCTGTCTCTAACTTTTTCACCTTTTTAAAGAACAGCTTTGCCAAATGCACAGCGGTAAGTAAATACTGACTAAATTACCACTGCAGTTAAACATTTGTATGCTTACTACATGAGGCAATGAAACAGACACTGTATTTCCAACCACTGTCCATGTATTTTCTTTCATTCTCTGTTGCATTTTCCATTCCCCCAGTCAAACAGAGGCAACTCAAGACTCAAGTCTGGTGTACAGTGAAGTGAGATTGAGAGGTGAGTGAATAGATCTATATTTTGCACTAAACACACTACTGGTAGGCTAGGTCATCATGAGTTAATGTTTTTTGTTCATGCTTTGTGTTTGTTGATGTTTTACTAAATAACATGTATTGCTTATGTGCCATTGACAGGTAAAAGTGATCGTAAACTTCATACACTTCACAGGTATGTGTTTTTACACAACTGCCATATATATATTTTTTTCTATTTCTTAGACAGATACAGGTGAAATGTTATAATAATATTGTGATAGATTCCTCACACTTAATTTGATATGGTTCTTTGAGAGGTAGATTTTTTATCTCATTTTTGACAAAAGGCCATAGCATGTTGAGCCTATTTTTTCTTATGGCAGACATATACATAGTCTACTACACTATAAAGACCTCTTCTGGTCATCCAGGCAGGAGTTAATTTTGGATGTAGATGAGGGCAAACTTCCTGGAATTATGCAATTATTATGTTGTTGACACCCCTTTTCAGGGTAAGGAAAATAGAAGCATGCCTTTCGTTTGAATGGAAATGAATCCTATATTAAATCAGTAGTAACACTGGTTGACAATGACATGCTAATGGTGTCCCCCTATATGTCTGTATAGTCCAGTAGCAATCGAGTACGCAGACATTACTTACAAAGGTATGTGTTCCTGTCTACTTTGAAGACATTTGTGAATTATTATGAATTGCTGTGATAGTGTTCTACATGGATCTGTCCTTGTTTTTATAAGTGCCTCTAGTATATGTATCTTCCATATGCTCCTTCACCATTTACACTGTATGGGAAACTGAATAACTATGCAAACCAGCAGCACTGAGCAGATTACAAATAATTCTGTTGTCATCTTTAAGACAGTGTTAACTAACTGTTGTCGCCCTTCTACAGACAAGAAGTAATGACATGTACGCCCTCCTTTTGAGAATTATGTCTGCGATGAAACTGATCTAATCTGGTTCTGATCTGGATCTAATTCCACCTCATGGTGAAATCTCATTTAATCTGAATGCAGAAGAAACGAGTATACTATGTGTATCCCAACTTTAGTCATCTCATTTGCTCTTTAGGCTGCAATTATTTAATATTTTTGCATAAAAATCCTTTCTGTTGTTTTAGAGCACTCACTGATGTTTAAAGAAATGTTTTGGCTAAAATCTGTAATTGGGTCTTTTTTATTAGTACAAGACCATGAAATAACTTCAGGCTCAGATTCTCTCTGCCTATATGTGTGAAGTATATTTTCTTCATATTAGCACGTTCCTTTAAATTACAGTCTTGTGTCAAGTGCAGTGCAATAACTGGAAGTCGGTACATGAGGTAAAGATTTGTATGTACACCGGATGTACTTAATAAGTACAAACTGTATGTATTTATTAAGAAGGTCTGTTTGAAACAGTTTATTATTATCGTCTTTCACTTTAGGATTTACAAATTCTTCAATTTCACCCCTTTACTGTGATACTGACACTGACACTTTACTCAGTTTGCAACTGTAGTTAAAGTCTTCATTCTGTAGTCTAAAACAGATAGTTTTTGGCATGTGCTTGAAGCTTGGAGTATGTAAATGCTAGAACAATAACTTTGTTTTAAATTGTGAGATGCAATTTACATGTTAATGTATGTAAACATAAACATGTTGTGTCATAAGAACTTATTTCTAGTATGTCAGTTACAAATCTCACTCAAGACTGTAAAAAAAAAAAAAAAAAAAACATCCATACTGTAACCAATCTATGTCTTTCTGCTACTGTTCACTACATAAAAGTGACAGTGACAGTGATGATGTCATGGTCACCTGCTAAAAATGAGTCTCCTTCAGTGCTGTTTAGAAAAGCTCAGGGGTTTCAGCAATGGTAGTCCTATTCCTCATGAGTGGTGAGTTAAAGTCAACATCAACAATCAAAAGTCAACAATGATCTAGTTAATGCTATAAAAAATAAAAAAGGCATTTAGATTACAACTTAGTCATATAACTGAATTTGACAGGACAGTTATGTATTGGCACAATAGATTTTGATTGTGTATAAGAAGAAGTTGACTGTGGGTTTCTCATCAGTATGACAAGTATGTAAAATTTAAATAGTTTTACTATTCTTTTGTAAATTAACATTATATATCTTTAAATAAAGGACATATGGAAATTATTTTATATATTATGTAGTCTGCCTTTCCCTTTGCCTACTTTAACTTTCAGATTTTACTACCACTGAAACTACTGCCACTTTACTCCTACACTCAAAGCATAACTCCCAAAACTACAAATGACTTCATAGCAAAAGTTCACTTTTTTCTTGCTCAACCCTTTATTCACTCAATAAAGTATATATGTAACAATGTGCATGCTGTAATTAATTAATATGCATTAAGCAAGATACTCTCTGACTGACTGAAACTGCCACTGAAGTGATACTGTTATCCTCCAAACAGCAAGGTCCACACAACATGCACCGTCTCTTTCCACTTTCCACGCAATCACCCCCCCCCATGTATTCCATATGTGCTTGTGTGCTGAGGTGTTTTTTTTTGCCCCATTGGAGCATAGTCTAGCGATACCTTTTTTTCTCCTCCTCTCTCATGTTATGCTGTATTGTACCTTTCATCCCCCCTAATTTGGAACATGGGCGGTGCGGGCATCCGCAGCGACTTGCTCTCCCACCACAGGGGAGTGAGAAATGCAATTTCAATTCCTTTGTATGTCTTGTACATGTGAAGAAATTGACAATAAAATTTACACCATACCATACCAAAATGTATACCATACCATAACTCTCATATCCTTCCCTCCTTACACTGGCTTTCTATTAAAAGTCAAATTGTAAAATACTTCTCCTAGCCTATAAAGCCCTCTGTGTCCTTGCTTCAACATATGTTACAGACTTATTGCCCTTACTGCCCTGCTAGAATGCTGGTCAAAATCCACAATAGGAGGAAGAGCTTTTTGTTAGCGTGCACCTTGCTTGTGATCCCCGACCCCACATTCAAGAACTGAACACTCTCAACACCTTTAAGTTTAGATGTAGGACCTTCCTCCTTGGACATAATAAGCTGTAATTAATATATAAGTATCAAACAAGAAACTCTCTGACTGAAACTGTCATTGAAGTGATACTGTTGTCCTCCAAACAGCAAGGTCCACAGACTTCCTGTGTCTTTGTGATGAGATTCACACAACAACACATTATTCAGTTTGCTTGATAGTTGTGTTTTTCTGTAAAAACGTTGCCATTCTGGTAGCGTAAAACAGGCATGTATATTCAGCTTGGAGTAAGTTTATGTAAATACTAACATGCCACAAGAAGAATTTCTTTTAAAATGTTGAATTCTACCTGTTTGCTATGAGAGATGCAATTTACCAGCTCTATGTACTGTACTGTTTGTAGAAATGTATATTTTAACTACACACTTAATTCTGATATGTCAGCTGACTTGTCTGAATCAATACTGCATTGTAGATTAAAAACAACCCAGAACTGTAACCAAACTACTTGTTTATACTTTTGATGATGTCACTGTGACCTGATTGGCTAAAAACAAGTCTAGAGTGCTAATGGGTCAGCTCAACATATTCAGCTCTGCATGTCTCAGCAATGGGGCTCCTGCTGCTTCTGACTGGTGAGTCAAAGTCAATGTTTGATACAAGTCACCTAGAACAAGTTTTTAAGAATTAAGTATTTGGTTTGGTGTTCAGTTTTGTATGTCATGTATTTGAGTCATATCATTGGATTTAACAACAAAGGATATATTAATCCAATATACATTTTAAGTTAACTGTGCATTTCTGATTGGTTCTCATATTTTCCACAATAAAGCCTTTTCATGTGCTTTTGGGACATATTCTCAGACAGGTATGTGAGATTTCTGTAGGTTTACAGATTCATTGTATTTGTATTTGTACCTCCATATTATATTATCATAAATCATAAATATACTTTGTTTATTTGTAAATCACATCTTAACTTTATCATGTGCTTTGGAGACAGATTCTCAGATAGATATGTAAAATAGCTGATCCTCTAATTCATGTGATTGTAATTACTCTAATGAATCCCCATATTACCTACAATATTTATAAATCATGGATAAACTTAAATTACAGAGTAACACTTTAGATTAGGGTACTCATATTCATCATTTATTAGCAGCTTGTTAATAGTAGTTAATAGTACGTAATAGTTAATAGTAAACCATTAACTAGACTTTCTCCCATATAAACTCCAAATTACTGCTTATTCATAGTAAGTAAGATGCATATTCATTTTGATCTCAATATGCTTTGTTTAGTAAGGGGCTTGTAAGGTGGTAGTACAACAGGAACAGTTATTCTCAATCAAAAAGATGAAATTAGGACTTATTTGGACACTATTAGGTACATGTAGTTTTGGGTTTTCTTTTGATGAATAAGCCATCTTTTCTAAATATTACTGAAGGAGAATAACTGTTCCTGTTGTACTACAGCCTTATAAGTCCCATACTAACCAAGGCATATGAAGATCATAATTCATATGCAACAACTAACTTACTAACTAATACGAATAAACTGTAATTAGGAGTTTATATTGGAGAAATTCTTGGTTAATGGTCTATTATGGGTAGAATAAGGCAATGTAGAATAAGATATTAATAAGTGAATAGTAATGACTAACAAATGACTAACATGTTACTAATTTGCATGTTAATAAGATGCTAGTTAATGGTGTAGTATCTAGTTACAGTGCATATGATGTACTCTGCATAACCTGAAATTTCAGATTTTACTCCTGCTGAGATCTTTTCAAGTGCAGCTGAAGTATTAGAGGGGAACACCTTGGACCTGAGATGTGCCATTTTCCACAAAAATGAAACGCATAGGGGTGAGCTACACATGTATCTCTGCAAAAATGGAGTCGGAATCAGGATGGAAATACTAACAGACGAAAAAGAGAAAACGTTTAAGCTTCAAGATGTCAAGAAAGAAGACACTGGGAATTACAGTTGTGTGTACTCAGTATACAGCCCCCCAGCTCATACAGTGACTGCTGCTGGCCAAAATTACATCTTCATCCAAGTCAAAGGTAACATAGCATTTTCATGTTTGGTGTGCACATATACCATTTCCAGGAAAAGTGTTGAAAAAAATGCTGAAATGAATTCTCTAAAAGTTAGGGTAACACTTTATATTAGCATACACAGATCTGCCATTAACAAAGTTACCAAAGTTAAGCCATTACCAAAGTTAGTTTTTCTAATCTGTTTTAATCCTTGACATTTCTCTTGTATGTTTTAGACTTTGGCATGGCCCATATTTTTGTGAATGTATCTAGAGGAAGCGACAAACCTGAAGGAAACATTGTACCTAAAGGAAGCGACATACATTTGAAATGTGCTTCTTTCGAGGCCAAATCACAGAAACCTTTGCACATGTACCTTTGCAAGAATGGAATTGGAATCAGTATGGAGATAACTCAGGGAGAGGAAACTTGTTTTACTCTCAAAAATGTCAAAAGTGAAGATTCAGGGAACTACAGTTGTGTGTACTCCATAAAGAAGAATTACGTCCATAATGTGAAATCGACAAATGAAAACTCAATCATCATTCGAGTCACAGGTAAAGACATACAGTCCAAAATATATTCAGCATGCCATTGAAAGTCATGGTATAATTATACATTGTACAATAATTAGGTCCAGTCGAATAATTTATCAATTTCTGATTGGACGAGACACGTTCTATGCGTCACAAGGAGTGGGCTTTTACCACGGTGACCCTTTGCAGCTAGAAATCTCTCCGCATCGGGTTGATCAGAGTGAACATTCTGTTCAGTCAAAGCCAGAGAGTAATGGTTTTTATTGCATCACATTTTACTGTTCTCTCCAGAGAAAATGTCTTAATCGAGCTTTAACATGTGACATACAGACATGTAGGCATGTGCACAAACAGGAGGCATGTGCACAAACACATTATAGCCACTCTTCCTCATATATTTTTTTTACATATTTATATTTACACTTTTTCTAAAAACTGTAGAGTTCATACCAGTGTGAGAACAGGACCACAGTTTGCATTAACAACTCCTTGGTTACACCACTCGTAACATGTCATAAGTAATGTGAGGTAAAGGTGTTCTGAAACCTTGTAACTGCAATTTCACATGTTAAATGCTTAAATCTACTTGCATCGAAATTCAGTGATAATTTCAGTGATGATTTTCTTAGCACTGCAGCATGAAGGAACACTACCCTGCCAGTGTGACTGCGACAAATCATATCACATCGGCGACAAATCACATATCATATCGTATCATTCCTGCATAAATCAGTAAAACAGCAAAGTTTGTAAATATTAAAAAGGTGTTCTGTATATTTATTAAACCTTAGTTTTAATGGTTATGTTGAGGAGCTAATGTTTCTTTACTTCTTTCAGAGAGTATGTGGTGGTGGATGAAACTCCTGTATTCAGCTGGACTGGTCATAGCAGCTATTGCAATTCTGGTCCTTCGTCGTTTCTGGGACAGATAAGGTAACAGTGCAAATCAACACTCATTCCTGCATCTTTACATCATCATAAGCTTCAGAGTCAACAGGCAAATTCATATTCACGTGTGGAAATTATTTATTCTATCTGAAGTCATAAAAATAACAACATAAATGTTCAAAAATGTAATAATTTCCCTTCTTAGTTCATTGAGTGCCCAGTCCCAGGATGAACTCCCAGTTGTGCAATCCTGCACAAATATGTTTGAAAAACAGTGGAATTCAGTGATATATTTTCTAACACTTGTGGTGCTTGTATTATATCATGAAAATGTTATCCCAATTATAATAAAGAATATAGTAAGAAAAAAAACATAAGTAGTGTTGTGTCAGTGTTGATTTTTAACCAGTTCAGCACTAAAAGTTGATTCCCATGTGTCAGTACTGTGTCATTCAACATTCAAATGTAACTCATCTGTAATCATCAATTTACTCCATATTTGTGCTTTTCCCTGTTTTGTTTTTCATTCCTTTGTTTTTGCTGTAAAGACATTTAAGGAACACAGCTTGCGATTGGACTATTTGGCACACTGCTGTTTCTGTCATAAAAGTGAATTCTTCAAATAAAAGTGATAAAAAACATCTAATGTGTAGTGGAGATATATATATATATATATATATAAAAAGTTAAAAGTGTGACAGATTAAATAACAGCAAGTAACCGACTACGCCAGCCCCTAACAGGAAATTCTGGGAGGCACATCACTCACTTTGCATGTTCAAGTGGCCCTGGCGGGCTCCCCTCCAGGTTGAGGCTACAGGGGCGTAGCAGGTTTCTATGCAGAACTCTTTCATCACCACCCCCCTGTAAAGGGCGTAGCACATAAACTGGGTTCTGAGGATTAGGTTGTTTCACCACCATGTAGGGAACCTCCTCCCAGAAGTCCGTCAACTTGCCACAGGCTCTTGGACCTAGACGCTTGACCAATACCCGTTCACCTGGGAGGAGGGGACACCCATTGGCTGTAGAGTCATATCGTAGCTTTTGTTGGGCATTGGATCATTGCAGGTGGCTGCGTGCAAACTGGTGGGCATACTGTAAGCGGTCAAAGTGCCGCTGGACCCAACCATCCATGGGCTCCTCAGTCTGGGCAGCTCTGCACCTAGGGCGAGGTCGAGTGGAAGGCGACCATGGCGGCCATACATCATATAGAAGGGTGTACAGCCTGTGGAACTATGAACAGTATTGTTATACAGGAACACCAGCTCTGCTATGTATTCTGGCCAACGACTCTTCTGTTTGTCTGCCAGCATGCCCAACAACTGAATCAAGGTGCGATTAAATCGCTCACATGTCCCATTGCCAGCAGGATGGTATGGTGTGGTCTGGCTTTTTTGGACCCCATACAGTTTGCATAATTCCCTTATCAGGTTGGAGCTAAAATTTGCAGCCTGATCTGAATGCAGTTGATGAGGTGGACCAAATTGCTGGAAGACATGCCGCCACAAGGCCCTAGCTGTAGTTACAGCTGCCTGGTCAACCGTGGGCACAGCCCAAGCAAACTCTGTGAAATGATCAGCTGCAACCAGTATATTATACAGCCCATTGGATGAGCAGTCCACCTTCATTGGATGAGCAGTCCACCTTCAGAAAATCAACAGACACAAGTTGCATGGGGTAAGAGGTCTCAACTGGTACTAACGGGGCTTTTGTTGATTGAACTGGCTTCTTATGATGTACAGAGCGTGAACAGGCACTACACCATTGCTTAACATCTGCCTCCAGGCCTACCCAAAAAAGCCTGCTATGGATCAGGGAAATTGTTTTGTCTGGCCCAAAATGTCCTGCCTTCTCATGGCACCAGTGCCACACTTCCATCCTCTTAGTCGTCGGCAAGATGAGTTGGTACCTTATCTCCTGGCTGCCTGGGTCCTGGTAGCACCGCCATAGGAAACCATCTTGCACGGCCAACCGGTCCCACTGCCTCAGGAGGCTCATCACCCCAGCATCCTCCTGGCGCCGTTTACCAACATCGGGCTTCCTTTGCCTGGAGAGGTAAAAGAGAACACCGGACAATACAGGATCACTCTGCTGCTCTTGCTGCCACTGGCACATGGGCCGGCCAGAAACCAACGACTCCACTACACCACCCGAGTATCCGGCCATTGCTGCCTGGCAACCAGAGGGTTCAGGCCTCCGATGATGGAAGGTGGGAACCTCCGTGCCATCGTCCTCGGGGACTTCCCTCTCCGGGACCAGGCCTGTCCTGCGAGACAAAGCGTCTGCATTCCCATTGACTCGTCCGGGCCTATAACAAAGGGAGAAGTTAAAATTGTCCAGCTTAGCAGCCCATCGCTGTTCAGTAGTGACACAAGGGGTTGTTGTCGGTGTAAACCGTGAAGGTCGCCCCAAGGAGATACTCCTTAAACTTTTCTGTGACCGCCCATTTTAGAGCTAGAAACTCTAATTTAGGTTTGCGTCATTTTTTTCAGAGGGGCTAAGGCTACGGCCAGCGAAGACACTCGTTCTTTGCACCCATCTTTTTGAGTGAGAACCGCACCCAGCCCATGTAGGCTTGCATCAGTATACAGATTAAATGGGCGAGTAAAGTCCGCAAAAGCCTAAGAAACCTCGCAGCTCCATCACAGAAGTGGGGGCCTTCCAGGAACGCACAGCAGCCACCTTTTCTGGATCGGGTGACACACCCTCCGGTGTCACCACATGGCCCAAGAACTGCACACTGGACCTCAGGAGGAAGCACTTAGCTGGTTTGAGCTTCAGGCCAAATTGCAGCAGCCTGGAGAAGACCGCCTCCAAGTTCTTCAGGTGAGTAGTGAAATCATCTGCAAACACAATCACATCATCAACATATATCAAAAGTGCCTCAGTATTCATATCCCCTAAACATGCCTCCATTAACCGCTGAAAAGTTGCGCGTTACACAACCCAAAGGGCATTCTGTCAAATTCAAAGAGGCCCATTGGGGTCGTGAACGCCGTCTTCTCCCTATCTTCAGGGGCCATTTCCACCTGCCAGTAACCACTGGCGAAGTCTAGTGTACTGAAGTACCTAGCTTTTTCAAGGTGGTCAGTGCCTCTTCTATTCTGGGCAGGGGATAGGCATCTTTATGGGTAACTGTATTAAGTTTTCTGTAGTCCACACAGAATCTAATCTAATCTAATCTAATTTCTCTTTCTCACCAGAACAATGGGTGCTGCCCACGGGCTCATACTCTTTCGGACAATACCACCATCTAGCATGCCTTGGAGGAGCAGCCGAACATCTTGGTACAGATGTGGAGGGATCTGCCTGTATCGTTCACGGATGGGGGGGGCCTGACCTGTGTTGATATGGTGTTGGACCACCCCCGTCTGGCCATAATCTTCATCAGACTTTGCAAAAGCTGTGTGATATCTCATCAGGAGAGCCTTGAGCTGGACCTGCTCCTCCGGGGACATGTCCACTCCGGTTAAGTCGAACTCCACCTCTGGCATTGGCACGTCTGGGGTTGGCCTCTGACCCGGCTGGAGGCTGACTTCGACAGTCTGTTGCCCCAGCCAGGACATGTTCACCTCGGGCTGTAGAATGGCATCTGTGGGTTTAACATACCAGACCTCCCCCACCCGCTGGTTACGGTAGACATAAACTGGGTTTATTCCAACATTACGCAATTTCACCATCACACGCCCTCTCCTTACTGTGGCTAGGATTCTCGCAGAGCTCACTCCAGGGTGCACGCAAATGGGCTCATGATGCACTCATAGTCCTCCCTCTTTGGTCCAGGATGGGCCCTACCACAAAGGAGGACTTCACTGTTAGCAGGGATCTTAACAAGGTGCCTGTTAGTCAACCTGACTATGATGAAATGATAAAAGAAGAAGCTTTGCTTCAGACAGGGCACCTGAATTCCATCCATCATAGCATAAACAATTGGGGTGTCACCAACCAAACCATGGGCATCTCGGGGACCGCTCCTCTCATACCCAGCCGGCCGGTCCACTACAGCTTGGTGGAGGAGTTTAAAGCCGCTTGCTGAGTGGGGTGCTGAATAGGGGTAGACTCCGTACAATGGCGCTCTATATGTCCCGGCTGCTTGCAACGATGGCATATAACCCTGCTCCGGGCTGCTGGATGACTGGTCTGCCTAAGTTGTGGGGCGGAGTGGGACCTCTCTCGAGGTGGCCCGTAGGGGGATCCTTGCCACTGAGGCCAGGCTTGAGGTGGCATGTGCACAGGAGGCACCAGGGCCTGTTGAGGAAATGACTGAACAAAAGGGTAGTTAGACAAAGAGGGCCCTGACCCCCAAGACTGTAGGGAGGGGGACAGCTGGGGGCCATATGCATTCTGCACCCATGGCTTGATTTCAGACCGTAGTTCTTGCAAAATACCCTGGGAAAGACTGGTCATTTGTTGTTTAATTTCACCCATACTCTCCTTCCGTAGCTCCTCCATCACCTGGGCCAGGGTCGTATCAGATGAAGTTGTAGACCTGACCTGTTCAGTGTGATAAACGTGAGCAGCCACTTCCTCTTCCCCATATGCCTCAGTCCGAATGATGGCCTCCTGTTCGATATCTGAAAAACTAATGTTAGGGTTAAGTAGCAATTTTGTTCACAACTCGCGCCTCAGCACCACATCCCTCTGACCATCGATAAACTGGTCTCTTAGCAGCACATCCTCTCTCACCAGGCTCCCCCCATCTTTCCTTTTCAGACGCTGGAAGAACTCCTGTAGTCGAAGAGAGAAGCCACGAACAGACTCCCTGCTTTCTTGTCTGCAATTAAAATACATTGACCGAAAGACAGAGGCAGGTACTTTATCACTATACAGTTGACCCAAATGGTCAAAAAACTTTTCTGCAGTGTCTCTGTTATGTCCAGCCAAGATCATTATTTGGCGCCGAGCCTCACCCTCCAGTGAACTCAGAACAAGCTCTTTTTGCATATTGGGGGGATGTTCTGAAAGCGGAACTTTGAAATGAGGTTGTCCTTCCACTGCGAAATGCTGCCCCTGTCTTTTCACCAGTAAATTTAGGCATACTGGATGAGCCAGAAAACCATGGGAAAACAAACAGTGGGGTCGTTGGAGTGGGCAGAGCTCCTGCAGCTAAAGAATGGGAGGGGGCCTGCATGCTTGACCCCCCTGGCGTAGCTGCTGCCCCATCCCCATTAGTATTACCGGTAGACATGATTAAAAGACAAATGTGTTTAAATATATTATTTTTACCCAGCCACTAAAGCTTAAATAGATCCTGCCGACTAAAGCCAAAAGATATAGGCCTTTTTAAAGTGTGACACACTACGTGTGACGGTAACAGCAAGTAACTACGGCAGCAATGGGGCAATGTTGACAACAGGAATTGACTCGGACACACTAGATTAGTTCAAGTATGTGGCTGGGTAAAAAACACTCCAAAATAAAATCAAGTTTACATTTATTTACTTATACAAAAGTGTTAAAATAGCATAGCTTTTTACACGGGAAGGCAATGTCTCATCCACGACCCCATAGACATTTCTAACACCAACTCAATAAATGGTCTTAATTAATATTCAGGAATACACTGGCAAACATAACATCCCGGACTCCGGTTACGTCATTTACACAGGCAATTGCTACTGAGTAACAACGTAAATACATGTAGTACATATCACCTCCGGAGGTCAGAAGGCCTTAAAGAAGGCAAAGAAGCACAGGAATCAGCGTGCCTGGTGGAATAACTCCCCAGGTGAAAAAGGACCTGTAGCAGGAGGCGTGGCAAGAGATACTGGAGACCAGAAAACAAAAGCTCAAACAAAACGATGCCACTCCATTGCTACCAGGACGCTCGGGATTCCGGTGCTCCCTGTACAAAAGATTTTCATTTGTTGCTCCTGTGCGGATTTTATGCAGCGTTCACTCAGGAATGCAGTTCACGGATTGGCGGGGCTAAAATGGAGAGGGAGAGAGAGCAATCAGTGGCAACAAACCATGTAACAAGGGCAAACAAGTTAATTGATGCACCCATCTCCACATCACTACACACAGGTAAAACTATGATCATGCATCAGTATCACCACTACAAAAAGTCCAAGTTCATGTTAACACCACTACGGTTCAATCATATAGGAACACTGCAGTACACTCTTTGACAATCGTTGCATCCATACACTACGCTACTTCCTTATTTACATCTGGTGCCACACGTGACTAGACCACTACACCCAAAAAAAAAACAGATAAACCCCCGTTACATATATATATTTAAAGGCCCACCCTTTGTATGCACAAGCTTTTCGATAATAACTTTACTTGAAATTTTCCACTAACATTTACCCCTCCTGTTGTGTTCAAGACAACATAAGTTGATGCTGTATGTATGTATGTATTTTCTCAACTTAAAAATGCTCTGGTCATTTTAGACCATAACACCAAAGTTGTAAACATGAAACGAATAAAACTGGAGGGTTACACAATGATGTCAGCATCATGTCTAATCTGAATGCATTGATCTTCTCACGCTTGTAGCACATTCCTTTAAATTACAGTCTTGTGTCAAGTGCAGTGCAATAACTGCAAGTCGGTACATGAGGTAAAGATGTGTATGTACACTGGATGTACTTAATAAGTACAAACTGTATGTATTTATTAAGAAGGTCTGTCTGAAACAGTTTATTATTATCATCTTTCACTTTAGGATTTACAAATTCTTCAATTTCACCCCTGCTTCCTGAGTCTTTACTGTGACACGGTGACCAATCTATGTCTTTGTGCTACTTTACTGAGTTTGTGACTGTAGTTAAAGTCTTCATTCTGGAGTCTAAAAGGGATAGTTTTTGCCATGTGCTTGAAGCTTGGAGTATGTAAATGGTAACAAGACAGAACAATACAATTTTGTGTTACAAGCACTTATTTCTGGTATGTCAGTTACAAATCTCACTCAAGACTGTAGATAAAAAAGAAAATAAATAAAACATAACAAAAACATGTGTACTGTAACCAATCTATGTCTTTGTGCTACTGTTTGCTACATGAAAGTGACAGTGACAGTGATGATGTCATGGTCACCTGGTAAAAATGAGTCTCCTTCAGTGCTGTTCAGGGGTTTCAGCAACGATAGTCCTATTCCTCATGAGTGGCGAGTTAAAGTTAATATAAATACTAACATACCACAACAAGAAATTTCTTAAATTCCACCTGTTTGAGACATGCAATTTACAGACTGTATGTACTGTACTGTCTGTAAAAAGGTATATTTTCTATTACACACTTAATTCTGATATGTCAGCTTACTTGTCTCAATCAATACTGCATTGTAGATTGGAAACGACCCAGCACTGTAACCTGTATACTTTTGATGATGTCACTGTGACCTTATTGGCTAAAAATGAGTGTCTTTCCATGTTGGTAAGAGTGCTAATGGGTCAGCTCAACATATTCAGCTCTGCATGTCTCAGCAATGGCGCTCCTGCTGCTTTTGACTGGTGAGTCAAAGTCAATTTTTTATACAAGTCACATAGAACAAGTTTTTAAGAATTAAAAGTAATGTAAAGATGCATAGGCCTGATTTTTTGGGTGTTCAGTTTTGTGTTTCATGTATTTGAGTGGCTGTAGCTTCTTAAATGACAATAATATCCAGGAAACCTTCCAGTCAGGCTTTAGAACTAATCATAGCACAGAATCAGCCCTAATTAAAGTCTTCAATTACCTCCTTATCACATCTGATAATGGATATATATCAATATTAATCCTACTGTGTCTTAGTGCTGCCTTTGACACTATTGACCATGGTATCCTACTACACAGACTTGAAAACATGATAGGCATCAAAGACACTGCATTAGCCTGGTTCAAATCATACCTCTCTGTTCGCTACCAGTTTGTACACGCTCATAATGAGTCATCAATCCATACTAAAGTAAAGCTTGGTGTACCCCAAGGCTCAGTGCTAGGTCCCCTGCTGTTCTCCCTGTACATGTTACCTTTAGGATCTGTTATAAGGAAACATGGTATTACTTTCCACTCCTATGCTGATGATACCCAGCTTTACCTTTCTATGAAGCCTAATGACTATATGCCAATGACTAAACTTGATGCATGTCTCCTAGACATCAAAACCTGGATGACTAATAATTTCCCTTGTTTAAATTCTGATAAAACTGAAGTTATGATGATTGGCCCTAAACAGCTGACTAACACTCTACCCCATCACCAAAACTTACTCAGTGGCCTGTCACTGTCATATAATGCAAAAGTTAAAGACCTCGGGGTAATTATTGACCAGGACCTCTCTCTAAATAGTCATGTAAAACACATTTCAAAAACATCCTTTTTCCACCTACGAAATATTGCTAAGGTTAGAAAGTTCCTATCCTTTGAGGATGCTGAAAAATTAATACACGCATTTGTTACTTCCAAGCTCGATTATTGCAATGCTCTGTTCTCTGGGTGTAGCAATACTTGCATCAAAAACCTACAACTAATACAAAATCCTGTGGCCCGAACACTCACCAGGACTAAAAAAAAATATGAACATATCTCTCCTATTCTTGCTTCCCTACATTGGCAAGAATGGCTACAAAGCCCTCAAGGGCGATGCACCAACATATATTAAAGACTTACTTGTACCTTACCACCCTCCTAGAACCCTAAGATCCCAAAATGCTGGTCTCCTTGTAATCCCAAGAATATCAAAATCTACGATAGGAGGAAGAGCCTTCTGTTACCGTGCACCCCTCCTGTGGAATAGTCCCCCCCACCCCCCCCCCACACACACACACACATTCGACAAGCAGACACTCTCAATACCTTTAAGTGTAGACTTAAAACCTTCCTCTTTACTGTTTCCCATAGTTAGGGATGGTGCATGGCAAATCATCACTTCTCATGGGTCTTTTGGAAGGGACTGCCTCTGCTGCTCTGCTGTTTGTCACTATGCCTGTCCGCTGCTACATTGTCCAGCCATAATTCCTGATAACCACCTATAGACTTACAATTCCATGTATTGTAAAAGTGGGATAATACTCTATTATGAACTATTATGAACCTTAGCTAAAACCATAGGCAACTTATAGTCATGGTTACTACTGATTGTAATTTTTCTCAATGACCCCTGGCAGTTGGGTTAGCCCCTTGAGTCGTGGATCTGCCCAAGGTTTCTTCCTAGATTAACTGAACATAAGGGAGTTTTTTCCTTGCCCCTGTTGCTCTTGGGTGCTCCTTCTGTGAAGCGCCACGAGACAATACTATTGTAAAAGGCGCTGTATAAATAAAACTGAATTGAATTTGAGTCATATCATGAAATTTAACAACAAAGGATATATTAATACAATATATATTTTAAATTAACTGTGCATTTCTCATTGGTTCTCATATTTTCACAATAAAGCCTTTACATGTGCTTTGGGGACATGTTCTCAGACAGGTATGTGAGATTTCTGTAGGTTTACAGATTCATATTATTTTATCTGTACATCAAAGCACATTTGTAAATTATGAATATACTTCATTAATTTGTAAATTACATCTTGGTTTTATCAGGTGCTTTGGAGACAGATTCTCAGATAGATTCTCAGAATCTCAGAAATGGCTGATCCAGTAATTCATGTGATTGAAATGTAATTACACTGTTATGAATGCCTATTTAGCTTACAAGTAAATATTTATATGGATAAATGGATAAACTTAAATTACAGTAAATATGATGTATTCTGCATAACCTGGAATTTCAGATTTTGCTCCTGCTGAGATTTTTACAAGTGCAGCTGAAGTATTAGAGGGGAACACCTTGGACCTGAGATGTGCCATTTTCCACAAAAATGAAAAGCATATAGGTGAGCTACACATGTATTTCTGCAAAAATGGAGTCGGAATCAGGATGGAAATACTAACAGACAAAAAAGAGAAAACGTTTAAGCTTCAAGATGTCAAGAAAGTAGACACTGGGAATTACAGTTGTGTGTACTCAAGTAGCTCGCAAGTAGCTCTCACAGTGACTGCTGTTGGCCAAAACTACATCTTCATCCAAGTCAAAGGTAATATGGCATTTTCACGTTTGGTGTGCACATATACCATTTCCAGGAAAAGTGTTGAAAAAAAATGAATTCTCTAAAAGTTAGGGTAAAACTTTATACTAGCAGCTTGTTTTAGTCTCCAAAATGTCAAAAGTGAAGATTCAGGGAAGTACAGTTGTGTGTGCTTGCTATTCAAAGTGATGGTATACTTTTATATTTTACAACAGTTTGGTCCAATCGAACAGTTTTTCACTTTCTGATTAGACAAGACACATTCTATGCATCACAAATCACATTTTACTCTTCTATCACTACTAGCTGAACTGGGAACAGTAACTTACTTTCAGTTGCATTTACACTATGCCCAATTCAGTTAAAGTTAGCCACCATTTAGTTATTCAGTTCATGTTGTTTCAAATTTTCTTTTCTCTACTGACAGCATTTGGTGAACCAGACCTGTGTAATGTTATTTAACGTGGAGTTGGAGGCATTGTGTAGAGTTACAATAATCAAATTAGATTAAAAGTTAGAAAACTTAACAGAACAGCCTAAAAAGCCCTTACCGGTATGATGTATTATCAGTATTATGAAGAATTATAATAAACTAGTTAAACAATGCACCAAGGAAAACATACAAAATAAAAATTCTGGCTGTGTTTCTTTTCATCCTGTTCCCTCTGCACTCCTATAGTCAAGCAGATGCTTTATTCTACAGTACTTTCAAAGAAAATACTATTTCTATTATCTATTTCACAATTTCCTTGGACCCAGGACAACAACTAATAAGTTCTTAACTGATGGAAACTGACAGCTAACTGGATTTATGCTCAAAGATATTAGGTTTAGAGGAACATATATGTGATATACCTGAGAAAAAGAACCTCATCAAACATGTTCTGCATGTCTTTTTTACAAGTCGCTGATGGCCCACTTTACAGTTACAGACCATTCAAAGCATGAGAAATGTTAAAACAGAGACCCTGTGGGAATGGCTATGGCACTAATCAAACTCTCCGTCTATAGAACATAGTTTTTCATTTGTTTTTCTATCACTACGTCTCTATCCCTGTCTTCACCTCACTCTTCTCAACACTCTACTCTATTGTTAAAGCACTTGCATAGCGTATATTGAACTGTTTATATAATATGCATAGAAATTAGTTGGATAGAGGAAAATCTGTTTGATGGAAAACCTTAATTATGGCCCTTTGAAAAGACAGATTATTGACAAATTGTCTCAAAAATATGCGCATCTGCATGTGTTTCCATCCAACTGTGTAATGCAAATTTTTTTAAAAAGTGTATTCGCCATCAAGAGATGTATTTCAGCCAGCTTTTATGATTTAAGATTTTATGTCGTCAGGACAACATTTATAGGTAAAAACAAGGAAAATGTAAATTTATTCAGATTAAACTGTTTCCATCAACTTTAATTAAATGATGCCTTATTAGTGTCAAGAGTTAATCCACCCCCCTAACATGAATTTATATTCACATTAGGAGATGTGAATTTGCAAGTTTTTCTGCTAATGTTAATGTTTTGTTAAGAAATGAACATGCTGGTCATGCTGATGTGACCAGCTAGTGAAACTGGACATAGCTGTTTAAGGTGGCATAGGCAATAAAACAAGCTAAACCATCGAAAAGGATGCAGTAGAGCCCATTGCTTCTCCTTGTCTCACATTTACCTATTTCCTCCAGTGATACTATGGAAACACAACAGACAGATGTGATCTACAGTCAACCAGCACGTATGAAAGGTGTGGGGAGGTATATTGTATATTGTATTATATATATTGTATTGTATGTGGATTCATGTTTCACAGAAAGAATTACAATGTTTATGTCTTATTCACAGCTAAAAGAAACCAGGTATGTGTGTTTGTATTATCATTGCACTTTATGCAGATTTGTGCCATTTCAAGACAGCAGAAAGCAAAACAAACCAAATATTTTATAACATCCTTACATTCATTTAGACGGTACAAAGTCATACCAAATAGTTTGGTTTTCCACTTTTTTTGCTTTTAACTTTGCCTACTTGCTTACCTACGGATCTCCCTTGGTAACCTTAAAAAAGCATACGTACATTTGCAAGATTGTTTACAAAATCTCACAAAAAAATTGCAAGATTTTTAAAAAATATATATTCTTGGTCCACACTGGGCTCCATTCTACCCGTTGGATGCTGGCATGCAGTTCGGCGAATTGCAGAGCAGCTGTCTTTCTGTTAACTAGAGCCTACTTCCAGTCAGTATAAGCTATTTATATGCCTAGGCTCCAGTCCCTAAATTTAATAATTTGAAAAATATATCAACTAGTCTTTTTGATGTCTACACAGACCTGCCTTGCACCTTCTTAAATTATGACCCTCTGCCACAGTACAGCAGAAACTCAACACACTGTAGCCTAGCCTACAGCAGCACAAAAGAAGAGCAGTCGACATGGCATGCAACACTTGGAAGCACCTATACATACAGTATATCAAAGCAAAAACTTTTGCTTTAAAATGAAATATAGGCTGCAAAACCTTTGTGTGATCTTGCAAAACTACACCAAAAAAGAAAAAATCTCCTTCTGTGTTCTTTAGGGGATTCAGTTCTCACCAGACTACTTTGAAGCAGAGCAAGAAACACTGTGACTTTGATTGTATTTCATACACAGGTAAAAGGGAACCCAAAACTTGTACCAGGTATGTGCATTTGTGTAGTCCACAGAACTGGCTGTGATCCTTCAATTTAAAATAGATTGACAGATGAACATCAGGCAAAATGGAGTTTTACTTTTTTTATATTTCTACTTTCCTGACTCAGACCAGCGTATTATTCTAACAATGACTGGAATGTGTGGTGTTCTTTTGTGTTGGTAGCCCAGAAGAGGCAGAGTACTCCAGCGTTCATTTGAAAGGTTTTTTGGGGGTAAAGTTGGTCTGTGCTGATCATTTGTTTTGCTGTTGTTTTTATTGATCTGACAGTGGAGATAAATCTACCTTCCTTTGGGCACTGAAAATCTATAGAATGAAATGTAGGCAACATACACTCTCCAAAAATGGCAAGTATTGTATACAAGAAGTATAATGGCCATATATTTTTCTGTCCTTTTTTAATGGCACTACTGACTGACTCCAGACATAGAGCCCTGATTGACAGGACAAGCAAAGTGCAAAATCCGTAAATCAGATCATGCTCATGGTATTAAATACGTAAACAGATTTTACTCAGTTATTTCACTATTATTACTTAGAGAAATTTTAAAAAAGAAAAAAAGAGTAGTGTTCTAGGGCAAAAGTCTAGGGCAAATCAACCAATAACTCAGTTGCTCAAGGTAACTGTGTGCTGTCAGTAGGGAGAAGCATGAGAAAGGCCCGAATTTCCAAACCGGCGGTTAATGCTAATGGAATGGGGCAAGTAAAACTGAAACAAAATTTTCCCAGCTCTTATCAGATTATGTTCGTCTATGTTGCACCAAATTGTTCCTACACCGATTGCACTCGGTGATCTTAAAAAACAGGGGTATGAGTTCATTAACATTAGGGACAACTGAGTAATCTAAATGCTCATAATGAATTGTATCACATGGGATCAGTAGTGTGAGCAAAGGGAATACATAGCTGGAGGGGCCTCCCAAAGACGATGGCTTAGAACCCCTCGATAATGACCTACAATGATGTTACATTTACACAGATAGGATGAAACCAAAATTTATCCAAAGTGACTTACATTTTTTAACAACTATTAGTTGTTCAGGGCCAGTCTCCCTGAGAGCAACTTAGGTTTAAGTGCCTTGCTCAGGGGCACAACGGTGGCAGCAGGGATTCAAACCCGCAACTTTCAGGCTACTTGCACGCTAGCCAGGTTCCTTAACTGCTACACTACCACCACCCCAAGTGTGCGATCACAACCTCGTAGACATACACAGTTAGAGGTCACAGAGAACACACCATCAAGTTATATGGGAATCACACTTGCTCTTTTTCTGCAGAATCTAGACCAAGGCTACTTAATATGCTAGTTTTTAAAGCTGTTTGTTGTAAGGCATAATGTATTGCCCGTGCTAGTCAATATAGGAAAAATCCTGACAGGGCAAAGAGAAAACTGCTCAGGGCATCTTTAAGTACTGATTTAGATGGATAGCACCAACCAATGACATGAAAAACATAAAGCATATGTTTATGAGGTTGTGGCCATATTTAAGACAGTGCTGATAATACCCATTGCTGACTGTTACACTTTGCACAGATAAGAAGAGAAAACATGAAGACCGTTCACTTCACCAGGATCCTGTCTTTGGAGAAATTATGACAGGAAATCATGGTTTATAAATCTCATTCTCCATCATATCAGCTATAATAGTCAGTGCCTCATGCTCATACAGAATAAGAATATGTGCCAGCTACATATACTCCAGCGTTTGCTCTCTTATCTGGTCTTAAAAGTTGGAATTAAGACTTGTTGTCTATTTTGACTATTTTGACTATGTCGAAATAAACATTTTGGAGATTTTGTCAATTTTGTCTGTGTTTTAAGACATTTTAGGTGCTTCTTCTTCTAAAACATGACAGTACAAGGCTTAGCTTACATTACAGACAATGTGCAGAGCAAAGCTACTTTAAAATGATTAGCTTTGAGGTCATTTCTTCTGCTATAGGCCAATCACAGAGGATAGAGGTCTTTTTTGATGTATCAAGCATCATGTTGGTAGACGTGTGAGTCTGTACATCACAACATGGTGCATCACAAGACCACCTGGGCATGCCCAAACTTTTGGTCCTTTTGATCTAGCAGTAACCATTTTGCTTAAAACAACACACATAACATCTAATCACAGAGGTGCAGAGAATATTATGGGTCTTCAACATTCAATACAGTTTCACTTTTTGGCCAAAAAAAAATCCTTTTTCCAACAGACTTTAACCTCTCATTCAAACAGTCTTCAAACAAACCTCTCAAGATCTTATCATCCGCCTTGAACTGTGCATCTAGACCAAATGTGTCTTTTGCCACATGACAATGAGAAGACCACACAGATCTACGTGTGTGCACATTGCATTCTGGTTGATACAAACCACTAATACAGGCTCTCATCTACATGTAGAGTAGAAAGCGTACACTATGTCTACATGTCTGCATTCTACGTTATGAGTCTAACCACAGCTATGACAGGCTGCAGTTGTCTGTTTCCTTCTGAAGCAGTAAGAAACATACATTTCTATGGTAAACACGTGTCTATTCTAGTTGCTCATTGTCTGCTTGTACTAGCTATACACAGGCTCAGTTTAGCACATTTTCAACCACATGTTCAATTATGTCCTGCCATGCAGATCAGTCACACAGCTGCCCATCACACAATTATATCACACAGCACAAAAACACTTTATTTAAATATGGACAGAACACACACTCTGATCATCTTCACCCACTTAGGCAGGGCAAGGAACATTTATTTGTATAGCCTACTTCATACACAAATGGTAATCCAATTAGGTTTACACAGGATAAGAAGTGAGAGACAACAGAGACATCAGAGTTAGATTACAAAGCTAAGAGCTGTGACAATAAGCACAATTAATACATGATATGACATCAGTGTATCGCACAGATCAATTTTGTCACTACTGGCTGTGGACTGGCAGCCTGCCCACGACCTACACTCTGAGCGCTTTTACATTCCACTTCCCCCCACAATCCTAAATAAACACTGTGTGTAACGTGACGCTACTGTGGTCCATTTGTCTGTTCCTTACAGTATATTCTGACCACATAACATGGATCCTGCGCACGTTGCCCCTGATATGGGCTTCAACCAGGCAAGTTGACCCTCTGTGATCCTGCCTGCTCAGTACCCTCAAGCCAAGCCCTGGACCTCTCCAATGTTCCCAGTTGCTATCACGACCTACGGGAGGTCTTCAACAAGATGAGAGCTACGTCCCTGCCCCCTCACTGGCCGTACGACTGTGCGCTCGACCTGCTCCTTGGCACTGCTCCTCCCAGGGGCCGACTCTACTCCCTCTCGGCTCCAGAAAGAGTGTCCATGGAGGAATACATCTCCCAGTCACTGGCTACTGGCATCATTCGCCTGCTGTGGGGAAAAAGGACAGCTCTCTGCGCCCCTGCATTGATTACCGGGGGCTGAACGACATAACGGTGAAGAATCGTTACCCCCTTCCTCTGCTCGCCTCTGCCTTTGAGCTGCTTCAGGGGGCCACGGTCTTCACCAAGTTAGATCTCCGCAACACCTACCACCTGGTGTGCATCCGGGAGGGTGACGAGTGGAAGACGGCATTCAACACCCCGACTGGCCACTACCTGGTGATGCCGTTTGGGCTCACCGACGCCCCGGGGGTGTTCCAGGCTCTGATCAACAATGTGCTGCGTGACTGCAGAATCAGGAAGAACTCGCTTTGGAGTCTGACAACGCACGGCCAGATGTATCCAGTGATGATGGCGATGATGAAATGTACTTTGAACTTCGTCTAGATCCCATGGAGGACATTTCTGATGAGTGGGTAGCTATATATTTTACTAATTGTTGTTGTCATGTTTCGGTTAGCTTATAGGGAGAATGTAGCCATTGTGTGTTGCTAAGTGACTTTGTTAGCCTACTTCATTAGCCTGTGCTCCATGCCAAACTACACTTCGGTAGTAGTAGGAAGGTGTTTCACTGGACAGATGATCATATTGCTGAAATCCATGTCACGCTGTACTCATTTAGTTGCATTTACAGTCAACATACAATGAATGCATAGCCACAGTTGGTTGCCAAGTTTATTAGCGTACTGTATTACCTTGTGCTCTGTGCATAAGTCTGTCCATGGGATTGTAAAATACAGATATATTATCTATTATAGGATACTGTTATTTTGATAATTATTATGCATGTCTTTGTAATGGAAGGTGTGAGCCGAAACTGAAGGTGTGAACCGAAACTGAAAATTATCACAACAGATTAGGTGTGAATGATAGATAGCCTACTCTATGTGTTACAAAGCAGAGACATAATGACACAAATCTACATATCAGATTGAAAATGTCTATAAAGATAATGAAAGAGTAACGAAGAGTTATATTATTATTATTATTATTATTATTATTATTATTATAATGTTTTATAAATTTTACAGTGATGTGGAGAACATGCCACCTGCGAAGAGAGAGCACAGCCAGAGGCCAAACAGCATCCACTTTCATGGAAGTCAGAAAGTGATGAGGATATTACTCCACCACCACTCCACCACTCCACAAAGCTCAGGGGCAATGGACACATGGACAATGACAGTGGGGAGGGGGCAGTTACAAGTGTGATACACTCATCATCAGTTTGTCTTACTTTTTTACAATTTGTATTGAAACTACAGCACTTTTCTTCATGCTCTTCTGACTTTTATGTAGCCAACACTTACGTTTACAAGGTGAAAACTTCAAAGGTCTTGGCCACATACATTTATAGTGTGTTTTTTTGCAATGTTTGAAGACCTTTGAAAATAGGTTTTTGTGTAGTTGTATTTACACAGAATTTTAATAAAAACTACTTCTACCGGGGCTTCATTAGGAACTACAGCTCTATCGCCGTTCCGCTTACAGCCCTGACCAGTACAAAGCAGTGCTTCGAGTGGACTCCAGCAGCCGACAAGGCGTTCAACGCACTCAAGACTCACTTCACCTCAGCCCCTGTCCTCCAGATGCCAGACCCCGATCAGCAGTTTGTAGTGGAAGTGGACGCCGCGGATCAGAAGCTCCATCAGAAGCTCCATCCGTGCGCATTCTTCTCTCGCTGACTGTCCTCTGTGGAGCGCAACTATGACATAGGGGACCGGGAGCTGCTGGCGGTGAAGCTTGCCCTGGAGGAGTGGCGTCACTAGCTGGAGGGGGCCACAGTTCCATTTCTGGTTTGGACCGATCACAAGAACTTGGAATATATCCACCCCGACAATCCTGCTGGGCTTTATTTTTCACCAGGTTCAACTTCACACTGTCCTACCGTCCCGGATCCTATAACGGCAAGCCAGATGCCCTCCCGCCAGTACTCTGGATGTACTTAATAAGTACAAACTGTATGTATTTATTAAGAAGGTCTGTCTGAAACAATTTATTATCATCATTTACTTTAGGATTTACAAATTCTTCTGCTTCACCCCTGCTTCCTGAGTCTTCACTGTGACTTTACTCAGTTTGTGACTGTAGTTAAAGTCTTCATTCTGGAGTCTAAAACAGTTTTTTGCATGTCCTTGAAGCTTGGCATATGTAAATGCTAGAACAATAACTAAATAGTGAGATGCAATTTACATGTTAATGTATGTAAACATAAACATTTTGAATCATTAGAACTTATTTCTGGTATGTCAGTTACAAATCTCTTTCAAGACTGCAATGTAGATAAAAACAAAAAACAAAAAACATCCGTACTGTAATCAATCTATGTCTATGTGCTACTGTTTACTACATAAAAGTGACAATGACAGTGATGATGTCACAGTCACCTGTTAAAAATGAGTCTCCTTGAGTGTTGTTTAGAAAAGCTCAGGGGTTTCAGCAATGTTACTTCTATTCTTCATGATTGGTGAGTTAAAGTCAACTTATTGATCTAAAATAGTTAGTGCTATAAAATATATTAAGGCATTTAGATTACACCAACAGTCATATAACTAAATTTGACAGGACAATTATGTATTGGCACAATAGATTTTGATTGTCTATTAGAAGAAGTTGATGTGTGTCTCATCAGTTATTATTATTTCTCAAAAAAACATTTTCATGTGCTTTGGGCACATATTCTCAGACAGTTATGTAAAATTTTAATAGTTTTCATTTGTAAATTAATATCATGTATCTGCAAATAAAAGACTGAAATTATTTTATATATTATGTAGTCTGCCTTGCCCTTTGCCTACTTTAACTTTCAGATTTTACTACCACTGAAACTACTGCCACTTTACTCCTACACTCAAAGCATAACTCCCAAAACTACAAATGACTTCATGAAACTGCCACTGAAGTGATACTGTTATCCTCCAAACAGCAAGGTCAACACAACATGCACCGTCTGTTTCTATTAACAGATTATTGTGATCTTTCATTTTCAAAAGATACTTAAATTTCACTCAGACTTTCTGCATCTTTGTGATGACACACAGTGACATATTACTCAGTTTGCTTGATAGTTGTTTTTCTCTGTAAAAAAGTCACCATGCCGGTAGTCAAGAGGCATGTGTATTAAGCTTGGAGTAAGTTAACTGCATGTACTGCATGTATGTACTAACATACCACAAAAGGAATTTCGCTTAAAATGTTGAATTCAACCTCTTTGCTGTGAGAGATGCAATTTACCAACTCTAGGCACTGTACTGTCTGTAAAAAGGTATATTTTCTATTACAAAAGCACTTCATTCTGATATGTCAGCTGACTTGTCTGAATCAATACTGCATTATAGATTAAAAACAACCCAGAACTGTAACCAAACTACTTGTTTATACTTTTGATGATGTCACTGTGACCTGATTGGCTAAAAACGAGTCTCTTTCTATGTTGGTTAGAGTGGTAATGGGTCAGCTCAACATATTCAGCTCTGCATGTCTCAGCAATGGGGCTCCTGCTACTTTTGGCTGGTGAGTCAAAGTCCATTTTTAAAACAAGTCACATAGAACAAGTTTTTAAGAATTAAATAGGTAATACAAAGATGCATAGGCCTGATTTGTTTTGATGTTCAGTTTTGTGTTCTTTGTATTCATGTATGAGTCATATCATTGAATTTAACAACAAAGGATATATTAATACAAAATATATTTTAAATTAACTGTGCCTTTCTGATTGATTTTCATATTTTCACAATGAAGCATTTACATGTGCTTTGGGGACATGTTCTCAGACAGGTATGTGAGATTTCTGTAGGTTTACAGATTCATATTATTTTATTTATAACTCCATATTACATCAAAACAAATTAGCAAATTATGAATACACTTCATTTATTTGTAAATTACAGCTTAATTTTATCATGTGCTTTGGAGATAGATTCTCAGATAGATATGTGAAATATCTGATCCTCTAATTCATGTGATTGAATTGTAATTACTGTGTTATGAATCCCTATTTATCTTACAAGCAAATATTTATAAATCATGGATAAACTTAACTTACAGTACATATGATGTATTATGCATAACCTGGAATTTCAGATTTTGCTCCTGCTGAGATCTTTACAAGTGCAGCTGAAGTATTAGAGGGGAACACCTTGGACCTGAGGTGTGCAATTTTCCACAAAAATGAAAAGCATAGGGGTGAGCTACACATGTATCTCTGCAAAAATGGAGTTGCAATCAGGATGGAAATACTAACAGCTGAAAAAAGAAAAACGTTTAAGCTTCAAGATGTCAAGAAAGAAGACACTGGGAATTATAGTTGTGTGTACTCAGTACACAAACATGCAGCTCACACAGTGACTGCTTTTGGCCAAAATTACATCTTCATCCAAGTCAAAGGTAACATGGCATTTTCAGGTTAGGTGTGCCCATACACCATTTCCAGGAAAAGTATTGAAAAGAACAACTAATACAAGGATGCTCATTGGAACAAGTTAGTGTTTCTTATCTGTTTTAGACCTTAGTGTTTCTCTTGTATGTTTTAGATTTTGGCATGGCCCGTATTTTTGTGGATGTCCTTAAAGGAAGCAACATATCTGAAGGAAACATTGTACCTAAAGGAAGTTATATACATTTCAAGTGTGCTGCTTTCGAGGCCAAAACACAGAAACTTTTGCACATGTACCTTTGCAAGAATGGAATTGTAATCAGTAGGGAGATAACTCAGGGAGAGGAAGCTTGTTTTACTCTCCAAAATGTCAAAAGAGAAGATTCAGGGAACTACAGTTGTGTGTACTCCATAAAGAAGAGTTACATCCAAAATTCATCCAGCTTGCTATTCAAAGTCATGGTATAATTTTATATTATAGAACAGTTTGGTCCAGTTGAACAGTTTTTCACTTTCTGATTACACAAGACGCATTCTATGCGTCACAAATCACATTTTACTCTCATTATGTCTTAATGGAGCTTTAACATGTGACATACAGACATGCAAGCAGGCATGTGCACAAGCACATTATAGCCACTCTTCCTCATATATTTTTTTTATTTTTTACTGCTGCAACAGTTTTTCTAAAAACTGTAGAGTTCATACCAGTGTGAGAACTCGCAACCGGGCCACAGTTTGCATTAACAACTCCTTGGTTACACCACTCGTAACATGTCATAAGTAATGTGAGATAAAGGTGTTCTAAAACCTTGTAACTGCAATTTCACATGTTAAATGCTTAAATCTGCTTGCATTGAAATGCAGTGATAAATTCTTAGCACTGTAGCATAAAGGAACACTACCCTGCCAATGTGACTGCGACAAATCATATCACATCAGCGACAAATCACATATCATATTGTATCATTCCTGCATAAATCAGTAAAACAGCGAAGTTTGTAAATATTAAAAGGGTGTTCTGCATATTCATTAAACCGTAGTTTTAAAGGTTATATTGAGGAGCTGATGTTTCTTTATTTCTTTCAGAGAGTATGTGGTGGTGGATGAATGTTTTCAGACTCCTGTGTTCAGCTGGACTGGTCATAGCAGCCATTGCAGTTTTGGTCATTCATAATTCCTGGAACAGATAAGGTAACAGTGCCATTCAACACTCATTCCTGCATCTTTACGTCATCATAAGCTTCAGTGGCAACAGGCAAATTCATATTCTTGTGTGTAAATTATGTGATAAATGTTTGAAAATGTAATAATTTCCCTTCTTAGTTCATTAAGTACCAAGACAGTTTTCAGAAGTCCCAGTTGTGCAATCCTACACAAATATGCTTGAAAAACAGTGGAATTCAGTGATGTATATTTTCTAACACGTGTGGTGCTTGTATTATATCATGAAAATTTTATCCCAAGTATAATAAAGAATACAGTAAGAAAAAAAAGATAAATAGTGTTGTGTCAGTGTTGATTTCAGCACTGAAAGATGATTCCCATGTGTCAGTACTGTGTCATTCAACATTCAAATGTAACTCATCTGTAATCATCAATTTACTCCATATTTGTGCTTTTTCCTGATTTGTTTTTCATTCCTTTGTTTTTGCTGTAAAGACATTTAAGGAACACATCTTGCGATTGGAATATTTGGCACACTGCCGTTATGAAATTTCTGTCATAAAAGTGAATTCTTCAAATAAAAGTTTATTATCATCATCTTTCACTTTAGGATTTAGAAATCCTTCCATTTCGCCCCTGCTTCCTGAGTCTTTACTGTGACACTGTGACACTACTGAGTTTGTGACTATAGTTAAAGTCTTCATTCAGGAGTCTAAAAGGGATAGTTTTTGGCATGTGCTTGAAGCTTGGAGTATGTAAATGGTAACAAGACAGAACGATAACTTTCTTTTGAATTGTGAGATGTGATTTACGTTACTGTATGTAAACATATACATTTTGTGTTTCAAGCACATTTCTGGTATATCAGTTACAAATCTCACTGAAAAAAATACATGCGTACTGTAACCAATCTATGTCTATGTGCTACTGTTTACTACATAAAAGTGACAGTGACATGGATGATGTCTCAGTCACCTGCTAAAAATGAGTCTCCTTCAGTGCTGTTTAGAAAAGCTCAGGGGTTTCAGCAATGGTAGTCCTATTCCTCATGAGTGGTGAGTTAAAGTTAATATAAATACTAACATACCACAACAAGAAAATTATTTAAAAGAAATATTGAATTCTACCTATTTGAGACATGCAATTTACAGACTGTATGTACTGTGTTGACTGCAAAGGTGTATTTTCTATTACATACTTCTTTTCTATTATATACTAATTCTGATATGTCAGCTTAATTGTCTTAATCAATACTGCATTTTAGATTGAAAACGACCCAGCACTGTAACCCGACTACTTGTTTACACTTTTGATGATGTCACTGTGACCTAAAAACTAATCTCTTTCCATGTTGGTTAGAGTGCTAATGGGTCAGATCAACATATTCAGCTCTGCATGTCTCAGCAATGGGGCTCCTGCTGATTCTGACTGGTGAGTCAAAGTCAATTTTTAAAACAAGTCACATAGAAAAACTTTTTAAGAATTAAAGGTAATGTAAAGATGCATAGGCCTGATTTGTTTTGGTGTTCAGTTTTGTATTTCATGTATTTGAGTCATATCATGGAATTTAACAACAAAGGATATATTAATACAAAATATATTGTGCATTCCTCATTGGTTTTCATATTTTCACAATAAAGCATTTACATGTGCTTTGGGGACATGTTCTCAGACAGGTATGTGAGATTTCTGTAGGTTTGCAGATTCATATTATTTTATGTGTTACATCAAAGGAAATTTGCAAATCATGAATACACTTCATTTATTTGTAAATGACAGCTTAATTTTATCATGTGCTTTGGAGACAGATTCTCAGATAGGTATGTGAAATATCTGATCCTCTAATTCATGTGATTAAATTGTAATTACTGTGTTATGAATCCCTATTTATCTTACAAGCAAATATTTAAAAATCATGGATAAACTTAAATTGTAGTACATATGATGCATAACCTGGAATTTCAGATTTTGCTCCTGCCGAGATCTTTACAAGTGCAGCTGAAGTATTAGAGGGGAACACCTTGGACCTGAGGTGTGCCATTTTCCACAAAAATGAAAAGCATAGGGGTGAGCTACACATGTATCTCTGCAAAAATGGAGTCGCAATCAGGATGGAAATACTAACAGCTGAAAAAAGAAAAACGTTTAAGCTTCAAGATGTCAAGAAAGAAGACACTGGGAATTACAGTTGTGTGTACTCAGTACACAGACATGCAGCTCACACAGTGACTGCTGTTGGCCAAAACTACATCTTCATCCAAGTCAAAGGTAACACGGCATTTTCATGTTTGGTGTGCACATACACCATTTCCAGGAAAACTATTGAAAAGAACAACTAATACAAGGATGCTCATTGGAACAAGTTAGTTTTTCTTATCTGTTTTAGACCTTAGTGTTTCTCTTGTATGTTTTAGACTTTGGCATGGCCCATATTTTTGTGGATGAACTTAAAGAAGCAGCATATCTGAAGGAAACATTGTACCTAAAGGAAGTGATATACATTTCAAATGTGCTGCTTTCGAGGCCAAAACACAGAAACCTTTGCACATGTACTTTTGCAAGAATGGAATTGTATGGAGTATGGAGAGAACTCAGGGAGAGGAAGCTCGTTTTACTCTCCAAAATGTCAAAAGAGAAGATTCAGGGAACTACAGTTGTGTGTACTCTATAAAGAAGAGTTACGTCCATAATGTGACATTTACAAATGAAAACTCAATCTTCATTCAAGTCTCAGGTAAAGACATACAGGCCAAAATTCGTCCAGCTTGCTATTGAAAATCATGGTATAATTTTATATTATACAACAGTTAAGTTTCAACAGTAACAGTTTTTCAATTTCTGATTAGACAAGACGCATTTTATCCGTCACAAATTGTATTTTGCTCTTCACTCCAGAGATAATGTCTTAATGGAGCTTTAACAGGTAACATACAGACATGCAAGCAGGCGTGTCCACAAGCACATTATAGCCACTCTTCCTGATATATTCTTTTTAGTTTTGTTGCTGCAACAGTTTTTCTAAAACCTGTGTAATGTTATTTAACGTGGAGTTGGAGGCATTGTGTAGAGTTACAGCCTAAAAAACCCTCAGGTTACCGGTGTGACGTATTATCAGTATTATGAAAAATAATAATAAACTACAAAAGTTACTTAAACAATGCACCAAGGAAAACATACAAAATAAAAATACTGTTTTCTGTATCTGCATATTGTGTATTAGGTCAAATTGATTTCTAATTACTCTGAGGGACAAATTCTATAGTGTTGCAATTAAGGTATAAATACCTCATAACTTAGTTTGGGTAGTTTTGTTTGTTTAGGTTTTCCACACTCTTCAGAGAAGGGAGAAACACCCACTGATGATCCTCCTCAGATGTTGATGCTGATTATTCCTGCTATTTTCCTTTGTTCTCTCAAAAAATGTAAGTAATTGATTAATCCATTACATTCACTGCTGTTGAATACATACTTTTTTTTCTTCTCTCTCTCTCTCTGTTTCACCAGGTTTATCTAGGTCTTATACCAGGTATGTATATAGGTTTATTGCCAAATCTGCAGTGGTAATAATATATTCACTCATCACTGCATTACATTCCCATTACTGCAATATGAGACACTGTATTTCTGGCTGTGTTTCCTTTCATCCTTTTACCTTTGTACTCCTACAGTCAAGCAGAAGACCCAGATGTTGTTCAAGGTAAATGTGTACTGTCAGTAGGGAGAATTCAATTCAATTCAATTCAGTTTTATTTATACAGCGCCTTTTACAATAGTATTGTCTCATGGCGCTTCACAGAAGGAGCACCCAAGAGCAACAGGGGCAAGGAAAAACTCCCTTATGGGGAGGGGCTAACCCAACTGCCAGGGGTCATGGAAAAAAATTACAATCAGTAGTAACCATGACTATAAGTTGCCTATGGTTTTAGCTAAGGTTCATAATAGTTCATAATAGAGTATTATCCCACTTTTACATTACATGGTAGTCAGTCTATAGGTGGTTATCAGGAATTATGGCTGGACAATGTAGCAGCAGCCAGGCATAGTGACAAACTCAAAGGAATGAGATGGCTCATGGGGGTAACAGTAAGGGTCCATTTGACAGCGCCATTGTGAGGGGGGGTCAATCACAAAGCCTCAGGAAGGGGAGTCGGGCCCAGCATCGGCGTCCAGGAAGGTCCTCTGTGATGGGGAGTCGGTCGTGACATGTGCCTCCCGTAGTTTTGGTTGTAGTCCACTCAGGAGGGGAGGGTGAGAGTTAAGTTTCAACAGTAACAGTTTTTCAATTTCTGATTAGACAAGACGCATTTTATCCGTCACAAATTGTATTTTGCTCTTCACTCCAGAGAAAATGTCTTAATGGAGCTTTAACAGGTAACATACAGACATGCAAGCAGGCGTGTCCACAAGCACATTATAGCCACTCTTCCTGATATATTCTTTTTAGTTTTGTTGCTGCAACAGTTTTTCTAAAACCTGTGTAATGTTATTTAACATGGAGTTGGAGGCATTAGAGTTACAGCCTAAAAAGCCCTCAGGTTACCGGTGTGATGTATTATCAGTATTATGAATAATAATAATAAACTACAAAAGTTACTTAAACAATGCACCAAGGAAAACATACAAAATAAAAATACTGTTTTCTGTATCTGCATATTGTGTATTAGGTAAAATTGATTTCTAATTACTCTGAGGGACAAATTCTATAGTGTTGCAATTAAGGTATAAATACCTCATAACTTAGTTTGGGTAGTTTTGTTTGTTTAGGTTTTCCACACTCTTCAGAGAAGGGAGAAACACCCACTGATGATCCTCCTCAGATGTTGATGCTGATTATTCCTGCTATTTTCCTTTGTTCTCTCAAAAAATGTAAGTAATTGATTAATCCATTACATTCACTGCTGTTGTATCTGTTTACTTTCCCAAATGAAATGTAGGCATCTGGTCCCCCATACTTTTTTTTCTTCTCTCCCTCTCTCTCTTTTACCAGGTTTATCTAGGTCTTATACCATGTATGTATATAGGTTTATTGCCAAATCTGCAGTGGTAATGATATATTCACTCATCACTGCATTACATTCCCATTACTGCAATATGAGACACTGTATTTCTGGCTGTGTTTCCTTTTATCCTCTTCCCTTTGTACTCCTACAGTCAAGCAGAAGACCCAGATGTTGTTCAAGGTAAATGTGTACTGTCAGTAGGGAGAATTCAATTCAATTCAATTCAGTTTTATTTATACAGCGCCTTTTACAATAGTATTGTCTCATGGCGCTTCACAGAAGGAGCACCCAAGAGCAACAGGGGCAAGGAAAAACTCCCTTATGGGGAGGGGCTAACCCAACTGCCAGGGGTCATGGAAAAAAATTACAATCAGTAGTAACCATGACTATAAGTTGCCTATGGTTTTAGCTAAGGTTCATAATAGTTCATAATAGAGTATTATCCCACTTTTACATTACATGGTAGTCAGTCTATAGGTGGTTATCAGGAATTATGGCTGGACAATGTAGCAGCAGCCAGGCATAGTGACAAACTCAAAGGAATGAGATGGCTCATGGGGGTAACAGTAAGGGTCCATTTGACAGCGCCATTGTGAGGGGGGGTCAATCACAAAGCCTCAGGAAGGGGAGTCGGGCCCAGCATCGGCGTCCAGGAAGGTCCTCTGTGATGGGGAGTCGGTCGTGACATGTGCCTCCCGTAGTGTTGGTTGTAGTCCACTCAGGAGGGGAGGGTGAGAGGAGTCCGCCGGAATGAGGCAGGGATGACACTCAGCAAAGATAATTGTGGACAGAGGAAAATGGTGAATTAGGCCAGGCTCACACATCAGAAGCAAAAAGCAGAAAACAGTAATTTGGGAATACCTATATGTGTATAAAATATATATATATATATATATATATATATAGAGAGAGAGAGAGAGAGAGAGAGAGAGCTGAAAGAGAGAGAGAGAGAGTTGTACGGCATGACACATGAAGGTTGTGTGGCGGCACTAGGCTATAGCAGCATAACTAAGGTATGATGCATGGCAACCCAGCACCACTGCAGGGATGATCAGTGGCTGCCATGCCTCGCAAGTGGGGGCAACAGCAGAGGCAGTCCCTTCCAAAAGACCCATGAGAAGTGATGATTTGCCATGCACCATCCCTAACTATGGGAAACAGTAAAGAGGAAGGTTTTAAGTCTAGACTTAAAGGTATTGAGAGTGTCCGCTTGTCGAATGTGGGGGGAGACTATTCCACAGGAGGGGTGCACGGTAACAGAAGGCTCTTCCTCCTATCGTAGATTTTGATATTCTTGGGATTACAAGGAGACCAGCATTTTAGGATCTTAGGGTTCTAGGAGGGTGGTAAGGGACAAGTAAGTCTTTAATATATGTTGGTGCATCGCCCTTGAGGGCTTTGTAGGTTAGGAGAAGCATGAGAAAATTTGATACAAAACAGGCCAGAATTTCAAAAACCGGTGGTTAATGCTAATGGAATGGGGCAAGGAAAATGAAACTGAAACAGAATTTTCCTAGCTCTTATCAGATAGTATCAGCTGCCGTTATGCTATTCGCTCTATGTTGTACCAAATTGTTCCTACACCGATTGCACTCAGTGATCTTAAACAACAGGGCTATGGTTTCATTAACATTAGGGCCTGTGGCTCAGAACCCCTCGATAATGACCTACAATGATGTTACCTTTTACACAAATAGTATGAAACTACAAGCACCTCATAGACATAGACAATAAGAAACAGTAAGACAGACACAGAGACCACACCATCAACATATATGGGAATCACACAGTCTCTTTTTTGCAGAATCTACACCAAGGCTACTTAATATGCTAGTTTTTAAACCTGTTTGTCGTAAGGCATAATGTATTGCCCATGCTAGTCAATATAGGAATATCCTGACAGGGCAAAGAGAAAACTGCTTAAGGCATCTTACTGATTTAGATGGATAGCACCAACCAATGGTATGAAAAACATAACAAAGCATATGTTTATGAGGCTGTGGCCATCTTTAAGACAGTGCTGATTATACCATTGCTGACTGTTACACTTTGCACAGATAAGAAGAGAAAACATGAAGACCCTTCACTTCACCAGGATCCTGTCTTTGGAGAAATTATGACAGGAAATCATGGCTTATAAATTTCATTCTCCATAATATCAGCTATAATAGTCAGTGCCTCCTGGTCATACAGAATAAGAATATGTGCCAGGTACATATACTCCAGCATTTGCTCTGTTATCTGGTCCTATATGTTGGAATTAAGACTTTTTGTCTATTTTGACCATTTTGACTTTGTCTAAATAAACATTTTGGGGATTTTGTCAATGTCTGGTATTTCTCTGTGTTTTAAGAAATTTCAGGTACTTCCTCTTCTAAAACATTGCAGTACAACGCTTAGCTTACAGTACAGACAATGTACAGAGCAAAGCTGCTTTAAAATGATTAGCTTTGAGGTAATTTCTTCTGCTATAGGCCAATCACAGAGGATAGAGGTCTTTTTTGATGTCTCACGCATCATGTTGGGAGACCTGTGAGTCTGTACATCACAACATGGTGCACCATAAGCCCATATATTAGTTTTACACTGTAAATCAGCATCTCTTCTCTTCTTTGGGGCCCCCATAAGGGATTTCAGTGGGCAATCCCTCTGTGAGACTGGCCATAGGAAGCCTATTTGTGACACACTGTCGGCTATCGCCCATGCAGTTCATGGTACCCAGCAAACAGGCTTCTTTGGGGCCTGTGTGCAACTGGGCATGCCCAAACTTTTGGTCCTTTTGATCTAGCAGTAACCATTTTGCTGCTGGTATCATAGTAATGTTGTGAGTAACTGTAATTGTAATTTTATGATGTATATGTTACTGCACATACTTGTCATGTGTGTCTGGACGACAAGGATGTTTAGAATGCCAAAAGCCAGGACATAGAACTGTGCATCTAGACCAAATGCATCTTTTGCCACACGACAGTAAGAAGACCACACAGATCTAAGTGTGTGCACATTGCATTCTGGTTGATACAAACCACTAATACAGGCTCTCATCTATGCGTAGAGTAGAAAGCGTACACTGTGTCTACATGTCTGCATTCTACATTATGAGTCTAACCACAGCTGTGTCAGGCTGCAGTTGTCTGTTTCCTTCTGAAGCAGTAAGAAACATACATTTCAATGGTAAACACTTGTCTATTGTAGTTGCTCATTGTCTGCTTGTACTAGCTATACACAGGCTTGGTTTAGCACATTTCCAACCACATGTTCAATTATGTCCTGCCATGCAGATCAGTCACACAGCTGCCCGTCACACAATTATATCACACAGCACAAAAAACACTTTATTTAAATATGGACAGAACACACACTCTGATCATCTTCACCCACATAGTCAGGGCAAGGCACATTTATTTGTATGGCCTACTTCATACACAAATGGTAAACCAATGTGGTTTACACAGGATAAGAAGTGAGAGACAACAGTAAAATAATAAGTGAAATTAAAACATCAGGGTTAGATTACAAAGCTAAGAGCTGTTACAATAAGCACAATTAATACATAAAAAACAAACAAATAAATAAAAAGAAACGCATAAATCGCACAGATCAATTTTGTCACTACTCTGCTCTGGATGTCTCTGTTTTTGTCTCCTGTGCATGATTGCCTACCTCCAGTCCCGGCACCAGACTCGCAGCGTGCCCACGAACTACCCTCTGAACTTCAGTCCCAGCTCCCAGCTCCCTGCCCACGATCTACGCTCTGATCTCCAGTCCCGGCATTCGACTTGCAGCCTGTTCATGACCTACGCTCTGCCCTTCAGCCCCGGCTACCCAACTGGACGTCTGCCCGACCGTGAGCGCTCCTGCCAGCCACCAACCCCCCCACCCCCTCACCCCCCCCTGATCTGCGCGCCTCCATCATCTCCGCACAGTCCAATGGTCAGTCCGAGCGTGTGAACCAAGAGCTGGAGAAGGCACTTTGTTGCATGGCTTCTCACAGCCCTCTCTCCTGGGTCCAGCAACTTGTTTGGGTGTAATAAGCGCACACTCCCTCTCCTGTTTGGCCACTGGCATGTCACCCTTCCAATGTGTCTACGGCTACTAGCCACCCCTGTTTCCCAGCCAGGAGGGGGAAGCCTCCTGTCCGTCAGCCCTTGCCAACGCCTGCCGCTGCTGCCGCACCTGGGTGCGGGCTTGTGCCACGCTCCTGCGCACCGTCTCCATCTACTCTGCCGGAGCCAATTGCTGATGGACCCTCACCTCCTCGTAACGAGTGGGCGAGAGGGTGTTGCTCTCAGTGAAAGACCTGCCGCTACAAGTGGAGTACCGCAAGCTGGCACCCTGGTTCCTTGGTCCCCATCGAGCGAGTTATTAGTCCGACGGTGGTTCGGCTCCGCCTCCCCGGCAGTATGACAGTGCACCACTCTTTCCACGTCTCCAGGATAAAACCGGTTCACTTCCACCGGCAGCATCCTGACCAACCCTCTCTCCGTCGGGGCCGCTCAAGGGGCATCCGCTGGGCCGCCCGCACAGCTCCTGACTATGCGTCTCCTCCGATCCTGCCCCCTGATGGGGGTGTGCCCCAGGCGTCCTCCGGGGATGAGGCGATGGCATCGGACCGGTCGGAGGAGATCTAGTTCCTCTGCATGATCGCCTACCCGTGACGAACCCAGACCACACCGACCTCCGCTCTGATCTCCAGTCCTGGCACCCGACTCGCAGTCTGCCCACAACCTACGCTCTGATCTTCAGTCCCGGGCTCCCGACTCGCAGCCTGTCCACGACCTACGCTCAGATCTCCAGCCCCGGCTACCTAGCTCGACGTCTGCCTGACTGTGAGCGCTCATGCAAGCACCCCCCGCTCTGTGCGCCTCCATCATCTCCGCGCTGAGGGGGCTCCGTCTGTCTGTTCCTGACAGGAAATCTCACGTCATTGGCCTATCATCAAGGCATGCTCAGCACTAAAGTTTCAGCACTTATAACTTTCACAGCAATCTCATTTCTGAAACCTGACATCTCCAGGATGTTCGATGCCCTCTGTCGACTGGAGTTTCCATCAAGATACTAGCTTGCAACATCAAGCTTGCATCAGGTCAAGGTGTGAAGATGTGAACCATACAACTTTACAACCATGCTTGCAAATGTTCATCTGAACCATGGCTTTGAGAAACACCTGTGTCGCTGAACTATGAATCATACCATGAAAGTTGCACCACCATTGTTTGGGTGATGATTTTGAGAAACATTTGTTCTGTAACTACATGGTTTCAAACACGTTAGTTGCTAACTTAGTGAGCTACTATGGTTTTGGGAAACACACACCATTCCCTTATAAAACCAGCCCATTGTACTACACTTAATTTCGTACAGAGGATCTGGCCATCTTGCCATTCATTCTTATATCTTTATTTCTCAAACAGAGAAGTACTAGAGTACAGAGTAGTAGTACAGAGAAGTACTACTCACTACTCAAACAGAGGCAACTCAAGACTAAAGTCTGGTCTGGAGCTAAGTGAATAGATCTATATTTTGCACTATTTTTCACAAAACACGCTACTGGTAGGCTAGGTCATCATGAGTTCATGCTCTTTGTGTTTGTTGATGTTTTACTAAATAACATGTATTGCTTATGTGCCATTCACTGCTAAAGGGGATCGTACAGTTCATACACTTCACAGATATGTGTTTTTACCCTAGGTAAATTTACCTCATTTTTGTCAAAAGCCCATAGCATGTTGAGCCTATTTTGTTTCCTGTGGCAGACATATACATAGTCCACTATACTATAAAGACCTCTTCTGGTCATCCAGGCAGGAGTTAATTTTGGATGTAGACATCCGAGAACTTTGCAATTATTATGTTGTTGACAAACCCTTTTTCAGAGTAAAGAAAATAGAAGCATGCCGTTCATTTGAATGGAAATGAGAGGCGGCAGTTACACTGAACACCCTCTTTAAAATTCACAGGGCATTAAACAAGTTAATAATCATAATGATAAAAAAGACTTGCTTTGACATAACTGATTGATGTAATGTACAATAGCAACCAAATTCATCTGCAGTATCCTGATGTTGCTGGCTTGTATTTGTTAACATTTAAAATGGCCATGTCAGCCCCTAGCTACTGTTATTGATTATCTCTCTGCCTATGCGTGTGAAGTATATTTTCTTCATATTAGCACGTTCCTTTAAATTACAGTCTTGTGTCAAGTGCAGTGCAATAACTGGAAGTCAGTACATGAGGTAAAGATGTACCCTGGATGTACTTAATAAGTACAAACCGTATGTATTTATTAAGAAGGTCTGTTTGAAACAGTTTATTATTGTCATTTACTTTAGGATTTACAAATTCTTCAGCTTCACCCCTGCTTCCTGAGTATTCACTGTGACACTGTGACACTTTACTCAGTTTGCGACTGTAGTTAAAGTCTTCATTCTGGAGTCTAAAAGTTTTTGGCATGTGCTTGAAGCTTGGAGTATGTAAATGCTAGAACAATAACTTTGTTTTAAATAGTGAGATGCAATTTACATGTTAATGTATGTAAACATAAACATTTTGCATCATAAGAACTTATTTCTGGTATGTCAGTTACAAATCTCTTTCAAGACTACAATGTAGATTAAAAAAAACAAAAAAAACATTCGTACTGTAATCAATCTATGTCTATGTGCTACTGTTTACTACATAAAAGTGAAAGTGACAGTGATGATGTCATGGTCACCTGGTAAAAATGAGTCTCCTTCAGTGCTGTTTAGAAAAGCTCAGGGGTTTCAGCAATGTTACTCCTATTCGTCATGATTGGTGAGTTAAAGTCAACTTATTGATCTAAAATAGTTCAATGCTATAAAATATATTAAGGCATTTAGATTACACCAACAGTCATATAACTAAATTTGACAGGACAATTATGTATTGGCACAATAGATTTTGATTGTCTATTAGAAGAAGTTGATTGTGTGTTTCTCATCAGTTATTATTATTTCTCAAAAAAACATTTTCATGTGCTTTGGGCACATATTCTCAGACAGTTATGTAAAATTTTAATAGTTTCCATTTGTAAATTAATATTATGTATCTGCAAATAAAAGACATACTGAAATTATTTTATATATTATGTAGTCTGCCTTGCCCTTTGCCTACTTTAACTTTCAGATTTTACTACCACTGAAACTACTGCCACTTTACTCCTACACTCAAAGCATAACTCCCAAAACTACAAATGACTTCATAGCAACAGTTCACTTTTTTCTTGCTCAATCCTTTATTCACTCAATAAAGTATATATGTAACAATGTGCATGCTGTAATTAATATGTATTAAGCAAGATACTCTGACTGACTGAAACTGCCACTGAAGTGATACTGTTATAGTCCAAACAGCAAGGTCCACACAACATGCAACATGCATGTCTGTTTCTATTAACAGATTATTGTGATCTTTCATTTTCAAAAGATACTTCAATTTCACTCAGACTTTCTGCATTTTTGTGATGACACACAGTGACACATTACTCAGTTTGCTTGATAGTTGTTTTTCTCTGTAAAAAAGTCACCATGCCGGTAGTCAAGAGGCATGTGTATTAAGCTTGGAGTAAGTTAATGTAATTTGTACTGCATGTATGTACTAACATACTACAAAAGGAATTCTTTTAAAATGTTGAATGTTTCCTATGAGAGATGCAATTTACCAACTCTATGTACTCTACTGTCTGTAAAAAGGTATATTTTCTATTACACAAGCACTTAATTCTGATATGTCAGCTGACTTGTCTGAATCAATACTGCATTGTAGATTAAAAACAACCCAGAACTGTAACCAAACTACTTGTTTATACTTTTGATGATGTCACTGTGACCTGATTGGCTAAAAACGAGTCTCTTTCCATGTTGGTTAGAGTGCTAATGGGTCAGATTAACATATTCAGCTCTGCATGTCTCAGCAATGGGGCTCCTGCTGCTTTTGACTGGTGAGTCAAAGTCCATTTTTAAAACAAGTCACATAGAAAAAGTTTTTAAGAATTAAATAGGTAATGTAAAGATGCATAGGCCTGATTTGTTTTGGTGTTCAGTTTTGTATTTCATGTATTTGAGTCATATAATTGAATTTAACAACAAATGATATATTAAAATACAAAATATACTTTAAATTAACTGTGCATTTGTCACTGGTTTTCATATTTTCACAATAAAGCATTTACATGTGCTTTGGGGACATGTTCTCAGACAGGTATGTGAGATTTCTGTAGGTTTACAGATTCATATTATTTTATTTGTAACTCCATATTACATCAAAACAACAATTTGCAAATTATGAATACACTTCATTTATTTGTAAATTACAGCTTAATTTTATCATGTGCTTTGGAAACAGATTCTCAGATAGATATGTGAAATATCTGATCCTCTAATTCATGTGATTGAATCGTAATTGTTGTGTTATGAATCCATATTTATCTTACAAGCATATATTTATAAATCATGGATAAACTTAACTTACAGTACATATGATGTATTATGCATAACCTGGAATTTCAGATTTTGCTCCTGCTGAGATCTTTACAAGTGCAGCTGAAGTATTAGAGGGGAACACCTTGGACCTGAGGTGTGCCATTTTTCACAAAAATGAAAAGCATAGGGGTGAGCTACACATGTATCTCTGCAAAAATGGAGCTGGAATCAGGATGGAAATACTAACAGATGAAAAAGAGAAATTGTTTAAACTTCAAGATGTCAAGAAAGAAGATACTGGAAGATACAGTTGTGTGTACTCAGTAGGGAGACATGCAGCTCACACAGTGACTGCTGTCGGCCAAAATTACATCTTCATCCAAGTCAAAGGTAACATGGCATTTTCATGTTTGATGTGCACATACACCATTTCCAGGAAAAGTATTGAAAAGAACAACTAATACAAGGATGCTCATTGGAACAAGTTTTAGATTTTGGCATGGCCCATATTTTTGTGGATGGAACTAAAGGAAGCAACATATCTGAAGGAAACATTGTACCTAAAGGAAGTAACATACGTTTGAAATGTGCTTCTTTCGAGGCCAAAACACAGAAACCTTTACACATGTACCTTTGCAAGAATGGAAATGTAATCAATATGGAGATAACTCAGGGAGAGGAAGCTCGTTTTACTCTCCGAAATGTCAAAAGAGAAGATTCAGGGAACTACAGTTGTGTGTACTCCATAAAGAAGAGTTATGTCCATAATGTGACATTTACAAATGAAAACTCAATCATCATTCAAGTCACAGGTGAAGACATACAGTCCAAAAGCATCCAGCATGCTATTGAAAGTCAAGGTAACATTTTGCATTATACAACAATTAAGCCCAGTCAAATAATTTATCAATTTCCTTTTTTGTGATCAGCAATTTTTGCTGAGTAGAAAAATGTCAAAGATCAAAAGAAAACTATATACAAAAAGGAAAGTTAGCTCATAAGATCCAGAAAAAAAAAACTGCAGATGCACAATCACCAAAATCAAATTAAAATAGACACTTTTCAGGGAGTTCCTCTAAAACAATTCTCCAAGAGATAATGGTATGAGGTTCAGCTTGATTTGTTCTTGCTGTGGAGCATTCTAGTAATGCAATATTCTTAGTGAGCCAGGTAGAGTTCACAGGTAGATGAGAGTTAAAGCAGTGTTTTAGAATGTTTTCTGGCAGCTGACAGTCCAGCATACAGAGTTTGCCGTTGGGTAATGCTCTAAAGAATAGTCTTCATTCGATAAATAAATACTAACAGCCAAAAAAGAGAAATAGTTTAAGCTTCCAGATGTCAAGAAAGAAGACACTGTGAATTACAGCTGTGCTAACTCAATACATAGACACACAGCTCACACAGTGACTGCTGTTGGACAAAACTACATGCCATTTTAATCTTTGGTGTGCACAGGCACCATTTCCAGGAAAACTATTGTATCAAAGCAAAAATGTATAAATCATGCATATCCTTCATTTATTTGTAAGTCACAAATAAACTTTAGCATGTGTTTTGGAGACATATTAGATAGCTATGTGAAATCTTTGATCCTCTAATTCATTTCTTAGTAATGTATTACTGTAATGAATCCCCATATTACTTACAAGGAAATAAATCATGCATAAACTTAAATTGTAGTACATATGATGGAAGTTATATACATTTGAAATGTGCTGCTTTCAAGGCCAGCTCGTTTTACTCTCCAAAATGTCAAAAGAGAAGATTCAGGGAACTACAGTTGTGTGTGCTCCATAAAGAAGAGTTACGTCCAAAATTCATCCAGCTTGCTATTCAAAGTCATGGTATAATTTTATATTATACAACAGTTTGGTCCAGTTGAACAGTTTTTCACTTTCTGATTAGACAAGACACAATCTATGCGTCACAAATCACATTTTACCCTTCTCTCCAGAGAAAATGTCTTAATGGAGCTTTAACATGTGACATACACACATGCAAGCAGGCATGTGCACAAGCACATTATAGCCACTCTTCCTGATATATTTATTTATTTTTTACTGCTGTAACACTTTTTCTAAAAACTGTAGAGGTCATACCAGTGTGAGAACTCAGAACAGGACCACAGTTTGCATTAACAACTCCTTGGTTACACCACTCGTAACATGTCATAAGTAATGTGAGGTAAAGGTGTTCTAAAACCTTGTAACTGCAATTTCACATGTTAAATGCTTAAATCTGCTTGCATCGAAATGCAGTGATAAATTCTTAGCACTGTAGCATAAAGGAACACTACCATACCAATGTGACTGCAACAAATCATATCACATCAGCGAGAAATCACATATCATATTGTATCATTCTTGCACAAATCAGTAAAACAGCAAAGTTTGTAAATATTAAAAGGGTGTTCTGCATATTCATTAAACCTTAGTTTTAAAGGTCATATTGAGGAGCTGATGTTTCTTTATTTCTTTCAGAGAGTATGTGGTGGTGGATGAATGTTTTCAGATTCCTGTGTTCAGCTGGACTGGTCATAGCAGCCATTGCAGTTTTGGTCATTCATCACTCCTGGAACAAATAAGGTAACAGTGCCATTCAACACTCATTCCTGCATCTTTACGTCATCATAAGCTTTAGTGGCAACAGGCAAATTCATATTCTTGTGTGTAAATTATGTGATAAATGTTTGAAAATGTAATCATTTCCCTTCTTAGTTCATTGAGTGCCAAGACAGTTTTCAGAAGTCCCAGTTGTGCAATCCTACACAAATATGTTTGAAAAACAGTGGAATTCAGTGATGTATATTTTCTAACACTTGTGGTGCTTGTATTATATCATGAAAATTTTATCCCAAGTATAATAAAGAATACAGTAAGAAAAGATAAATAGTGTTGTGTCAGTGTTGATTTTTAACCAGTTCAGCACTAAAAGTTGATTCCCATGTGTCAGCACTGTATCATTCAACATTCAAATGTAACTCATCTGTAATCATCAATTTACTCCATATTTGTGCTTTTTCCTGTTTTGTTTTTCATTCCTTTGTTTTTGCTGTAAAGACATTTAAGGAACACAGCTTGCGATTGGAATATTTGGCAAACTGCCGTTATGAAATTTCTGCCATAAAAGTGAATTCTTCAAATAAAAGTGATAAAAAACATCTAAAGTGTAGTGGAGATATATATATTTTTTAAACACCCACCTTTTGCACGCACAGGCCTTTGGAAAACACCTTTACTTGAAATGTTCCTCTAACATTTACCCTTCCTGTTGTGTTCAAGAGAACATAAGTTGATGCAGAGGTCTATCACAAAAGGTGATGATAATCAATGATAATGTATGTATTATCGCAAGTTAAAAATGCTGTGGTCATTTTAAAGCGTAACACCGAAGTTGTAGACATAAAACAAATACAACTGGAGGGTTACACAATGATGTCAGCATCATGTCTAATCTGAATGCATTGATCTTCTCACGCTTGTAGCACGTTCCTTTAAATTACAGTCTTGTGTCAAGTGCAGTGCAATAACTGCAAGTCGGTGCATGAGATAAAGATGTGCATGTACACTGGATGTACTTAATAAGTACAAACTGTATGTATTTATTAAGAAGGTCTGTCTGAAACAGTTTATTATCATAATCTTTCACTTTAGGATTTAGAAATCCTTCGATTTCGCCCCTGCTTCCTGAGTCTTTACTGTGACACTGTGACACTTTACTCAGTTTGCGACTGTAGTTAAAGTCTTCATTCAGGAGTCTAAAAGGGATAGTTTTTGGCATGTGCTTGAAGCTTGGAGTATGTAAATGGTAACAAGACAGAGATGTGAGATGTGATTTACGTTACTGTATGTAAACATATACATTTTGTGTTTCAAGCACTTATTTCTGGTATATCAGTTACAAATCTCACTAAAAAAAAAACATCCGTACTGTATCTATACAGTACAATCTATATGTATGTGCTACTGTTTACTACATAAATTTGACAGTGACAGTGATGATGTCACAGTCACCTGTTAAAAATTAGTCTCCTTTAGTGCTGTTTAGAAAAGCTCAGGGGTTTCAGCAACGGTAGTCCTATTCCTCATGAGTGGTAAGTTAAAGTTAATATAAATACTAACATACCACAACAAGAAAGTTATTTAAAAAAAATATTGACTTCTACCTGTTTGAGACACGCAATTTACTGACTGTCTGTACTGTGTTGTCTGTAAAAAGGTGCATTTTCTATTACATACTTAATTCTGATATGTCAGCTTACTTGTCTTAATCAATACTGCATTGTAGATTGAAAACGACCCAGAACTGTAACCCGACTACTTGTTTACACTTTTGATGATGTCACTGTGACCTGATTGGCTAAAAACAAGTCTCTTTCCATGTTGGTTAGAGTGCTAATAGGTCAGCTCAACATATTCAGCTCTGCATGTCTCAGCAATGGGGCTCCTGCTGCTTTTGACTGGTGAGTCAAAGTCCATTTTTAAAACAAGTCACATAGAAAAAGTTTTTAAGAATTAAATAGGTAATGTAAAGATGCATAGGCCTGATTTGTTTTGGTGTTCAGTTTTATATTTCATGTATTTGAGTCATATCATGAAATTTAACAACAAAGGATATATTAATACAAAATATATTTTAAATTAACTGTGCATTTCTCATTGGTTTTCATATTTTCACAATAAAGCTTTTACATGTGCTTTGGGGACATGTTCTCAGACAGGTATGTGAGATTTCTGTAGGTTTACAGATTCATATTATTTTATGTGTAGCTTCATATTATATCAAAGCAAATTTGCAAATTATGAATACACTTCATTTATTTGTAAATTACAGCTTAATTTTATCATGTGCTTTGGAAACAGATTCTCAGATAGATATGTAAAATATATGATCCTCTAATTCATGTCAATGAATTGTAATTACTGTGTTATGAATCCCTATTTATCTTACAAGCAAAAATTTGGAAATCATGGATAAACTTAAATTGTAGTATATATGATGCATAACCTGGAATTTCAGATTTAGCTCCAGCTGAGATCTTTACAAGTGCAGCTGAATTATTAGAGGGGAACACCTTGGACCTGAGGTGTGCCATTTTTCACAAAAATGAAAACCATAGGGGTGAGCTACACATGTATCTCTGCAAAAATGGAGTTGCAATCAGGATGGAAATACTAACAGCTGAAAAAAGAAAAACGTTTAAGCTTCAAGATGTCAAGAAAGAAGACACTGGGAATTATAGTTGTGTGTACTCAGTACACAAACATGCAGCTCACACAGTGACTGCTTTTGGCCAAAATTACATCTTCATCCAAGTCAAAGGTAACATGACATTTTCAGGTTAGGTGTGCCCATACACCATTTCCAGGAAAAGTATTGAAAAGAACAACTAATACAAGGATGCTCATTGGAACAAGTTAGATTTTCTTATCTGTTTTAGCCCTTAGTGTTTCTCTTGTATGTTTTAGATTTTGGCATGGCCCGTATTTTTGTGGATGGAACTAAAGGAAGCGGCATATCTGAAGGAAAAATTGTAACTAAAGGAAGCAATATACATTTGAAATGTGCTGCTTTCGAGGCCAAAACACAGAAACATTTGCACATGTACCTTTGCAAGAATGGTATTGTAATCAGTATGGAGATAACTCACAGAGAAGAAGCTCGTTTTACTCTCGAAAATGTCAAAAGAGAAGATTCAGGGAACTACAGTTGTGTGTACTCCATAAAGAAGAGTTACGTCCATAATGTGACATTGACAAATGAAAACTCAATCTTCATTCAAGTCACAGGTAAAGACATACAGTCCAAAATTCATCCAGCTTGCTAAGCTTCAAAATCATCTTATAATTTTATATTATACAACAGTGAAGTGCAGTCGAACAGTTTTTCAATTTCTGATTAGACGAAACGCATTCTATGCTTAACAAACTGTATTTTGCTCCTCACTCCAGAGAAAATGTCTTAATGTAGCTTTAACAGGTGACATACAGACATGCAAGCAGGCGTGTCCACAAGCACATTATAGCCACTCTTCCTGATATATTCTTTTTAGCTTTTTTATTGCTGCGACAGTTTTTCTAAAACCTGTATAATGTTATTTAACGTGGAGCGTTAGAGGCATTGTGTAGAGTTACAATAATCAAATTAGATTAAAAGGTAGAAAACTTAACAGAACAGCCTAAAAAGCCCTCAGGTTACTGGTACGATGTATTAGCAGTATTATGAAGAATTATAATAAACTACAAAAGTTAGTTAAGCAATGGACCAAGGAAAAAATTCAAAATAAAAATACTGTATTCTGTATCTACATATTGTGTATTAGGTAAAATTGATTTCTAATTACTCTGAGAGACAAATTCTATAGTTGTTTGCAATTAAGGTATAAATACCTCATAACTTAGTTTGGGTAGTTTTGTTTGTTTAGGTTTTTCACACTCTTCAGAGAAGGGAGAAACACCCACTGATGGTCGTCCTCAGATGTTAATGCTGATTATTCCTGCTATTTTGCTTTGTTTATTTGGAGCAACATTTTACCTGTTCAGAAGTTCTCTTAAAAAATGTAAGTAATTGATTAATCTATTACATTCACTGCAGTTGCATATGATTTACTTTCCCAAATGAAAACTGAAAACAGGAATAGTGGGCTGTGGGAGAGTGACAGGTATACATGGATTGAGAATTGTTCTTCTGTGTAGTCATCTGGTCCCTCACACTACATACCCCACCCCCCTACAGACACTTTTTTTTTCTTTCACTCTCTCCCTCTCTCTCTGTTTCACCAGGTTTATCTAGGTCTTATACCAGGTATGTATATAGGTTTATTGCCAAATCTGCAGTGGTAATAATATATTCACTCATCACTGCATTACATTCCCATTACTGCAATATGAGACACTGTATTTCTGGCTGTGTTTCCTTTCATCCTCTTCCCTTTGTACTCCTACAGTCAAGCAGAAGACCCAGATGCTTTGATCTACAGTGAAGCAATCATTTTTCAAAGTACTTTCTTTATACTATTTCTATTATCTATTTGACAATTTCCTTGGACCCAGGACAACAACTAATAAGTTCTTAACAGATGGAAACTGACAGCTAACTGAATTTATGTTCAATTTTTCTATTTTTCTGTGTAGAAAAAGGGGAGCCTGGACCATGTAAGAGGTACATATCTGTGATATACCTGAGAACAAGAACCTCATCAAACATGTTCTGCATGTCTTTTTTGCAAGTCATTTACAGTTACAGGCAGTTCAAAGCAACTCCTGAACGTCCTATTTCTTCAAATATCCATAAGAAATGTTAAAACAGATACCCTGTGGGAATGGCTATGGCAGTAATAATCAAACTCTCCTGAAACAGCCTATAGAGTATGGTTTTTCATATGGCCCTTTGAAAGGACATATTAACAGTAGCTGGGATTCAGTTGAACTTATTTGCGTATCTTATTCGTATTAATGACAAATTGTCTCAAAAATATGCACATCTGCATGTGTTTTCATACAACTGTGCAAATTAAAAACAAATGTGTATTAGCCATCAAGGGATGTGTTTCAACCAGCTGTTTGATGAAGACTTAACGTCGTCAGGACAACATTTATGGGTAGAAACAAGGAAAATGTAAATTTATCCAGATTAAACTGTTTCCATCAACTTTAATTAAATGAGGCCTTATTAGTGTCAAGAGTTAATCCACCCCCCTAACATGAATTTATATTCACATTAGGAGATGTGAATTTGCAAGTTTTTCTGCTAATGTTAATGTTTTGTTAAGAAATGAACATGCTGGTCATGCTGATGTGACCAGCTAGTGAAACTGGACATAGCTGTTTAAGGTGGCATAGTCAATAAAACAAGCTAAACCATCAAAAAGGATGCAGTAGAGCCCATTGCTTCTCCTTGTCTCACATTTGCCCCTTTCCTCCAGTGATACTATGGAAACACAACAGACAGATGTGATCTACAGTCAACCAGCACGTATGAAAGGTGTGGGGAGGTATATTGTATATCAAACAACTTTATGTGGATTCATGTTTCACAGAAAGAATTACAATGTTTATGTCTTACAGCTAAAAGAAAATCTCGTACCAGGTATGTGTATTTGTATCATCATTGCACTTTATTCAGATTTGTGCCATTTCAAGACACAAACAAAACAAACCACATATTTTATAACATCCATACATTAATTTTGATGGCACGTCATACCAAATAATTTGGTTTTCCACTTTTTTTTTGCTTTTAACTTTACCTACTTGCTTATCTACGGAACTCCCTTGGTAACCTTAAGATTGTTTACAAAGATTGTTTACAACATCTCACAAAAAATTGCAAGATTTTTAAAAAATATATATTCATGGTCCACACTGGGCTCCATTCTACCTGTTGAATACTGGCATGCAGTTCTGTGAATTGCAGAGCAGCTGTCTTTCTGTTAACTACAGCCTACTTCCAGTATAAGCTATTTATATGCCTAGGCTCCAGTTCCTAAATTTAATCATTTAAAAAACATATCAACTAGTCTTTTTGATGTCTGCACAGACCTGCTTGCATAGGTTGTTTTTAGGTCATTTAGGCTATAGGCCATTGGAGAAATTGGAGATGTAAAGCTGAATTGTTTGATTAGGCCTATAGCCTATTTTTTGACTTTGTGACTGATAGAGAATTCAACTCCCGGCATTGGGTTGAGTTTTTCATTGTTACAAGTTTACAAGTGTCTGGAAAATCTATGATGTGCCCAAGGCATTCTCATTTTAGTTAGGTCTACATACAGTAAAAAAAAAGTGATCTAAGATATTAGCCAAACACACAAAGGGAGTAGAGAGCCCATGAGGTGGGCTTTACTTGGATAAAATAGTTGAAACGTCCCCAGGTTGCAGATTGAAAGTTTTACCTTCACAATACGTTGTAGAATCAGGATAAATATAGCTTTGAGACTGCTGGGTCCATGATATTATTCAGCACAATAATGTAGGACTATAGCTCATTAGTGTGAGCACTTATTTATTTAAATCATTTATTTAAATAATTTATTTAAGGCCTAAATCAAGGGTGGATTGAAGTTTAGGCTATAGCAAAAGTTGTGTATGCATTGGTCATGACAAGGCTATGCTAGTTTTTAAGAAATAGATGAAAACCCTTTATTTCTGTAAACTAGACATTAAAGAGCAGTTTGATCTAAAAAAAAAAAAAAAAGAAAAACACAAACAATGAAATGAACAAGTCACTTTATTTGTGTAAACCTAATTCAAATTAAATTGCCACCACATCATTAAAGACATTTGCGAGCTGGTTTGTGCAGACATACATCAAAAAGACCATAGTCATCATTTTCTTTTAAGGGGTTTAAATTGAGAAGCACACCATAATGTCGTAGGTTAGCCATATCAGAAATGTGATCGATAAGTTTAAAAAACAGATGATGGTCTTCGCAAACCACCGCAACCAAGGGTAAACAAAACGTGACTGTTCCTCATTAACATTGCACCTTCTTAAATTATGACCCTCTGCCACAGCACAGCAGAAACTCAAAACACTGTTGACTAGTCTAGCAACACAAAGGAAGAGCAGTCGACATGGCGTGCATCACCTGGAAGCACCTATTCTTACAGTATATCAAAGCAAAAACTTTTGCTTTAAAATGAAATATAGGCTGCAAAACTTTTGCGTGATCTCGCAAAACTACACCATAAAAGAAAAAAATCTCCTTCTGTGTTCTTTAGGGGATTCAGTTCTCACCAGACTACTTTGAAGCAGAGCAAGAAACACTATGACTTTGACTTTCTCTCTTTCCCTTATTCCTGACTCCCCTTTTTTACCTGTCCTCCAGTGAGACAAAGGAAACTCAGCAGACAGATGTGATCTACAGTCTAATCACAAAGAATCAAGGTGTGTGCCCTATTAGACTTTCTTAGGGCTTTACAACAGGCTCTTTACAGAATAACATAATGATTGTATTTCATACACAGGTAAAAAGGAACCCCAAACTTGTGCCAGGTATGTGTATTTGTGTAGTCCGCAGAACTGGCTGTGATCCTTCAATTTAAAACAGATTGACAGATAGACATCGGGCAAAATGTAGTTTTACTTTTTTTATATTTCTACTTTCTTGACTCAGACCAGCGTATTATTCTAACAATGACTGGAATGTGTGGTGTTCTTTTGTGTCTGTAGCCCAGAAGAGGCAGAGTAATCCAGTGTTAATTTCAAAGGTATGCCCATGTCCCTCTGAGTTTTTGGGGGGTAAAGTTGGTCTGTGCTGATCATTTGTTTTGCTGTTGTTTTTATTGATGTGAAAGTGGAGATAAATCTACCTCCACTTGGGCATTGAAAATCTGTAGAATGAAATGTAGGCAACATACACTCTCCAAAAATGGCAAGTATTGTATACAATACATAGAGGGAGGGGCCCCTGCGGCTCAGAACCCCTCGATAATGACCTACAATGATGTTACCTTTTACACAAATAATATGAAACCACAAGCACCTCATAGACATAGACAGTAAGAGATCACAGAGACCGCACCATCAACATATATGGGAATCACACAGTCTCTTTTTTGCAGAATCTACACCAAGGCTACTTAATATGCTAGTTTTTAAACCTGTTTGATGTAAGGCATAATGTATTGCCCGTGCTAGTCAATATAGGAAAAATCCTGACAGGGCAAAGAGAAAACTGCTTAAGGCATCTTACTGATTTAGATGGATAGCACCAACCAATGGTATGAAAAACATAACAAAACATATGTTTATGAGGCTGTGGCCATCCTTAAGAAAGTGCTGGTAATACCCATTGCTGACTGTTACACTTTGCACAGATAAGAAGAGAAAACATGAAGACCCTTCACTTCACCAGGATCCTGTCTTTGGAGAAATTATGACAGGAAATCATGGCTTATAAATTTCATTATTCATCATATCAGCTATCAGTCCCTCCTGCTCATACAGAATAAGAATATGTGCCAGGTACATATACTCCAGCGTTTGCTACACATATTAGTTTTACACTGTAAATCAGCATCTCTTCTCTTCTTTGGGGCCCCCATAAGTGATTTCAGTGGGCAATCCCTCTGTGAGGCTGGCCATAGGAAGCCTATTTGTGACCCACTGTTGGCTCTCGCCCATGCAGTTCATGGTACCCAGCAAACAGGCTTCTTTGGGGCCTGTGTGCAACTTTTAGTCCTTTTGATCTAGCAGTAACCATTTTGCTGCTGGTATCATAGTAACGTTGTGACTAACTGTAATTGTAATTTTATGATGTATATGTTACTGCACATACTTGTCATGTGTGTCTGGATGACTGATGACAAGGGTGTTTAGAATGGCAAAAAACAGGACATAGAACTGTGCATCTAGACTAAATGTGTCTTTTGCCACACACAGTAAGAAGACCACACAGATCTATGTGTGTGCACATTGCATTCTGGTTGACACAAACCACTAATACAGGCTCTCATCTATGCGTAGAGTAGAAAGCGTACACTGTGTCTACATGTCTGCATTCTACATTATGAGTCTAACCACAGCTGTGTCAGGCTGCAGTTGTCTGTTTCCTTCTGAAGCAGTAAGAAGCATTTCAATGGTAAACACTTGTCTATTGTAGTTGCTCATTGTCTGCTTGTACTAGCTATACACAGGCTCGGTTTAGCACATTTCCAACCACATGTTCAATTATGTCCTGCCATGCAGACCAGTCACACAGCTGCCCGTCACACAATTATGTCACACAGCTCAAAAAACGCTTTATTTAAATATGGACAGAACACACACTCTGATCATCTTCACCCACATAGGCAGGGCAAAGCACATTTATTTGTATAGCCTACTTCATACACAAATGGTAAACCAATGTGGTTTACACAGGATAAGAAGTGAGAGACAACATTAAAATAATAAGTGAAATTAAAACATCAGGGTTAGATTACAAAGCTAAGAGCTGTTACAATAGGCACAATTAGTATATGATAAAAACAAAAATAAAAAAATAAAAATAAAACATCAGTGTATCGCACAGATTAATTTAAAGTTTTATTAAATGTAATTTAATAACAGTGGAATTTCAAGAGCTGCACAGGAGCAGAAAGCTGGAGCCCCGTATCTACACTGTAGGACTGGACTGGACTGAGCTTTGTGTTGGAATCTGAGAGTCCTTGTTGCACAAGCATGTCTGATAGTTTGTGTTAGCACCCTTGCTGATGCATTTTGTGTCATTTGAAGCTTACTATGCTAATACTAGAGTGTGTCTATGGGGGAGTTCAGAAAAAATCTCCAAAGATCATTGAATACTGACCAAGAGAGAGCAACATAACACGTTACCAGCAAACGTGAATAATTCCAGTCTGCATAAGTGGGAGTGTCACATAACGTCAATATAGACTTTCCATTGATCTTCTGTATCAGTGTATGAGGGCTCAACTCTGGTCTATGAGGGGCCCTTCAAGACATTATTCATTCTGGCCCTCTCACATACATATGTTTTCACTCTCACATACATGCATTCTCCTCTCATGTACATATGTATTTTCACTCACATACATACATATTTTTCACTCAAATAAATACATTTTTAGCACTCACATACATACATTCTCCTCTCACATACATACATTCTCCTCTCCTCTAGTAAGGTAGGGTAGATCAAGAGGCAATCAATAATAACTTTTTTACAAGTCACTTGAACAAGGCAAAAGTGGAATAAATACTGTATGCACCTTATTGTTAGTGTTTTGATAATTGTAATGCATTGCAATTTGTATAGTTACACGATACAGGTAAAGCTTCACAAATTAGAATATTGTTGAAGAGTTCATTAATTTCAGTAACACAAGGTAAAGAAATATCTGATGTCTGAAAAATATTTCTGCTCCTGTACTACAGATATACGATACGATATACAGGCGGTACGTTTATGGGGTTTATGCTGGCTAAAAAACCCACATTTAAAATCAGTAACGTGCGTTGTTTAAGCAGAAAACACATCTACCCACAGTATGTAATTTAAGACAAGTGTCAGATGAAGAGAATAGCGTAAAGTCAACCCGAAATAGTCATGCGATATTGATCTGTGGTGCTCGTCTGCTGTAGACAGCTCTTTTATTTGCGGTCTATCGGATTTTGGGCGTTTGAAGCGAAGAATCTCCTCGATAAAAATGTGTACCTCTTTTGTGATAATTTGTGTTTATTCCGACATCACAGAGCACTGCACAGGTGTTTTCTGTCAGACGACGATTGTCATGACTTAAATGTTCCCTATGCGCATATTAAGCTATGAAGCGGTACGCTGCAGATCCATGTCCTATGAACGACTCGCACCCGACCGATGTTCAACTAACCCACCCGCAACTCGGACCACACAAAAAAAATATTGTACCCGACCCGCTTCCAGGCGCGCATATTTTTTTAAGTAGCCTACTCTATGTGCTTTATTAACTTTTAGCATCCTCGTCTGTGGGACAGTAGTATTGGTTCATCTTCTTATCTTCTTTACTGCTTCCGTTTCAACTATACTTTCTCTCACATACATATATTCTTCTCACACATTCATACATTCACTTTTCAGAATGTATGTATGTGCAAGAAGAATGTATGTGAAAGGAGAATGTATGCAAGTGCAAGAAGAATGTATGTATGTGAAAGGAGAATGTATGTATGTGAAAGGAGAATGTATGTATGTGAAAGAAGAATGTATGTATGTGCAAGGAGAATGTATGTATGTGAGAGGAGAATGTATGTATGTGAGAGGGCTAGAATGAATAATGTCTTGAAGGGCCCCTCATACTGGTCTACTGCATAAAGGGGATTTTCCCCCTCCCCCTTGCGAAAATAGAACATGGAACTTAACGGATATTTGTGTCTCTCACTCCGCTTTAACCCCTTTACCCTAGTGTCATTGCATGTCAGCATATGTTACTCAAAACCAATTTTAGGTGTGTATCTTTAGGATAGTTCAGTTTTCCATTTTGTTTCAGTAGAGATGGAGACACTCTAAAACATGTCTAACCAACCAGGGACGTCACTAGGGTTGACAGATAGGGGGGGCTTAGCCCCTGGAGGGCTTCTCATACATTGTGCGCGCCAAAAAATTTTCAGCATACCAAAAAGGCTTTGTCTATTAATTCATTATTTAAAGAACAGCACACCTTGAGGACACACTTCTCAACATTTCTGTGCTATTTCAAGAATGCTCTTCACCAGATGGGATGAAAAACTAAGATAGTGAAGAGGGCAAGTGCTTCATCATTTATGAAGACCACATTCTACAGAAGCCTCTGTTCCCGCACTACCAGACTCACCAACAGCTTTATCCACCAGGCCATCAGGATGCTGAACTCTACCCTCTGCACTACCAGGCTGCCACATAGCCAGGAATCTGACCAAGAACAGAATTCCCCTAAGAAAACTTGCTCAGACCCTGCCTAGATCCCCCATGTATCTGCCAAATCACTTGCACTATTCTTTGCATCAGTTACCTTACATTAGTTTGCAACATACCCTCTGCTGCTTGTGTTGATGCTCTGACCTCACTGCACTGTGCTGTACACTAAAGTTTTGTTTAGGTTTGTTTAGGTTTTGTTTAGAACCATTTGGCCTTAGCCTACAAAGTTTAACCCAAAACACAAGTCATCATAAATGGAAAGTACACTAACATCATGGCAAAGAATGACATCCTTGAGACTTTTCACACAATATACTCTCTAATTTAATTTAAATAGCAGTGGTGAGTTAAAAGAACAGAGGAAGTGTCAATTAAACAAAAGCCAAATTAACAGTATATGAAAATGTGACATCAATCAGTATATTCATTTCAACAACTTAAGCCAAACTTTGTCTACTTTGTGGGTGGAAGCATCAAAGTGTGCCTTCTGTTTTTCAGAGTGTCAAATCTGTCTATGACTTTGTTGTCACTCAGTTGACTTACTCTGCCATTTTCAATAGCCAGGACTGCAAGGTCATTAAGCCTTCTCTGTCCCATTGTTTGACCAGCCAGGTGTGCAGTGCACTGAAGGAACTCTCACATGAACAGCTACTTACAGGCACAGTCAAAGCAACTTGGAAGACCTCTTTCAGAGAGGAAAACATGTCTGTCCTTAGGAGGTTGTGCACAGCTAGCATATCTCGGGGTGTATACCCAGCATCTGCTTTGCGAGCAACAAAGTTTCCGGCAACCACAACCTCCTCTGTTTTCAGGTCAATGTTATAGTGCCCAGCAAGTTCTTTCAAGTTCACTTCATTCAAGAAGTTCTCCGATTTAGGGGGGCATGCCTGTATGCCTTTTAGAAGCCCTGCAACTACAGTGGCAAATCTTTGTTTGAGCTCACCAACCATTCTATCTAAACAGGGGAAAAGCAACTCTCTTTTGAAGGCCTCAGAACTCACCAACTCAGTGTGTGAACCTACGGTTGTCTCACACACAAAATCTTAAATCATTCTCTGTTTCTGCCTTTTCTTGGTTTGTGGTTCTGGAACGCTCATCCTCAGCCTCCCTGTCTGCCTCACCATTCAAGGAGTTTTAAAAAAGTGATGAAATCCTACAGTTAAATTCATATCATAAATATATCACATTACTTAAATATCACATCTTCCAAGATTACTATTACTAGAGCATATAGCGAATAGGTTAAATGACTATTTAATGTAATTATGTTCTAATTTATTCATTTCACAGTGTGTTGTGCACCGTGTTGTATGTATCCTGTCATGACTTACTATTTGTTTTTGTGTTTTTATTGATGAGGCTAAATGGCAATGCATATGGAGATTGCTTTCGCCTTTATATTTTATTTCCAACTTGGGGTTGATGTACTGTACGTTATGTTGTCTTATCTTAAATTAGCGTGCCATTTCGGACACTGGCATAATGTCCAACAAAATTAAATAAACTCAGATAACTGTTGGGAAGCAGAAGTTCGGCGGGCACATCGTTTTGAAACTTTTCCTACTGTAGGCTTGATTTGCAACGTCTTTAACTCTAGGAAAGCGTTTCATAATGTTGAAGCGAAACACATTGTTCTCTGTAGTACTAGACCATTACTGACCTCAATCGAGACCTCCTCTGCGTCAGCTCTGTCTCTCCCCTGCTCCTCACGCACTCTCGTAAAAAATCTTCGTATATCCATCTAACCAACGAATAGACAGAAATAATAAATTTCCCTGTGCCCAAACTAATGCTAATGCCATGTTTTCACTCGCGGTAATTGGGAATTGATACCAACATTAAATGTTGCCATACTTGAAAGATTTCACAGAATACTAGACAGCTAATAAAAGTTTGTTCACGATGTTGGCATTTTAGACGACGTGCGATTTAGCATCCAACATTAAGGTTGAAATAGACAAGGCTACAATATCGTCCTTCCTTCCCTTCCCATAGGTAAATGTTCAGGTTAAGCAACAATCGCTGCTATCAACTTACAATCTCTCATCGTGTGTAACTGACTGCTGTTGACTGCTGTCTCCACATTACCTAGACTACAAGTGTCGTGTTTGGTCCAGCTGCTTATGCGGCCGCCTACCACGTGTGCTTGACGCGTGCCAATGAGGCATGGGAATCATAACGATAATAATTTTATTTGATAAACAAATTGAAACTTGAAAGCGAGTTTCAGTTGAACTTGCTTTCTTGCTGCCTTGTGTACACTGCATGTATGCACTTATTTAAAATATATTTTAAATCTCAAGATAATAATAAAAAATAAAATATCGCCCCAAATTATAAGGGGGCTTTGGAATATTTTAGGGAGGCTGAAGCCCCCCTAAATTATGGCTAGCAACGTCCGTGTAACCAATCATACAGGGTTTGGCCACATATTGCTACATAAGGTAGGCCTAATGCATACCTGAGGCCTAGTGTATGCAAAGAATGTCTCCATCTAGTGGTGATGTTCAGGTTTGAGAAATTCTTCAGAATGATGTTATGTCTGATGACAGTTGGAGTCATGATGATGGGCTATTTATCTAATTAGCCAAAGGGTTAAATTAATGCCTGCTTCATAGGAAGGTACTGTCAGACAGATTAAGCAGGTAAATTTGATGCAGTTTGTGGTATTCTAGCCTACTTAAGCAGTAAGTACTCTGTCATTTATCTCTTGGTACAGGAGCAACATGTTAGCTCACACTCACTATAGTGACTGGTGTCTAAAATCTTGACCCTGAAATTCAGGTTACCCAGGTGCTTTGCCACATCAGTCAGGCCTCCTGAAATGGTCTCAGGCTCCTTCACCCTGCATTGGGCTCTGTAAAAGCAGAGGGTCTGTGGAACTGCTTGCAAAATACCAAAGGGGGAACAGTCACAGATACGTTCATTACCTCCCCATGATATCCTTGAAGCCCTGTAATCAACAACGATGATGTGTGAGATGAGGCCTAACACAATAGGACAGAATAGGACAGTAAAGAGAGACAGGAAGTGAGTGTAAAAAAGAGATGGGATGTAACATAAATGCCATATCCCAAAAATTATACAAAGTGGAATAAGCCTCACAACCTACTATTGCTACATCTATATTTTTTATCATGTAACTAACGTCATACTGATTGTGGAAAGACATGCCTACCCATTTGGTGGCCTCTCAAAGTACTCTCAAAGCAGATAGAATGTCTATCGAGATTTAACATTCATGTTCTGTTCATTCATTGTTCACCATTTACAACTATACTAGGAAGATGTAAAGTCTGGTAGGGTTTCCCATACCCAAAATGCCTGTGGATACAACTGGATAATGCAACGACCAATCAGAGCATAGAACAAAAACAGCAATGGTAGATGTAAGTTTGAACATCCTGTAACTGACACAGCAGCTAAAGTCTGACTGTTTCCCAAAACTCACCAACCAACATGGCATCATGAAAGTTTTTACAACATTGGTGTGTACCTCCTTTGTTCCTATTACCATGTTTCCGGCAAATTAAGGATAAGACTAGACAAGATTCATTTAATTCATAAGTCAAAGGTGGCCTAGTCCAGCCTCACGTTCATGGGGAAACATGAGATATTAATGACAACAAATTAATTTTGTGTCCTATCTAGATACAAAAAACAAATAGCTTCAAAAGGATAGCAAGGAGGGTGGTCTAGGGAGTTAAGGCCATGAACTTCAAAATGTAAAGTTCAGACAGTTGCATAGTTATTATTATTATTATTTTTTAAATCCAGGTAGCTGTGACTTCTGCAGACTACGGAGTATATTTATAATTTATCCGGTTAAAAATAATAAAAGGAAGACAATGACATTTTATTGTCAATGTCGCCTCGGTGGTATTTCCTCCAGTGCATATTAGGCATTAGTGCATAAAGTGGGCGTATCCTTCAAAGACAATACTAGTATGTCTGAAGTGCACCTGTTCCATATGTTACATCATCTCTGAAACTGAATGTCAATTCTGTAAATTAGTAACTATCACTGCCCAGACACTCCCTCCTGATCATGATTCATCCTCTGTGACACAGAGCCAAAATACCATATTCATCAAAGTCAAATGTAGTGTGCCATTTTAATTACTGGGTGTGAGGAAAGACTCTATCAACACATCCTATGACCCCTTTGCAAATTTACAGGACTTGCAGGGTGCCTCTGTCGCCTTCCTGCAGAAGGAAACCAAAAGTAATATAAATGAAATTGTGTTCATTACCTTGTCAGTCAACATAACTCCAAATTTATCATCACTCATTCCTATACTTTGATTTTCAAACAAATCCACATATACTGGTGAGAATTTAAGACTTTGGTGTAAATTACAAAAATAAAAGTCGACTGTAGGGGAAGTGCCTTATAGGTACAATTAAAAAATCGCATACTTCCCCGGTCTCTCAGAAAACTGTTCAAAGAAAATGTATGTGAAAGAAAAAACAGGATTGTTATCAATTCATGCAAAGATGCAATGTTTGTCTGATGTTTTTAGACTTTGAGGTGGCCAATATTTCTGTGAGACGCACTCACATATTTGTGGGTGATGACATGAACCTAATATGTGCAGTTTCTCAGAAACCGTTGTACGTGCACCTTTGCAAAAATGGAACTGGAGTCAAGTTGAAGCAAGCCCAGGCCAGAAAGGAAGTACATTTCACGTTCAACCAAGTCAGGAGAGAAGACTCAACTACAGCTGTGTGTACTCAACCAAGGAACACCATCCTGGCAACATCAGTTCGTCGCATGAAATCTACACCATCATCCAAGTCGCAGGTAATATCATATGTGACTTAGTGGACTTACATGCGAACAGTCCAGTTTCAGGCAACATATGTTCATGTTATTCAACATATTTTCATGTTGAAAATATACCATAATAATGCATAAAAACACAAAGGAGCATGACCATTTTTTATTGCTACTGCATGTCAAAAAGGTTGCCAGCGCTTGAGCTAAAGAGCTTTGTTTTTGTACCTCCCTTGATGCTGATTACAATTCCTGTCATTTTCCTTTGTCTGCTGGGACCAATTTCAACAATTCCAACTGTTATTACTTGATCAATTTGAGAGGGAGTATTCTGTACAAGAACTAAGTGACAACCAAAACTGTGTGTGTGTGTGTGTTTTTAAGAACAGCTTTGCCAAATGCACAGCGGTAAGTAAATACTGACTAAATTATCACTGCAGTGAAACATTCTTATGCTTACTACATGAGGCAACGAAACAGACACTGTATTTCCAACCAGTGTCCATGTATTTTCTTTCATTCTCTGTTGCATTTTCCATTCCTCCAGTCAAAAAGAGGCAACTCAAGACTCAAGTCTGGTGTACAGTACAGTGAGAGTGAGAGGTAGGTGAATAGATCTATATTTTGCACTATTTTTCACAAAACACACTACACGTCATCATGAGTTCATGCTCTTTGTGTTTGTTGATGTTGACGTAAACTGCATACACCTTACAGGTACTGCTCATATTTTTTAACTATTTCTTGGACAGATACAGGTGAAATGTTATAATAACATAATAATTGATTATCCTATATCAAATCAGTAGAAACATCATGGGTTGACAATGACATGCTAATGCTGTCCCCCTTTATGTCTGTATAGTTGTCAGACACAGACGGATGGAGGCAGGAATAAATGAACAAAGAGATATTTATTTGAACAAATCAAAGAACAAACAAAAGCCACGTCCACTTCTCAAGTGGGGGGAACTGGAAATGATCAACTATTAAGGTTAACAGAAAGCTAGAAAGTACTCGTAGCAAACAAGGGAGATTAGAAGGGACTAGGATAAACAAACCAAACAGGGAATCTAAACTTACGGAACGAGGGATACAGGAATACGCGGAACACCAACGACAAGTAAGCAGTCTGAGAATATGTCGACGAAAGTCACGTCCGCTACTATAACGGAGGGAACTGAAAACTATAACGCTCAGAAGTAACAGGTAAACTAACACCTAGGAGATCAAGGAAGCAAACACAAAAGCACAGACTTAGGTAACAGGGAGACACAGAGAATAACTATACCGACTAGGGAGTCTAGGCTCGCGGAGTAAACGACACGGGAGATCGCGGGGAATGGAGAAAGCACAACAGACACGCAGGAAACATTGACGAGACCAGACAAAGGGTGAAGTGAAGTGGAGACTTAAATAAGGTGGAGACCAGGTGACAATAATTAGAACTCAAGACCAGGTGAAAGCAATTATAACTTAAGTGATTGCAAACAGGGAGACGAGCAGTGAGTCAGAGTGAGGGGGCGTGGCCGAGACCCGATCCGATGCCGACCTGACATTACCCCCCCCTTCAGGGGCTGCTCCTGGGGGGACGGCGGTCCGGGCGTCGGGCATGCTGCTAAGGCAGACATTGACCGAATAAGCCGGGCCGTCGTCCACTAGGAGCGGCAAAGGCAGGCCCGGCCGTGCATCAGACTCCGGAGGGTGTCCATGGGCCGGAGGTTCTGGGGGGCGTCCACGGGTTGGAGACTCTGGAGAGAGCTCACGGGTCGGAGATTCTGGGGACGGCCTCGGGTCGGAGACGCTGGAGGGCGGCCGCGGGTCGGAGACTCAGGAGGGCGGCCGAGGGTCGGAGACTCAGGAGGGCGGCCGAGGGTCGGAGACTCAGGAGGGCGGCCGCGGGTCGGAGACGCTGCAGGGCGGCCGCGGGTCGAAGACTCTGCAGGGCGGCCGCGGATCGAAGACTCTGGGTGGCAGCCGCAGGCAGGAGACTCTGGGTGGCGGCCGCAGGCAGGAGACTCTTTAGGGAGCCCGAGGACCGGGCACTCTGGAGGGAGCCCGAGGAGCGGGCACTGTGTAGGGAGCCTGAGGACCGGGCACTCTGGAGGGAGCCCGAGGGCCGGGAACTCTGGAGGGATCCCGAGGACCGGGCACTCTGGAGGGAGCCCGAGGACCGGGCACTCTGGAGGGAGCCCGAGGACCGGGCACTCTGGAGGGAGCTCGCGGGCCGGGCACTCTGGAGGGAGCTCGCAGGCCGGGAACTCTGGAGGGAGACCGCGGGCAGGAGACTCTGGAGGGAGACCGCGGGCAGGAGACTCTGGAGGGAGACCGCGGGCAGGAGACTCTGGAGGGAGACCGCGGGCAGGAGACTCTGGAAGGAGACCGCGGGCCGGAGACTCTGGAGGGAGACCGCGGGCCGGAGACACTGGTGGGCGCGCGCGGGCCGGAGACACTGGAGGGCGCGTGCGGGCCAGACTGGGGCTTACTGGACGGGAACTCACTGGACTGGAACTCACTGGACGGGGATTCACTGGACGGGAGGTTCGGCGCCCAGGGATTTGCTGGTCGTGGATTCGTCGCCCCGGAACTCGCTGGTCGGGGACTCGGCGCCCAGGGACTCGCTGGTCGGGGACTCGGCGCCCAGGGACTCGCTGGCCGGGGACTCGGCGCCCAGGGACTCGCTGGCCGGGGACTCGGCGCCCGGAGGCTCTGCGTATCCTAGCTTTAGTTATCTTATTTGCTCTTTAGGCTGCAATTATTTTATATTTTTGTATAAAAATCCTTTCTGTTGTTTTAGAGCACTCACTGATGTTTTAAAGAAAATCTGTAATTGGGTCTTTTTTTATAATTGATTATAACGATTGGGCCACACGTGTCCAGGTGGCGGGGAAAAAAATGAGAAAAGCTTTCTATTTCATGCAAATGTTGGGAGACAAAACCAGGGAAATTTTCATATATACATGTGGATGTACTGCAAGTGTGTGATGTGTGAAAAAGATGAAGAGAGAAAGAAAGTGTTTGTGCAGGACAACAGGACAAAGGACAACAACACTTCAGTGTTGGTCAATGGAGGCCAGAAGATGCATCTCCCTCTACTTCTTTCAGCAATGGGTCTCCTCCTCCTCATGACTGGTGAGAGAAACTCAGTCACTCTAAGATCGATAGAATGAAATATTAGCCATTGAGCCAGTTGTTAAGCTGATATGACGATTTATGTGTATTATATCAGGTTCAGGAAAATTTAAACCAATTGCCTTCATGAATTTAACCAGTACATTTCAAGATATACCTTAACAATATGAAATAAAATTAAGAATTTCGCATCTGTGCCTTGGATGCACTTTCACAGACAGACGTGTTAAATTAGTTGAATTTGTGTGAGTTCATATTGCATAATAGGGAGTATTACTGTAAGCATCATGGTCGTATAATTGCATTAATGCAGCAAAGTTATGTAATAACTTAATATGTTTTTTTTTTTGTTTTGTTTTGTTTGTTTTTTTAAGTTGGGTTAGTCTTGGGTCTTAAGTTATGTCTTGGGTTTTTGCCATGACCTTGGTGGAAAAAAAAACAGATAAACTATAAATAAAACTAAACTACTTTATTTATTATTGAATTTAATCAAATTCATATCAACACAGTCAAATTAATATATATATATATATATATACACATGTCCTATCATGGGGTTCACTTCACTGAAGCCTTTTTGAGTGCTATGGACACATCTTCTCAGACAGGTATGTCATTTATCCTCATAAATGATGACTTCACCTCATAGCATACAGAATGTTTATGCATATATGATATTTAATTATTGTAAACTGCATAGTCAACATAGAAGATTTTACCTTACACTACAGAATTTACCCTGGCCGAAGTGTATGTAAGAAACTCCCTCCCTGTCTTTGAGGGAGATGACATATTTGGGAAATGTGCTGATTTGGCGAGGACAAAGAGAACACACTTACACATGTACCTTTGCAAAAATGGAATTGGAGTCAGAATGAAGTCAACATCAACAAAGGAAGCCTGTTTCATACTCAAAGGAGTCCGAAGAGTAGATACAGGTATTTACAGCTGTGTGCAATCAATACACAGATATGAAATTGGCAGTGTGAGGTCAACAGACAAATATTCAGTTTACATCGAAGTTGTGGCAAACAGAGGCAATCAGGTGAGTATTTAAGATGTGTTTTAGTTGTTGATCAACAAACACGTGTCAACTACTGAAGATGTTGTAAGAGCTATATGGAGGAGCTAACTTTACCTCACACATTTCAACAGAGATATACTTCCATCAGTGGTGGGTGAATGTCATCACACTCCTCTGTTTTGCTGGACAGTTGTGGTTCTGCTCATTTGCTGTTTCTTGAGGAGAAAAAAGGCCAATCAACATCCATTCTTAAATTTTCACTTCATCTTGAGACTCAGTTGTGGGCATCCTTATAATTATGTTGTATGGAAAATGCTTAGTCTTAGTAGTCAGTTATAAATTTAAGAAATATGAATGAAAACCATCAAATGTTGACCTAATAATTACATAAACATTATTAAAAATTTGAGTTTGCTCTCTAAGTCCACCTGACCACAAGTCACTGGAGCTCATTACCAATTTGCCAAAAAAACAGGAACCCAATCACAACCACTTATAATTTTCATTTTGCCATAAATCCACCAACCAATCACAGCCACTTATCCAGCATGGGGCTGGTATTATATAGAATAGAGTGTGGCTACATGTGTACTGAATGACAATCCTAATGAAACTGCCATGAACTGCCACTTAATTGAGAGATCCACCTTGTTTGAGCTGGTGAACTTTCAAGCAAAAGTTGGCTGCCTGTTGTCTTGTTTTGGACTAAGTGATTGGAAGCAAACTCTGGAGTGAACATACTGGCCCAAGACATCTTTTGGGTGCATCAAACTGCATCTTCAGGGCCACACCACCCAGGCTTGTGTGACCAGCACATGCACCAAGCCCAAGTTGCAGGACTTATATGTTAATTCACTGCACACACAATTAGAACTGCATAACACCACACCACCCAGGCTTGTGTGACCAGCACATGTACTAGGCCCAAGTGGCAGGGATAATACTTTAATTCACTACACACTACCAGCACCACACCATGCAATCTTATATGACCAGCACACTCACTAAGCCCAAATGGCATAAGCTAGGAATAAACCCTCACTGTGTGCTTCCCCACCCTGGCTGACACAGTAAGGAAAGAAATAAGCCTCGCCAAATATTAAATCAACGAAACAAAATAAAGCAAACAAACAAACAATGATGGAGGTGGTTTTACACACAATTAAGGCACTATACACCAAGGCATTTCTCTGTGGGCCTGATACTGATGTTAATTAAGCTACCCTTGAGGGCATTACAGGCCCCCATACATCTCAATGTAATGTTAACAATGGGAAAAACAGTGGCTACAATTGACTGTTTCTGACAGAATCATACCACACACAGAATGACTTTTGGCGTAGTTGACTATCCTTTCCACTAGATGTGACGTAAGTCAGGAAACTCTGATGCTGAATTGTTATGAGAGACTTCTATCACCGCCAGACAGCACCCGAACTTAGCAACACCAGCCAAAGTTGCACGCCTCAGTGCTCTCACCACTGCTGCGCTGTTAGGTTTCAGACAAAGGGTGGGCCCGTGTAACAGGTTACACTAATCTACCTGCGTTTCCTCATCACGTGAGGCAATTAGCTGCCAGGTGACTTGCTAAACTTCTTGCCTGCCTACGTCCTGGTTGTGTGACTAATTACATGACTTATTTGGAGACTTCTCCCACTCCCACCCATCAAATATTTTTACTTTTTTGGTGGCATTGTCTAGGTTAGGCTGTCTACATAGCAAAAGTTTAAATACCAATAGTGATGTTAAGTTTTACCCTTTTCTGGGAACATACAATTGGCTATCACAGATAGCTTACATTGTCAGCACAACACACCTACGGCCTCTGCTTTCTTCGTCGTGCTTCTACTTGCTACATTGAGATTCATTTTGTGTACATACATATGGAGACAACGTGAGCCTGCAGACTGTTTGTTGCAGCATTGAATATCCCTGTTACTCTAACTCTGCAATGCAGAATAATGAAAAGTCTAAAAAACTAAACGTGACTATAAAAATATTATTGAGTTTGCAAAAAAAGTGAATAAATTGATATCTTTGTTATATAAAAATAAAATGCTAAATATTAGTTGTGACATTGGCTGTGACATATTAGTTGTGACATTGGTTGTGACATGCCCCTATAGTCCAAATGCAAACTTACACCCTTACTCTCTTGCCACACCACAGTAAGAGGACCAAACAGTAGATCTAGGCCGGTGCGCATTGCATTCAGCTTCACACAAACCACAGACTAATACAGGCTTTTGTCTAAGCGTCGAGTAGAAAGTGTACACCGTGTCAACATGTCTGCATTCTACACAATGAGCCTAACCACAACTATCTTGTCTGTCTCTTTATGAAACAGAAGCATACATGTGTCTATTCTAGTTGCTTATTGTCTGCTTGTACTAGCAATACACATTTTCTACAGTGGCTAGGTTTTGCATGTATAGGTTTGTGACCTCCTGTTCATAATGTTCCACCAAGCTGTTCAGTCACACAACTGCACATCACATAATTATATCTTGCAGCACTATAAGCCTTAGTAAGCAATTCCAGAGTGTGTCTACTGGGGAGGTCAGGAAAATCCTCCAATACTTAACTAACACTGCAGTACAAACTCATATGCATATGTGTTCCTGAATATGTGTCAAAAAGTAAAACAAAACACACAGTACTGCACTATTCCAAGTGTAACAATGTTTTCTGTGAATCAAATGCAGGTTTGGAGGGATTTCTTGCAACTCATATGCACTAATGTGTGCTGTATAATTCATATGCACAAATGTATGCTGTATTTTGGACATTGGTGCATTGGTGCATTGTACTTCACTATAAGTGTTGTTTATTGTCCCAAAACAGCACCTATTTTTGAAAGGGATGAACAACACAGTTGTAGCCAATATTAATACATGCCTGTCTATGACTTTAACATCAACAACACATCTGAAAACAGTCTTGACAGATATACTAGCCAGGTAATAAAATGTGACCCTACACTTTTGTTTTGTAAAGAGGGTCTGAACATTCGGTAGTGAGATTCAATTGTTTGGCTGAGGTGTTTAAGTTTAAAAATATTCATCAGCTTCTGACTGACAGCTTGCCTTGACTGATACCATTCTTGCTCTGCATTCACAACACCTCCCCCTGTTTGCTGATTGGACAGGTTAAAATGCCTCCTGAGACAACAAGTTCAATGGGATCAACTCCAGACTAGCACTGTAGGGAGATGATAGGTGGAAGTGCATGGCCAGGCTACAGAAATACAGTCTGCTGTAGGACATTGCATGTCATGTTTGGCTCATAACATGTATCATCAGAAATGAATGCTGCATGTCCCTTTTCAGATGTGCACATTGCCTATGCCATATGCCATCAATATCAATATGCTATCATATGCTGGCTTTTGTACTGTTAAATGTTCCCTGTCCTTTTCAATGTCACGTATATGCAGATAATGTGCCTAATCTAATATTTTGGTCAGGCTGTTGGCTACTGTAATCATTAACGGTGCAGGATGTACCAAAACTGCTAGTTTTTACAGAGAACTACAAAGCTTTGGTGCCAAAGGATTTCCTTATTCATGTATAACTTCAATTCTGTTGAGGAGCTTGGAGACATAAACAGTCCTACAATATTGTACTGATACCTTGTTTACATGCTAAGCAAACTGACGTGTCTTTATTCAAGAATCTTTTACTGCCACAGAAGAACACACCAGCACAACTGGTGGTAGGTACAGATGAAGGGAAAAACAGTGAGAATCTGTGAAATTGTGTGTGACAGTGTGAGTCTTTGTAGTTCTATGTAAAACTGGAGCAATTTGGGGAGACCCTTAAAACTAGGACTTGGTTTCGACTGCCCTCCAAAGGGAAATACCTCTCGATGATGAATTGAGAAGTGTTAAGGGAAGAAATATGTACCGCCGAAATGAGACACCAAGCAAATAGTTGTTCTAGTTCACCTTGGCAATGTGGGCTACCGACCCAACTCTTTCTAAAATGCCGACTCATGTCTACTGGGTTAATATTCAGATTTCCCCGCGTTTATATATCCTGAAAATAATTTCAGCTGGGATAAGCCTCATAACAAGGATACTTTCGGTCATGTAATTGCAGTCATACTCACTAGGGGAAAACAAGTCCTGCACACTCCTGATGGCCTCTCAAAACAATCTCTGCAAACATTCTTTCGGAATTTCCTTGCATGTGCAAACTAGATACCCCCTACACATTTGAATTGTTCATTGTGAAGATATACACGTGTTTCTCTTTTCCTGAGCTGGTCGTCATCTTTCTTCAATATTTTCTGTTCTTTTGCTGTGTAAATTCATCTTCATTTGAAGTCTGCACCTAGCCTCTCTCTGATTTAATGGGTACTTTTAAAGATTGAAAAGCAATTGCCCTTGCCCTTAAAAGAATTGGGACGCCCTGTACCATTGCATGAGAACAAACAGAGCAGAGATGATCACATTCTGTCTTTTACACACACAAGCACACAGAAGGTCCTTACTCCAATGTGTTTCAGTAATTCTGCTCCATATGCTGACAAACCCACAAACAAACATTAAAGCAGTATGCTTTGAAATATTCAAAACAACTTACAAAGTACCACTTCCTGTTGTTGATGACGGCACTGTAACTTGATGAATCCCCTTTAGCAGTACTCTGTGACACCCAGGGGTCATATCACCTACATCTTCTGCAGCACTTGCCTGAAAAATGGGACTCCTACTCCTCATGTGTAAGTAAACTAGATAAAAGAGTTTAAGTAAACTAGATAAAAGTAAACAAGATAAAAAATCTTATGTCTTTTCTACTTAAGACTAATTGAAGTTGGATGGCACGTAATATGTGTGATGATTTGTGCTGTAAAAATATAATATAATAAGAGACCTGCATTTCACATTAAGTCTAGACTTCTCCAATGTTAGCTGGACGCCTGGTCAGCCGTATTTACCCCTGCTGGGTAATATTGAACTACTTAAAATCTCAGCTGTCATCACTTGAATATAGGCAGAACTTATAGGCAGAACTGACATCTTAAGGTCATCTTCAAATTTGTAAGCAAGAGCTGTTGGTCTTAACCGGAATGATTCATCTTAATCAGTTAATAGTAAGTTAGTGATCATAATGGTATTAATATATGGTTCAAACTGAACCGTCCCAGGTATAGAGTTCACATTCCTTAAAACAGTGGAAGATTTTGATTACAAAACACCCAAAAAATGTTTTCAAAATCAATTTGTGGTTGTTTTTCGCAGCTCGAAAAATATCAAGGTTCAAAATTTCAGAACTAATGTTATTTTGGTTTTTGGTTCCATGGAAAACAAACAAAAAAAAAGGTAGGACTGAAAACATCTTGCAGTAATGCACTGTTCTTTTGTTCTAGGCAGGTGTTTATTTCACTAAAAGGTCATGCGTGCATACAGGAGATTTATTGTAGTTATCGGTAGCTATTGGAAGTTGGAAGTTATATCTGAGAAAATGTTATATCTTCATTAATAAATCTGTATTATTAAGTAAACATATTTCTTCTCAATGGTTCTTCTCCAATAAAGGCTTTTCATGTGTTTTAGTCACATCTTCTCAAACCGGTAAGTCGAATTTAATTAGGTTGTAGTTCATATGATGACATAATAGCACATATTTAAACAATAATATAAACAAACTTATTTTAGATTGCAAATTATATAGTAGTGTAATGTTTTATTTTACAGATTTTGGTCCTGTCAAAATCTTTTCAAGTAAGACTGAAGTAGTAGGGGGAGACATCTTGGACTTTCGATGTGTCATTTTACACATAAATGAAACGGAAAGGAATGAGCTGCACATGTATCTCTGTAAAGATGGAAGAAAAATCAGGAAAAAAATACTTAAAACCTCAACAGAGAATATCTTTGAGCTTACAGATGTTGGGAAAGAAGACTCTGGAAATTACAGTTGTATGTATTCAATATATACACATGGAGTAAAAGATGTGACTGTTGTGGGCCAAGACTCAATCTTCATTCTAGTCAAAGGTAATACATCAGTCATCAATGATGATAAATATTGTTACAATTGAGGGGTAACAGGGTTGTTCAATTTAATTGCCAGGGATGCCTACTTGATCCAAATATTTTTTTATATATATGTTTCAGACTTTGGGCTGGCCCATATTTTTGTAAAGAACAAACATGTGTATGAGGGTGACAACATGTATCTGAGATGTGATGTCTTTGAAGTTAGCCGACAAAAAACTTTGCGCATTTACCTTTGCAAGAATGGCATTGGAGTCCGCATGGAGGTAACTCAGGGAATGAAGGCTGATTTTACCCTCAGACAAGTCAGAAGACATGAATCAGGCAATTATAGCTGTGTGTACTCAATACACAAATATAACATTGGCAGCGTGAGGTCAACAGATGAAGATTCAGTCATCATTCAAGTCTTGGCAAACGGTAGCAATCCAATGTGTTACATTTTGATTAAATTGACGAAAGAGCTATATGGAGGACCTGACATACCTTGTTTGTTTCAACAGAGTTGGATATCCCTAACAGTCCAGATGCCCATCAGCGGTGGGTGAATAGCTTTAGACTCCTGTGTTCAGCTGGAGTGGTCATAGCAACCGTGGTTATGCTGGTTCGTCTTTTCTTGAGTGGAAAATCGTCGTTCAACATCTGTAGGTTTTCGTCAGCTTAATATTAGCTACTACTTGAAATGTGAATCGAATGGAAACACTTGAAATGTGAATCCGATTTTCTAATGCCATTGTAAACAAAGAGTTTATTTGCAATTATTTGCATTTGTTGCTCTGACAACCTCACATTTTGATTTCAAAGCTAATCAGGGGCAGGTTTTCTGAAACCTTAACGCTAAGCAGTTCTTGAGTTATACCTTAACCTTATGGTTATGACATGGTCTGATATGGTTGCAGTCCACTTTATGTTTATTTCACAAAAAAATATCAAAAACAACAAAATATAACAAAATATATGGATTTGCTTTGTTTTTTATCCCTCTAAAATGCAAATATGTCACCTATACACATCATATTAGTGCACTAATTATATTTTGAACTTTTTTTTCGATACCTGCCCATAAAACAAATCTCATGCATGCTCAAAAAGGCACAAATGACAACAATGCCAGAAATGTTGATTCAGCTACCTAAGATGTAGTTAAGATCAAAGTAGTAAAGAAGACTCTGAAGAGATAGTTTGGGAACCACACGCAGAAAAGTAAACAACTTTGGTATGGTATATCTTCTGAGTCCACTTACGCTAAGAGTGAACATTATTGGGAAACCGGACCCAAAACTCTTCCCTTAATTAGAAGAACATTCAGTTTTTAATTGCATAATACAATGAATGGAAACCCACTCAGATGCACATATTTCCATAAAATGTACATGGTATGCAAAATAAACTCAGTGGAACCTGTATATTGATAGCTTTACTCAAAACAAACAAACAAACAAAAAAACGTAAATATTAAAACTACTTTTTGTTTTAATATAATATTTCTTGTATTGTTTGTCACTTTGGATAAAAGCATCTGCCAAGTACAAATAAGCATAAATTATAATCTATGTATAGCATTTTGCTAACATCACTGTGTAGTTTTTGTGTAAAGGAGGACTGCTTTAACCCTTTAGCATGCACCCTCCTCCATTTTGACTTTTTGTTTGAAATTGCACAATACCTCCTTAAGATGCTCCTGTTCACACATACTTTGAGCTACCATCAAATTCTCTTTACAAAGCTCAGACCTATTGACTTGTAATATGGCAAAATAACGGTTATTCCCTTCTCTACCAGGAGGTGGCGGTAGCGTGTTTCTAGTTCCTTTCAACCCAGAAAAAATGCTGTTTAAAGCCAGCCTGGTCCCTTGTCATGTGACGTGACTGACTGGCTTTCAGGGCAAAGATGGTAGATAGGCGGAACAAGATACTTCATGACGAGCCACTTCCTGGAACTACAGTCACACACTCTGTAAGATTGAGGTCTATGTCAGAACCCCAGAATTTCCAACAGAAAGTCTTATTTTCCTGTGCAATGGATGTACATTTCTGATGTGTTATCATGATCTCCAAACCTTCCTGCCCATGTAAGGTTGTGATAGTATGACCCTCCATAAAGTAGAAAATCAACTTCAATTCAGGTGTGCACCGAGCATATTTTATTGCGCGCTACTATCTACTACAGCCAAGCACGTCAACATGTCCATCTATGCAGATCGGAACTGATTCCCAGTTGCTCCTATAGACATTGGCATGAAAAACCATGAAGTATCTTGCTCTGTCTATGTACCATCTTTGTTCAGGCCTCATATCTCAAAGAACATAGGTTACATAAGGAAGTGGGTGGGATCTATGGATTCAGGGAGAGCTGGGGAGTGTAGTTCTAGCACCTATTCCAAAATTTTTGGATTTGTTCAAAAATTTCTATTTTGATATACCAGCCAGTTTGTTTTGATTTGTCTGGAATATGCATCTAATAAACATATTAATGATAAAACAGCATGGATATTCTGTTTCTCTGGACATTTCAAGACCAACGTTGTACAGGACAAGGGTCCATGTGGGTCTGCTTTTTCATTCATTATACTAATTCAGAAGTGGATGGGGGAGAAAAAAAGAAATATTCTATAAGCTATGGGCTTTTCAAAATTCTGTTGTAACTATGGTAACTATGCTGAATGAAAATGACCTTGTGTTATAGTAAGAAAATGTTATTCCTGCATTTTGGACCTAAGTGTTTGATCAATTTGGACGGGTCTGGAATCATCTTAATTATATTTCTGAAACAGCCCATGGGCTTACCTAGATAAAATGCACATTGAGTATGAGAGCAGGGACTGTGCCCTTAGAAAACAGTGTCATAGGATTACAACATGGCCACACGCACATCACAACATGGCCAGTCACACACACAAACATTAAGATAATGTTTTAGACAGAGTTTCCATGTCGTAAAAATCATCCATTTTAAGGCCTTGAGATTTCTCTGATGAGATTTACAGCATGCATTGACAGCAGTGCCGTCAACTGTGCTGTCAATGGCTGTGCTTGGGTAAGAGTCAGGTATGGGCCTATATTTGTGTTATCATACATGAATGACATTTAGAAATGTTACATATAACATAGATCCTAGATTAATTCACATAAAGTATAGGAAGCAATTCAAGATGGGGGTGGTTTCTCTGTGGGGGGGGGGGGGGCGGGGGGTTCACAGCACTGGGTCATGTGTAGGAGACTTGTTTATAATGAAAACAAGAGATAATCAAAATATACAATACATCATTGATATCACACAGAAAAATATTTGTAATTAAAGGACAGCTAGGTTGCTAGTACAGGCTGTCCATTGTAATTGGCATCGATTGTTGGTTCGATCAGACCGGACCCTTCTACCAATCCCAAGGTCACAGACACCACAGAGGCATAGAGCAGAGTGGCACAGCAGATGTAGAAGGACCAACCCAGGTACTTAAACAGCTGTGGGTTGTGCAGCTGGATGAAAACCATGAAGGCAATGATGCAGCTGACGCAAAATAGAACTGTGGGAGACAGAAAGAGGAATGTGGGAAACTTAAACAGCTACAGTTTGACTGCATTCGCATAACTGTAAACAAGGGAAAGAATGTAAATATTTGATCAAAATGTTTTCAAACTAAATGCAGATAAAACACAAAAAAGAGAGTAGTGAATTATACACAAAACCTCAAATTTAAATTTGGTTACCAGCTTTAAACCTTGATGTCATTGTGCAATGCATGCTTTGACAAGTACCAGACTACCTGACAAGATGTTCAGGAGCAGTGCAAGTATGGCCCTTTTCCCTCTGATGACAGCCGGACGTATAGCTAAGAGGGTAGCCAGAGCAAGCACGCATGAGCTTGACAGAAACATCCAACTCAAGCTGTATGTCCCTAGTGAAAAAAGGGGGGAAATCTACGTCACAATGAAAGCACACTCTGTTCTTTGTTGTGTGGCCAGCCAAATAAGAATGAGTCCATTATTCTCTCAATAAGTGGCTGCAATTACACCCCACTAGAACAATTTTAAACTCGGGAGAGATGTCCACTGAGTCTCTGAAGCATTCTTTTGACAATTGCACCAGATCCCACGAATCAGAGATTAATTCATTAAAGAGTAGAAGAATAATAGAACACCTACCGGTCCATGCAGGGTAGGTTGTGCAACTGGAGAACCCCTGAAAAGTATTACAGAAGGCAAAGAGCCCTGTGTTTGTTCCCTCTGGCTGGACCAACCACTGCGGGGCACAGAGGCACATTGTATACAACATGAGCTCCACCGATACCATTGTTGTCAGCACTGTGACCGGGTTCTTCATCACAAACTCTTGAACGACGTTGCTCCCCCAAAATGATGAGTCCCTCTGAGAGCTGCAATTGTTCTATGTGCTGGACATTAAAATCTATTGCTCCATGAATACAGGGTGCCTCAACTCCCAGTTGCAATCCTCCTTCATGCTACTTGTGAATTCAGTAATAACAATAAAGTGATGCTCGTCTCTCACTAAATTTAAGTCTTCAATAACATCATCTGAACTCTAAACGAATTCCGCTTAAGACAACTGAGTGCTTTCTTTGAGCTCTGTAGAGATGCAGCTAACCATTATTAAAGCGTTTCAGTTCATGCTCATGCTCTGAGTGATGAGTGATAGCAAATGTCTGGCAAAGGTGTTGTATGTGTCATGTCACAAGGGCTATGGCAATCGGAAAGGCAATATTAAAATAGGGGCCAGGTAATATTTGATATCAGCCACCTACCTGCCTGGCAAACATGGGGCGACAGGTGTTCACAAGACAAACACATGTTGAGTGAATGCACTGTCTCATTGTGTGCCACTGTTACTTTCCTGCATTGAGCTGGAGATAATTGTTCCATACAAATCTGTGCAGGACAATTTTTAACGCTCCAGTCCATTCTTGCAATTGCTGCCTGCCCTTCTTGTCTTATCGCGCCAGTGTTCTTTGTGATGGATCACAATGAAATAGAATATTGTCATAATGTCTGTCACTAAGCAATCTGGCCATCACACATTGTTAGCAACTAGTTTTGAAGCATGTTTGTGAGATCACACAGCTTCCCACACAAAATGTCTGCCCACAGTGGTTAGATACTGTAGAAGTCTGTGTCTTTAAAGGTAAAAAAAACACAGTACAATCAAGACTCAAATGGATGGATTTGGGGTGGAAGAGAGTCTGAGGAGGTACACCACAATTAAAATAAAAATAAATAAATAAATAAATAAAAACTACCTAAAAAAGCTACCTATTTGTATTTTATTTTAATTGATAATAATGCATGCTAGTCACTGCCAATGTATATCTGAAACAGATTTGGGGTAATGTTATGCAGAATAGAATATACTGTTTTTTTTTCTTAATTTCATCCCCATGAGGTGTATTCATTAACTTAGACTAGTTGTTTTCTTGCAATGCTGTGCGTTCACCTTTAGCCAACAATACACATACCAAAATGACACTGATAGTGGAGAGGAGCTTTTGCATAGAACCTGATAGCCACTGTGACTACTAAAGGGAGAGGTCTGTGACATCAGGTGTGACTAAATCCTAGGAATTTGTTCAAAGAAATTAACCACTTGGTATGATCCAAGGTCTAGGTCTCTTGACAAACCTGTGTAATGCTGTGATATGCGTGTGTGTGTGGTTGTGTGTGTGTATGTGTTTGTGCATTTTTATTCTGCTTCACTTATTTTTCCTCACTGAAGCACATTGCTCACTGCACGCCAAAGCAGAAGAAGGCTGGTGTTGTGGTGTAGAAATCTAGCTATGTCATCAGACTTGGTCCAGATAGACAAGGTAAAGGGAACTAACACAGACAGCTGCAGATTGTTTTGTCTGCTTCCATAAGGTGGCCAATCTAAATGACTATTGATGTTCTCTTGCAATGGCATGTTCCACGGGTCTTGTGGCTACATGCCCTCATGCACCACAAAGCTATCAGTCAGGTGCGGGAACACCTCAAAAACAAACAAGCAACAAGAGGATTTTTTTCAGGGGAAAGCAAGGTCGCAAAAGGCTACATAGGCTATAGTATGTGCATGTGAGTTTTGGTTTAAAACTTGGAAGCTTGCAACCTTAAAGGCGTGAAAAACCTCACATACACTGCACAGACCTCTGCTGGCACTGTGAGAAGCTAGCTATCTGGTGTCTATTGGTGGTAAGTAAAACCAGCAATTTCATGCTTGGAAAGATTTTGTTTCATATATGTGGTGTTTAACAGGCCAGGACACAGAACTCCATAATGCTGGTGGGAACAAATCTTTACAAGACAGTGAATATGAAAGATATAAATACATGTGGTCTGATAAAAGCATACATCAAATTGTTGTATAGGAATGCTTTGAACCAGTTAATCAGCTGATGTCTGTGTCTGAGTTTAATCTGAACACTGCAGCTTTCTTACCATACCTTAAAGCCCATATACATGTTTCCTTAAGATAAGCTAACTAAACTTATGGAAGTGTGAGTTGAGAGGCTTCGAATATCTTCATTCTTTCCTTTTTTGGAGTGCACTGAGCGTGCAAAACCAAGTATGAGTGCTGGCATGCTGAGTAGTCTGATGCAAGAGCAATCTTGTATGTTGATCCAAAAAAAAGAGACTAAAATGATACAACTGTCCAAGGCCTGTGCAATACTGTAGGAGTTTAACACGCTGGATCTTCTAACCATGAGATGTGCTGCCCTTTGGGAGTTATGATTTATTTGTGGGACTGACTTGGCAGGAAAATTCTGCCTCAACAGGATTGATAAAAAAGTAATACCAAAGAAAAGAAATACCAAAAAAAAAAATAAAAATAAAAAATAATTCCTTCCAATCAGAGATAAAAATGGTCAGTCACCAGTTTCACACTGTACCTCCTGAGACTAAATGGCTAACAACAGAATAGATGGCAAAGAGCCCTAAAACTAAAAAACCTAAAAAAGAAGCCTATGACTTTTACCACCGCTGGCAGAGCAGGAACAGCAGAATTCTGACAGAGGGGACACATCCCACCCTAAGCCAATTTACGACAAGGCTAGTCACCTTGGCAGGTCACATTTACGCCCTTCCATTGGCATTAACTTTCCATGTAGGTCTCTCTGTGCTCCATACAGTGTGCCCTGACATTTAACAACACAGGGCTGTATAGTATTTCATGCCAAAAAAATTGTCAATCAGTGCATGCTGAAAGGAGAGCAAAATGTTTGAGCCAAACATAAAAAACAACAACAAAAAAAATAATAAAACTAACAACAAAAAAGTCAGCACCCTGAGGTCAGTCCAAGGGCTTCTGAAACTATTAGCAGGGGCTTAGAAGACAATGCTGAGGCCAATGCAGCTATAATTTGGCCTTTGTGTATACCACGTCAACGCCAGCCGCTGTGGTGAAGTTCCTGAGAAAGGCCAGTTCCCAAGAAACCTCAGCTCCTGAGAAAGTCATGCAAGCCCATCTTGCTCCTCCTTCACATTTGCTGTAGCAGGCCTCGGAGAAGGACATAGAAACAGGCTGGTGCACCACAATGCCATGACGTAATTGCCACCACTGTAATTTGTGTTGTTTCACAGACAGTTATTATCTACAGACAGTTATTATCTCCAGTGACATTTAGCTGTTCCCCAAACAAATTGGAACTAAAGGTGGAGATGCAAGATCAGTGACACATTTTGTAAAAATTCTAGTTAGAACTTCTGCAGAATTTCCCCAGAACTCATTAGTTGAACATCTGGATGTCCACTGTATCCAACGCCCAACTGGAAGACTGTTTATATTGTATCTGCTATCTAACTTAACAAACTCTTTTTAAAGATTAAATCCAGGACAGAAATAATGCCATGTGATACATAGCAGTTGATTGTCACCTTTGACAAATGCCTTCATCATAAGGGTGGCCATGATCCAACCCCACAGACATCATATTGATAACACTTTCTATGAACCCAGTATCCATAAAGCATTATAAATGCATTCATAAAGCCTTATAACTACTAACATTAATATTAATAACCGTTTCTCATTCTCATGGTTCTTCTCATAAGGCATTATAATGTGTAAGGGATAACAGCCGATGAGCCAACCAGTTCAATGGAAATAATGGTGAGGTGGAGAGGAAGAACTCGGGAGCTGCTTTCACCAAGTCATTATTTCCGTAGAACTGGGCACTGGCCGTTATCCCACTTATCTCCAATTTATATTTAAGATATAATTTTTGTCTATAACTTTCTTTATATTTAGGAATCATATGCATGAACTACACAAAAGTATGCATGAACTACATGCATGGGTGGGGGGGGGGGCAGCGTGAAATACTTTACTATGGTTATCATGGTTACCATTCATAAGTGCATTGATATGAAACAGTGATTCACATTTTTCGGATCTACTTCACAGGTATCCAGTTATACCAGAGAGGGTAAAAGTGGAGCAAGAGGCACGAATTAAGTTCTGTGTTCTGTTTTTGCAAAAGACAATTAACAAGTTGAAGCTTTATAATGCTTTGTCAGACTTCAAGTTGTAAAGATTTATAACATTATAATGCCTTAGTTATGAACACTAATGACATTAGTTATAAAACTGTATAAATCTATTATAACCCTTTATGATTGTGTTAATAATTCTTTATGAATACTAGAAAATGTTATGATATGTTTTGAAGAACTATTAGATTGAACTAAGAGATCTGAATGTTTTTTTTTCTCATGCATTTTTTGCAATGTCACATAGACACGTACAAGTAGCTTCTAAACATAAACATACTGTGTGTCCTAGTTTCATCAACAGAACCCAAGTTTCCTCTTCAGATTGGGCAAATAATGACCATGTGAGGATGTAGTCCGTGTGTGTGTGTGTGTGTGTTTGTGTGTTTGTATTTTGTTTGCTGTGAGGTTCACTCTGAGGGAAGAGTTAACAGGGACACAAACAGGAAGCTGGCTGAAAGGGACATTTCTCTCTCCAACTCTGACTCTGAGGATGCCGTAATTTTCAGAGCCAATGCAACTTTATGAGGGAAATGGCGGTGGGATTTTAATACATACCCTGTGATTCATAATTGAGAACTATTTCAAGGCTGGGCAATTGAAAAAAAAACCTAGAATAGAAGAAGAAAAGTGTATTATGGGAAGGTTAGTTGGACAGCGCTGCTCTCTACAGTATTCAACAACATCCTGTTTAATTTACATGTTCATTGTTGGGAATGATTAACAGACAAGACAGTGGCTCTGGAAGAGGTTTGCCAGACATGGAAATTGCAGTTCATGTCTTTCACGTGCTGATGAGCAGGAGCTAGACTCTCATGAAAAGCATTTAAGACACTAAATACCAGCTTGGCTGTGTCTCTACAAGGACTTGTTACTGTCTCTCCCCACTCTCCCTTTCTCTATCCATCTCTCCCTCTCTCTTTCTTCCTCCCTCACACTCTATCTCTCCCTCCCTCTCTTTCTTTCATTTTTCTTCTATCTCTCCCTCTCTCCCGTTCTCTCTGACAGCGCCACGTCTGCAGGCCCTAAGAGCTGTTGTAATTACACCTCCTCCTCCTCCTCCTCCATCAGCCGTTTGGTCTCTGGCTCTGAGGATCTGCAGGGGCCAGAATGGAAAATGCCACGTTGCAAAGCAGCTTCTTTTTTTTCTCTCTCCCGCCACCACTTGTCTCATCCAGATGTTATTCTCCTTACTGGTCTGCACATAGCCAGTACAGGCATTACTAATCAGCATCAGACACACTGAATCGAACAATATAGATGGAGACTCAAATGCAAGGAAGCAGGACGATTGCTTCTGTCTGTTATTTTCGTGTAACTAGATGGTAGAGAGATAAGGCAAACTAAAAGAAAGAGAGGAAGGAGGGGGAGATCTCAGACACCCAGACAGATGGACAGACAGGAGACAGAAGGAAAATGTGTGCAGTACTACGAGAAGGCCTTATGGAATTTCAGTCAGTCCTGCAGTTTTAATCCCATTTTACCATTTCACAACTGGTTTCCAAAATCCATTGCCACACAATCAGCACACTTCCCTGAGTGCTAGCATCCTCTGGAAGAGAGCAGTCACTATATGACCACACGTATATGACTACATGTGCCTAAATTGAAATGAACTTTAATCTATTTTGTTTCATGTGCAGGAAATCTTTTAAATTATTTAATTAATTAATTAATTAATTATGGGCATAAATGACATACAACATGCATGTGTGATTGAAAGGAGCAAAAGTTTTGACCAATACATGAGAAAGGTATGTACAAAACATACAAACAGCTTGATGAGAGTTCTAGCACTGAACTTGACTTGCCTAAACATGTGTGTGTGTTTTTTTTTTTTTTTGTCTCAGAGACATTTACAGTCATTAAGATGCCTTTATGGATGGAAAGAGACAAAGCCTTCTGCACAAACCTGTACCAACACGTGCAGAAAGGTCAGGATTTGCTTATAGAACTGAATATGACACAGGCAGGATATCTGATGTCCTGAGGGAAGAACTTCTGTTGATATACATACAAAAGCTTGCTGAAGAGAACACACTGTACATTTTATGCACCGAAAAAGACACCACATTTCTTAAACGTAATATTTTATATATAGTATACCCATTATATTTATATACGATTTTATAGGAATCCCTTTCTTATACATAATATTTCATATATAATACACCCACTATATTTACATAATATTTCATAGGAATCCCTAAACATTGATGCCTTATTTTGGAAACAAAAAAAATCTAAATTCTTTTAAAAATATATACAAATTTAATTACAGTGATGTTTACAGAACTAAACAAACTTTCAAGGCAAATATTTTTTCCACATAAAACATACATTAAACTCCATCACTAAACCATAAAGTATGCACTTACGGGAAGGCAGAGTTAACTGTGGGACGGACTGCACTCTAAGCTCACGGGGGGAGGGGGGCACTTGGACCTGCCCACTGCAAATGTCTTCTCTAGGAAAGTTTTGCCACTGCTAGATAGTTTCAGACCCCCGCTTCAGCTGACTTCTGACCGGGCTTCTCAGCTAGACAAAGAGAAGGTATGTACAATCCCAACCATACACATTTCTCTTTCTTTCTCTGACTTTACTTTTTCTGTCCTTTCTGTTAAAGTACTGCAAAGTAGTTCTTTCCCTTGCTTTGCTGCACTTCTCAGTTTGTGAAAAATGGCCCTTTCAGCCAATTCTATGGTACATTTCCTTTACTTTGTGCATAATGAGCTTTGCAGAGAAAGATAAGTTGCTTCTGAATATTCCCAGAGGGCATACTTATGCTGGAGTGCTAGTCACTCACAGAACATTGATTAAAACTTGATTGATGGCTTACTTTATTATCCAAGAGTGATGCAAAGTTTTCCAACACTGACAGAATAACAGTATGTGCTGCAGCTCTTTGTGCATCTCATATTTCCTACTTTTTAAACATTAAACAAGAAGTTAGCATGAATACAGTCTCCGATTTGAGCCTGCCTTTGTACTGTTTGTGCCCATTTTTTCCCCATCTCGTGTTTCTTTGCTTTGTGTTGTTTGAGTTAGCTCACTATGACATTCTTTTGTGTTGGAGTATTGTGTGCCACATATGCAGCAGAGGGAGGGGTGCAGGGAAGCTGGGAAAAGCCTGGGTGGAAAGAAGGAGAGAGAGAGGCAGAGATGGAAAGAAAGAGAGAGAGAGAGAGAGAGAGAGAGGGAGAGAGGGTCACATAGCTTGAGAGAACCCATTCTCACCCATAGCTCTCCCAAACCAATTACTCCCTTCAAAAGGAATGCGTGTAACCATGGTGATTCCAGCCAGCTGTTGGAGAGTTTGTTGAGATGGTGCAGATGTCTCCTGCTGCAGCACAAACAACGACACTATCACATCCCCAGCTATATCTCCCAGCTGCCTGATGGTCTGCTGTTCCCCTACAGGGAATGATGGAGGCTTGATACTGTGGTGAAAAGAAACTTGAAAAGTTTGTCCATGGCACACACACATACAGACACACACACACACACATACACACACACACACACACACACACTGGAGAGAGAGAGAAACTCACACAAACTCTCAAATCATTTAATTGGATCACGTAAATTCACTTTTCTGGGTCTACCTTTGAAATGCCAAAGTGCTGTTCTCCCCTAGTATCCTCCATGAGAGCTGAAATCTTTTGATAGTGTTGACTTTTTCTTTTTTATCTCGAACAGTTTTAATGGGTGTGTGTTTTTTGTCTGATGTGTTGATCACTTCCTAATGGCAAAAAATCAAATCACCTTGAACCTTTGGCAAATTGTTTTTTTTTTAATCTCCTCTCAAAAACTCAAAAACTAAAGACAGCATTTCTGCAGAATCACTGTTCTTTTGGATGCTTTGGTTCCTTTTGGTTCCTTTGGTTGAATCTTGGAAATGCTGCATTGCTAGGCAACTCTAAAAAAGAACCACTTATCAGTATCAGGAGAAAAAGAGCTGTTGAGCAGATGCCATATGTTCTCTGTCTGAGTTACATTGACATGTGAACCAAATTGGTGGGTTGACTCTTGGTGTTTTTTTTGTGTGGGGGGAGGATTAGTTCACTCTCCCTCCTGAGATTTTGCGGAAACCAACAGATGACTAACACAACAGAAGTAGCAGAAGCATTGCCCCCTTGGTCTGGCTTGGGAAAGGAAGCGGCAGAAAAAAAAGCACGTTGAATGCTGGGTGAGAAATGCAGAGGGGTATGAGACAGGGATAGAGGGAGGGAGGGGGGAGAAAAAGTGAGGGAGGACAGCTTTGAGAGGAAGGTTTAGATTTCCAGGGCCCGGGGGGAGAATGTAACCTGCTGATGAAACCTCAGTGAATTGGCAGCAGGCCAGAATGCCAGAGGGCTGTGACCTGAACTCATAGTATAACAGACCAAGACAAACAAGAGCCCAATTCTTCCCAAGCGCAAGCTTCCCCTCTTCCAGGTCTGTCAACTGCAAATTCTGATGATTATTTATTATTTTTTATGCACATTTACTGCATAAATCAATCCAGGAAATATCACATAGATAAGATTTTAAATCTCTCTGAGCTTGATTTTACTGAGAGCACTGGCCACTGTCCCTAAGCATGCTGGGCAAGAAGAAAGGAAAAGTTGAAAGAAGATTAAGTACAATCTGGCATTAACCTGCTTCATGCTCCCTTGGTTACTGGGGCAGAAGGACTGCAGACTTGAGGAATTCCATGTAATAAATATTGTTTTGAAGTTTATATTAAAAAGGGCATACATTTTTATGATACAAAAAGATCAAAAAGATATGTGGAAGAAAGTGAAAAGGATATGAAACATTTTTGTAAGGCCACCCGTGATGTGGTTGTGCTGTGACAGGGCTGAGTTAGAATGCATTTTGTCGAACACAGGCAAGCATTCACTGAGAGAATGGGCCAATAATAAGGGCAGAAAGGAGGGCAAAAGCAGAAAAGGTTTAGACTCACTAACCGTGTGGAGGGGGGTGTGTAGTTTGGGGCCAAGATGACTTCAAAAGGTCAGGTGACTAAACTCGGGTTACATGGATACCACTTCTCAATTGGTTCCTTTTAAACTCTCTTTTGTGTGTCGCCACTGCCCCCCAACACCCTCCCCCCCGCCCCAACACACACACAAACAGACACACATACACACGCACGCACACACACACAAGTTTTGCGTGATTAGAGTGACTCATGCAACAAGTACCCTCTCGGCAGTCGATACAGTTTCCTGCTGTGCCTCTTAAAAATGTTTTCCTCTGCAGCAAACTATGGTTTCATTGTTTCCATCATTAGACATCATCATACGATCCAAAATGGAAAGAAAAAAGGTCTAGATTAGTGACCTGGGGACTGTATAGCTAAAAGGAGATTGTGAGTTTTCCCTCCAGTGTCAGTGTATTAGCATAGGCTCATTTCGGCCCAAAGCCCTCTCCTTCCCCAACTCCCTCCCTCCCTTCCTCCCTCCCACTCTCTCCCGCTCTCTCCTGCTCTCTCCAAGCTAGGGGTCTCTGAGGGGACCTTGGCTGTTTTTTTTCCACCTCAGCACTAAACACAGCACAGATGCAGTCGGGTAATTGCACAGTAACAGACAGGTGGCTTGCGCAGGGGGTGACGTTTTATGCCAAGTGGTTTCCCCATCCATAAATCATGCCCTGCCTGCCACACTCACTCCCCTAGGCCCATGATGCCATGGAACAAATAACAGTCATTGCTGTTAGTCGAGCAGGGATAAAGAGTAGTTTTGGAAACCTTGAAAAAAAAAACATTTTGATGGAGGAAAATAAGTTGCGCTGTGCCTTTCATGCTTGTACTATTACTATTATTATGATGATGACTTTTCCCTCACTTCATTTCTCAAGAGGAAATGACCAAGTTGGGTAAATAACTCTTCAGACGTGCTACCTGTTGCTTTACTGGCTTGAATCAACAGGAGAAATTGGGTATATTTCCCTGTTTAGCTGATTTATTTGTCTACTGGGCTTTAGGTGGAAGAGGGGAAGGGCAGGGGGTGGGGGTGGTGGTGGGGGAGTGAGGGCACCACTGTGTGGCACCACTTGTGCAGGAACTCTCCGTTCCAGCACCAAAATGTTTTTTTCCACACTTTTAACCACCTGTTATATCACTCCCAACACAGGGCAAGAAATCCTTAATCCGTGTACTTTTTGGGAAAGGCTCCCTTTGAAAAGCATCTGCAGGGCACCTCTGTTTTTTCCTCCCTCCCTCCACCACGCCTGCGTCCTCAGCTTGCTTGCTTACCCAGCTAACCTCCAAATTAAATACGAACCATGAAAAAGGGATCCTTTATGTTGTCGCTGACTCTCCCTTCTTTTTGGCCCCTGTTTGATTATGTGCTCCAAACTCCAAATAAAACAGCTTGTTGTGCTGTTGCGTCAGTTTTCGCTTGCAGAGCTGGCCGATGCTTCTCTTTGGAAGGAGGACACGGTGTCTGAATATGTAAGGAACAGGATGGCTTTCCAAACTAAACGGAAACATCTTTTAGAGATTATACCTTTTTTTTTTTTTTTTACATCCTGACTCATGTTACACATTGCGTAAGCCTGCTTAAACAGACATATTTTTTCCAAGCTTCACCACTGAAATAAGACCCTTCTCCCCCTGTCTTGGGGATGGGAAAGAGGATTCCTTGTGTGCTGCCATTTGGGAATGTCATATCCCTCTGCGTCTGCCAGCATCCTGGTATTTTTCCACACCACAGAACCTATCAGACACTTGGGCTGTCCGGCTGACCTCAGCACCCAAATCCCGGGCTTGTTTTCACCTTCCAAGGAAAACAGGAGGCTTGGCAGGACCTTTGGTTCTGGTGCTGGGACTGCTTCCCTCCATGACTCAGAGGCTGTCTGGCTGACACACCGGCCACTGCCACATCTTCAGCAATCCAGTGAGCGGTACTTGTAGCCGAAGTCCAAGCTTCCATTTTTGGTCATTCAGACAGCTTAGCAATAATCTAGTACAAGGCGAGAAAATGACAGTAAGACTTTGAAATGAACTTTAGCTTCACCCCAGCAATTTACACCTCGTCAAAAAACATCCTGTGATGAAGAAGTAGTTTTGTGCCGGAAAGAAAAAAATATTGTGAGACTATGAAGTGATGGGGCCTTGTGTTTGCGAAGAGTACAAGTCTGAAATGCCAACAATGTCAAAATCCTTCATCAAAACCTCCACCCGGCTCCCCGTGTCTCCTTGGCCACCAGATCTTTTGTAAGAGGCTTAGGAATTTCTCAAGGTTTGGCTATTGACCAGCTGCGTGACAGACAGATTGTTTCAGGGTCAGCACCTTCCCAAGGATTCTAATACTAACTCTATCTCACAAGTCATAACTCATTTGAGTAATTAAGTAATAAACAGTTAACTCAGTCTTGGTATGTTAATTAAACATTTATTTATTAAAGTTAATGACAAAAGTTAATGATTGAGCTTGACTCTGATCATGAAGTCTTTTTGGCTTTAGGGAAAAAAATAGACCTATTCTCTAAATCTGCTTCTCATTTTAATGTGAAAGTCATGACCTTTCAAACCCATGTTGATGCATTTGGATCTCTTTGGATCTCTTCACCTATTGCATATTGTTCTTGAAGAGTGTGTTGTAAACAGCTTCATATCTCCATTAAATGATCCATGTTCACAGTTTCTGGATAAACTAAAGCACCTTTTATCTGCATCCAGCTGTATAACTTGAATCTATGGTGATAAAGCTTCTTTGACAGCTCCTTTGAACTATAGGCAGCGTGTGCACATAGCAGACATGAAAGGTCCATCCTTCATGATGGCGTGCACTTACAACAGACAATAAACCAGACAAGAGATGAAGAGAGGGGTCATCTTATATGGGGGGGGAGAAAAACAAACTTGTCGAAGCGCACTGTGGAACAAAGACCCCTTATTGACCCATGTACAACAGAAAGCTCACAGAGAATACACTTCCTGTCCAATGGAGCTTCCTCTCTGCCACCCTTTCTCTCTGTCTGTCTCATCCTCACAGATCTTTCCCTCAGAGAGGAAGAGGATGAGACAGAACAAACATGCAGACTGAATCAATGCCAGCATTTGGCCGTGAACCTCCCTGACTAGCTTAGACTGCACTATTTCAAGCCTGGTCAAGACTAAACATCTAGCTAGTTTAATGGGGACCACAAAGGTCATCATGTTCCCTTAGAGAGGAGTAAATAGAAAGAAAGCAGCCATACTGTGCAATGAGGTGGAACAACTGAACAGGGTTAGCTTAAGTTCACATCATAGCATGAAAGGAAAAAAAATGTCCATCAACCAAGAAGTACTGGTGTCATACTGGAATGTGAGGTGGTGCCTAACTTGTTCCAACATGCCAGCGTGCTTATTTGCGTCAGTCAATGATTCTCCACTGGTGGTTAAGTAGACCTACAAGCAACGTATAGCCTACCCTGAACAGCATGTGACAGTACCACGCTCAAGGTTCCCCTACTGATGTGAGCTATGTTGTTGATGTTATCCTCCCTGATAAACAATCAGTGGCATTGACACTGAGATGTTGTCTGTGGTTTGGCAAGCATGTGACGCGATTTTGTCTATGTTTTGCAGGCAGACACAACATGAGGGTGTGGATCATCTTTCTCCTGTGCCTCGCCGGCAAGGCCTTGACTGCCCCTGTAAGTCAGCTGGATTGACTCATTTCCTTTCCTCTGTATTAAAACATGTATTAGCACATCATAACTACCTCGACTTGTTTTAATTGAAGTCTGCAAAGTCAGAGAGCAAACCAATTTCCTCCATGAGGGCTGCACGTCCTTTGTGGGATTAAAAAGAACAAAGAAATCCAACAATATGCAAATGGAAAACAACAAGATGCCTTTGCATGCCATGCATAAATAAATCACTCCGCTGTGTGGCTGTGTACTTCTCAGGCCGAGGAGGAGGTTGTTGCTGTGGACATAGTTGTTGAGGATGAGCCTGTGGTGGAGGATCCCGCTGCTGAGGAGCCTGTAGAGGAGGAAGTTGTTGTCGAGGAGGCAAGTCCCTTTTTCTTTCCTTTAAATAAAAAAAAGGACACTAAGGGCCCTAAGTTAAAAGGACACCATGAAGTATGTGGAAAAGCCCAGTCTGACAGTCTACCTGTGAATGTGTCAGCCAGTCAAACATGATTACATGTTTAATGGTGGTTGATGGGACCTGTTGGCTTATAGCTTCTAGGACCTACAGTGGAGGTAACTGGTTAGGCTAGGTAAGGCTAGGCTAGGCTAACTGGCCTCATTCACTTCCCGTAATTTGTAGAGATATGGCTAACATGGAAAAGTGTCTTAAGGAGTCTTAAGGATAACTCAATCTAATGAAATAACAATGCTAGAAAATCTATTTGCTAATTTAGTACCATGGTCAAGACTATAGGCACAGACATTGCTAGGTCAGCACACTCCTCCCATAGGTTAGGCCTGTATCTTTAGTTCATGCTCAAGGCACTTTGTTCACTGATGGACTTCGCCCGTCGTTTAAAATTACCAGAAGGGCCCAAAAGGTGGTTCACCAGACACTCCAGGAATTCCTGTGTGTGTCTTTTGACCAAACATCGTACAACAATGGGGAGCGGTTCCAGCGCCCAGAACAGATGTCCTTCTATTTAAGTGTGTCCAGTTGGAGTCTTGTGGGAGTTTTAAAGCCACAGCAGATTGTAAATAGAACTCAGAGGAAGCAATTACGTCTCATGCTTCAACACATGTGTGTCCAGATGTCTGTTGTTTTTGGACTGAAATGCTAGGGCTTGCCTTCTTCTCTCTCTCTCTCTCTCTTTTCTTTTTCTGTTTTGTATACCTCTCTAGGTGTTTTGCGGTCTTGCCAACAGTACACACACTGTGGACATGGAGCTCCACACCTGACCTAAGCTAAAACATAGAATCTTATGTCTGTGGTTTTAGGGAACTGAGGTTGGAACCAACCCTGTCCAGGTGGAGACTGGAGATGAGGAGGCTTTTGATGAGGCCATCGACATTGAGGAGGTTGCCACCGAGAGTGAGTGACACAGCGTTGGCAAATTGCTTGTGATAAAGGGAGTTTTTTGAAGCGATATGGATATGTAACGTTTTCAATAAACTCTCTGAACAACTTTGGGAGGGTGCATAAATTGTCATAAATTTTAGTCAGACATGACAAAAGTACACATGGCAAACATGGCAAAAGAGATTTATGATGGATGAGATTTTGCTCTCTAGTTTTGTGTGAGAGCCCTGTGTTGAATTTCACTGTGGAGACTGTATATGGGAAGGACATGAAACTTGGGGTAATGAGAGGCTGTCTTCCCATCGTCCGGACAGCACTGTAATTATGTTGCCTATAACATAGTATTATACAGGCTGGCTGTGCCAGCAACCATGTTGGGAGACAGAGGCACGCTGACAGGCACAAAACCACCACAACTCTGCATAGAATTGGGATTGGTTGCAATTTCTGTGGCCCAGTGTGGCGTTAACATGTGTTTATATGTTTTCTATTTCAGATCCTTGCCTCAACCACCACTGCAAGAAGGGCAAGGTGTGCGAGGTTGATGACACCAACTCCCCCATTTGTGTGTGCCAGGACCCCACCACCTGCCCCGTTGCTGTTGGAGAGTTTGAGCATGTGAGTTTTTTTTTTATTATTTTATTTAGCTCAGCCATGATTAATAACAAAACAATTATTCTGTGGAGAACGTTATTGTTTTAAATGAAAATCACTGGCTCGAGCCTTTTGAAGAAGATTTGTCACCAATACAGGTTTCTAAATTGGACCTTCATTTGAAAAAAAAAAAATCTTAGGAATACTTCAAATAAAGTGTTATTCCATTGATATTTTGCAGCAGTAGCATTAGCATGGAATATTACATCATAATATTGAGAATTCTCCACAGGCTGAGTAGATGATTGACTTTTTAAATATGGATCCTGTTTGGGTTTCTAACAGGTCTGTGGCACCGACAACAAGACCTATGACTCCTCTTGTCACTTCTTTGCCACCAAGTGCGCTCTTGAGGGAACTAAGAAGGGACACAAGCTGCACCTGGATTACATCGGCCCATGCAAATGTACGGCATGTCAGCACAGAACTCCCTATTAGGCCTTGCCCTGTGTTCTACACTCTCACCACTCTCTCCCTCTCTCTCTCTCTCTCTCTCTCTCACACACACACACACACACACACAGACAGACACATACACAGATACACACAATAAACAGCATACAACCACCTAGCCTACAGCATGCAGCCTTTTAATTCTAGGTCTGTCTCACACACACACACACACACACACACACACACACACACACGCACACTCAAACATACACACACACACACAAAAGCACCCAAGAAAAATCAAGAGAATGTCAAAAGAGAGAAAGCATTTTTGGCCTTAGAGAATATTTAACATTTACGGAACTCACAGAATCACCCTTTGGTTCAACATGTCAGCCAGTGGAAGGGATCCAGGGGATCGCCAGAGAGCTTTTAGGAAACAGTGATGGATGGCTTCTGAGCTTTGTCTGTCCCTCCAGGGGACCATGGGCCGAGAAAACATGGCATGCCAGGCCCAAGCTTGTTGTACGACGCTTAGCTGCCACAGAGGCCTCAGTTCTCCACCTGCCCTATTCCTCCCCAGAAGACTGTGTGAGAGAGGATTCAGGGCAAAAGGGTTCAAAACCACTTGAAGTTGAAAATTGCAACGCTTAACTGTGGGCTACATAATGCCATAACCACAAGTGCCTGGCAGGCTTGATAGATGGAGACAGAGCAGTGACAACATTGAGTGACTTTTCATTTAGTGACGCGTTGACACCAAAAACCACTGACATGAGCACCAACACAAGGAGGAGAAAATCTGACACTGCAAGGCACACAATGTGAATGTCAGCAGACAGCGAACTAATGTCTGTGATGACTTTTAGAAGCCTGGAATAGATGAGTTGCTTTCTTGCCACAAAGACAAGCTGCACATAGCATAAAATTCAAGAGATGCCAATCTGACATCTTTACTTTGTCTGACCTGTCATGGACGTGCTGTGCTCTTGCCACAAAAACAACTTCAATTTTCAAGAAATGGTATCTAATGCCAAAGTCTGAAATAGCTTTCTTTTTTCAAGACAGCCTACAAGTAACATTAACTGTAGATGACAGTGTCCCAATGCATTTTGTGGCTTTTTGAAGGTTGATTTGAAATAGACAGGTGCCTTTTTATGACTTGACATGTAACAGGTTTATTGTGTTCTTGTTGTTGTACAGACATTGCTCCCTGCATTGAGAATGAGCTGAAAGAGTTCCCCCTGCGCATGAGGGACTGGCTCAAGAACGTCCTGGTTACCCTGTATGAGCGTGATGAGGACAACAATCTGCTTACCGAGAAACAGAAACTCAGGGTGGGTTCAGCCACAGCTACAGCAAATCTATGGATTTGAGGGAACAGCTGTGAAATAATCCCACTGGGATCTCTGACCTGTCTGACTAGTTGCATATACAATTTTGAGCAATTTTTGGTCATGGTCAAATTTTATTTCTTAATTTCTCTTAAAACATCCACAGACTCCTTTTGTCTGCTTGTCCATGGAACTTGGTTCCCTGTAATGTGATATGAACTATGAAATTAAATAAAAAAAAAAACCTTTTGGGCACTTTTCTTCTTGTCTCACAGGTGAAGAAGATCTATGAGAATGAGAAGAGGCTGCAGGCCGGAGACCACTCCCTTGACCTCCTGGCTCTGGACTTCGAGAAGAACTACAACATGTACATCTTCCCCGTCCACTGGCAGTTTGGCCAGCTTGACCAGCACCCCGTTGATGGGTACGTTATAAACAGCAAATGGGCTGCACAGGCATTGGGGCTATGGTGTTATTAACCTAATTAATGGGGGAAACTTTGAATATAACATCTACTGGAATCCCCCCCTGAGCTTCTCCTCTGTATACAGAAAGTGTCATCTCATATGTAAAAAAGTAAATGTTTACCTGCTTGAGTGTCTTACATCATACTAAAATGATTTCATCTGGATGGAGTTTGGAATGAGTGCAGACAACTATTGTCAAATATTACATATTACTGTAAAAATCTGGTATGTGTATAGATCATAGTCTCATTTACTTTACAGTAAAAAGTATTAGAAGATCAAATGTTAGGTTATACAAACGCAAACTTGTCTCAGGCGAAATTCTTGAGGAGAAAATATTTACACAAGAAATGGTTTATACTTTTCCAAAAGATTGCAGGAGTCCTCACTTTCTCCTGCCCTGCTGTTTTATGACTGCCTCCAGATATACTCCATATGCAGAGGCTCCTCTAAGGGAATTTTGTGTTTGTGGGTGTGTCTGTGTGTGTGTGTGTGTGTTTATGTGCCTGTGTGTGTGTGTGTGTGTGTGTGTGTGTGTGTGTGTGTGTGTGTGTGTGTGTGTATTAGATACCTGACCCACACGGAGCTGGCCCCTCTGCGTGCTCCTCTGATCCCCATGGAGCACTGCACCACCAGCTTCTTTGATCAGTGTGATGCTGACAACGACAAATACATCGCCCTGGAGGAATGGGCCCAGTGCTTCGGCCTCAAAGAGCGTGAGTGCAACCATGATCTAAATGACTCCCTGCTTCCACCGTTGTGCCCTTGAGCAAGGCACTTAACCCTAAATTACTCTAGGGGAGACTGACCCTGATGTAATTGATAGTTCATATGTGTAGGTTGCTTTGGATAAAAGTGTCTGCTAAATGCATATATATGAATATAAATATAAATTAAGCCATGAGCCTACATGATCTATTTATCTATCTATCGCAGAAGAAGCTGGAGTTGTAATGTGAAAAGTACTGATCACTTTGTGTTTTTTCATCATTAACAATGACCACCAAAATAATGAAATACTGCGCTTGGAATGATTTGGGGGGTAGAGGGTACTCAGCATATTTATTTTTGTAGAAAATGTAAATTCCTATGTACAGAATGGGATGATGATGCTTTTTTCATTTGTTTTGTTTTACAGAGGATGTCGACAAGGACCTTGTCATCTAAATATCTGCGCTGCCTTTGACGCTTCCTAGTTTTGATTGGGAGAGGTGCTAACCCCTTAAATTAAATTTACAGTAATGGTGCTAATTGCAATTTCTAACAATGTACCTATACCACTAAAAAAAGAAGAAAAAAAAAAAACTGCACAGTCCACATTATCCATCACGTCATATGGTTGAGTGCTTCTAGTTTTACCTTTCTTGTTTGTGTAAAATGAAAAAAAGTTATTAAAGTGGGCATGTGTAAGGTGGAAAGTGAAGACAGCAAAGCTTGGAGCAAGTGCATGTAATGGCTAGATTGTATGTTGGCAAACTTGTAAAAAGTAAAACGGGTGCACACAGAGATATATTTTTCACTGAATCAGGGCTTTCCTTCAAGAGTTTATGAGGCGAAAAGAAATGTAAAATCAAAATAAAAGTCCATAAATAAATATCCCCTCTGCTTGCTTTATAAACTTATAGTTGTATTTGTTGCACTCATTGGTGGTGGATTCATTTGAGTTTTTAACTAATCTTATTAGACAGAAATGCTTCTTTAAACTTGAGCCCTGAAGTTTTGTTTTATTTTTTATTATTTTTTTATGTGTTTATTGTTCCTTGTCACAAACAGGGGTCAACATGTTCAGTGTATTCACATTTGAACAATAAAAAGGAAATATTATGAACTTATGAGGATGGAATCTCGCAGGGTGAGACAATTTCTCCCTCTAACATGTTCGCTTTTATCGTTTTCATTTTTTTTTTCAACAGTGTGAGTATGATAAACTCTCTACATGAATAAAAACTACTGGATTTTCCCAACCTGACCTTTGCATGCATCTCTGCATTTCTCTTATCTCTTCAGTGACTGGTGTGAGCTTTTCACTTCTTAAACGCATTGTGAGCCATTTTTCTCTGATCTTGGTGCAAAACTGTGCATTCACATGGCCACAACGTATGTGGGTATCTGGAGACGCGTGATGCTGCATTTTAAACAAGCACTGCTTTGCTGATGAAAGCAGCCACAATGAGAAACTGATAGAATGCAGCTGTTTCTTTGTGTAGCAAACTGATTCAGTTGGATATCTCAGTGTAGGAATGAAAACAACAGATTCACAAGACCATTTCAGAAAGTACCTGAGTCATGAAATATGGGTGTTCTCTGGAGGCAATCTAGACCATAAATCTATTAATCTCTGTAAGAGGCAGTGTTACTTAATGCTTAGAATTTGGAAATTACAGAGGGAGTAAAAACAAATACAGCCATACACACCTCACAAGTGTTAAATACATGACGGGAATACCCACTAATTTTGAGTCAGCCCCCTTTGAGGTTGACTGCCTCTCTGTAAACAGGTCTGTTCACCTCTGAAACATATGGTTTCAATCATAAAGGGTGGAGAGACCACTTACGTAACGGCTAGCGTGTATGCGCACTGGCAAAGGAAATTATTCTCAAACCCTGTACTTATGAAACTATATTTAAACATCAATGGTCAAGTCTGTGTGAAGCCTAGGAATACTCATATCTATTACCAGCAACCCACACTTCCCTCTCCTGTTTTGATCAATATCATTTAACAGCAAGTACATTTGCATTTTTACAGACATTTGCAGACTGGGGCAAGAATTTAAAAAAAATAAAATATATATATATATATATATATATATATATATAGTACCAGTCTTCCTTGCAAGAAATTTACAGGGCTGGCTGCCAGCCACAATGCTGTGTTATTTCCTAGTGTCAGTACACAGACACTAACATGAAAAACTAACAGAGTGAGGAAATCAGTCTGGGTTGTCTGGTACACAGCTGAGAAGGGAGGACAATAAAGAAAAGTAAAGTGAACTGTCTGGGCACACATGCTGTGTCTTACAGTTTTGGTATAAAATTTGCTTTGCTTTGCTCTCTCTCTCTCTTTACAAGTGGACTAAAAGTTAAACTCTTCACTGTCTTCATTCTGTAATGTGAGTTGTCTACAGGGAGCACGTGCAGATAACCCTGAGAATTCCAAGTGTATTGAAACGTGAGGAGAAGCCATTCTCTAAACAAGTCCCTGTGGAATTCATCCAAAAGCCTGCTGCAGCTCTGAGAATAGTCACATCCTAAAGTTTCGCTTCCACCCGGTTACCAGTCTTACCCTTCTAGCCAGACACTCGCGTCAGGAATCTCAAACAATGGCAGAGATCCAGCCACAAAGACAAGCAATGGTCCCACCCCTTGCACAACAGGGAGGAGAGAACACTTACTCACTCCTTATCCCTTTCGTTCTCTCTTCCCTCTGTGTACAGAATGTAGTTCAGACTTTAACTATTCTCTCCATACTTTTTTTATATATAGATGTATATAAAAGGTTTCACTTGTAGACAGCAGTATGTGAACCTTGATGTAGGACACATTAGTGTTTTGGAGGAAGGGGAAAATGAAAATAGTTCTCTACATGGTAATTTGGAATTTGGAAGCTAATGCCAGCTGGAAACTTTAAGAATGACTAATGAAGTCATAAACACATCCCACTGAAACGATTGTATCCATCACTACGGGGATTTCTCTTGCAGCTGATTTTTAATATGTTTTTTTCCAAGCCTGGATGGTATCCTCTTCTGAGACCTATCTTACACTATCCATGTAGGCTATGCACAACCAAAGAAATAGGCAAAATGCATGTTTACATTAGGTACAAATTGATTCCCCTATCGGGATTATGAGCCCATCCATCTGACATAGTTTATATTTCTAGCCTTGGAATCTATCTTATGTTTCAGGGGGAAAGTCCACTTTTCAGCTAGATTTAAATGGATTTCACTGATTTTGTTAATTTAATGGTTCGAGGATCATGCATCTAATGTCGCTTGTTGGTCAACACGAGTCCCTTGAGGCAATGATCTTTCTAGGCTTCTCCATGGGACAGGAAGAGTGTCGCCGCCCTCAAGCGGCTGATGTGGTGTGTAACCCATGGACATCCTAGCATTACAATGAGACGCAGATGCTGAGCTCTTATTTTATTCGAATTTATTGTCTAACTACATAAACATCGTAACCTGTGGCACAGATAGACCGTGAGTGGTTTGCAAAATGCATAAGCGAAAAGAAGGTTAGCAACTGAGGCGTTTGTTGAGCGTTTCACAGTTTATGAGCTGAACCAACTGATATAATGGTATACTGTACCATTTCAGTGTAACAAAGATGAACACGACCAGCGTTCCATTTGTCCTAAAAGCTAATCTGTAATCTCTAATAATAAAAAAATAACCTGCCGACAAACATCACTAAGCGTTTTATTCCTTGAATGTCATATCAAGTCACAGTTCGAATATATTTCTACACCAAACATTTTTATGCACGTCGCTGACAAACTTGCTAATCGCGCCATATTTCATTGGTCGAGTGATTAGCTCAGTCCACATGGATTGGTTCTCACAAAGGGCCATGGCGAAGAATCAATTCGCATTGGTTTGATTTCACCGATTTTTTAGAGAAAGGCATTTTCATTGGTTGGCTGAAAGTACTCGTCTCTAGTTTCGGTTTTACACAGGCGATGTTGAAACCGGTATTCTACTCTACTACACGTTTTAAGTCTTTTCACCCGCAACGTTAGCAAGCTAACTTACAGTTCGGGAGAGGAGAAGTGGTTTTGAAAGCTAAATCACTGCTAATTTCTTCGTCAGAATTTAAAGATTTATTGCATCCCTGGTGAGTATTACACGGAACACCTTAATAGTGATTTCTGTAACTTTGTGGAGAAAACTAGTGTGCACAATATATTAATGTCGTGGTCAACTTACTTAGCATGCTAGCTCTAGCGTTAGCTAATAAATTGTCCATGTGGAGTAGTTAGCAAAATCCGGTGATCTTACGATATTTATCATTCCGATGACTATCCTGGATCCCATGCAGAGGGATGCGATGATTGTCTTGTACCCTTAATATACATTTACAATGGGGTGACGTTATTATCAAGCTACCGCTATTGTGGTCTGCTGGTATCCTCAAACCATTCCCGGTTGTGTAGAGTGGTTCCCTCGATAGAATAACAGTATCGCTACTTAGCCTAGTTGGCTAAAATTAGCGTCCTAAAATGGGTGCTCTGAGATTATCACCTTGTCGCTAAATCAAAGTGAGTTTTCGGAACAGTTCAGTAACTCAGTGATTACTACTTAAGTGCGTTTTAAGATATTAAACCGTGCTAGATGCTAGTTTCGAGGTTATACATATCTTTATAAACACGTGCTTCGTGTCAGTAGTTACATTAGGACGGTCTCGCTAATGTTGCCTGTCCAGGATGTCTATCAAGAACAATCAATGTGGATTATGGATAATTAGCAGACAGCAGTTTCTAAGATAGTTGTGAATATCAGAAGGCTGTAAAAGCCGTGCATCGATTAGGCATAACCCTTTATATGCACCTTGTATGTTCATAGTTACATTGGGTACGAATGAATTAGTTATGTAGCTAACTTAGCTATGTAGCTGCCATGGCTAACATTAGCTCTTGGGATGTAGGTGAGTTAACGATAGCTAGGGCTACAAACGGTTTGGGGTGTGTCGTGGTCGTCAAGGTATGCGAGACTGTCAAACAAAGGCGGGTACTACCGTTCGTTGTTGTAAAAAAAATGGTTATTTTCAGTTTAATATTATAACTTCACCATCGTATCGTCAGTCAAGGCATCATTCTGTTTAGCGCGCTTGACCTGGCCTTGGAAGGATCTCGCAAAGTCATGATTGGCTTAGCCGGGGATTTATTCATATTGTGAAGGAAGCAGATGGCCCCGGGTGTTTCGAACAGTTGCTGTTTTATGTGTCTAGTCTTGTCAGTTGTTTCTCCGAAAGAACCAACTATGAGCTGTATTTTTGTACTTGCAGTTAAAACTAATTGACCAAAGATATGGTGATGGAGAAACCCAGTGCCCAGCTTGTCGGGCGAGAATTTGTCCGACAGTACTACACTCTTCTCAACCAGGCCCCTGATTACCTGCACAGGTGAACTACAGCATCTGAATAAAGGCTTTTGTTTTACTACTTGTGTAACTGCAGAAGATGTTGAGCAATATAGTGTTTGCAGTCTCTTTTTAGCCTCTCCCAGTGTTTGCAACTAATGAGCATGTCATGTTCCCATTACAGATTCTATGGCAAGAACTCGTCTTTTGTCCATGGAGGCTTCGACAGCAATGGCAAACCCGCAGAGGCAGTTTATGGTCAATCGGTGAGATGTGAAATCGGAAATGTTTGAATATTTTATTATCATTACTAGTATATGCTGTCAAAGATTATTTGATTTGTAAAACATTAGTGCTGGAAATCTTTCATACTTTTAGGTGAGGAATTTTTTTGAATGTGAGTTGTCCACATGTGGTATTGATAATTCAAAAGTGCTGTGAAGTAATTCACTTGATGTAATTCAATAATTCAAACATTTTGTGCATACGTATGGTATTAGTTTGGATGTTTCTATTATCAGCCCTGTTTGGATGAGGTAAATGGTAAACTCTTCAGTTCACCAACAACCAACCATATATGATGCACAAGCACTGTGGCATGAGAGTGGGTTTGGGAAGCATATACTCGTGGCTGTAGTTTGGCCATAGGCATGATGTTGGAGGCCAAAAAGTGATATGTTAGCTGTTAGGTGTGATGGTAGTTTGTAAAGTTAAAAATGATTTTATTGTCTGGGCATGATGAGATTGTGTTACTCAGTGCTGATCAGTCATAGCCCAAACAATGTAGCCTATGCCAAAAGAAACTACTGGGAAGAGATCCATAAATCCTTCTTTACAGACTGCAAAACAATAACATTTTTGTTGGTGTACATTTTGCATTTTCTAAACACCTCTCCTCTGTGTACTCAAACAGGAAATTCACAAGAAAGTCATGGCACTAAGGTTCCAAGACTGCCACACAAAGATCCGGCATGTGGACGCACATGCTACGCTCAATGAGGGTGTGGTGGTGCAGGTAATGGGTGAGCTCTCCAACAACATGCAGCCCATGAGAAGATTCATGCAGACCTTCGTTCTCGCCCCCGAGGTAAGATTTTGGCGGGGACACCCCTCAGCCCAGAAGGTATGAGGGTGGTAAACAGATAGCCTGCCTCCCTCACAGCCAGCTAGCAGGCAGGAAAGGTCATCACCAACGTAAAAAAAAAAAAAAAAAAGAGGGAGATTATTTGGGCACACATGGTAAGCCTGAGTTTCTTTTACTGTTGTCTTATCCAGGGCACGGTTGCAAACAAGTTCTACGTCCACAACGACATATTCCGCTACCAGGATGAGATCTTTGGTGACTCAGACTCAGAACCCCTTGAGGGTAAGTTATTAGCTCTTAAATATTTAATGCCTTTGCTGGATGTAGTTATTTTCCACATGCCTTCAGTGCATTAACCATGCCTTGCTGAAAGTTATCACTCTTTCCTCCAATCCATGTCATGACTGTACCATTTCCCTCCGCCCGCCTCTTGTTGACACTTCCTTCCTGTCTACTCATTCTGAGCAGAGTCGGAGGAGGAAGCTGAGGAGCTTGAGGAGAGGACGACGTCACCTACAGTTACGCAAGAGGACTCTGCCGCCTTCTATGAACAGACAGCGTGGTAATGTGGCCCTTTTCTATTATTTTATGCTCCCAGGACTGCTGGGTACTGATACTGTTTTATTGGAGAAGATGCTATGAACCTACTACCCACTGCACTAAAAGTTATTAGAGTCTGTTTGAATCACAGGTTGTGAACGTTCATTGTTTCACTGTGGTGTCTAAGATGTTAACTTTTTAATCATTGCAGTGTTGCACTGTAGAGGTGTCCTAATTTTTTACCCTTAATTTGGTCATGTTTTGATTTCTGAATTTTGTCTTTCTCTATTGACAATCTAACAGTGCGGAACCAGAGGTGCCTGGACAGGAGGAGGCTGACTTGCCCCCAGAGGCCTCACCAGTGGTGGAGCCTGAGGCACCGGTGGTTGAGCTGAAACCAGAGCTGGCTGCTGAGGCTGAGGCCCCAATCTCGGAGCCTGCAGAGAAGGCCCCCACATCCCCCACACCTGCAGATCCTGCCCCAGCCATGCCAGAGGAGAACCGGGTACAACTTTCAGTAAACATTTTATTTGCTCACTGCTTACTCTCTTACTATCTCGCCAATTAATAAAATAATTATTAGCTCCTCCTTGATTGTTCCATGGATGACTTACCCCCCCTTCTCTTTCTTTCTTTCTTTTTCTTTCTCTCTCTCTCTCACTCTCTCTCTCACTCACTCTCTCTCTCATATAGCCCTTCTCCTGGGCATCAGTCACCAGTAAGAACCTGCCTCCAGGTGGTGTCGTCCCAGCCTCTGGAGTTCCCCCTCATGTCGTCAAAGCCCAGCCCACACAGGTATGTCATGCACTAAACCACAGTGGTTACTCACGTCAGGTCAACACAAGAGTTCAGTGTCTTGAGTTGAGTGTACAGTGTGTGTATGGGGACAATGTGTGTAGTATGGGGAACGGTTTAGTCCAGTATCTGATGTTATTGATGGACAAGGTGGTGTGGGTGTTGATGGTGACAAGGAGTGGCAGTGTACCACGTGTCAGTTGGAAATCTCATCTCATGTACCCCCTTTAGCCCAGAGTTGAGGCAAAACCAGAAACCCCTGCTGCAGCACAGAGACCTCAAAGGGATCAGAGACCCAGAGATCCCCGACCTGGACCCCCTGTCACCAACAGAGGCCCCAGAACGCCAGGTACCCTTTATGAGTGCTTATAAAATTCTGGTCCTTGATTGTGATTGGTTGAATCACATTTCTTGGTGGGGAAATTATCTATGAATAATTCGCTACATTTCTCATTACTGTGTCTTCCTTTAATAAAACCATGCCAGGTTAATGTGGTAACCATTTTAGAAAAGCAATAATATATAGTTATAGTTTAATGGCACTCCGCTCCGCAACATGCCTAACAGTTCCCTTTAGTCGTGGTGAGATAAGCATAATCACAGACTCTTGTTTACTTTCTTACTTTGGTGTCGTCTGACTCGCCTAAATGCAAAGTGTTCCTTTTTCTTTTCGGTGGAGTAGTGCCATAGTTATATATGACAGAAACCACCTCATACAAGTATATAATATGGTAATATTTTGCATATTTTTAGTCAAATGAATACCTGTCTTATGACACCAGAATGGTCAATGGTTTACACATTTTGTACTTAACATAGGAGATTTTACTAATAAGCTTGATCTGAACTGAACTGCTGATCAGATACTCTGCTCAGGTGATGGGCTCTTTATTATTTTGACACCATGAAACAAGCTATCTGTGGTCATTTCTCATTGCAGTGCTCCCTGCAAAAGATAACTAGCATGGCATTGGTTAGTGAATAAATAGAAGTGGTGTTTGTCAGCTATGTTGTTTAGCATGTGCAAAAATGCGTGTTAAGCCTTCTAACGATCTGCTATTTCCCTGAACAAGGCTTGCTCACACTCTGAAACTGTCACCGTGGTATTTTTTCATTACCATGCAATTTCACACTTTGTAATGGCATCTGCCGTATTCCCAATTTGATGCGGTCTGCCCAGCTACTCCTGCGTGCGTTTCACTGTCTTCGGCAAATATCCCCTCAGTCGAAACAGTTTGCACCTTCGGAGGTGACTAAATTGTGTCCCTTCTCCACACCCTGCACACAACCCCTCTCTGCCTTATTAAAATCCGACTCCACATTAATCATTTCTGGTCCAGTCGAATGACATCTCCAAGGTGGCCCCCGTATGGCAGGTGTCCGCTTGCTCTCCCTCTCATGTCAGTGGAGTGGTGGCAAATTGCTTGTCTCAAGCATGGTGAGGGCACGTGTGTAGCGTGGCGTTCAACCCTTCAGTGGCGTTCAACCCTTGTCATATTGTCTGTCTGTCTGTTGCAGTGCGTGACGGTGAACAGGGAGAGCCTGTGGAGACGAGACGGACGATCAGGTATCCAGACAGCCAGCAGCTCTTCGTGGGGAACGTACCCCATGACGTGGACAAGGCAGAGCTCAAAGAGTTCTTTGAGCGTGAGTATCCTGGAAAAGTCTTAATTTCAAGCACTACAGTGAATCCTATGACTTGTTGCCATTATTATCTATATTATGACTGGTTAATGGGCTGTATATCTAGTCTGCTTTAAGACTCAGTACAGTGAAAATATCACAGTCTCACATGCTAAAGAGAGTTGTTATGGTAAATATGTATATGAAATCACTATTCATAAAGCATTGTAAAAACATTCAAAAAGAGTTATAATGCATTCATTAAAACTCAGCCTCATTAATGTTTATGCATTCTCATGACTATTCATTGGCATTACATTATCAACGAAGCCTTCACAACTTGAAGTGTCACAAAGTATAACAAAGCTTCTTTGGCCTTTTATGCTAGGAGAACATACAGCTGTCCTTATTGTCTGATTGAGTTTCATGGGTAGGTGCCAAATTAAAAGCAAACTGAGGGGGGAAAAAGTGTTGCTACATAGTTGTTTTTGAGCATTGTGCAGATTTCACTGTTTCCTCTAATTTCCTCATCTCACTTCACTTGCGCTGAGTGTTTGTTACTCTATTATTTAGTATTAGCTGTTAGGCATATAAAAGGACAATTAACAAATTGAAGCTCTATAATGCTTTGTGACACTTAGTTAAGACCTTATAAGATAATATTGTAATGCCCTACGTAACCCAAGTACACTCATGAGATATATGTATGTATATATACACACAGTTAAGGCTTTTTGACATGTTTTCAAAAATAGTGCTCTGATACATTTAACATGTTACCAAACAAAGCAGAAAATTAATTTTACTGGATTATTAAAGGAAAAGTCCAGAGCCTTTCAACCCATGTCCTTGTCGTTTGATGTTGCAGAGTGCCGTCGGTAAGTACAAGAAAGACAAAAAAAGATCAAATTTATGAACTGCCAGTTAATGCTAATGAATGGTGAACAGGAAAAAAGTATTTTTCCCTCATCAGTTAGTCTTGGCTTCTCTTTCGCTATTTGGTCTACATTGTACCAAATTTTCTTGTTCTTGTTCTTATTCCTACCGACAGCACTTGGCTAACGCGAACAACACGGCTATGGGTTGATTAACTCTGGTCTACTGCTTTAAGTGTTCTGGTGTATGAGGTGTTCATGCCTCCTGAGAGTACTGGCCATGCCTGCAACCAGGGGCATTGTGATTTTGGGTGGTCATTCCCAGTCTTGTGGACATTGCATCTCTACTGCTTATGGCTTTTGCCTGGTTCAGTTAGTGTGATTACACTGTGTGTCTCTCATTCTGGCAAGTGCTATCATCTCAAGAATGCCTTGAGGCAAATTTAAAATTTGAAAATTTTGCGTTCACGTGTTTGTAAGCCATAAAAATTGCTGCACAAAAGCTTTAATGACCAGAGTGCAATTCCAGTTTGGCTATGTGTGTGCATGTGGTAGTGATCACCAAGCAAGAGGAGTTTCATTGACTGATTGGCCATTTGTGTCCTGCAGAGTATGGCACTGTACTGGACCTGAGAATCAACAGCGGTGGAAAACTGCCCAACTTTGGCTTTGTGGTGTTTGATGATCCTGAGCCAGTACAGAAGATCCTAAACAGCCGGGTAAGGAGAGTGGAAGTTGAATTGGGGAGGATGATACAAATAGCTTGTGTTTTTTGTTTGTTTTGTTTATTTCATTGTTTCTCAAAATAAATTGTTTAATAGAAATTCACAGGTATGTCAATTGCCAGGATGTCAGGTTTGACAGTGACTACAGTAATTAGGTTTCTCTAGTGATGCACAATATTTCACACACAATGTTTCGTACCTGATGAAACCTTGAAGCAAAATCCCTGTGCATTCCAATCCATATCCCTGTTTGAGGTGAAAAAAGGTAGGAAAAAGAATTAGGAAAATGTAATGCAAATAGTGGACTGTTAGCTAAAGCTAATCAGTGGTGTCAAGAGAATTCTTTGTTCTGTTGCCCTGGTTCTGCCATCACTGCCATTAGACAAGTATAAAATAAATGTTGAGCCATTATGTTTTTTTATAGCCTATTCTAGCGATGGAGGGAAGAGATTTCTGTGCTGTTCTATTGTAATTGTGTATAGGGTGAGTGTAGACAGCTGCTAGCCTAGAGGTGCTACAATAGTTGTGGCGATTTCATTTAAATGAGCAGAGGCAGTTTAACATCTTTGACACAGGAAAAAGTTACAGTGTTGCCATTGTCAGTTTCTTACATTCAAGCTACTCTTAAAACATCCTTGAAATGAGTGAAATATGCTGCTTGCGTTTTCTGTGGTCCTTAGCCTTTTTTATGGTCTGTCTTAGAAGCAAAAAGAGGCTGAGCCTCTGTGAACAATGAATGTGAATTCCGAACCCATGTGGGTCTGACAAACATTTTGAGGAGAATGTTCGAACTAGATGGAACCTGACGCGACTGTCATGTTCCATTAGTTTTAGAATATTATTGTCGGTTCTAAATATGTGTAGTGACAGTAGTACTATTACTAGCAAAAATGCATTGAGTTACCAAAGCAGAAGTAATTGCTACAGAGGAAGTTGTAGTTGCAGTAATGTGAGAAGTATTGATCGTTACGATGTTGTGAACTCACGCACTACACTTTCCCCTCCAGCCCATCAAGTTTAGAGGCGATGTTCGTCTGAATGTCGAGGAGAAGAAGACGAGGTCCGCACGCGAAGGAGAACGACGAGACATTCGCCCACGTGGTCCAGGTGGCCCACGTGACAAGCTTGGTGGGCCCAGGGGACCTATGGGTCGTGGCGGTCTGTCCCAGAAGCCCAGCTTCGGAGGCGGGCGAGGAAGCGGACCCAGCGAGGGACGGTTCTCTGCGCAACGTCAGTGAAACGGACCCAGAAAGGCCCCTATTAGCTTAACCTCCCTCCCTCACCCACTTCACAGCCACTACTGACGCAGGTCATACTATTTGACATGGATCCTCATTCCTCACCTAAACAAACCCTGCCCTCCACCCCATACATCAACCCCCAGACCCCCCATGGTCTCCTCTGTCTGCTTTTGTTCACCTATCTGGTAGGTGGAGTGCGGTCAATCCCAGTTTCACCTGGACTCTCAAATACTGTCTTTAATACTTTCATTCAGAACTTGAATTTGTTGTAGAGGTAAAAAATTATGGTGGAAAAAGAAAAAAAATTACTTGAATTGGAGAAGGAAAAAAACACATGAAATCAAGAGTCTGGTTTTTAGCGTTCTCTCCTTGTTTCTTAAAGGAACGTGTTTTTACTGTGTATTGCTAGCACCCGCTTTCAGGTTAAATGCAGGTATGGTTTTATTTGGAATTATTGCCAAGTTGGATCATGGTTGTGTACAGATGACTCTTTAGCATGGGGAGTACAGAAAAACCCTGTTTGCCTTTTAACTGTTGCACTTCAAACAACTCCACTGTTGAGAGAACAAATAAACTTGGTATAATATTTTATCATTGTCTTGTGGATCTCAGTTATTTCCAATAGCAAGACATGAGGTTTGGTGGGGATGTTTGTGTACATGGACCTCGGCTTTCATCATTTTCTTATTAGAGATCAAGTGAATTCTCCAGGTTGGCATACTGGCCAGCCCTGGTGATGATTGAAGGTTGTTTTGGGACTGTATTTGTCAACTTTGATGGGTTTAGTTGGCTTTTTTTTTTTTTTTTTTAACTTCCCTGATGGAATTTACTTTGAGAGATAGTACAATGGTACAGTTAAGTGCTTTTTTGGTTGAAGGTGTACAGCAACTGAATTGCAAAAAGGTTGTCAACCAGGGCCTTTGTTGGTTTAGCCTGGTAAAAAAAAAAACACTTATTTTTGTAAAGAGGGTCTCACAGCAGTGAAATTCAATTGCTTGCTGGAGGTGTTTAAGTTTAAAAAGATTGGATCAGCCCTTGAGTGATGGCCTGTCTTGACTGATGGCATTCTAGCTCAGCATTCACAGCCCCTCTCTGTACGCTGATTGAACTGGTTAAAATAACTCCTGCGACAACAATCTCAATGGGATCAAATCTAGGGTTGCACTGTAGGAAGTGAAAATATTATGCAGTATCCTACTGCATGTCTGTTGTCCAAGAGGAGAGTGTATGTGTCCAGTGCAAACTGGATGCATGTGATGAGACATTGTCAGACAGCTAATGCAAGACCTGTTTGCTGCAGTGCCCAGTGCAATATCTTGAGAACTGTGATGTGGTAAGTGGACCTGTTACAAATTCAGGCGGACACCTGGCAATGAATGCACTGAAGTTAGGAAAAGTGCCGCTTAGTAAAGTACTTCTTAAAGTGGAGTTAGGTAGGCTAGCTAATTATTAGCCAATACATTTGTAGGTGTGAGCCTATAGCCAACTTAATATTAATGTAACGTAAGCCTACTGCGTTCGGTGTTTCATCTCTAGAACTTGCCTGCAAAATCCTCTATTTTTAAACACTTTTACAAACACTGAGGCAAACAGCGGTAAGCCTATTTTTGTCAGTAATGCTGTGTTAATTAGCATTAATGCTTCAACAAAAGGTTAATCCAGACTCTCCAACAAAGGTCAATCCAGATGACATTAAAGAATCTGAGACCTATCACGGCGCTTGTCTCAGTAATCTAGTCATCACTTGTCTCACATAAGAGATGGCACAGAAAAGATCATGGCATGGAAATATGGTTTGTAATCCTGAAGACAGGATTTAACAAGCCCTATCCCAAAGGTGATGGACTAGTAAATTTCGAATGTCAGGGATTTAACAACATCTCGCTGGAGTAGCCTGCAATCCATGACGTAAATAGAACTTTAAAGATGCATCAGAACATCATATTGTGAATACCCTGTTCAGCCAACTGTATGACAGCCAAGGAACAATGCTAATGTTGCCTAGGCCCAGTGATGGCAGTATTCTAATGAATATAGAAAATGAGAGAAATTTACATCTATTTGAACCACAGGGTGCAGACTTGACTAAATATTGCCCAAATTCAATATAGTTTAAATTCCATGAATTATGGATGAAACTGTCCTTTTCCATAATAGCTTTTGCTTACTAAGTTGGCCAGTGAAAGTATGAAAGTAAGATGATTAAAATGAAATGAAGGATAAGCCCACTGGAATTTTGTGTTGCTTTATATTTATTACTGTGGCAAAATCACAAATCTAATCCTTCAGTAATCATAGCATTACTCTGTGAGTCACTGCAATAATTAATTGCAGCACAATATAATTATTCACCTATGTATTGAGCCAGATAATCTGTGGCTCATTTCCTATTCATAACGTGAGGATACTATAGCCCTTGGGAGCTGAGACAGCTAAGAAATGGGATTAAGAAATCTGAATACATTTGAGAATTGGATAGGAGGCACATGGGGGGGGTCATTTTGATTGTTTTCGTTTTTTTTTTTTTTCTTTTCCTGGTCAGCAGGTGGCTCCGCATTGGTATTCATGTGTCGAGCTGGGCTGGGCTGCTTGCTTTCCTTGGTCGCACTTGTCGTGTATTTTAGGCTTGCAAGCCGTGACCCACATTGGCTCAAGATGGCCTGGTACAGATGGCAATGGCCCACAGAGCAGACGGACCCCCAGCTGGACAAAAACCCCATAAAAAAGCCCATGGCCCAGTGAGTCTGCAACACAACAGATCTGGAGAGAAATGAATGGGGAAAAACATCCAAAGACTGTGAGGATGGAAGGAAATAAGAACGCGGTAATCTCTGCATTTTTATGGACTGGGCCGTCAGTCGTCCATATAGGCCACTTGAGAGGATCTCAGGTGCCAAGTGGGAGGGTGAAGAATAACAGGCAGCCCAACAGAGGAATCAGTCAGAGAGAGAGAGGGCACAGAAGTTTGTATTGCTCTCCTTTGTCACCTTCACAGTCTGTGCATGTGTGATCATGGAAATAACTCTGGTGGTCTTAAATTCCCTTCCTGTATTTTTGCTTTTTTTTGTCAAGAGCTAATTATTGAGCCTCACATTGGAGGCATCTGTGGGCTACATGCTAAAGAGGGAAAGGATAGAAAGGGGAGGAGAGGATTTGCTCTTCGTACTGTGGGAAGCATATTTCAGTCTGTCAGAGCCTTCATGTCTCAGTGACTCGGGCCCTGAGGTAGTTTTCCATGTCCACTACAGTGCCATTATAGTCCCACTGTAGCGGAAATCCAATGGGTTGGATGGCTGTGTGTGTGTGTACGTGTGTGCGCAGTGTGTGTGTGTACTGGAGCTGCGTTTAGAGGTTATAAGCTACACACAACCCACTCAAGAATGGGGTGGGGGGGTGGGGGGGGTGGAGGACAACTAGAGCTAGAGTCCATTGAATTGATTCAGTCAGTCCTTTGTGGGTCAGAAAACCCTTGCATAATTTGCTTGCCAGAGGTAGCACATCCCACATAACAATGGCAATGGCATGTTAAAAAGACAAGCTTTAGTGCAGATTCAATGGTTATCACAAGACATTTAAAGAATAGATACATCAAAACCTTTACTATAAATTATGAAATGAATGTTGCCTGTGACTTTGACTTGACGTCAAAGTCAGGTCAGATTTATTGCAAATGCCATATGCACTGAACACAGATACTGAAACTGTAGCAACAGTAATATTAAAATTGAGGGTAACTGACATATACAAATCCATAGAGAGAAGCCAGTAAAGAAGAGAGCTACTGCTTGGATGTTTAGAAAGCTAAGAAGGTGTGGTGAGATTGCTTATTATTTTGATTTTTGACATAAGTTTTTGTAGTTTTGTAGTATAGTAATGTAACTTCAGCTTTAATGAAAATGGCATCACTCAACATTCTAATATCAAACTCTTCTTGTCTTGTGCTATTTACATCTATATATCTACAATCTACATCTATATATATATATATATATATATATATATATATATATATAGATAGATAGATAGATAGATAGATATATAGATAGATAGATAGATAGATAGATATATATATATATATATATATATATATATATATATATATATATACATATACACACACACATACAGTTTAATCTACTGTAAATCTTGGACCACATAAATACTGTCCCTTACAAAAAGTGCTGTAACTTAGCCAAAGCTGCAGACAAAAATCAAACAAGCAAAATAATGTGGAGAAACGGCAGCAACCGTGCAGCAGCTAGACCAAGGTCCTTAATTGAAGTGTACACTGCCTACAGTGCATTGCTCAAAAACTGATGACAATGTGACCAAAATATGTATGAACACCCCATTGCCCGGAGGCCAAGCTGAGACGACAGCCTTGGTTGGTAGAGCTCTCTGAATTCCATAAACATTTATGAAAACATATGGTTCTTTTCTAGCTTTTAGGTAGTTAACCAAAGGATAATATTACCATTGTAGTTTGATAATACTTTCAGGACTGCAAATATGTATTGATTAATTGTAAATTCTGGCATTAAATACCAAAAAATCAATTTGCTTATCAGTTTATCAATTTCTGTCATTTTTAAAGGAAAATATTTTGATTGCAGCTTTTTTCCCCATCCTTGGCCCACTGACAAAACAAGGCATTTCAGGATATAATTTTAGGGTAATGGGAAACATTGAACACCCTTCATTAATCAATTGTGAAGGTTAGTCACAGCCCTATTTCATTTTAATAAACGGGCTGTCATTAAACTAAGCATGTTATGGGTGACAAAAGTGTCAAACACTATACATATAATCACATTTAATCTGATGTCAGCCTGTGCAGTTTAGTTTTATCAGAACATGGCATAACTCTCATCTCTCATTGGCTACACCAATATATTTGAATGAGTGTGATGTGCAACGCTTCTTTCTGTTTCTGCAATATTGTGTTTAAAATAATATAGAAAATGTAAATAAACCAATGGTGAGTGTATTTGAATATAGAATCTAGACCCATACAGACCCATACATGGATATTATACACCACATTCAGAAAAAATACATAATGATGATTTATCCAATTATTGTCTGATCTGTGAAGGAATACAATTTAGGGCAGTAGTTTTTCATTTTTGTTTACTTTTAATATTTTATGATTACATAGATCCTTGAGAAGAGTGACAGAAAACAATGGTCTAACTTCAGCAACCTTAACAATGTTCAAAAACAAATGGGAGAATTTTGTTCAGAAAACCTTTAATAGTAGAATTAGAATTAGCATTAATGACATAGTTCAATAAATATTTTTGTTTATATACAGATACAGCAGAAATTATACATTCCTTTTTTCATCAAATTGCTCACATTTCTGTACAAGCCAAAAATATCTGCCATTGTATTTATATCCATGCAAAATATTCAGTGTTTTAGATTTAGAAATAAAAAATAAAAAGGATTTTGCTGAACTTTTTGCCTGCCTTGAAGTGCACTCTTGGAATATGAGAATTAGCAAATTAAGATGTGCACTTGGTGCCAACCCACACAAAATAAGCATGTAAACCAAAATTAAGGCCATACCAACTTGTGCAAAAATAAAACTTTCCCTTTGAATCACTCACAGAGGTTCAAGAATGACCACGCCTGTCTTTGAGTACACAAATTGCTTAGATTCAGTTCATAAGAAAAACAACAAAATAATGGAGTAAAAATATAAGAACAGAAATCATGCCTAATAAATTCATTATTTAAAGAACTGGTGCAGACATTTAATCGACAGTTAGCCTTCAAAATTTAGCCTCCAAAATTGCATATACAGTTTCTCTGATCTCAATCCAGCATTAGGTTGCTTTAGGAATAGTGACCTTGAGTAGTCTTTAAAAACTTCTTTAAGCACTGGGGACAAGAGCGGTTGAACCAGTGTTGCCACTGTAATAATCCAGTGGGTGTTCTAGCAGGCCGATCATGACACTCGTGACAAGCAGTCAGTGAAGCAGTGGCATAAGGTCAACTCTGGCACACAGCGTCCACCTTGCTGTTGCCCTTTTTTTGTTTGTTTCACAAGCATCTACTTTCAAAACAGAATCAACATAGCCTGTTTACTGCAGAGGATAGACAAACAGACCCATTTGGGGATGAAACAAAGTCAGGTGAGTGTAGTGATGAAACATTTTTTAACTGTTAAATTCCTATTCCTGTTCACACCCATTTATCCACTAATGTTTTTCGTGTTTACAAAAATCTTGGACCCTCAATATTGCTGCGCTAACGCTTGTCCTTTCATGTGCAATTCTGCTATCTGATAATAAAGGACTTTCAATGACATGATGCTCAAACTCAAGGTTGGCAAATGCAGCTTTCCTGTTTCTTTTAACTTTAGGATGAGTTATAATCCCACTTCCTTGTACATTCTAATGTACTGACCAAAATAAGCCTTGGTGACAGACCGTTTGGAATTATTGAGATGTGAAATGCCAGTAAAAAACAGCCCTTCTAATTTGATATACACTTCATGTTATTGGACATAATTCTGTTACAATTACTATGATATCTTTACATTTGCCAGTGATTATCATGTTGAAAAGGTTTAAATAAATGCTGGAAGAGGAGTTTAATTGAAGGTCTATTTAGAAGGAGATATTTTTTGTTGTTGTGAATGCACCGTTCCCCATACACTTTTCGAAAGAATGAAACTACATGAAAGTATATTTTTTGTTTGTGTGGAATACAGAAGTTTATGGACACAAATGCAAGTGAAGCTTAAATGAAAGATAACATAGTTGAAAGGTATCTCCCATCAAGGCAATGAAAGTAGCAAAGTAGTTCTTTGGTTATGGAAATAAACAACTGGGCAATAAAACATAGTAATGATATTGCACTAAAATGAAATATGCCAACATGCTACAGATGCTACCTGAAATATTTAATGCAGTGCCAAAATAAAATAAATTGTCAATAACTTCATGTTTGTTCAACATAAAAGAGGAAAACATGAAATGCAAAGATGTGGAAAATAAATAAATAAATAAACAGGCAGACAACCTTATTAAAATCTCTTGAATTACAAAATTAGTTTTGAACAAAATGGTTTAATGTTATATATATTTTGTTTTGTTTTTTTGTTGTTGTTGTTGAAGTGAACAACAATGAGGTAATCCATGCACAACGTGATAAAATCAGATTTGGAATTCAACTTACACAGGCTACAAAACAATCAAATAAACAAAAAAAGGGAAAAAAATATTAACCATGCATAGTTCAACTGAGATGTCTTAAAAGTGACTTGTGATGATAAATGCTATTCTTAGAGAATCATATGAGTCCAAATAATCATATATGAGGCAGAACACCAAGCCTTCAAAGGCCTTCTTGCTCTTATTTCCAGGTATAAGCACTCTGATGTTTTGGATAAAACTTAATGGCACATAAATCCACAAGACACCATTTGGGGTCATTGGCATGGTAAAGCTGAAAATAATTGCATATATCATTTGCATAGAGAAGCCTGGTGAAAAATAATACTTAGAAGAAAGCAATGAATTTTCTACATACACTGGAAGATGTGTGTTCTGTCTTCAATGTCATTGGTTGAATACTATGTGTTGGTCGATAAGACTTTTTAAATTGGTATAAGTCTGTCTTTAATCAATGCACTTTTTTATTCCTTAGATAGAAAGCAGTTTGACTTCTGTTTTCAAACCCTGGCTCAGTTGCTCTGTAATTAAGTTAGAAAAAAATGACACTGGCATGGATTGTTGTCCAGATACTGTACATTAATGTAATGTATTCAATGACAGTGGGGTTAAATAAAGGGTGGAACTTGACCTTTTGGAAAAGATCACTTGCATCTCAGTCTCCCTTTTTCTGTTTCATCCAGAGAATGACAGGCTCTCAAAATGTTGATGTGAGCAGCACATAAAAGGTCGCCAGTGGGGCTTAGGGCAGAGCCACTGGGGAGCAACAGTTTATTTTTAAATTCCCCTCAAGACTGTAATCAATGATTTGATATTAATTCACCATACGGATATATGTTTTTCATCCTTTTTTTCTTTGTTTTTCTTCTCTTTTTTTTTTGTAAATACGAAATCTGTCAAAAATAGGCATATGAACAAATCAATGTAGCAATGAAGGAATGCCATGTGAGGAGTGTTTTTTTTTCTCTTCTGCCAACTCCAAGAAGTTGAGCAAAAAAAAAAAAAAAATTACAGCAACATGATGTTTACTTGGCACATAAATCAATACTTGTATGTCATCGAGCAGAAACATAAAGGAAAGGTAAAGGAACACAGCTCGTATAAACAGTATTCTTTTCCACTTGCACGCGTCGTATTCCCGTCATGTATATAGAAGTGGAGTCAATCTCATGGCATCCAAGACTCAGGGAAAGCTTGCAATACACATATTGTAGCGCAGTGAGCATTAGGAGGACCCCGTGGTTCTTGCATCGTATCTTTTATGGAAGCACCAGACTACCTTAAAACCTTCAAACCCCTCTCAAAGTCCAGCAACCTTTCCTGGAAGAAATTTTATTTATTTTTTTTTTTTCTTGTCTTTTCAAAGATAGATATGTGATATATTACAGTGCTGTATGATCCCCCATCCCATTGATATAATGCAGAACATGTCTTCCAGTTGCAAAAAAGATACTGTCTCACATGAATATTGTACTCCTTGAAGTAGTATATTCAGCAGTCATTCAGTTCAGATGGTCTCTGATGTATTTGCAAAAGTCTGTTTACTCAGTCATTTTTGTATATTCTTTTCTTTTATTCAGTAAATATATTGCCACATTCATGATATCATGCATTTGACTGCATTGCTATTGCACAGGTCCGGGTTATTGGGGGGGGGGGGTGTAGAGGGTTAGATTTAGAAAAAGAAGAAACTGGGAGATAGGGAAGGGCTGCCATTGAAAGCCGTTGGTGCGGTAGAGAAAGAGAAAGAGAAAGAGCAGGAAAGATGGGAGTGGTGTGGGGTGTAGTGGTGGTGTGTTGGCCATGTTTTTGTTGTTGTTGTTGTTGTTCTTCTTCTTCTTCTTCTTCCTCTTCTTCATCGTCATCGTCTTCGTTCATCTTTTCATCCTCTTCTGACTGCCCATACTCTCTTACTGCTTATGGACATCCTCGGTGCGGATAATCTTGTAGATGATCCAGTAGAAAATGTTAAAAATGAGGAAGACCAAGGGGAAGGCCACACGTGACACCGTGTCGATTCGCTTGGCCCGACTGATGAAGAGCTTGCGCATCTCCTCCACGGTCTTCTCGGGCGGGTTGTTGGAGGCCGGCGCGTTGTTGTTGTTGCCCTTGATGGCCATGCCGTCTTTGGCCTGCAGACAGGTAGGGCCCATGCCATAGGCAGCAAAGCTGAAGCGTCCCTCTCCGGCTTCCTCCTCCTGCAAAGCCAGCACAGGCCACAGTCAGTCAGTCAGCGGGTTCACAAAGTTGGATTCGAAAATTGTGGGATTTTTTTTAATCATTATTATTTCTGAATGTTATAAAAATGTGTACTGTTGGCCTCCATAACAAGGTGGAATTATGTGTTTTCACACAGTTCTAGCCTTATCAGGTTTTTGATGAGAGTTTTTGAGTGTCAGTGTTCTTCCTGAGACCTAAGCCCTGATCCCTCATGGACTTAACTGACCTAACTTTTCTACTTAGTGTCTTACTAACATGATGCAGTAGACTTGCATATCATATTTTATGTCAGCTAAATAGACATTGCTCATCCAAAAATTCAAGCCCAGCCCAAACAGTGAACACTGAATATTTAATTTTGGCTCAGGATTGCATTTTTAAATGAAAAGAAGCAAACAGATTGAAAGACAATCTCCTTTTCTACACCAGAACTATAGACCTGTCTAGTCTGATTACCTGGAAAGCACGGTCTGCTTTCCCTTTCAACCTAGGTAGGCAGGCTCTAATTCAGTGTTTGTATCCTATCAGGGCCAGATCCTAGCCAGACCATTTTCCTTTCTGGGAATCAAGCCCAAATGGACAGCCTGTTCACCGTGACAGACCCCCTTATACAAACGCTAATGCACTATTAACATTCAAGCTGTTCATCCACCTTTGTTCACTTGCCCACAGCATCCAATGCAATCCCCAGGAATCACCACTAAATGTCTACACAATTTTGCAGCTTTCCTTTGGGGTTTTCTGCCCTCAATACCCTGGTTAGGTCTGAAGCAATCACCCCCCACCACACACAAACACACACACAAACCCACACACAAACCCACACACACACACACACACCTTCCTCTGCCTGTTTCTGTCCACCAGGGACGGAGAACAGAACAGCCCAACACCCCTTTAATTTGTGAGAGTGCAAGTCCCCTCCTGTACAATTTCAGTCCAGTCTGCCCCGTGAAACAATTTCAGTGAGAGGCTTTTGCCCAGGTCCTGGCCTTGTCGAGACACACCAACCAAATGGAGAGAGTCTGGTGTTATTACTGAGCTCTAACTGCTCCCATTTCTAGCATTCACTACCTTCTTGCTTTACCTCCATTACCATTACCTTGCCTGTGACTGCAGAGTAGGCGTTACAAAGCTGTGCAAAGCTCAGAAGAATCAAAGGTATACACAAGACAGTTCCTCCAAAGAACACATGCACACACACATTCTTTTAAGGTAAAAAAAATGCAAAGAATTCAATATGCAAAGAATCCAGACCTGCTGACCCACTTCAACCCCCAACAATAACCCCCACCCCACACACCGTCCCTGCAATATCCATTCCCAGAATTCAGTACAACCTGCTTCATCTGTTGACCACATAACCTAAGCTGTGTGTGTGCATGTGGATTACACGTGTTTGTATGAATTCATTATAGACACCCCCCCCCACACACACAAACATACACTCACACACTAGGTGTTATGCGTATTAGCGTAGCCAAACGCAGAGGTCAGTGTACTTCATGTTTTAATGAAGTGACCTTGTTGCCTTAAACGGAGCCTGGCTTTTTGAGATTCAGCAGATGCTATATTCGATTTCCCATCTTAATGTCAAACCTAAATGGGCCAAACTGAAAGCCGAAGTTAATTACATTTCTGTGGCAATGGAGATTTTGCTTTAATTATGGTCTCCTCTGCTATTCCCTCCTCCCCATCACCCCCCCCCCCCCCCCCGCCAAACCCCCCGCCCCCCAGACTCATCCACCTCGCCCCCCTGCTTCACCCTACCCTACCCCTTCGCCCCTGAAAATGGAATTAGACCGGGGATCTTTATCTTCTCTTAATGCTAGACTTAAAAATTTAAGGTGCAAACATAACCCGGCCACTGAAGAAAATGAAAATGGCTTGAGGGTGGGGTGATAGAGATAGAGAAAGAGAGAGAGAGAGAGAGAGAGCTTTGATTCCAGAGAATCGGCCATTTTCCTTTGCAAGGGATCCATTTTTAGACACTTTGTCCTCTTTCTGTCCTTGTCTTTGTGCCATCCCATTTATAACTGTTAATGTGTGCGGAAAGCTGAATGGAGGAACATACAAGGATGGGATAGGAAAAAGGGGATGGGGAGATGTATGCATGTGAGACTGGTGTGTGTGAGTGTGTGTCCGACCGTGAGAGAGAGAGAGAGAGAGAGAGAGAGTGGGCGGGTAGCTCATCTTGTTTCTTTTTTTTCTGCATGTAGTTGTATGATGCCATGCCGGGCACTACGACCTTTCGTCGTCCTACAGTGAAATGTGCAAGCACTGTGTGTGTGTGTGTGTGTGTGTGTGTGTGTGTGTGTGTGTGTGTGTGCGTGTGTGTGTGTGTTAAGGATGCTCCACTTTATTTGCGGCGGCGTGAGATTAATGTGGCGTTGCAGCGACGTGAGCAGAAGTGCTAAAGAGGTGCTGAGCTGCGGTGTCGCGTCCTCCCTGCATCTCCCTCACACACACACATATGCATACACACACACACACACACACCTCCTGATTCATTACTAGCCTCTCTAATTAAAAACCCTACTCTCTCGTGTGCTCGTGTGTATATGCATGTGTGTGTGTGTGTGAGGAACCAAACGTGTGGTCTGCTCTTATATTTGAGTGCAAATCATGAAAAATGTTGTGAAACCATGTCACGGCATGTGTGCAGTAGAGTGAAGCATAAACCAAACTACCACGCTGCATTTGAATGTATCCTTATCTGCTTGTGCATATGAATGTGAGTTATTCAGGGTGTATTCTTTACAGTGTAGATGTACACTCAATTTTGCTTCTATGTATGTGTGTGTGTGTGTGTCTACAACAGTGTGTGTGCACAACAGTGTGTCTGTGTATGTGTGTGTGTGTGTGTGTATGTTGGGTAGTAAGGAAGGTGATTTAGGGGGTGGGTATCAGGATGCAGCTCACTCCTACATTTGCAAGTCAGAGAGGCGTTGTCTCACACGACAGCCAGGACCTCTGAGTGGCCTCATCCATCACGTCATTTCCTCATGACTGATGCATGTATATCTCTTAACCAAATCACATGATTAATGTATCAGACTAGCAGGGGCCCTAATACATGTGAGGTTGGGGCAGTTTTTCTATTTTTATTCAAACAACAACTTTTAGATGGATGAGTTGTGTTTGTTTATTATGTGTGCATGTTTTCATAACTCTTCTTTCTCACTGTGAAATGTAATTGGCTAAGGGTGATGAGACTGTCCAACCATAAAAAAACAGGAAGGAAAAAAATGTGTTTGGTATGTTTGGTAATGTATGACACTGTCTATTTCAGTTTTTTTTTTTTAAGTTTAAAATCTCAGAGCTGAGAAAGAACATGGATTAAAAGCAAACAGCGCCGTCTCATGTGCAATCGTGTAGTCCTAATAAAATCTGACAGTCACACAGAGGTCTACACACTGCGTATGCACACATGCACACACACAGAGACATGCTCTGCCAAGTTCACAGGAGCACATACACATATCTGTATCGGCGATCAGTGAAAGCCAAAGAGTTGACCTGACCAACAAAGTCAAAAATACAACACTGACAAAGCTCTCCAAATACCCGTGCCCCACAGTGCTTTTAAAACATTATGCCGCTCAATCCTGCCTCGCTGCACACAAGAGCCCATGCTGTGGCTTAGTTATCGCTCTTCGGGTTTATTTACATTGATAATCCTCAATGCTTATCTCGTCTGCTTACACAGAGGCAGTCCACTTCTGCCACTGGATAGGATAGGTGGAGGAGAGTGAAAATGATGGACAGAAAGAAAGCCAGTGAGATAGAGAGAGTATCAAGGAGACGTCAGGACAGGGTAGTAGGGATGGGGAGGGGACAACGACAACGAGACTGTCCCTGGTGACTGACTCTTCTTAAGCACTGATCATCCGTCATGAACTGATTACTGCGGATCAATCAAGGGCTCCCTAATAAGCTCCTGTCACTGACTGCGAGATGGCAGGCCATGGTGTCTGGGCACAGGCAGGCAGGCAGGCAGGGGGAGATGTGAGAAGACTGGAGAGGCCACTCCACTTTGCTTGTCCCCTACAAGGCGTCTTCTCCTGGGTTATCAGAGCATGGCTCGGGATAGTAACAGCACAGCCCAGCTGCAGGAGCCCAGTCCCACGGTGTGTCTAAAACAAGCCTTCCCCTTCTAGCAGTCACCATGACCCCCAGCACAGAGGCAATTAAAGCCCAGGACATTAACATTAGCAGACATTAGTGCTAGAGAGGTAGACAGAGAGAGAGAGTTAGAGAGAGAGAGAGAAAGGGACAGAGAGAGTAAAAGGAAATGGTTGGTTTTATTCTGCTTTTTTCTGTCGGTTACAGTATCATTTGTTTTTTGACCAATGATTATTTTGCATTTAAATTCAAGCCTAATTACCCAGCATACTGTGTGCGGGGTCTTTTGAGGTCTCGTTTGGCTTTGCTGTGTATCACATGTGAGTGCATCTGTGGCCAGACTCACGTGACAGTAATTAACCAGCAGAGAGAAATGAAAAATATTTTGATGGATTATCATAAATATTATAATTTTGACTGATTTGTATAAAACAGTGCTGCATGTTTCTCCCCACAGGCTTCCTTTTTTTCATCTCACATCTCTCTCGCTCTCATTCTACCCACTCTTCTGTCACTCCCCCTCTCACTAAATCAGTCTCCCTCCCCCCAGTAGTAATATCTCTTCACCATCCCTCCTTTCTCTTTCTATATGTCGTCCACTCCTTCTCTTGCCATATTTCTCTCCTCCTTGCTCTCCGCCTTGCAGGCGTTCCCTCACTCCCCGCCTGTCTAATTTCCTCTCTCTTTCTTTCTTTCTCTTTGCAGTTGCTCTCCATCCCTCTGCCTCCTTTGCCTTCCCCCTCCATGTTCCTCCAAGTGCCAGCAGGGGGAATCCTTTCTCTTCCTGCCCAGGAGCCAGAGTCCTGTGAGGGAAGCGAGAGCTCTGCTGGCTGATGCTGGCGGTCGGGCGGGTGGGGGGTCAGGGGGGCGGTCGGTCGATGGCCGCGGCAGAGCCAGTGCTAGTGCTCGGGGTTTGTTTTATTGTGTGGTGCAGGGACGTGACAGCTCTCCGCTGCAGCATTTGGGCTGAATGATAGCCCCTCAGAGCCGTAATGGAGGACTGTACCACTGACTGATAGCCTGGGAGAGCCGTAATGGAGGACTGTACCACTGCTGTGAATCACCAAGGCCTGTGAGGCTCATTACTGAGCTGTAGCACTGCGACTGGGTGTGGAATCCAGTGGTTGTTAATACACTGGGTTAAGCTATGTGTCGTCTGGTTGATATAACCAAGAATGTTTCTTATAGGTGTGTGTGTGTATGTGTGTGTGTTGGAGTGGATTGTGTGTGTTTTGTAGGATTCAGGTGACTAGAAATGCAACTGGAACTGGAAAAGAAGCCTGGGAGCATGTTGAAACAAAACACACACACACACACAGGCATGCACTCACACACACATAAATTCCTCCACACACACAAACACTCATTGATACACACCACACAAAGATGCACTAACAAACACACTTAGACAAACACATACACAAAGGCAAGAACTGAATATGGCAGGAATGCCAATGCTGCATGAATCTTTCTCTCTCACACATTTGTTCCCTGAGGAGATTGTTGTTATTCTCCCATTTCCCTCTATCTTTCTTTCTCTCCCAGACAAAAAAGGATTAGTCTGCATTTCTACACAAAAGAAAAAAAAATGCAGACTAATATTTAATCATATCTCGTTCATACAACATCAGCCAGAGTCTCTGAGACACTGGAGGGTAGATCAGGTCACGGCCTCCAAACACAAAGGGATTGGAGCTTCTGCTCCCCGGCCCCTGAACCAGATGGCAGTAACCATGGCTCCCAGAGCTTCTGCATGTATGTCCGTGCGGGGCCATCCCCTCGGCAGACAGACAGCCAGGCAGGCAGGCCGGCAGATGAGTAAGGACTTGCCTGGAGGCTGATAATACTGGGGACTAATCTAGCCATATCAGTCACACCTATTTCACAGGGCCCTTGGGGTTAGAAGGAGCAGATCAAGACAGATAGGTTTTCAGATTTAAGGGAGTTTTTTTTTCATAGTTTTCCAGTGACTGCATCCCATCGCACCTCACAGGGAGTTTATATTAACATATATTAAATATATTAAATTCAATGATAGGCAAAGTGCAAAGATGAGGTAAGAGCAAAACTGAACTAAAGCTAAGTTGAATAACTAACTAATATTGTAATTACTTAGTACTATGGTTGTATGAGCAAGGTCCACATCAGTACATGCCAGAGACACTTTGCTGTTGCCTAGTTTAGCACTTCTGCCCCTTTTCATATTTGCCTAAAATTAAAATTAGGACCCAACCACGCTCTCTCTTTCTCTCTCTCTCTCCCTTCAATTCCTTCAATGTATTTCTCTTGCAGACATGCAGTGCCTTTATATGTAGTATCTCCATTTACACTGCCATGACTCTTTGCATTTTCTGAGTCAATTCCATGGCAGGTTCAGTTATAGATGAGCTCTTATTATCCCATCAGGGTGGCTGTTGCCTGCCTGTTAGGGTGGTTTGGCTCACAATTGATTTGAAACTCAGACCCATAGCGGCCATTGATTTGACACTTAGGGACCCTTTGGCAGCGTTACAGCTGCAGCAAGCCTGTAAACAGAGAGTTACTGAGTGGTGGTGGTGGGGGTGTCCAAGGAGCAGTATCTAGGTCAAAGTTCAAATACAGTCCTTGAGAACTGATGACGTGCTGTGCTTTCCCCCAGTCAAGACAAAAACCTTTAGAGACCAAAAACACAGATAGATAGATAGATAGATAGATAGATAGATAGATAGATAGATAGATAGATAGATAGATAGATAGATAGATAGATAGATAGATATAGAAGTTCTCTTTTGACCATGAGTCAGTCAGTAAGCCTTGAGGAAATGACAGGGCTTCAGACGAGACCTTCCCCTGAGTCAACCCCAGTGCTAAAATATTCACTCCCTGTGTGTTTAGCAACCACTAAACGCAAACACAGGAACATGAAAGCCCACTGAGTTTTTCACTCCACTGAATATTTAACCTTGTTGAATATTTAAGAGTATCTCTGGGTTTACATGATGTCTGGGGAAAGAGAGAAAGAGAGAAAGTAGGGAGAGGTGTTTCACTGAGGTATGGTGGTTGAGTATGTGTGTGAGAGAAAGAGAGAGAGAGTCTGTGTATGTTTGTGTGTGAGTGTTTTTGTGCGTGCAAGGAGCTGCTTTACCTTGAGGTGTCTTCTCCTCCTCTGGAAGCGGAGCAACTCCTTGTGCTGTCGGGCAATGAAGTTGACGGCAGCGTACTCGAGCAGAGCCGAGAACACAAACAGCAGACACACAGCCATCCAGATGTCGATAGCCTTCACATAGGACACCTGTGGGACGGGGTGACGTGTGTGTAGGAGAGCAGGTGAAGTTGCAGTGGGGGGTAGAGGTGAAGATGAACAGATGGATTGATGGATGCATGGATTGATGGGTGGATTGATGGTTGGGTAGGAAGGATGGAGGGGAGATCAACAGGGTTGGCATGGGGGGTAGAGAGACCAACAAGATGGCGGACGCAGGCCGAGCTTGCCAGCTCCATCAGCTGAGTCACACGCTTGCCTGCTCAACCTCAGCTCAAACTCATGAGTCATGTCCAGAGAATAGCTTAGAAGGAAAAGCAAAAGAAGTGAATAAAAGAAAGAGAGAAGAAGAAGAAAAAAAGAAGGAAGAGGAGAGGAGAAAAAGAAAAAAAAAAGAAGTGTTCTAGATCGTGCCAGGCTGGATTGTGGCAGATTGGAATCCATTATGATCCATAACGCCCAAGAGGTGTTTTCTCAGTGGAGTTGGCAAGGTATGAAGCCAAACTACAGCACTTAGTACAGAACATCAAAAGGTTTCTGAATAAATCACATCTGTTTTAATATTTAAAGTACAACTGCATCAGAGCACCTTCTTCCAGGCCCACCGGATTTTTTTTCTGTAAAACAAGAGCTAAACTACCCAAAGATAACTCATTGACCTTCCACACATGGTTGACTGGACCCAAGTCAGGGAGTCTTCACAAGATGCCTCCAAATGGCATGGCTGGAGGACGCTCATGCTGAATTACAAATCACTGACCAAAAGGTGCCCTGGCTGCTGGTGAAGTGGCATTACAGAAGGCATGGTTCAGGAAGCACGGTCAGTGGAGATGATGCAAGTCAAGCACTCCGAGCCGACACACCACTCAGCCTGAACCTTTACGCCTCGGACAGGAAGTCCCCAGAGAAGCATTATGCATTTGAGCAATTTCACATATGAATGCTTGCATCATCCTGTCCTCTCATATACAAAAAATAGGCACGTTGGTCAAATTATTATTAATGCTACATTTTTGTCAGCGCATATAAATTATAATTTTATTGTAGTTATTATTAATCAGTCAATCATTTTATGGTCATGACAAATTAGATAGATAGTAGATATATATTAGATATATCATGCTTATCCTGTAATGAACCTATAGAGCTGATAGTCACTGTAAATTATGTAATCTAGTCAATGTCTTTACTACAGCATGTGAATGCATTAGGTATATCATGCTTATCCTGATATGAACCTGGAGTACAGAAGTCATGGAATGTGACACTTATTATTAAAATGATTGTTTGCGTGATGCCCTGCATGCGGCAGACACGGACAGGGAGCCACTAATGAACTCAGAAGTGTCAGCATAGGGTCTGAATCACCATCCTCCCTGACACCGAAGCAGCCCCCCTACACACACTCACACTGGTGCAGTCAGTCGCACGTGCATGTGTGTGTGTGTGTGAGAGAGAGAGAGAGAGAGAGAGAGAGAAGGAGAGAGAAAGAAAGAGAGAGTGAGAGCACCTTCATTCAACCGAGTTGCGCAATCATTATTGTGACAGCCGAATGGCAGAGGACTCACAGTTCAGTGGCTTCTTTTTCAGACCACATGAATCACCTAATGTCAATAAAACAAAATATATGTATATATAAATAAAGAATAATAATAAAAAAAATCACATTGAGTCTCCCCTGGATGTAGTTACACAATTCCAGCCACGCACGCAATCACTTCATCCTCTCTTCCAGAGAGAAAGAGAGATAGATTGAGAGAAAATGTTTCATGTTTACAATGAGATGTGCTACTTTCTTTTCACCTTAAGGACATGTTATCCACATCAAACATAAACCTACAATTATTAGAGATGGAAAAACGTTATTTTCATTTCAACTATTGTGTGCTCATCCAATCTACATGAATTAGACATGTCATTTGTCATTTATAAGATAAACATCCCTACCATGGATGATTTCTGTCATATATATTTTTTAAACTGCTCCAACTGTAACGATTGGGGAATATTTGTCTTCAAAGCCTGAGCACACGGCATGAAAGAAAGATTTATCAGCAATCAATAAGCGGTTGAAAAGCAATCAGTCATGATTCATAAAAGAGAGCCATTGTGTAACAATCAATACGCACCGAATCAATTTTGCATTAACTGACATGCAAAATTAATCACATTTAGGGACAGCTTTCATGCTAGACTTTGACAGGATCACAGTCCAAATGATTTTCTTATTCATGGCTAATGTACCCAGCACTATTCACTCCATTGTGCTGACCACTCATTGTGAAGTAATCTAGGATCTCCTGCAGGTTAACCTCCCAATTGTTATTGCATAAGCTTTGAGCATTGACTGGGGGCTCTATTGATGGGGAGGAGGTGGCGGAGGTGGCCATTGTTCTGTGTTTCTTTAGTGTTGTAATTTGTTTCATGTCTGTTAGCTCGATTAAGAGCAACTGGTGGTGCTAGCATCCTTTTAATGGGCGACTGCAGATCCAAGTCCGATCCATGTAACTAGCTGGGAATTTCCTGCTAATCCTAAGGACTTGTAAATTATCATGTTGCATAACAAGAAAGTATAATTGACAGATATATTGTACTCTAACAATGCAAAAGTCAGTGTATTTTGGTTTACAGTTTCCAGGTAGAAGGGCATTTTTCACCTTGCAAAAATGTCTGATAATGTTAATAATGAAGACTACAATGAAATAAACATTAAGCTTCTTAGATGAATTAACGAAAATATAGAAATATTTTATCATTAATTTGACCATTGATCATTAATTATGAGTTTTGATGATTTATCCAAATATTCAGCATCACTGGCAGCCATATCTGACAAACATAGTTAAGTCCTCCATTTTTCAGAGACACACACCCTTTTCCAGTCAAACTGAAAAGCTCAGTGATAACCAGAGGCAGGATAATGTTGCACTGTTCCACCCAGGAGACTGTCTTTGGCTCTGACCAGTAGGGGCATGTAGTCCCTCCCTTTGAGGAGGAAAAAGTAAATAGATACTAAGGGAAATGTATTGGCACATCCTGTGCACCAGGTCAACCTATCACCGGGTCAAGGGAGTGTTTTATTATGTGTCATCTGCATGCATTTCGTGTCATATCAAGGTTTCTGTTCTTTGGGTTTTTTTTCTCCTAACAGTGCAAGACCTTGTGTTGATATGGTTGGGTGTCATTGTCACATTGAAAAGCTTTCTGTTGTAGTGTGGCTCGGTGTTTAGCTGACATGTCCTTGTGTTTAGCTGAGTTAATGATGCTATTGATCTTAACAAGATCTCTTGGGACCATACCAGCAAACAGCCTCGTAGCATCAGTGATCCAGCACCACATCACATGGATAGATCCACGGCTCATTTGTCTGTCTGTGTCCCTGTTTATGTCTGACACTCACAATAGAGTGCATGGTCCATCCAGCCATTGCCAATGTTACTTGGAAAACTCTAGGGGTGACAGTTGTTTTTTTTTTTTTGTCCTTAGTAAAGTGCTACATTTGGCAACCCTTGAAATGCCCCCTATGATGCTGATTACTTATGCAGAAAGCCTTAGGTTGATTTACAACTGCATTTTTGTTAATGTTTCATAATGATATTTTCACATTACCACTTCTTGACAAGATGCATACTTCACCTGTCAGTTGAAGTGCAGTCTTGTCTGGTATCTGTAATTGTCTTTCAAAAAATCTAAATAGCTGGTTCTCCATCCAACTGATGTTAAGCACATTTTTGAAAAGTCAGCATAAGAAAATTGTGTCTATGTGCGTTTGCATTCACTCATGCAAAACAGGAATGGGCACTACCCTAATCAAGAGATAAAATGTGAACAGCTGTGGGTTGCCGGCACAATTTTAATAGAAATAAAGATAACTCAACAAATGTGTTTGAATGACCAAATGTCAGTTAACACATTAGATGGAAACTCAACCATTTATGGTCATGTTCAGAGTCATGTTCAAGTCTTAGATGACATTTAGACATTTTACCTCAGTCAACAAAGTAATCCTTCAGTTCACAGTTCCCCGTTTCACCTTCAACCACTTTACTGTCACCACACCAGGCCATGCCAGCCCTCCAGCCAGAAGGAGCAGTGTTCGTTTTCAGACTCACCTTGGGCAAGGAGGCGCGGGAACCAGAACTCTGCGTGGTCATGGTCAACACTGTGGTGATGCCAAGGCCCACTCGAGCGGGCGCAGCGTCCATGTTGATCCAGAAGGACACCCATGACAAAATGACAATCAGAAGACTGGGGATGTACATCTGAATGAGGTAATAACCCATCTGCCTCTCCAGATGGAATCGGGCCTCAATGCAGGTGAACTTTCCTATGGTGCAGAACACACAAGCATGCTTTCACTATCAACGGGGACTGGCTCGGGGTAAGAGAGATCAAATGTGCTGGGGTTTCTGTATCCGCCGGTTTGGTTGGCCAATAATACAGAAACCACTCATGATCGCGGTCGTTTTTTTTTTTTTTTTGGGAAGGGGGTTGGGGAAAGTAATATATTTAATGCACACATACACACACACTCACTCTCACACACATATACGTACATATGCACACAAAACACACAGAGGAAAACACGAAACACAATGGGTAATTTGGGAGGAAGGAGAATGTTCTATTGCCTTTGATTTATACAGAGAAACACACTCCAGGGCAGTCCAGGTGCTGTTCATCTATATAAAAATCAGGATCAGACTTTGCTCGGTGAGGGAGAAGAAAAAAAAAAGAAGACACCCAGTAATTCTCCTCTGTGGGGCTCTGTACCACAGAGAGCTGAGAGAGAAAGGCAACAATTTTCCCCCAGATAATCATGTTTGCTGATCGAAAACAACCATCTGAATAGCAAGTGATAATACACCATTGTGACACTGCATTGCACCAGCATAGTAATTAATATGACAACAAGGTACCAGGATATCGCAACAGGGGTGGGGGGAGGGGAGGGGGGGGCACAAAAAGAAGATTTGGTGAAAAGATAAAGGGAGGCGAGTTGGGGCGTTGGTATTTGTTGTTTTGGCGTTTTTTTTTTTTTTTTTGTTGGGAGGAGGATGGTGGTAAAGGTAGAAAGAAGGGGGTGGGGGGGTTGGTGTGGAGACGGGGAGAGTAAAGTAAACATAGTGGGGACGCTGAAGTGCAAGGCAGCGATGCCGAGGAATGTTCTCTGCAAATCACAATAGACGGCTTCTAATAAATCTGAGGAGAAGACGGGAGGAGGAAGAAGAAGGAGGAGGACAACAATAAAAAAAAGAAATAGAAGAAGAGAAGGACATTTGAAATCCCCCCCTCTTGTTTTGATTTTACTACTTGGCTGGGGAACGGCGGAGCACGTACACACAGTGCGGTATGGCTGGGCGGTAATGGGGGCTGGTTGTGAAGAAACGGCGGTAGTCCTGAGGAAGACATGATCTCCAGGAAGGAAGGAAGGAAGGAAGGGAAGGAGAGGGGACGGCCAGGGGGGTCCGCTCAGGGCTCCCTCGCTGAGTCTGTGCCATCCCCCCCCTCTCCCCGAAAAAAGAGAACCAAAAAAAAAAAGGAAAAAAGAATGATGACACTGATGACGAGCAGAGACAGCATACTGCAGCAGTCACTGCACTCTGACCACAAGCTCGTTATGTGGCTCAGTGCGTGCCAGGTTTGAACCTGCCCTTTATGTTCCTTAGCGGGGTGTGTCGTGCATCTGCGGGGGTGTGCGTGTATGCGCGTGTGTTGTGCGACAGAGTGCGCGCGTGTGTATGTCTGTACGCCTGCAAGTTTTCCCAGTCTCAACAAGCTAATTTTCATCGTTAATGCCCAAGTTAAGTCCATGCGACGATGGGAGCTGAATGCCCGAAGGTGTGCTGCGATATGCGTTTGTGTCAGACGAAGCACTATTCTCTGAGAACTAAGTGTCAAGCTCACCAAAATTGCTAGGATTTATTTTGGAATGGAGAAAGTGCAGAGCAGATACTGTATTTCAATAGGCGGCTTTCTAAAATATATATAATTGAAATGGATTCAGACAGTCGCTTCTGTGACAGCACACGGTCAAGAGTATTTCTAAAATAAATTGTATTCTTTCAGAGCTGTGCTGGCTCTTAAATGTCTAAGTGCTTAATGCAGCTGATCATGACTGGGATGGTGACCATTTTTCAAACAGGACAACCTTCACTCTAACATTTAAGAGCCCCTGTTTTAGACAGGACTTTGTTTAGTATCTAGAAGAAGTATAAATTCTGCTATTTCGCCACTATTGTTTTTCCAGCTGCTCTATTTTCTGTGTTATTTTGGTCAACTTTGGTCGCCTTCAAGCCTTTTGCTACTTACTTATGTGCAATATCACACACTGGCTGAGTTGACTGGACAGATGGTTTTTCAGCTGTACTGAGGAGACCATGGAGAATGAGTGGAGAATGATTATGAGCTCCATCTCTCTGTGTTTAGCCAAACCATGGGCCTTTTGTTTTGCTTTTTGCAACAGTGCATCTCACAAAATTGAGAGACTGCGTGCTTCCTCTGCCTTTGCGTGCGTGTGTGCGTGTGTGCATGTGTGTGAGCGTGAGTGAGTGTGTGTGTGTGTGTGTGTGTGTGTGTGTGTGTGTGTGTGTGTGAGGGTATGCTACTCTGCACTCGGTCGGCAAGACAAAAATAGAAAGAGAGAGAGAGATAGAGAGAGCCTCACATGCAAAATAGTCTCCAAAAAGAAAGAACCAGCGTACGTATGGCGGGGAAGGAGCAAACCTGTATTGTAGTGCTTGGTGCAGTACCGCAAGTCTTTCTCCTCTTTCAGTATAAATTGAGGTAAAGTCAGCCCCTCAGCCACCTGTACGGCTCCTTTGTCGTCCCACTCAAATATGAGGTCATTCATTGTATATCCAACTAGAGAAGAGAGTTTTTAAATGCACAGAGAGGATAGTCGTGGTTAATGCAACAAGGATATATTTCACAGATTGAAAAAGGAAAAAACTAAGATTTTTTTTTTCCTGTAGGCTGGCTAGCTTGCTACACCAGAGTGATATTTCATGATGGCTTGTCTCTGAGTCTATAATTTCCTGGTAACAAACCCACTTTGCCCGCTCAGAATTGCTGAGCATAAACTATAAAAACCCTAAAACTGAAAAAAAAACTTGACTACAGAAAAATATTCCTGATGAACAAACAAAAAAGGAGGGAAAACAAAAAGAATGAAAATGAAATAAAATATTAAAAGAACCTACAAATGCAGAAGAGACAGCAGCCAGAAGGTTCCGGATGAGCCATGCCCACCCCAACCTTCATTGACTGCTGTGTCTACTTCTGAGTCTCCCCCTAAATCATTGCAGTGCTCATCATTTCTCCTCCACACGCCTGAGGGACATCCATCCCTGTTGCACAAAATAAATGCTCTCCCCCTCGCGCACACGCGGGGGGAGAGGGGGATACTCACAGCTTTCCAGCTGCATGATACAAGTCTGCACGTCCATGGGGAAATTCTTCAGGTCCATCGGACATGCCAGAACCAGTGTTATTCTGTTGACAGGAGGCAGTAGATATCAGTTATACACACACACACACACACACCACAGCACAGCCTCTTCACTGCCTCTTTAGAGATCTCATATTAAAAAAACAGACTGGCTTTTCACAGGTTAGACAGCATGTATAAAGAAATGAAATAAATAAGTTTTTAAGGGTAATTGTGAGCTGTGCTTCCATTTTAGAGGCTGCCACAGATCCATATTTATTGTGCTGAACAATAAAACCCTGTCCGCTGTGTAAACTGACACGCAGATCATCCAGAGAAAAAGCCCGGGAGCATAGCCACCCTTTTCACTTACTGAGATAGCATCGCTGTGGCAACGGTAACAGTTATTTACCAGCAATTTTCTGACCAGGCTGCGCACAAAAGCCACAGTGGCCAGTTCAAGCATGGGCCAGTTCAATCTGAGAGGTGTATTTGATGGTGTCAAGTTAAGGAGAGGGTGTGCAGTTCTTAACCTGTTTTTCTCCCAACAGTCAAGCTATTTACTGCAGTCCCATCTAACAGGGATTGCCCAACAGTGGAATATTACCCTGAAAAAGATATAAGACAAGCAACAAACCAATAGGGGACTGTGAAAGAGGACTGGATACTTTAGCCAACATTCAGTTGTTGTAAAGCAGGATTTTAGCAGGCACTTCTGGCTACTCTCTTTCTGCTGCCATGTAAAAGCATGTTGCAATGACTGGATGTACACTTCACCGCATTTTACTTAATGAGTAGACAAGACAGCACAACAGTTAATTGACTGAGTCAGAACAGGTACAGGACAGGTTCCATCACCTTATACTGTAGAGGACGTTGCCATTTTTTGAGATCCTCAGCAGCTTGTTGTCGGTTGTGACCTCGTGGAAGTTGGCTCCTTTCTCGTTGGCAAAGAACAGATCAGGTTTCCAGATGGAGTCCAACATAGAGGGGTCAAGGTCAAGGGAGTCGTCGGGGTATTCGCTGTAGGCCAGGCGGGGGTCATTCCATTGCTGTCTCAGGAAAATATTCACTCTGTAGTCCTGGATGTGAAATGAAAAAGCAGAAAAGTGTTGAGCAATCATGTTAGGCCACTGGATACCAGGTGGATATCGAGCACAATTTTGGGTGGGCACAATTAGTCAGAGACATGGAGTTCACCTACTTAAAAAATTATAATAGTAACACAGCAATTTATTGTATGCCTTGACTTTAAGAGGAATTGTTTTATAAAACAAAATGAATTACAGCTCAATAATCTCCCAATTTATATTGAAGTAATAGTGTCCATTTACAGATTTTCATATCTGATATTTACAAATCTGGTTTTGCACATACCCACCTAGCAATAATGCACAGTGCATCTATGGTACTGATGGAGATGGTATGAATAGACAAAAGAGAACACAAATAACACTCACAACTGTGAATCATCACGTTTCATTCTATGCAGTAAGCTATGATGTGTGTATGTCTTCTGTGTGTTCTGTGTAGTGTTCTTTCCTTTTTAAAGGATTTGCTCCTGCTTGCAATAAACTGTACCAGCCAAAGAACAGGAGTAAATGGCTCTTTCCCTTTTTTGCCAATTTACATTAAATAATTGCTATTTGCTCACACAGTGCACCAAATGGGGTCTCTGAAAGGGAAAAAAAGCAGTGGCATTTTAGCTAAGCGCACAGCCGTAATTGTCAATTCCTCTTCATGCAGGCAGCAGTTGTTTCATTCTAGGAAGATCGTTAAATTGTCTGGGCAGTAATGCACCTTGGGATGACTTATCAGCGCGACGAAAATATGGAGGATGACCTTTAGAATGGCAATCAGCCACAACATTCAAGGACGTTTTCTAGCAATTATCCTAATGCAAGGTCACCCATTTATCCAATGAATTTCACAATTTTTTCGTAGAGCATAGTAACTCGAGCCAGGTCATTACGTTTGCCATTCACAGCAAATGATATCTTGTGTGCACAGAACTATCGATTTTGATGATTCAATAGCTTTAATTAAAAGCCAGCTCGACAACTGGCTACCGTAAATTAACTACATTGCAGGGCCGTTACCACGAGCAAAAATGTTTTCAGGTTACTTCTCACCTATTATGAAAACACATCTGCTCTGCTGGGTTACAGAGTGCTGAATCACAAACACTGTGAAAACACCATGGGATTATGCCTTGTACGGCAGAGCAGCACCTAGATCATTTATCATTATGTTTTCTGGAGTCAAAGTGGGGACCATGCTAAAAGACGTCTTAAGGAAGGAACAAAAAAGCATCTCCCCCTGCAAAGTCACTGCTATTTTGAACCAGCATTTGATGTGGCCAAAACAAGCGTGGCCAGAGGTTCATTATGAGCAGGAAAGAACACTGAGATGGAAATAACACTTCTATCTGGGTACGCTTTCTCCAGGCATCCAAGACTGATTTATGACAACTGCCCACACATAATGCAATTCAAGCCCTAGGCCAAACTCCTTCCTGACTATGACATATTAAAACAAGTAGACAGAAAGGGAAAAAAAAAAGTTTCCTCCACTTGTATGACTCCAGCATAACCAAGTCAGCTCATATGTCATACGACAGGCTTCAGAATTTATGTGTCTACTCCTCCTACCATCTGAAAGATAATAAAACAGCTGGGTGAGCTAATTAAATAGCCAAGTCAACTCCCCCTGAGCCCCATACCTTTTGAGAAGGGTAAACAATTAGGCCAACATGGGAGCCGAAGGGACCCACGGAATCACACAGCGGACCACAGTGGCAGGATCATTACCACACAAGATATTGTTCTCTGCAGCCCTATATGTGCTAAAGATTTATCGATGCCATCCTCTCTCTCTCACATGCTCACTCACTCTTTCACTCTCTCCTCATCCTGTCTTTCCTTTTCTCTCTGTCTTTCCCTCCTCCTCTCCTGGCTCACGCCCCCTCCCCTCTGCCTTCTTCCACACTCTATCCCTGTCTTTTCTGCTTGTCGTCCAAGTGAACGAGAGTACGAGCAACTCGGATCAATTCCACCGCTTGTGGAGGAGAAAAAGCCTGGAAAATGTAGCATTTGTTCTGCATGAGAGGGTTCTGCAGTCTGCAGCAGTTTTTTTTTCTCCCACTCCACAGCTCCAGCAACTGTGTCCAGGCCAGCCCGACCAAGGGCCTATACCCCTTCACACATTCACCCCTCACCTCCACAGCACATCTGAAGCCTCTTAAATGTTAGTAGCCGACCATACTTCATGTGAAGGTGAGAGATTCAAAGGATGAAAAAAGAAATAAGTGTGAAGAGCCACTCGAGTTGAAGTTTCTGTATTCTCTCCACACCTTGTTTGTCGGGATAGCTGGAAAAGCACAGGGGCTGCAGCAGAGCGAAACAAAGCTCAGCTACGATGTGACCATGAGCACTGTGACTGCGCAGAGCTCTGCCACTACGCATTTATGTCAAAAGGCCCGTGTCAGCCTGCACGGGTGAACAAGAGCGACAATCCCAGGACACAGAAGGCTGGTTGGGAATTCTATTCAATGACAAATATTTGTCATCACTCCAATTTTGTAAAGATTTTTTTTCCATTCCATGTTAAGATGCCTGAATTTTCTACTGGATAAATAACGTATCTATCTATCTATCTATCTATCTATCTAAGAATTTTTTTTATGATATTTTTCAAACATGTCAATTTCTCCTTTCCCCACTATTTTATCTCTATCACTAATTGCCATACAGGTTTTACTTGAAGAACTGAACTATGCAGTTCTATTTCAGACCAATAAGTAATTTTTTTAAAAAACATGATGCATTGGACTTACCATTGTGGTCTCAGCAATGGACCCAAAGCTGTTGATAAAAATGTTGCATGTTACGTTGACAGGTGGACCTGTAAGAAAGAGAGCAGAGAGAGAGAGAGAGAGGAGAGGACGTACAAAATGAGCACTCAGGCACTGACAGTAAAATCGAGCCCCCTGCACAAGTGGAGAGGATCAGCCTTTAATAGTCACTTACCTGCTGATTGCCAATATCCCAAGAGCTACTGAGAGCCCTCTGTTCAAGCACAAGAGTTTGTGAATCACAACACTATCTACCTGAATGAGTCAGAGTGGATTATTGGCACAAATCTCTGTGCCAACACACACACTCACACACACACACACACACACACACACACACACACACACACACACACACATACTCGTCCTCATGCACACAAGCGTTTTTACATTATGGGATGGCACTGGTCAAAAGAGAATGTTTACAGATAGCAGGTTGCAGACTCAAGGTTACATTAAATAATTCTATATTGTAGTGACTCTCTCTGAAAGCCATATTACCCAAGAGTGCGGGCATAAATGTCATTACTTCACGACAAGAGCTGACTCTCAATGAAGTCAGAGTGGGCCGTTAGGCCATTATGGTCTCAGGAGGATGTAAAACGCACAGAATACTGAGTATTATTCTCCACAACCTTGGATGAGATACATAGATGAAAGAGATGCTTAAGACACACACACAAACATACACACACACACACACACACACAACTATATCTGATCAAATATAAGACACACATATACATATATACAGTGTTTTTCAAATATGACATGACAACAACACGAAAACTGTGCATTTCAAACAAACAAACAAACAAATAATTAAAATAAGTAGAATATGCAAAGCCACAGAATCTCACACCAATTGGTTTGATGGCGAACTGTAATAAACTGTTGACTGACTTGTAGTAGTGAATACACATCCAATATGTTTGCCTGATTGATCTACAGTACCTTAAAAGGTCTTTAAGCCAGATGCCAGGGTAGAAAATTGCTAAACTAGTGTAGAGAAAAAAAGCAACAGAAATATGATACCATGAGAGAAAATTGAATTTGTGAATCAAGACACACTGGCCATTAGCATATAGGCTAAAATGAGCCCAGAAGAAAATGATGCCCTTGAAATTCAATGTTTGTTATTACTGCAGAAGAAGGCACATTGCATCCAAATGAACTGTGAAACTTTGATACAAAACCTACCAGCCAATTACATACGTGTAAAAATGTTTAGGGATAAATGTGGTAATAGTGAATATTAAAAGAAAGCACAGAGGATGAGGTGTTTTTAAATGAAATATGGTGAGCGATTTATTTAAACACATCTACAAGCCATTGCAGTGGAATGAGTTTGCAGTTCGACGGCTGGCTCTGTTCAGCTCAGTAATGTTCTGGCTTTCTGTCCAGAGGCGGAGCGCTAAGTGGGTACAATCATTTGTCTTTCCTTGACGCTCTTTGCAGTGTGTGTGACGCAGGACCGCAGCAAGCAAGCTAATGTCCTCTCCCACTTCCTTGCACTCTCTCTCTCTCTCTCTCTCTCTCTCATACACAATCTCTCCTCTCTCTGTCCCACTCTTGTCCTTCCTCTGTCATTTTTCAGTCTCCATCCTTCCCTTCTACTGCTCCAAGACCTCTTCTCTCACCATCCCTCTCTTCCTCTCTTAACTTACCCACTCTTCTTATTCCCTCCATACTATCCCATGCTCATTCCTATGTTTTTGTATTGTGTGACACTGGGAGTGTTAGGCAGATGAAGGATGAGGAATGAGGGAAGGGGGTTAGACCTCATTAACTGTCAGACCAGGGTGACTCATAGAAGAGAGTGATTTGCCACACTTTGTGCCAAATGATTTGGTGCTCACAAACACCACAGTCAAAAGGTGAATTTATTTTTTTACAAAAACATAATAATAATAATAATAATAATAACAATAATAATAATAATAATAATAATAATAATAATAATAATAATTATTATTATTATTATTATTATTATTATTATTATTATTATTATCATTATTATTATTATTATAAATATTATGAGCTACAACAATGATATAAGTCTACAGAATAGGTTGGTGTGTTATTAGGCTCTGTCTTGTGTGCCTGCCTTTGGCATATGGAGGCTACAGAATGACACATCACTCCCTCCAGACAAATCATTATAAACGCACACATATTTTGAATAATACACCCAAAGGAAACCCGCAAAATGCACCCGACATGCACACATATAGCCTGTATTTGTATGTTTTCAAGCTAAACTGAAATACATTCCAGTCCTACATTTTTTAATCATGAAAGTCACCCTCAAAGACAACTTAGTTTTAAAGTCCTTCCCATCCTTATTCACATCATCAATTTGATATTAACTAGTCAAGCTGCAAAGTTTGTCTCTTTACTACCATTAATTATGTGATCAACCAGTACAACCCTGAAAGGATGAGGAAAGAAAATTAAACAGGAAAATTAAAGTCGTCTTCTGCAGCAGGGCAGAACAAGACCAAGGCAAGATTTACAGCCACAGACACCAGGCACTCAAGATGTCTGGCACATAGAGGAAGGTGACAAAAATGTAGGGGCCAAATAAAAATAATAATAAAAAAAAAACGTAATGATATTGGCCATGCTTGAAATCGAGCTTGTCTCAGCAAAAAAAAAAAAAAAAATCACAATGGCTTTGAGTCATTAAATATTTATGTTGCTCACCCGTAAGGTGTTGCCAAGGCTGTTTTAGAGTTTTATTGAACTAATAGATATTCTACACAGGCTTTGGGATGTGCACCAGGGAAACAAAGAAGATTCCACCTTGAAAATTACGAGATGTGCAAGTTAACACTTTTACATTCCCTCAAAATCTCTCAAGATTGACTTTTCCCCACAGAAAAATGGTACAGTGACTTTACAAGTAACAGACAGGGACAGGAGTTGAAGGGCTTTTCTGAAATAGCTATTTGGAGTGCGAACATCCTGAAAAGCAGTGAAAAAATAGAGTCCATGTGGTGGGGTTTTATCTTTTTTTCTTTCTTTTTTAAAGCAGTGTCATTGTTGTGCTGACACCAGGTGCAAGGGTTCCATCTCATCTCAACCCTTGAGATAGAGGCCGAAGCCGGCACAGTAGCTAAGTGCTTCTGCTCAGCAAAACAAATAAATCAACCTGCATCTTTTCAATAGCCTCAGCAGGCAAGAGCCTGCCATTATGTCAACAGGATGGCATTTTCATACGCTACTCTCGTCCGCGATACTCTGGAATTATGTTAAGCAGGTGTAAAATTGAGTTTGCAGAAGTGGAGGAAGAAATAAGGAAAAGACAAAGGGGAAAAAAATGATTTCCCTGCATTAAAGAAAAGGACAGACAGAGACCAAGTGGGAACAGACTGATCAGTCTGTTTAGGGCTCAGATATCAAATAGACAAAGCATGCACTGCAGGCATCATTGATTATACACACAAACATATACAGACACTTTTGTTTTATAGTGACACAAGATAAGATATATGGTTAAAAAATCGCCCAGAGCACCATCAGCACAGAAAGATTATTAATCCATGTATGCTTCCCATATCACTCTGGGCATTGCTCACCGTTAGAGGGGAGGTTGGTTTTAAAAATTCATCACAGATGCACAGGTAGGACTACCTGGGATATTGACAGCTCGCGACATTCGCGAAGGAACTTGAGAGCGAGTAGGGAGCGAATGAGAGGGTGTGAGAGAGAGAGCCACTGAGTTTGCTGTGTCACCTGCCTATAAGTAATGACATGCCAGTAAATCACTGAAATCCTTTCCTGCCCCTGAGGCGCTGGCTGACTGATGGGCGAACATGACAGCCTTGGAGGAGAGCGACTTCGGAGGGGCATAAATCAATAGTGGGGCCATGGCTTGAGACAGGGCGACGCAGGGACCAGGGCTTGATTATATTGGATTACTTGGGGTAGACAGTTTGAACCAAAATGAAGTGGGTTCACTCCCATCTTGAAATATGACAATATTAAAAAAGCAATGCGCTTTAAAGTGTCTTCGGTGAAACTACTTTTAGTAGTCTCAGGGGAAAAGTCAGTTTCAGGGAAAAAGTAAACATGGTAAGATTCAGATATTCTAACCAATGCTGTTGGTTTGACCACATCATCATCATTGGAATTTACTGTACATTTGACAGCCCCCTGTGGCATCACATAGAAGAGAGCATTAGGTGACTTATATTCTTCAGTTTGATTGAAAATGACATTTGCCTTGCATGAAATATTAAAGGAAGGACCCTCATGTTTTCAGATGTCAATATGAGACTGTTGTTACAAACCCACTGGTTGGTCAGGTGCAACCATGAACGATCTCTGATTAGAGTAGTTAGGGTCTCTTAGTACAGAAGGAAATATAGCCATGTGGTATAAAGTTGAATCTAGCCTCATACTTTTGTCCTCTGTAATGACATAGGAGAGACTGACGGAGCCAGACTGAGGTTTGAATCAACAGCCAATATGTTATTAAAATGAGAGAGGTAGTTACCCTATATAGAGAAAAGGAAAAAAAAAAGTTTAGCCTCTTTATCAACATGTATGTCGTATTACACTTCTATTGTCATACTGATCAATGTGAGATGACACTTAAGGAGACAGACTGAGATTTGAATAAACAGCCTTCATTTTGTTGCAGTGAAAAGTTGGTCTGTGGCTCATCAAATAAAACAGAGCCAACATTTCCTCTTCAAATTGCAGACCTCTCTTCTCTGCTTTAGGGCAAACAGACTTTTGAAAACATGATGAAAAAAAAGCTTAGCCTCAGTATGTTTATCAGAGATACTAGTAATGGACGTTCTCACAAACATACATTTTTTTCCACTCAATTATGTGAGCTTTATGTGTTTATCTGATGGTAATGGTAATATGTTTTCAGCATATTGTTGTGTGCCAGTGGCATGGATCAACCTTGATTTTCTCACTGTTGCATAATTACATAATAAGTTGTACATAGGCTATGAGCAATACCAAAGACCTACATTAAATGTATTATTCATCTGCAGTATGGTAAAATGCATCAGGAAATCAGTAAGCACTTTAGGGTTTTTGGTGGTAGATTTGAGACAGTAGAAGTGAACTTTGTTCATTTTCACAGAGTAAACCCATGTCATTGTGTTCTATTTAGCCTGCTCTGAGACCGTGCTATGGACCGGGAACAGCCAATTTCGCAGCCTGCGGTTTGAGTGATGCAGCTCTGGTCCAGTGGCTTGCCTCAGTAGGTTTCTCTCCAGGCTGCAACACACCACACTCGGACCGTACACACACTTAATGAGAAAACTGTGAAGCACGTGAGTGACTGAGATAAACTGCAAAGCTAGTTTAGAGTAAAAGAATAAAGTAGCACATGAAGAACTGTAAGTTAAATAGTCTCAACACAAGATTTATTGCCTGAATACTGTTATGGGCTAAATGTTTCTATGGAACCCTTTTTTTAATTAATGAGTCAGCATAATGCGCTTTCCAAAAACCTTTGAAACGTGTCATCAGAGCATCTCCTTTTGTTATCAATCTCCTGTTGTTAACTATCATCACATGCGTAGCAACAGTAACCTTTCATCTCATTGACACCAAACCACAACCCTCAAAAACAAAGTCAATCTTTCATCCCTCCATACAACAGCTTAAACTCCAGTGATGAGGGATAAGCAGACACTCAGGAACAACAAGAGGCAGCAGTCGCACCTGCAAGGAGGCAGGGCAGTCTCAAAGCATGGTGCTCGTTTCGAAACAGCAGCACAGCAACAGTGACAAACAGCTTGGAGGCCTGCATTAGTCAACATAATGCCAGCGTGTCTTGGGGTGAGCCGCGTACGTAATGTGCTGAGCCCTCCTTAATAAAGCTAAATAACACCCCTCTCATCACAATCTATGGCCAATGCCTGCCTTGCAAGGCCTGCTCTTGGGTTGTGCTGAATGAGCCTCCCTGGCCCATCGCTCAAAGTGACCACACTCGGGCCGAACACAGACCACCCAGGAAGACGTACTACACAGAGTTAGAACTCTAGCGCAGCTGTACGCTATGCTTGGCTAGATTATACTATAATCATGCATTCAAATGTGTGTGGCGGAGGCTTGAGATACAAATGTGCTCATACAGCTTTTTTGTGTCATTTCAATTCTTTGTTAAGCATTAGATCATGCTATGGAAACGTATTGTGTGAAAACCAACAAACACACACACACGCAAAAAAAATCTTCCAGTTTGAGTGACCAGTGGAACTACCAGAACTTTCTGTTCTGGTAAGAGAAAACCCTCTTGTATGCATCAAAGGTCCAGACTATGTATTCTCTCTCCTCGACATATTTGATTTGCCCATATGGTGTTGCTTTCTACAATAACAGGAAATGAAAATCAGTCACTGCAGGGTATGAGTATGAGCAGCAATATTGAGATTCAGCCAGGCTTCCTCTGCATCAAGTCTTTTCTTGAATATTTAACATGGTAAACCACTGGCCCCTCTGTGGAGTAGAGAGGAAACCACACTCAAGTAGCATTTTAAAAATATATTCAAAAATATTTTCTTCAAGATCATTTAAATCACTCTGGTTTACTTAAAGCTGAGTAAGAAGAGTGATTTGCATCAAAGGATATAAATGAAGATTATTTAGTTCCCTGTGTATTCACAGAGAACAGTTCACTGAAAATCCCTGAGCCTATACATTGGGTGCAAACTCAACAGCAAATTTAGCCCACATGTTCATACAGGGAGAAAAAAACTGAGATCAGAAATTAAGCATCAACATTCCATGACAGCAGCATCTGTGACCATAAAATGCATCTGCTTGTTTGAAACAATGGCTCATTCCCTGTCATCAAAACACTGACTTACAAGCATAGAACATATTGTAATTACTCTCATTGTCAATAAGTGTGTTTTCACACAAAAGGGCACAATTTGTACAATTGTTTACCACATTGTATTTTCTAAAATATGTCAGTGTTTGAGTATACAGCTACAATGGCCTTTTCAGACCAACAAATGGGCAATCACTTTTCTACATCAAGTTGTTTAAGCTCTCTTCCATCAATTACTTCCAGATTTCTAACCCTAACCCTAACCCTAACCCTAGATCCATTCTTTTTAATGCATAATGAAAAGCATTCTTCTGAATTTCCTAACTGCATAACAGTGAGTTTGGCTACTTGCATTTTTCACTGAGAAAGGTTTGTTTACTTTGTGACAAGATATCACTTCCAGATACAAAAACATAATGTCTGCAACACACTACGGCATTCAAACGCATAAAACACTCAAACGCAGTGCATCTCTCTTGCCTGTCATTACTGTCATTATTTACTGGGACACACTCTAATTGTATGAGTCACTTGCATGTTCCTGGATGAATGAAAAAGAAAGTACCTTTCTTGTGAGTACCATCCGATTTGGGGCCATGTGGGTCTAATGAAAAAAAGATCAGGATTAAACACAGTTCTAACAGCAACGTAATTTATGTTGTCATTTTGCGGAAACAACAACAAAAAGAAGAAGAAGAAAGAAGAAGAAGAAGAAGAAAAAAAAGGAATATGACAGGGAAATAGAGTGAAAGCTATTATCAAAAACACATGGAAGAAAAAGCACGGCTCAGTTATCTTAATATTACTTGCCAACACTTGAGGCTTGGAAGTGTTTGGCAGGGGGGCAAGACTGAGAGGGGGCCAACATACTTGAGGCAAGAGCAGGTGAGGATGCAGTAGTTTGGTGCTAACGCCGGAGCGGGCAGGAGAGAAGATGCACAGAGATGAAGGGAGGAGGAGGAGGAGGAAGGGGGGAGGGGGTGCAATGCAAATCTCTTTACAGGAGGCAGAGGTGGGTTAGCAAAATGCACTACGAGATGCAATTTACCAGAGTGAGCTAGAGAGAGAAGAAGAGGAGAGAGAGATAGAGAGAGGAAGAAAGAAAGAAAGAAAGAAAGAAAGAAAGGGAGGAAGAAGAGAGAAACAGAGGGAAGGAGAGAGCAAAGACTACATGTCATACTGGCTTCACTTAGATATTTTTGCTTTTTTGCAGGGACTCTATAAATATGTAGTGACTCCACAAATGGATTTACTGTTTTATATATTGGCAACAGGTTGCTTAAATTGAGAGATGCAAATTGCCTGAATGTGCGCCTTGAGTAAAAAGAGTTTAGATGGCAGCTCTTCCTACTGGGTCTGCAGAGATGTGCAAATACAAGGGGTCTGGCAACAAAGGTTGAGGGCAAAAGCATCCCAGATTCTCTCACTACACCACATTCATCCTCTGACAGACAAGAAAATTTAAATTAGATTTTTAGTAAACATGAAAAGAGTAAACGAGTTATTATTGTATAATGATATGATTTAACGTTTCCAGAAAAATAAAGAGTAACACAAAGCAAAATTAGCGAAAGTAACCCTTCTTTCCCTTTCTTAATCTGGTGAATATGCAAAGCATCACTGAAGATAATTAGCTAAACAGCAAAGCACAGATGAGTTGCTAGCCCAGTCAGTACTGCTGCCCTTTGACTGATAACCACTGCCCATGTGTGAACGTGGACTTTTCAGAGACAAACACATGAGCTTCCAATCGTAAAAAAGAGCAAAAAAAAAAAAGACAAATAGACACATCATTGATTTGACACCTGAAGCGATCATTGCAGTGAACTGTTTTCCCTGGTCACTGAGCACAGAGAGATTCGCTTGCAACTGTAAATGTCAGAGTGTGTCACAAAGACAGCGCTAAAGATTGGCCTTGCACCAATCAATGTGGAGTCGCTGCTCTGGAGAGACCATGATAATACCTGGCTTTGTAAATGGTGAACTAATGTTTTCTACTTGACACCAGCTATGCTGAGGGAGTTTCATTGTTGTGGCTGTGTACTGCATATGAGGATTCTCAGCAGATGTCTCAAGATCCCTTGTAATGTGACACAGAAATCCCCTTTAAAAAATGATGGGACATGAATATGAACTTCAGCTCGCCACAGTGTTTAAGCTGCCTTGTGTGTGTGTAAAAAAGAGAGAGAGAGAGAGAATCTGTCTGATGTGCGCACGCCTTTTCCCCTCTGCTATCTGTGGACTGTGGTTGGACCAATCCCTCTGTGTCATCCTAATCCTGAACATCCAAAAGCTGCTTATCCTTTGTGAGCGAGATCTTTGTAAGGTCTTGACGGCTGATCCAGCTCCTAAGACAAGGATTCGACCGTGAAAAGCCTCTCAGTAACAATGGCCAATTACTGCCGTTGTCCAGAATCAATCATGGTTTCATTTAAAGGGTATAACTAAAGTTCTTTTGAACTGGTCAATCACTCTCAATTAAAGAGAAATCATTTAACTGTTTTTTTTTTTTTTTTAAAAGGCAGTTACAAGTGACTTAAAAGCCAAGTAAAATGAAAAAAATGAAACATGAACAAAATGAGCAATAGCCTCTGTCTCATCGGGGAGCAGATTCTTTGTTTAGAGAAGAATAATCATCCCTTCTTGAACATTTTTGATGCAGAATCAAGCACTAAGTGTGTGTGTGTGTGTGTGCTCAGCAGCAGGAGAGATATTAGATAAGCTTTGATGCCTGTGGAGAATTATGAAGCCACCCATTTAGATTCTTATTTTGTTTTCACATTGTGTGCCACACAATAACAATGCTGAATTGTGAATTGATTGTCTTGAAAATGACTCTCAGGTGGTCAACAAAACTGCTGTTTCTTCTGATTTTTCATGTTTACCAAATTACATTCATCCAAACATCCATTTGTGCCCTTTTTTTAACTCTACTCAGTCTTCATTTTTTCTTATTTTTCAATTAAATATATTTCACTTGTCCTCTTTATGTGTCTTGGTCTTAGCCCATGACAGTTAGTCACCAAGTATCAAACACAAAAACAATAGTCAAGCAATTCCATAACGCCTCTATAGTCATAGTAAGGGGAAAAATCTGCATTATCTGAAACAAGCACAAACTCTAAACACACACATTCAGATCCTTCACAGAAAACAAGCCAGAGAAGCCAGAAATGGCTCATAAAAGGCCATTTTTAATTAATGTTAGACTAAAAAATAGAATTTGATTACTCTTAGATTAAACATTCATCTCCAACCTAGACATTTTAGGCATTTTGGAGACTATACGGAAAACAAGATTCTCCTCCAAAAGCGAAATATCAGGAAGGCCTCTGGCCAACAAAAGCTGCCATGTATTTCACCATTGCAAAGTGGATGAACCCTGCACTCTGGTCCACTGATTGAACCCACAATGAGCCTATTAAATGCCAATTAAAGAAGTACTGATAGCACTAAATTAATGTCAAGCTCCACCAGCTAATAATATATTTTTCTCACATGGTTCAGTTTGAAACACCACGTTTTGGACAAGATACTGAGGAAATAAAAAGATTAAGAAAAAAAAAACTCAGTAAATATACTACACTACACTGTGTATTTACCAAACCTGTTTATGTTCTTTCCATCCGTATAAAAAATAAAAGATTAATAATTAATACTTTAGTAATTTTACACTAATCATGACTGAAGCACATGGGATACTCCCACATGACCAAAGTAACCCAAAGCACCTCAGGGTTTTTTTTTTCTTTTGTAGGGCACTATTGCTGAAAGAAGTGAAAGTGATTTTTCTTTGCCAAAGCCTGATGGGGTGTTCTGAAGATGTTCCGGCAGAAGTGGGACAGAATAGTGTTTTTTGTGTGTGTTTGTTGTGTGTGTGTGTGTTTGTGTGGGTGTGTGTTGGGGCATGTTTTTGAAGGGGAGGAAGCAAAGCAGCAGAGACTCAGCCCAGGGTGGTGATGTTTGGGGCCGGGGATGTGCGCAGGCTCGCGGCCGTCAGTCCCCCTGCTCCTCAGGCTGACAGATGAGGAGGGACAAGGTTAAAACGGAGAGAGTCTGCCGCAGCTGAGCTCCGTACCATTCATCACCCGGCTCCTCTCCGCTTGGCTCCACTCTGCACCACACACTCATGCACACACACACACACACACACACACACACACACACACACACACACACACTGTGGCCTACCTGGTCTGACTGCCTGCCTCCATACCTTCCCTGTCTTATTCTCTCTGCCTCACCTCCACCTCACCCTCCCACACTGCTTCCTGCTTGCCAGTTCAAGGGAACCTAGTCTCTCACATGAAGCACTTTGATCTGTCAACAAAGCTGTGAAGTAAGGTGAGAGGCTAAGGATGGAGGAACAAAAAGGGGGTAGTTGGAAAGGAAGTAGTGTCCCTTTAACATCATTCAAAGGTTTTCAAGCATGCTAACAGGCCTCTTGACATTTGCTTATACAAAAAAGGAGTAGCCATTTTATGTATTAGATGTGGGTTATTATTGATGGGCATGGGTAACAATGCTTGCTGTCTTCATTTAATGACAACGCTATATGTGAAGTACACATACAGATGTAAGTGTAGGAAAGCCTGGTGTGACTCACACTGATCTGACTCAGATTGCACTATGTGGAACTTCCTAAGTATGGTATAATTAGCCTCTCTGTACTTTTTTCTCTGAACTGTGAACCGTAGCAGGAATTGTGACACGCTTGACATGGTGTTGCGCCACGAAATCGTGAGAAATCTCACACAAAACACTCCGTTTGCAATGCATATTTGTGTGTGTGTGTGTGTGTGTGTGTGTGTGTGTGTGTGTGGCGGGGGAAGGGGCACAGCTAACTGTAGACCAAACCAAATAGCAAAGAAGAATATTAATGAATGAGACTACAGACAACAAAGCAGAAAAGAAGTCTTACATCTAGATATAGTACATTCCCCTAACTAAAGACCCACTCATGGTAAAACTAGTCTGTACTGCAATATAGTCAGATTGAAACACAGTTTGTGATTCAGTTTGTTTACTATACCTGTGCATACATTTTACATTTAGCGGGGAAGTTAACAATGTCTTGTATCACAAGGCTGTGATGCTGTGAGCTGTTATGTGCATTGTGGAGTACATTGCAACATGGCATTACATGGCAGAAAATACTGAACTCACAAAAAAAAAACTCACCATTTTTTTCTCTGACAAAACAGAGGCTTCGCAGGCTGAAAAAGCCATCATTACTTTTACTCAGGAGAACCAAAGAGGGACCAAAAAAACACTGCACAATGTCAGAGTACATTTCTCTTTCTGCAGTTGAGTTTCTATCGCACGCTGCACAAAAACGCAATCTTTTGCCTGGAGCAGAAAGACAATGCACGCCATCACAAAATCATTACAGCACCCTATGTTTCTATGACCATCAGAGCAGGTTAGCAAGTGTGTGAAGTCATGACGAATTTGCCATTTGTACTTTTTTTTGCTAATACATAAACTTTGTCTTTATCTTGTAGATGCAGTTTTCTTGATATTTTTAGGGGGTTGTGTAATGTCAAATTAAGAGAGTAAAAGCTTGTTTTTATGAAACTTTGGAGAGCAGAGCCATATTTAGGGTTAGAACATGGTTCACTAATTCAACCAGCTTAGGCCCTTAAGCAACACATGCACAATGCTGGGTCACCCAAAATATTACCAAATAAATCCCAGAGAGAGAAGTGAGCACAGCCAACAGCTATCAGATAAATCTCTGCATATTTCAATCATTACATTCAGCAAACTAGGTGCTTTTAGAAAATATACACATTGTTTAATATGTGTCTTCAAAGCAATTTGGAGGGTTGCCATTGTAATTGCTTGGTTTTTTTTTTTTTGGTTGTTTTTATTTTTTCAAAATAAGGAAACCTCTGACATGTATCTTTTACATCTTTTTTTTTTTCAGTGCCATCAGTTTCGGGAGCGTTTGTGTCGTCATTCTTAATGTACAGCAAACACCAATACACCATATCAGATGCCAAGTGTTGTTTTTTTGCTTTTTTTTTCTCCACCACCAGACATACACTCAAGAGTTTGGAGACAGTGTAATTGGTCACATACAGGAATGTAGCCAGCCTGAGATAGTCTGAGGGCATCATCCAAAATCAATCTTCAACAGACTTGAGCAGCAGTATTAGAGGATACTGTGCCTCTTCCAAAAATACCTTTTTCAGCTAGGCAGGTGTCATGCATTATTTCATGAAGCCAGGGTTGTAGCACGGTATTTTTAGGACTGTCACATGCAAGTGTCAAATCGAATCATCTTCAGGATGTGAGATTGCCATCCAGTTTTTCTGATAGGCGCTAAAAATGCCTTCATGTCATAAATAAGCCCAATGCCAAGATTTCTAAAAGCTGGCAACCCTACAATTTTTTGTTTTTTTGCAAAGAAATTCCTCAAAATCATGCATTGCAAGTTCTGCATCGAACAGAAATCGGCATCGCTTATAACTCATAGCTGATTGTTTCTCTTTTTTTCTCTCTACACATACAGCATAGCTCAAAAAATGACCAAAATCACCAACTCCCAAAGCAAGAATTTGGACTAAATGAATGGTTGGCTATGGTAAGCATGGATCAAGCGCAGGCTTTGATGGGCTACATTCCTGTTACCCAACGGGGGGCCTGTAGGTCGTGCCTACCTTTAAAATTAGGTCTGATCCTGGCGTCGTAACCCGACACCTTTCCCATGAGTTTATCCAAGAACTCTGAGGGGGGCATCGGGGTGCTGGCTTTGCGAGCTGCTGCCTCTTTTGAAGCTGCCAAGCTGGAAATGAGAAGAGACACAGCAAAAGAGGGGACACAACAGGTTTATTTCTTAGCAAATAAGTCTCCCTTTCACAATTACATATTTTCATTTGGTATGCATTTATTGTAAAATGTATTCAGAAAATGGTAAGGCATCATTAAACAGATGTAGAATGCCATGGCACAATAAGAGAAGAAGCAATGAAACACTTTTGTCTTTGAAACAGCTACAGCACTGTATATATGGCAACAGAAGTCTCTCCAAAGTCCTTCACATTTAATATAATTCACCTCAAAAGTCCACACAGTGAACGGTCATACCCAGTCTGGAGTTTTGGCCAATAGAGTTAGTTATGGAGGCTAAAGGTTTTCCATTAAATACCACCCAGCAATCTTCAAAATGTCCTCCTTGGACTAAAAAACAACGGCGAATGTCAGATGGAGAGGACGTGGAGTAAATTAGGCTGTCTAACAGCGTCCTCTCACTGTTCCCGACTGCCTATGGGTCACCCTAGCTGTCAGGTCACTGTCCAAGCTGCAGTCACATGGACACTCTTCCCCAAAGGCTTCAGGACTCAAACAGTCTCTGCCTCTCTCTCTGTCTCATCTCTCTCTCTTTCTCTGTCTCTCTCATGTATTCCCCCTTGCTCACTCTTACACACTCTCAGTAAGGCCAGACTAATTCTTAGGCTTTACAAGAGGGCTGTTAATAGATTTTTTCAGGCATGGGTGTTAAATGTGTAATTGAAAATGTGTAATTTTCTTTCTTTCTTTCTTTCAATTCTTTCTTTCTGTCTTTCTTTCTTTCTATCAATTCTTTTTATTAGGTCATACATAAAGATGCACATTTATATTAGTGCCTGGCCTGGCCTAAAGACCAAAAAAATGGTCTTCAATATTACAGTCCAAGGGGATGAGATGCTGTCCAGATTCCCCCAGACACATCTAAAACCAGCACCCACCACATAACACAAAAATAGTCAACACATTTCTCCCTGTCCTGCTCAGAATGTCTCGATCAATCCCTTTCAAGGCTATAACGTCATTTGTGACCACTCTGAAAGAACATCGCCAAGCCATCATTATCATTGCCTGTGAAACTGCCTGTGTTGGTTCATAGATTACAGACATTTTTAATGGCTGCCTATTGTCACAAGCCTTCTGTCTGGTTATATTTAATTTCATTTGAGCCACAGAGGCTACAAATGCTAAGTCTTTAATGATCTTCTTATTAAAGACTTAAATGTTCAAAGCAAAAGGTCATTAAAAAGTGAGTGTGGGCACCAAGTATGACTGCATACAAGCATGGCAACAGCAGCACTGAGACCGTTAGTCTTGTTGATTACCACTGTGTGTGTGTGTGTGTGGGGGGGGGGGTTACCGTATACAGGGGTTTAAAACCATGGAATGCGCCCTATGCTATTCTTTTTCCAAGGGGATATCTCTCCTTGAAGAATGAGTCACACTAGTGATTTTTAGTTAAAGTTCAAGGGGGGTGGCAGCGGGGGTGAGCCTCAACTGCTCCTTTTCACATGTGCTTGTAGTTCATGCACACATTTTTAAAGCGACACTAAGCAACAGTTTGCCACTGTTTGATTTTACCCGACAATTAGTTTTGCTTGTCATATTAATTTTGGTTAGTATATGGTCGTACGAAGTACAGATAAACATGGGTTATTCACACCAGCCATCCAGGATATGCAATATAAAGTTCTGTGTAATGGGTGGAAACACACTACAGTAATTAAAGAAAGCCAGTTGATATGCTCCAGTTCCAATAAGACTAGGGAAGGAAAGATTTTGTGTGCCTCTTTGGTATCTGGCTCACTAAATTCAAACTTAGTGTAAAAGAAAATATGTTCGATTTACAGAGCCAGGCTTGAACTCTAGCTGGTGACAGTGAGACCTGAGAATTGTATAAACATGCTTCATACATGATATTATTGTGTTGTATGCTGATGCAAGGACCTTTGTTTTGTGTTGATAATCCCAGCGGCAAAAGGCATCATCAAATTCATACTTTGCATTTTTATCTGCGATCGATGCCGGGCTTGGAACACTTTTATTAAGGTGCAGTCAAGTGTTGCCATATTGATTTACTAAGTCAGCCACTTGCCTTGTGCCCTGCACCTGGCAAAACACCCAGTGCGTGAGTGTCAGGCATGGCACCTGCTCCATAATGCTTGTGTATATGGCTTAAAAGTATTAGATGCGCCAGGGATGTGCTGCCACAACAGCAAGGCCATAACTAGATTAGTCACAGTGTGAGAGATTACACTGACTCATTTACACAGATTGTCTATCGCTACGTAGGCCAACATTATGGCCACACGCTGGGGGGATAAATTTTATGTGACAGGGTGAAATTGTGGACACGCTCACTCCCCTTTTTTTTTTTTTTTTTTTACACATGCTGCATTCGCTTTGGGTGCTTTTGAGATTCTTTTGCGACCCCTTCAAACCACCCCTCTTCCCCTCACCCCTCCCCCCTTCCTACACACACACACTCCTTTTATTTAGCTTCTTCAGTAATCTTGAGTCGTATCATAAGTGAAAGCACTTAGAGTAAACAGAGTATGTTTTGAAGCAGTCCTCTGACTACCTGGGCATCTTTGCTATTTTTTTCTTTCTCAACCAGGCGTGTGCATCTAATGATTGGACATTCTAGTGATCAAAGCCACGATGTTGTCGTAATTGTCAGAGATCAATGCAGGCTGAGGTGATCGCAAGCCTCCCAGACAGTCAGCACTGCTGAGGCTGCAGGAACGGAAGGAGCTGAGCGCAGAGCATTCTGCCAGAAAATAATATGCAAATGGTCCTCTCAGGCATCCATTCTTTAATGCTGAAGCCCCAATCATTAGCCCTAAGTGTACCTCATTATGTTCTTTAAGCCACCAAAGAACAGAATCCTAATTGATCTTGTCTTCAGCATTCTGTAAAGCTTTCAGGAAATCAAAGACCCCTCAACAGGCAACAGATCGGAGGAATTTCCTCCAGACAGTTTTAGCTGTAAGACCAGTCTTGTATGTGTGTGTGTGTGAGAGAGAGAGAGAAAGAGAGTGAGTGAGTGAGTAAGTAAGTATGTGTGTGTGTATAAGAGTGAGTATGGGTATGCTTGTGTTTGTGTTGTGTGTGTGTGTGTGTGTGTAATCTGTATGTGTGAGTTTGTATTGCTATGTGTGGGAGCATTGCTAAGTGTGTGTATGTATTTCTGTGAGAGTATTTGCATGTGTATGCGTGTGTGTAATGAGCAAACCAAACAGAACAAGAGAATATGGGTTGTGATCATATCATAGACCATTCCCCCAGCCAACTTAATGAATTCTTTAGTGCCGTTGAAGCTTTCCACAAACAATGCCGAAAGGGAAGGTTTCTCGCTCACTCTCAGCCTCCCTCTCCCTAGTACCAAGCAGTGATATTGCTTTAGTGATTGGGGCGCCTCACATCACTGATTCTGCTTTCTCCATGAATGGGCAGAGTGATTGGTAATTGGTGATAAGGTGATTTATTGGTGCCGTAATCTGTCCCCCTCTCGCACGCGATCAATAATGTATTACCATACATCAGGCTTTTGGAAATGAACCTGCCCAAGTGCGATGGCTACAGGCAAGATAGAGAACTCCTCCAGCAGTCCCTAGCCAAGGGGAGTTAGGGTTGTTTTCTTTTGTTTTGTTTCCCGTTAGTCTCCCGTTTTTGGACTGAGCCCAGTCACACATGAAATGACACAAACACTTCCACAAACTCCCACTCTCGTCTCAGGTGGGGCTTCTTTTATTAATGCTAATAAAAAATACATACAGCCAAACACGCTGATAAAACAAAAAAGCACATCATGCAACAGAGCATGCATCCTTTATCCAACCTGCCACCATAGAACTCAAGTAATTACAGGAGAAGGCTGAGGATGAGGCCCAAGTCATGCTCTCGTAGTTGAATTAGAGGTTAGAGGTTCATAGGCGCTGTCCTTCAGTCTTTTTTTTTCTGTGTCAAGCCATGCATGATGCATATATATATATATATATATTTTTTTTTTTTTTTTGCATAACTTAAAAAAAAACAGAGAGTCATGCAAAGAGGTGGGGTGGGGGGGGGGTGCTAAAGGAACGGCTGCTGGAGGCCCACTGAAGTGCAAGAATAATGAAAGGGGTGGACCACATAACAGAGGAAGATCTCAAAGTAATCCAGCAGGTTTCCATGTCTACCATCTACAATACTACTACTACTACTACTAATAATAATAATAAAAATAATAATAATGATAATACATTATTATTGTTATGGGTATCACCGTCACTTATCTAGTAGGTACTAATGACTTGATACAACTTGATACACGTGGCAAGAGTACAGAGTAATGGTATTAGTGTTATTACACCAGACCTTGTAAAAATAGCATGTAAAAAAAAAGTTGCTGTACAGATAGTTGCTGTGTCATGCCCATTGTGTACCTACATCACACAGCTCCTTTAAACAACACAATAAGGAAGAAATCACAGTGTTAGCAATAACTGAGGCTCTCTGTAGTGAACAGGGCGGCACATTTTTCGAAGGTCTCATTTTATAGGTGTCACCATTTTCAGTCGATTCAGTGAATATACGTCCCCAAGAGGGCAGTTTGCATCCCGACTCGTTCCACTAATAGTTTTTTTCCCCCCTTTCAGCAGTGTGTGTGTGTGTGTTGGGGGGGTGTTGAGGTGGTGGTGAGACAGGGTTCTCTATTCATGTCAGTGAAAAAAGAGCAAACGACCATGATGTTTTGCATTCTTGTTTGTGTTCTCGCCACACGTGGCAAATATGAAAACACTAATGATCCCACCAGTTATTCATGCAGAAAGCAGAATACTGCCTGCTTGACACATAGGAAAATAACATCTGCAGCAGCGCACATTTGAATGCTATTACCTTGAATGCGTACCAGCCCCAGAGCATCTACTCAAAAACCCAAGTACTGGGATTCGTTCATGGCACCATGCTGCAATGGAGCCTCATATTTTATCTAGCTGCAAGAGGAGGACAGGACTTTTCACACATAGCCCTGGACAACATAAAATCCTCAGCTCATAAATCAACTGTGTTGGTGCAATGCTCGGAGAAGAGGATAGCAGAAAAAAATGTTTGTGTACAATTTGTATTCATCAGCTGTATTGCAATTGACAGGGTGATCAATGTTTGGTAATATGTCTGCATGGGAAATGAGCTTTGAGGTCCTAGGCTGAGGCTGGGAAAGAGATATCAATTAAGGGCAACTGCCGAGCCCAGCACCAGGAGCTGAGACTGCAATATCCTGATTCTAGTTCATTAACTAAACGGGGCACACAGAATGCAAAATAATTACAACAGCCTGAGATTTAATGAAAATCGCAAATGTTTCCTTATGATTTATCTGGGGGTTTTGATTAAAAATTAAAGTGCCTATAGGTCCTCTGCTGTGTATTTGGGTGTCTGTGTGTGTGTGTGTGTGTGTGTGTGTGTGTGTGTGTGTGTGTGTGTGTGTGTGTGTGTAAATGTGTGTGTACACGTGTCTGTATTCATGGTCTGGCAGCAACAGGATTTCCTTCAGACTAATCGATTAAAAATTAAGATCACTGTCAAAAGTAAATGAAAAACAATTTTTCACCAAATAAATCTTATAGTACCTGCCTGAGTATTCACTATATATGACAGGTTAAACGTAAACAAGGCTATCATCCTTTTATAATCCATTAAAATACTGAAGTGGCATCAAGTACGACATCTTACATCAGAAGCTGGCCAAGTCAAACCCCACTGCATCTTTAAGCATCTGCAAACACTCAACAAAACAGGGATTCTAATTAAGATAATGCACTACCACTAACACAACGGCAGTGTTTGTCATGGACCGGAGGGAATTCAGACACACTTCAACAGGATATGCACTTAGTATAGCTCACATAATGAAATCAAAAGTGCCTAATACAAAGAAATTAATTTCCATCCAGGCTATATTTGGTCTTTAGAGATATGTAATGTGAAGCAAAAACAGCTGAAATAAACATGACCAAAACGAATGAAACAACCTATGAATAACCTTCTTTGGTGTCAAGATGGTATCATAGTTTAGCATTCACCACAACTGAATCTTACCAAACGTTTTAATTTATTCAACATGAAAATGACGACACTCCATAGGTCATGCCACAGGAAAGGTTGCTCTGTATTAAATCAGTTTTCTCCATGCCTGTTGAAAAAGGACAGTCATTGCCGATATGACTTTACCTCTCCATGACCGCTAGTGTTCGCTGTTTAATGCTGGTTAACACGTCAGAATGCAATGCAGTTCACGACTTAACCAAACTGACAGTAGCCTATGCGAAGGAATGATATCAATTTGTGTGAATTGCACAATCTCAAGTTTACGCAAACACGGAGTAACACAAGTGGTTATTATGATAGTCTGGCATTGTCTTCTTCTGGGCGTGAAAGATTTCGTTTTCATTTATCTTTTAACCAAGGGTGCAGTAAAAGGGAATAGCAATGGAAACAGTCAAAATACAAAATTAGACAATTCAGTGGTCATAAGAAGCATGCAATATTCCGTCTTACCTAAAAAAGACAAGAGTTTCCCACAGATAGATTCCGAGGGCGTTTACTCTGTACATTTTTGTAGGCATGAGAAGCATCTTGAGTTTAGTTTAAAGCTACAGCCTGGAACACCGATAGTAGCCTACGATTCCTTGTGTGACGAGGGACTCCCGAGGTGAGCAGTTCTTCTGTTGCTTGTTTTCGGATTCCAGTTCCCCAAGGAAGCCGGCAAAATATTCAAGAACATATAGGCAGAGGAATCATTTTCGGTATCGATATGCAATGCCCCTGTTCACTGAGTTCTCTCTGGTCAGGACCACGGACAGTTACAGAGACAGACTCAGACACAGAATCGCACCCAGGTTAGTGTTTGTTGGGGGACCGTGCTGTAACTAGCTGAGAGACATTTCACAGGTTCATTCTAACGAATCCATTGCAACTACAGATCCCCGTTTCTAGCATGGGGGAACTGAACATGTTCCTTTAGAGATGCGAGTAAGAACGAGAATGGCTCGCGCTGTAGAGTCCAAATTCCAAGCAGACTGAACTATTCGTTGTTTCCTGACGAGTACAGGAATTCCACAGAAGTTGTCCAACACATGCGAAATAGGGTTTATTCTTTACGCATTGGCTCAAGTGCATACCAGAATAGGTGATTTGATCAAACCACACGTAGTTGTTTGTATCCCGGTGATACTGTGCGCTGTTCTTCTGCAGGTAAATTTTTATTTCCTCCCCGGGGTGAAAAGCTGTTAATGCTGCATGAAGCTAGTTCCATTGTCTGGTTGAGCTTTACGAGACACGACACGTTTTCGGTTTCATGTTGATCTTCATTGCCCCCCTCAAAATCCTCACAATAATCGCAAAATAGTTGTTATTTGTCCCATTGCTTTAGTGCTTAGCAGCCACAGTCGACCCTTCTGTGCATCTTGGCGCAGTCATTTACTAAACTCCAAAGAGCAGCTCACCTTTCTGAACACGCCCACATCCAAATGCCATTGGTCCAAGACTGCAGCACAAAAGAATTCAGTAGTGGTGGTGGTTCACTCAGGATGTCTAGCTATTCGTGATTATCCCATGCATCATATTTGCAAACTTAGGCCTATCGTTTGCTGCTTTTGCTAGACTAATTAAGACCAACAAGGAACAGCAAGCTACTGTTGACCTGTTATATACTTAGAAGAGAATAAGCAGAATAATCTCGCGAATATGTCGAATAAAATACTTAAGCACATTTTACTGTCACAGATAACAGAACAGGTTGTCATGCTAAATTATGCAGCCAGCCGTCTTATAAGAAAGGGCGTCTGGCGCTGACTGAACTGAATGAGCCTTTGCCAGTGGGAAAGTCATCATATCTGGAGGCACGCTCCTCGTCATTGGTGTACACACTCACAGAAGTGTTCCTTGGGTCTCTAGTTTGGCAAAGCCATCGGTGTGGGGTGTCGCACTTAGCACAATGAGAAAATTCAACTGACTCGGCTGCCAGTCGATGTTGTAGTGTGTATATCCAGCGTTGAGACAATTTGATATTGTAGACGTTGGCCAGCCTGTGGAGAACTCTCCAAACATTTCTAACCATTTCTTCAGTTTGAGATACCAAAATGAATAATGCATAATATGAGTAACGGATGAATAATTTCTAAATGTTCACTATAGTATGGAAAGTAGATATGTGCACGTGAGTGTGTCTTCGCTGTTTCTGCACTGAATTTTTAAAAAACACATTTTTGAATGTGTTGCAATCAGAATTGTGTGTGGGTGTGCGTGTGTGTTTGGGTGTGCAACTGTGAGCACGCGATTTTTTTGTTCTTCAGATTTCTGTGATAGTTCTCTCAGATCAAGTGCGAGGCTGGCTGTTGCACTGTGCCTTCAAGAGCGTGGCCCTGTCCGAATTGTCCATTGAAACGTGATGCCATTTCTAATGCCCGCAGCTCTGCTCAGACGAGTAGGTATAAGTCACATGGTCGAGCGTACTGATTAAAAAAGAAGCCAAGCCAACAAAGCAAACCAGAGAGGAATGTCCTTTCGAGCTCATATGGGCAGACGTCTTAGCTGTCAGCGGACGACATGTTGAACAGAAACAGGGGGAGTTTGCGACAGCTTTGATGAGGAATTAATGTTGGCACACTACCTGCCACCATTGATAGCAGCATCCGTCAAGCGTTGTTAATGAGTTGTGTGGTTTACAAATCTATTTAACAAAATGTTTGTTTCTTGGAAGTTTGAAGCACAAAGTACCCAATACAAAGAAGTAGATTTTTTAGTGATTAGGTTGTCGTTTTGCCTAAGTGCCAGCTTCAATGTCATTTTCTCATTACTAGCTGAGCACTAGATGTTTTGCCTGTTGCTATAATTCAGCCTCAAAATGAGCAACTTTTGTGTTTTGGTTTGTAGTCTTCATGTAAAGAGGCACAGTACTGTAGGCAGCATAAATACAGTAACTGGTTGTCAATGTTGCACTGGATCACACTGTGGGGTTAACTCTCCAGTTATGAACTTGTGGTTAAAGAATTTATTGATTGAAGTCAATTGCTTAATGCGGTGTCATGGACCACAACAAACTGAGGACATGATGACACAGCGCCAAACAATTTTGAATGTCAGCCATGTTGGCTTTGTCTACAGACGGCTTTATGAGTACTTTTATGTTTGCCTAGTTTTATGTGTGTGTTTGTGTGCGTGCATGTGTGCAAGCCTTTACATTTGTAGGGAGAGAGAGATGGAATACTGTAGCCCTTGGATTGCCCAAACAAAATCATCTGAAGGGACAAGCAGGTGTCCTTTGCTGAGAAGAAAATAACAACAACAACAACAACAACAACCACTAGTCTAAGAGTGGGGTGGGCAACAGTTCCAAGTGAATGCTCCCCTCTCTTTTCACTAGTGCTGTGGTGAAGTAGCTAGAGAACAAAAGAGATTATGGAGAGGAAATGCACTTGGAGTACACTTCAGCAACAGCTGCTTTCACCCCACCGTCATTTGGTCAGGTGAAATGAGCTTCTCACTGACAAAGTCTGTCTCTCTCCTCCCACATCACTAGGTAGCCTTCAGACCCTGTTATTTAGAACAAGGAGAGCTGTCTGAGCCACTGTGCTAAATTAGTAATGATTATTCACAGACACTGCCTTCTTATTAGGGTGGAAGATGCCGTGTGGCGGAAAATGTTTGTTGTCATAAAAACATGCTGTGTCCTTTTCTCTAGATTAAACTAAAGGACGTTGGTTGTTAAGCTATGAATAGACTTTATTTATTTCATTTTGGAAGCAGGTTTTGTGTGTTCATTGCTTCAGATGACAGTGCTGAAATCCATAAAGCATCCAAAGGCCAATTTTCTGTCAGGATTTTGATTGGATGCATGCGGTTCCACTGCAAGGCTAATGGTTGACTTCTCAATGACCTCCTGTCATCTTCTCCCATCATCTTGTGCCTATAAAGCTGGTGCACCCTGGTTTCCAACACCCAATACCCACCTCCACCCTTCCGCCTCTCCCCACCCACACACACACTCACATATACATACACACACACAAATGTAAATACACATGGACTCCTAACACCCCCCCCCACACACACACACACACACACAACTTCCCACACAGAACACCACATGCATGCACACACACACACACATACACACACACACACATATGGCCCTGCCTCCCTGTGCAATGAGGGTGATGCGACTCGCTCTGTTAACAGAGCAAGACAGCAGAGCGGAGCGAAAGTTGCAGCAAAAGTTGATCATTTACGCTGAATGGGCACACCTGTGTCTGGGCCTCTGCATCCAGGAGGAAAGGGCACACAGGAGACCCCCTCCATGCTAGCAGCAGGTCACCCGTGCCTGAGCCTAAGGAACAGCTGCCAATGGCTGCCAGCCAGTCAGAGTCTGTTTGACTGTATGCTGAAGCCAGAAGAAAAAAAAAAGCTAAATGAACAAGCCAAAAAAAACCAGCACAAACAAAACAAAAGATGGAAAGTAAGCTGACATCAGATCAGGATTTTTTATTAGACAAGCTTAGATTTGTGTTTGCCTTCAAAGTGAAGCATCAGCAGGGAAGGGGAGAGAGACATCGTTAGCAAGACTCAAAGTACACTGCTTTGACTTGATCTCTTCTAAGGAAGAGTAGCTATAAAAGAAAGGGTTTGAGCATCAGTGGCGTGTGTGTGAGTGTGTGTGTGTGTACTGTATGCCGAGTTATACTAGGCCGGATTCTCAATCCACTCTGTTTGGTTTTTGTAGGAGAAGAGAAATGTAAATTTGCCCCCGCAGTTGTTGAGGAGACAATGAATCCACTTGTCTGGAAGCGTGGGATTACCCTCCATTCTCATCTCCGCCAGCAGTAATTAGTGGCAGTGCACGTCCAGGTGACGCGTTCCCATGAACATATCAGCTATGGAAACACTGCACTATTAAAGACAAGGATTGGCATGCAGCCCTCTGTGGCAGCTGCCTCCAGCCCAGCCCAACCCCTGCTCTGCTCTGCTCTGCTCAAACTGGCTGGCTGACATGGGATGAAATGTATTTTGCAAGCTAACATGCTGACAGCATTCAGTACTTTTTTTTCAGTAGCAGAATGTGTATATTTGGAGAGAGTAAACAATGCGAATGGCTGTCCATATTCTGTACAGTGCTTCTATTGTACGGCCATTGTGAGAGGAAAAACATTTTGAATGACTGTTATAGGACAGTGTTTTTTTTGTTTTGTTTTGTTTTGTTTTTCATTTTTATGCAAGTCTGCATATTAGTACAGCGAACAATCTGAATAGTGACCTGATGACAGTCTTGACAGATATTGTCTTATACTTGGTGTATTGTACCTTGTTCTCTTATGTTAAAATAGAATATATTCAACTCGGATTTATCAAAAATAAGCTAAAGTGCAATATTACAAGCCCAATTAAAACCTTATATTTAGGTTATTGAAATGGTCCTCTTGGTTAAATGGTGCCCTCTTTGGCAACCACAATTGAATTACTATCAATTTGTGCTATATGACATCACATGTAGGCTTTGTTCTAATTCACCCATGTTTTAGTAACTATTTCTAAGTTCAAGTTTTTCATATGAAGGAGGGCACACCTATGCTTCATGTCCATGATGGCTCTTTGGCCATGCACAGCCTCTCCTAATTCATCAAAGCCAATGCAAAAATGTTTTTCCATTATATGTCTCCTTTAAAATAGTTAATAACAAATACAAATACTGTTGTATGCCCATGGTTTTGGCCTCTTGTAGCTCTGATCTGAAATCAGGTTAGTAACATCAAGGTCACAGGATCAGTTCCCAGGAAATACTCATATAACAGTGACTGATTAAGTGCGTATCATATTTAATCAAGGCATTTTTCATGTGTCTGCTAAAGTAATCAAATGTACTGTTACTTTGGAGAGGGCAAGTCTGTTTGTCTGCCAAAAAGGAGACAATTACCATTGCTGTCAAACAGTAGATAATTAGCATAATGAAGTGTTTACATCTTGGCTTTTAGTTTAGTGTAAGCATTATTACATTCACAATAATTGTGATGAATGCTATGCTTCTGAACTTCAATGTTGCCCAGCTTATAGCACATAACATATGTGCATTTGATATAAATATGTGTATGTATATGTTCAGTGACCCACCTAAACCGTACCTGCTGAACTAATCAATTGTCCTCTCTTTTTGGTGTTACTAATACATATAGTGAAATAGAGTCACTAATAAAGACAGTGGACATATGTCAAAACAGAAAACAGTGCACTCCAGGAAAGAAAGTTGGCAACAGGGCTCATCCTATAAGAGTACCACGATTTTTTTTTTATCGTTTGTTTGTTTGTTTGTTTTGCCAGATAAACTACGCTTCAGCTTGTGTATTTATCCCAAAGTATTTCATCCAAAATGAAACCCAGGCACACATCTTGAGCCAGAGGGAGCATAAAAAAGTGAGATGCTCTTGGCAACTGAGGTGACGCCAACTTAACAGAGCAAACACAACCAGACAGAGTTGAGTCGAGGTAAAATAGCAGAGTGCAAGTCTGGAACATTGGCTATCCCTCAAGAGTAGCCTGTGTGTAAAGAGAAGCTCCCTTAAGACCACAGGGGGAATCTACCGTCATGTCTCAGATGACGGTGCCTGTCTGTTCATTATACTTAACAAGAAATTGGCTGGATTATCCACTGAGTGAGAGAGAGAGAGAGAGAGAGAGAGAGAGAGGCAAACTTATGTCAGTACATTTTAACAGGTACGCCTCACTCGATTTCACAGTGCTCTTTTGATGCTTGCTTGGCATCCTCAAACAAATCCCCTCTTGCAGATTACACACATACACACACAGTCTTTTACCCACACAGACTTGCAGATAGACACATGCATACACACATTTCGCTCTCCCTCTCTCTATCTCTTTCTCTCTCACACACACACAAACAGACACACACACACAGAGTAGCTCACTACAACCAACCCTAACCTTGAGTGATGGCAGAGCTGCCTCTACCAATCACATTAAAAGCCACATTTCTTCATATTCGCAGAGGGGGACTACATTTTGCAATCTCCTTAATTTAGCCAGACTGATAAATTGTAGCCCTGTTCTTCCTCCGCCACCAGAGCGGACAGTCCGGCTGCCTGCTCCAGAGCCTCTGTCCTTGTGAAGTATGGCTTTTTATCATAATACACACAAGCACACACACATGCACACACACACAGCCCAACTCAGTCTAGAAGCACCGTTTCTGATAAGGGAGCCGAACAAGCTCACCTTGGATTATGTCAGTGTGGATTTGTATAATACGAACATTTCAAACTAGAGCTGCCACAGATCAGGACTAGGGCATTTAGGCTTCCAGGCTTCAGAAAGGTGTTCAAAAATCCCTCAGCAGAATGTATGTGTCTAGTGTAAATCACCTCTCTTCTTTATGCTTCAGATCCAGCACACAGAGAGAAACTAGGGAACACAAAATCACATTCCTACCCAATTCACCTCAACACCACCTAGCTTTATTGAGGGGCAGAATCCCATCCTATCAGATCCATCCCTAGTTCAGTCCCCTATAAAGTGATGCCAGAGACTGGCCAGAGAATGTATTCCAGGGTAAAAAAAAATTACCTTGTCACTATTAGTATCCTAACAGCACACTTATGGAATTGAGGAGCCTCAATGTAAGGTGTGTTGAATGATAAAAAGTTTGTTTTCTGTCATGAGAGAGGGTTGAGTGATTGTCGGGGAGAAGATGTAACAGAAGAAAAAAGTGAGAGCAAGAGAGAGAGAGAGGGAGAGAGAGAACAGAAAGCGATGATGGAAAAGCAGACATTCCGAGATCAAGACAGAGAGAAAACACAAGAGAGAAAAAGAAAGAGTGGGGGGACAAGGCTTTTTAAAGGACAAACAACGCATGAAAGACATACAGACATAAAAGACATAAAACGTATGTCAGATGGCCAAGGCATATGGTGGCATTTGTAAATACAATGAAAGTTTTATGTGTCTCTTCAAACTCCTGTAGCCTCACTGGTCCCATGGGTCGGAATAATACCACCTCGCCCTGAGCTGCGAGATGACCTCTAATTTGAACTACAGCGTTGAGGAGAGCTCTTGAATTATGCATGAGGCCTACTCTGCTTGTATTATTGGTCTGAGAAAGATACAATTACATTTCCCCCAGGTGTTTAGGAAGAGAACAGGTGGGGGGAAAATCAGAATATTCACTCTCCTCCCGTTTAAAAAGTCTTTTTTTATTTTTTTTATGAGGGAGAGTGGTCTTATCTGCATGTTGTTGTGGCATTCAGCTGAGCTTGAGACTGGAGAATACTTTACATTTTAGAATATATATTGACTGTTTTTGTGCTGTGTTGCCGTGCCTTTGAATACTGGATTAAATGGGAGAAAAATTTTAGTGAGCACACCTGCCATTCGTCTTATTGACGTACCGCATTGTGCTCTAAATCTCTGGCTTGTGTGAAACTAAACTGCCAAAACATTTCACATTCAGTCAGCGGCTGAGTGATGGAGATTACAGACATTGTCATGCTGTCTTACATAAATACATTTCCCTGCAATATTATTGCTTTGCTGTGGATATGAGTATTATTTTCCTACCAATCTTCAGCAAACAAGAGGAAATGAGGAGATTTCAGCCCAGCTACAGACGACGTGCCAGTGAGATGTTACTGACCATCTGATGCATATTGAATGCCGACATGGGCAAAACTGTAAGAATCCATCAGTTCCACTCCAATTGCTTGCCTACAATGTGACGCACATTATTGACAATGGACTTTCCAGGCCATGAGTGTTTGCTAGTTTTTATTAGCTTGGTGGGAGCAACGTGCTTCTTATGTCCCTCTTGTTTTTCTAAATAGACTATAGGCCGGTCTGACTAGCGGTTGGCCAGTGAACTAAATTATTTCTGCTTCCCCTCCCCAAGTAGATTAGTGTATTTGTACCCCCCCCCCCCCCCCCACTTGCTCTTGTGTTGTAGAACGTAAAATTTAGCCATAAACTGAATACTACATTAGTAGTGATGACCTTTCAGCTCGTCATTAGTCCCATTTAAATAGACACTTTTAATCGGAATAGAAACAGAATAATTGTTCAATCAGAATAGAAATGACACATGTAAGAACCCTGATCAGAATATAACTTCTGATCTGATTAATATTTTAATTTTGGTGGTGTAGCATTTCCACCAAGCTGCATATTTATTCTCTGATGATAGACACCATGAATATGTGATTCTGCAAATGCATTTCAAAAAGATTACGGGCGTGCTGTATACAAACTGCTGCCTTCGGATGTTTTGTGAATTGGTCTTTGTGAGTGATCTGTGAGTGAAGAGTCATCAGGGCTACTTCTAAGCTGTCCCAGATATAGGTGCTGCTTTTAGAGCTGAATTAATTTGTGAATTGCTCTTAGTCAAAAAATAATGGGACACGCCCATTATCATTAAGAGTTTCTCCTAAATTTGCCTGTTAGGATTTTAGTTCTTTAAGCTTTTCACCTATAGCATGTTACCAAGAGGTTTAGGAGAGTAAGAGCATAAATAAAGCAAAATGTGTTTTCACAGCATATTTGAGAAAATATAAGATTGTTCTTTCATGCAGATGATTGGCATGGTCTGTCCATAAGTGAAATATCCTTACATGCTTTCTGATGGAATGACACAGGGAAGAGGTTATTTCACAGATGACTGATCCAGAGCTTGGCCCAATCAGACCTATATTTCACTTGTATGGCAACTAATTTCATCAGGACACTCTCAGTCTTGCCTTTCCAGGAGATTGTTGAAGCCATTATGTGCTCTAAGGATGAATACATATTTTCCGCACAGAATTACTTCCTAGCTGTGAGACCCTGAGATTGCCCGAAAGGCTCTGTATGTCCGGTCATTCTGCATGTCAAACAATTTGGCCTCCTTCATTCAAAGGCTGCTCATGGGCAAACAGGCAGGGGCCCCATGGATCAGATTTTATGGTGAATGTCAAAAGTCTGGCCAGCGAGCCCACAGCCAGAAATGTGGCCATTAAATCACCGCTCCCTGCCAGGATTCATGAGCTCATCTCTCCGAGCAATGAATTTGACCCTCACTGCTGATATCAGGCATGGCATGACCCCTGCATTAACATCATTGATCAGAGTACAGCACCCCTCTGCTGACCTTGTGAAATACGGCTATTTATACCACCACTCTGCCACCTTTTCAGCAACCCCCCCCCCCCCCCTTTTTAGCAACAGGAAGACCTGCCCACTTCAGCAAGTCAAGACAAGCAATTCCACAGAAAATTCTGGACAGCATAAGGAAAGCATCGTGAGTGTATACCCAGTGCCATGTCATCCATATGTCTGTGTCAGCACTTGTCTTCCACATACCACAGTGACCAGGGAGGCCTTTGGGTATAACCTATGTATTTTCGATCAGATTGGCACATGACAATGACCAAGAGATTTGTGCAGTCAACAAGAAAGGAAAGCAAAAACAAGACACCAACAGTGAAGCAGACAAGCTGGTGTGTGCGCTTTCCAATAGCTTTGACCTGGAGTATCTTTCCAGCACTGCATTGCGCTATGGGACAGCATGTGCAGCAAAAATTGACCTTGATCTGAGAAAATATCATCCTAATTGGAAACAAATCAAGGTCTTTTTTATTTCCGAGGCTGTGGAGGACGACACCGATAACATAAATCAATGCTTCCGCCTCTAACTGGAAAAGGGGTAGATTTCATTGTGCTTAAGGCTCTGATTTGCTATGACATAACGGAGATTGATAAGACCTACAGGCAAGGATGAAAGGGCAGTGCACGGGCCCACAGGAGCTGCAGCCGACACCACTGAATAGGAATTCTGTCATTAGCTCTCAGTCAGGGTGATAATTGGTAAGGTCAGCAGCAGTTGACATCTGCTTGTCCTGCTAAATGCTATCAAACAGATCGGAGAGGCCCCACAGGGGGTTTGGGTAGAGTGGGCATGGGGGGGGGGTGTTGATGGTGGTGGTGGGGTGGTGGATAGGGAGGTAGCCGAGGGAGGGAAAGAGGGAACAGAAGAAGAAGAGGAGGAGGAGATAGCTGAACAGGGAATTGCTTTAGTCTCCTTTGCAACGTCTGCCCTCGAGGAGTGGAATTAGCTAATGAGACTGTCTCGCAATTTGTGAGGACCTTTTGAAAACGTCTGCACTGTTTAAAAATTCGAAGCAGAGGCATGTTTGGTGATATCCTCGTCATGCTAATAGTTCACAATGAACTAAAGTGGGAAGGCTTAAGCTATAACTGTGTTCAACAGCCCCTCCAGTTCTACTGGCAACACTCTAATTACGTGGCTAATGAAGAACACTTCTCTATCTATTGTGTACAAATATAGGTCACCATGGTACAACTGTACCATCGTGATGGGACAATGACATCCTGCCAGATTGACTTTGTACTATAGTGCCCCTTACATTTCCTCTCTGCAGCCAATATATTATTGCTTTGCTGAAGTCGGCACATTGTGTGTACTATTGCACTGATCCTCTGGACATGATGTATATGCTGGATTGCAATGTACTGTATATGGTGGCGCCCCTGTGGTGTAGAAGAGAACTTATGATAAAGCCAAAGTCGAAGACACTGCCCTCGTAGAACACGTGAGTAAAAATTGCTAAATGTATTGTGTGTGTGTGTGTGGTGTGTGTTTTACTCCTGCCTCCCACACCCCCCCTCATTTTCCTCTCCTCTATATTGTTCCATGTAGGCCAGTGCCCAGCTGTATTCCCGAGGGGCATGGCAAGCAGATGCAAGCATACAGGAAGTCCAAATGAGCAGAAGCTGCAGAAATTTGCTGGGAAAAAGAAAAAAAAAAAAAACTACGCGTGCTGCACTTGATGAGTCATCAGGCCCCGCGCGCTGCTACTTCCGAACGGCTGATGATGGGCCGCCGTGTGTTGACGTGCATTTTTTTTCTTTTCATTTCTCTCAGTCTCGTTCACTCATTCTCACTGCCTGCCCACCCTTTTTTTCTTTCCTTCTGCCCTCTGTCTGATAGCCTCCCACCCACATCACCATTATCCCCCTTGCAGTGTAAACAACATACATTAAACACTGCCTTTTCACAATTACAAGATTAGGGATTATTCTCTATTAATCTTTAATGATAAGCATGTTTCAATTTAGTGGGATAACATGGCCTTATAAATAGACACACATACACACACACGCATGCAAACACACGCGCACACACATGCATACACATTAATAATCTGTTTGTTTTCTTAACCACTGACTAAAGCTCATACTGAAAGATGAATGAAGGGAACTTAATTATCATCCCCAGGAGCTGAACGTATGTTAAATGTGATGGACCAGATGCACCCCCCCACTCTCTCTCTCTCATGCACACACACACACACACAGACACACACAAGTATAAATGAGTGTGAGGCTGGCAAATGTGCCCAAAATGTCATCATGCATGGGTCCGGCCCCCTTTTCCGTAATCGTTGTTTACCCCCGTTGTTTTGTGAAAGGTCATCATTAACTATGCCAGAGGCTTTGATGGCTCGGGCTCCGTGTGGTTCAGCCCATGGTGTTGCTGTGCTGGCAGCCAGTGCATCCTGGGAGCACGTGACCTGGGCTGCTCGCTCTAAGCGAGCTTCATCCATGTTAATGTAGTGTTTTAATGTGGTGCCATTGTGTCTCCTGACATTCTAAATCTCACCTATATCAATGGAACAGGGAAACTACAGCAAGAGTTGCCAATATTTTGCCTGGAATTCATGTATATTTACATTTTTCTATTGTATATGCAATATCTAAAGTTATTATCAGAAGATGAGATAGCATGACCTACAGAAGCTGTATTTAAGTACTTCCACATAGTTCTTGTTACAAGTATTAAGTCTTCAGAGCAATTCCATTTTATTTGGTCCTGAGCCTGATCTTAGGTTCGGTTGGAAATCTCTGAAAATCAAGTAGTCAATACAGAGTGTAGACCAGAGCAGTGTGATGGAGTGATGTGCACTGGTTGATACCATCTTGGGCTGGTAATAATCAAGCAATCCTCTCCCTCCACAGGCATTTCATCCTTCATCCACACCCCTTAATTTTTCTTCTGACCTGCTGCAATATCGTTCTGATTAAAAAAGAGGGAGTTTAGAGCTGGGTACACTCCCTCCCTCCTTCCTCATCCTCTCCCACTCTTCTACCCTCCCTCTCTGTCTCTCTCTCTCTCTCTCTCTCCTCAACTCACCTCTTTTTGCTCTCCTCCTCTTTTCTCTTTCTTCCAATCCCCTCTTCTCCTTCCTCCTCTCTCCCCTCCATTTGCTCTCTCCTCCACTCCCTTACCCCCCCCAGCCCCCCTGCCTTTACCTCCTCTCCTCTCTCCCCCCATCTGGCCTCATCAGAATGATCTCATTGGTCGGTGGCTGGGAGGTGAGAGGGGTGGGGAGTGAGGGGTGGGGGTTAGGTGGTGAAGGGGGGTGTGGGGGGTGTGGTTGGGGCGGCTCTTGGCTAATTACAGTGAGTGCTTTGTTGTGCATTCCTCCGCCGCCGCACAGATCCCAGAGAGCCGCACTCTCCCCTGCTCTCGCCCTGCGCCCATTCTCCTGCTCCTGACGTCCACATCAATAGCAGTTTGAGCATGATAGATTTCCCATGCCAGCAGTGTAAGGCACCTGCTGATTGTAAATTCCACACTTTCTCGCCAACCCGAGTGGCACATGAGAGAGGTCAGGCTCGCGGAACACTGCAAAAGACACTTTGAAGGATGCGAGGGGAACATTTGGAGGTTTTCTTCGGAGGGCTGTTGTTGTTGTTGTTGTTGTTGTCTGAAAAATTCATTTGTTTGAAGAGAGAGAGAGAGAAAGAGAGAGATCAACCTTCTTTGAAGATTATGAATGACTTTATATTCATTAATGAAATCATTGCCTTATTAGAGCATGGGCTGTATCTGAGACTTCATAGACACATTTTAAGCTTTGGATAAAGACTAGCACTGCTCATTGTGAAATGCCCCACATGCTTTATAATCTTATTTGTGTGTGTGTGTGAGTGTGTGTGTGTGTGCATATGGCTCCCCGACATCATTTCTGCTCAGAACAGCCAGTATTTCCTATTTGTTCTCTTTTTTTAGAAATGCAAAAATGGGAGAAAGAGAGACAGAGAGAGAGAGAGAGAGAGAGAGAGAGAGAGAGAGAGAGACAGAAAGAGAGAAGGAGACATTGTTGGGTGGTGGGTTGAGGTTGGAAAAAATAAATGTAAAATGGAAGATTCTTGTACTTTATGGCCTCATTCCATGCGAGACAGCTTGGTCAGGCCAGCCTATCCATGGAGGGATCATGATAGGTGGTGATATACTGCATCTCAAGATTAATGCAATTTGCTGGGCTGCTTTGCTGGAAACCCTGTTATCAATATCAAGGACTAACTCTGAATTATTCCTGGATCATCTGCCATGTCAGCGCTCATCTTACGATTTTTTTTTTTCAGCCAAGGCTAGACTGGGCAACTAGTGCTTGTCACCTCGAAGGCATAAAGTATAGCAAGCATCTCATTTTAAGGTGAAAAAAATATCGTAAATGACTGTCAAAAGGAGTGCCAGCAGGTGATATCCACCTAACGCTGCTGGACTCTAACCAGAGTGGGGCCCATAAAAATGTCAGTCAGATTGCACAGGAATGTCACATAACAGGTAGTGTATGTATAAGGGTAAATATATAGGTAAATATATGTGCCTTATGGCATTTGTATGAAGCACACTTAGATCTGCTGTAAACTGTGTTGGTACTGTCAGATTTATTCATATTCTGTACAGCATGCCTTGGTTTCTGAGGAAATATGTTTATAGTCAGGTTCCCAGAAACCCTTTTGCCTTTGCTGAGAGAGTCCTTTAGTAAGAGAACAATAAAAAACTTGCCCGGCGAGTGAATTAAACATTTTAACAAGATCACTGTCAGGCAAGCGAGCAAACACACCCATTGCCTTCACCAAAGTGGGAAATTTGCCAGAAAGATAAAGCAGGAGGCTGCCTTCGCTCGTTGAAGCTAAAGATGAAAAATCTAGATATTTTCCTCATGGTAAAAGCTCTCTAAACAGACTTAAGGCATTTATGTGATGTACTGTCCAGATCTAATAGCAACATTTATTTTCTTATGACTTTCAGTAAGCCAGTCTATACACAGTGAGACATTCATTTGGTGCTAAATTATGACCCACCCCCCACCCCCGCCCCCCCCCCCCTTTTACAGCCTGTTTGTTGTGCTTTGCAAACACGTGAATAACAGAACAATAGAGGAAGAGGAAGAGGCTTCGGCTGCCTCCATTGCTTGGGCCAATGTTTTCATAGCCTGACTCAGTTTATGACGGGCTGTGCTTTTCATAGGACATAAAGTAATATGAGAAATAAACCATGCTCAAGGAAGAAGCCAGGGTGTGTATTGTGCCGCTTCCATGAGAGGGGGTATCCTGTCGCCTTTATACCATGAGCTACGGGGGATTCGACTTTGTTCACAGTTCTGAGCTGTTCTGACTAAAGGACAAGGCAAATATGGTTCTCCCTTCCTTTTGCTTCTTTTTTTCTTTCTTTGTCCTCAACAAAAGGAGCCAAGAGCCTGTGCCGTAAAGAAGCTATTCCCTTGTTAGATATGCCAGCGAATCAAGAATAATGACTTCAGCAAATCTGAGTCAGGGATTTGGGGACGGCCGTAAATCTGGCGCTTAATATGGGCAAGAATACCCCTGTATTAAATAATTCAGTTATTTTCCAGTGTGCGCCCACAGAGATTGGAGGCAATCAATACTTTTAAATGGTTGAGTTTAAGCCTGTGAGGCTTACGGATGAACCCACCTGTTATCATGTCTTCCTTGAGCCTCTCTTAGCATGAATAATAGGCCTTTTTCTCTCGGCCAGTGCAGGGGTCATTTTCACTGATGTCTCATGAGCAGTGCTTAAGTCCATACTACAGTCAAATACATGCTTGGAGGAAACTGAGGAAATGTCAAATTAGCAGTCATTAAATACAATACATACAAATACTAGTATATTGTACTCTATGTGCTGTTCAGTTCTCACAGACATTAGATTATCAAAGGCCTGATTGTAATCTTAGCATTAATGCAATGTGTTGTATATCTGCAGCAAAAATATAAGCTATAGAGCAAGTTGTTTTGATGCTTTGAATATGGCTCCAAGTTTTGCCCAACATTCACATTCAACCATTCAGCTCTTGCTTTTATCCAAAGCGACTTCCAATCAAAACTGAATTACAATGAGGAACAACATTCAAGCTATATAGAGCGATAGGAGACCTTATCATTACAACATACAGTAAATACCATCTCTATGTTCAGTTCAAAAATGATGTCTATCTTGAGGTTCATTGTATATCCGATTTCAGAGTGCTATTTATGTCCCTGAATTACATATCAATATATATTTTTTTATTTTTGACGGCCCCGACTGCATGTAAAAATACAAATGATCTGACAAGCAGATAACCATGGCAGCTGGTGCTGTGATCCACAAATAACACCAGTCTGGTCTTATCTTTGGAGTACATGTCAGGAGAACCAGGTCGAAAGATGTTTTTCATTTGATTATTTCCAAACCTCTTTGATTTTTGGGTAAAAGATAACTGCCTATGTCAATGCTGAGGGAATTGTAATGGCTGGCATTCAGATAGATCTCTTGGCTGATGACCAGACCCAAATGCTCCGTGGGGGGCTACTAATTTTATTAGTCCAACACCCAGGACCTGTTTATTTCTCAGCAAGGTGCTTCGTAATCAAATTCGTCCAGTGGCATTTGTTGTAATCGAAAGTGGACACATTGGATTTCACAAGCCATAAACATTGAATAAACCGACCCCCTATCTCCTGTGTTGTGCAGGAGGTTCCAATCCGAAGCGCTGACTCCGTGTCCAGGAGACGTTGAAAATTACTCCTTCACCACTCCCTAATCATTCAGAGAATTTCCACTCAAGTGCTTTAATTACTATGCAAATTAACTGGCAATAACTCAGGCTTAAGTTCCTTCTTCTGGTGCCCAAAATCCTGATTAACCCATCACTTCACCTCAGATACAGAGATGCTTGCCACCACGGCCACTATTAGCTTAGCATGATGAGGGAGGGTGACTCTGTGTTTGAGAAAGACACTGATTTAAGCCAGTCAGTTAGGCCCCAGGCGTGACTGGATTCACGTTGTGCTAGACCAAAAAAATGCTAATTTCTCCTTGTATTTGCATCTGAATATCACATTAATGAGAGAGCCTGGTGGTATCTGAAGGGAAATATATCAAAAGATTCATGCTCAAATGGTGTTCTTTTAGTTGTGATAAACTACTAGTTGGGCTTAACAAGCACACTGGAACAGATTAATTTTGCATTGTCACAGTCAAGTATTGTAACAATGTGGCTGTATGCATGGCATGTGTAATGGTAGCTAGCTGGTCGATAGCTGCGCTAGTAAACCTCCCTCCTTACACCTTAAGAGAAATGCTAATGAGTGAAACTAGGTTAGCTTACCCGCTAGCCCACTCAACACCCAGTCTGTGGTGCTGCAGTTGCAGGTTTGAGCATGGGTGTGTGCAGAGATGGACCTTGTAGAACAGTGCAAGTTACACATGGAACAATGTGGATGTTTAATTTGGTATTCACATATATAGTACAGCTACTGTTCACATCCATAGCTTCATGGTTCTACAGTACATATTCTCCTGTTTCTGTCACAGGGATAGCTAACAAAGCTATGCAGGCTGGTGCAAGGTTAACAATCATTCTTTTTTAAAGAACATTTTCAAGCCATTTTGCATGAGCACTTGGATCCAAATGTAGTATGCGCACTACAGTCTCTTGCACTGCAGGGCTCCAGACAGGGAATAATTTTGACCCTTAGCATTGGCAGTACCATAAATGAACACAACATGAGGCCTGGAAGGGAGTCATTTGAAGACTTCAATGCCATTTCTTGACAGAACACTTAAACCCTGACTAAACACACACGCACACACAAGGCTCGAAAGACCCTTGGAAGCACACCATTAGCATAGCAACTGGATGAGGCAATGCCCTCAAGCTTCACCATCTCTTAGGAAGCCACAGCCATCATTACATACAAACAAACAAAAAAAAAATAAATAAATAAATACAGACCGTCGGAAGACAGCTGACAGTCACTAACATGCCTGTAAGCTACGAGAGGCTCCCCTCTACAAGGCGAGTTGTCCTCCTTTGTGATGCATTTTCTTGAGCAGCTGAACACGAGGAGAGGAGAGGCGAGGGGCTTGATGGGATGTGAGCAACGACTTTGCCACTGGCTGGTGAGGCTGTGTGGTGTGTGGTACTCAGCCAATGCAGAGCAGATGGACTCTATCACTCCATAAGAGTCACCATGTGGCCCCAAGACTGGACTCTAAGGCACAGTTGCCCTGTACGTCATCAACATAAAGGCTACACATCAAGATGTGCTGTACACGTGCAAATATATAGGCATGTGTTGAGGATATATACATACAGTAGCCTATGCATTGACTAATAGCTCAGCTTGTAGAGCAACCCATAGTGTTCAAGCACACCAGGAATATGGTTTCAATTAAATTCATAAGACTGTAAGCCCATACAGTATTATGTTCAATATTGCTAGTTAAAAGTACAGGATCTAGTATGTCTTTTAAGTGACTATGGATAAAACAATCGGCTAAATGAAGAAATAGATGGAGAACAGTGAAAACAATTTTGACATGTACTTCATGTATAATGTGTGCTTGGCTCAGCTATAAGGCTCACACATCAGATCATTGATCATTGATCATTGGCGGTACCAAGATTTCTCCAGTGTCTTTCATTTCCACACCATTGTTTCTCCCAGCACGCTATTCATGTCTGTGTTGTATGCTGTAACACTATCACCATCTCAACGTCAGGTTGACCAATACACTTGTTCTCCCTCCCTCACACACACACACACACACACACACACACACACACACACACACACAGACGGTACTCTCTGTGGTCTAATTTAGCCTTGCATAAGAAAGCCCTCTCTTCATCTGACTGCTGCAAACAATTACTTTACCCTTCACACAGAACTACACACAACAGTGACGCCAACTGAAGCCTGCGAAAAACGATCCATTTTTCGTTGGTTTTAGTTACCAAGCCCACACGTATTAATCATCCTATCACGGCAGAAGCTTCTCCGCAGCTCCATCGCAGGTTATTAATCATGCTGTCACACACACAGAGATGTAATTCCTTGTGGTGCACTTCCTGGGAGCGGGATTGGCTCAAACAGGGAAGGAATTCTGCTCCTGGTTTCCTGATCCCTTTGACTAGGCGTCATAGTTTAGGCTCAGCCAAGTGTGCAGTTGATGTTGGTCTGTCTTAAGCAATTATTTACGCACTTTTCCCTTTCTTTGCCATGTGTGTGTGTGTGTGTGTGTGCATGTGTGTCATGTATGAGAGAGAGACTATGAATCTAAGTGTATATGGTATGTTTGTATGAATGAATGTATGTACGGTATGAATGTGTGTTCAGGTATTAGCATGTTTTCTAGAGCCAGCCTTTCAGGCGCTGTGTGGCGTGCACACACACATATAAGCACACACAGATGAACACACAGACAAACACACACACACACACACTAGTCTGTCTGTCAGAGCTGTAGAGGTCATGTCCTTATGGTTTGCCTCTGACTATGAGCCTGAAGCTGAGCCACTCATTCACGATCTTCCTCTCTCCTTCTTTTTTTTTCTCACTATATTTTACTTCCCTCGTTTTCCCTCATTCTATTCCCTCCTCTTCCCCTGCTCTTTTTCACTCTCTCTGTGTATTTTCACTGTCATGCTTGCTCACATCTGCTTTGACTCCTGCTGCTTTTTGCATCCCCCCCTCCTTTCTTTCTCTCACCCATCTTTTATATCCTTCCCCTCTTGTCCTGCTTTTACAATCTCCTGCAATCCTCATTCTCTCTCTCTCTCTCTCTTTCCTTCTTACTCTCTCCTCCTTTTCTCTGTTCTACCCTTTTCTGCTCTTTTTTTCCTTAACCTATTCTCTCACTCAGTCCCTCTCTCTTTTTCTCATGATCTCTCTCTATCCCCCACTCCAATCTTTTTCTTTTAGTTTGCTCTGCCGGAGACACTTTAATTTGCCAAATTGCGCAATGCCTCCCTAATGTGTACCCCCAGCCACCAGGGACTGTACTGAGACCAGTGAAATGCTTTAATGTATGAATAAACCCTCTCCTCCACACCACCACCCTGTGTATCAGTGCCACTGTGGCTGGCTCTGACAGCTTCATCCAGCGTCTGTCAGCGGCACCCTGCACAAGACGCTTAGCCCAAAACGCCTTAAGTCTCTGGGTCACATTGTGAATTGGATAGCATCCCTCTTACGAGATGAAGTAGATGCACTGGAGTGGGAGTGCCAGTGGTTGGTCTTCGGGAGTAATCTCACTCAGATCACCATGTTTTCTTGGCTTTTTATTTTTTGATGTCTTAAAAAAAACAAGGAGTCATTAAATCCATATAGGTAGTTTTTTTAAATTACTTATCTGTTTGCTTTAACACCATAGGACTGAAATAAGAAGAGCAAGGGCACTCCAATGGTACAACAGTGCAAGTAAAACTCACATAGAAAGCAAATCGGCCTAGGGCTATACCAGTGATGTAAATGATTAGATGGAGGATATCTCATATCCATTTAAGTGTCCAGGTATAAGATATATGATCCACAATAATTTGTGCTGTCCCCAGTAGAATATTGAAGAGCATCATTCCAATCCCATGAAAATGTTTCCTCAAACCATACGCAAGCATTGAAGACTCTCACAAATGAATTGAGCCTCTCAGCGTACAGTTATGGATTAACCTGGTTATTAGCCCACATATTTCAATTGTTACACACAGACACACTGGCTATGCAGTCCTGCCTTACCAGCAGCGGTAAGTAAACTGCTCCCCTCTGGTGAAAGTCACCAATTGCATGTAGATAGGGACTGAATTAATTGAAGGTTAAGCACTGTTTAGTGCCCTAGCCTCCTTGCATTGGGTCTCCCAACGGACCACAATTTTGCTCCACTTTTCTGCTCCACTCTATTTTGGTGCCACGGTCGGGAGCAGCATTGCATTCTTTTTCGTGCCCGTGAATAGCCACCTCTCCTGAGTGCTGAGATACCGTCATCCATCATATTAAGAGCTCACCTGGCGTAATCATTCGGAGACTCTCCAAACCTGGACATGCTATGAATGCCAAACCAGAGAGTGAAAGAGAGAGAGGGTGGGTGTAAGAGTGAGTAAGAGAGAGAGAGAGAGAGAGAGAGAGGAGTGGTGGTGCTTTCCCATGAGGACCACCTCAGACCTCTGCTCTGACTGGTTCCTGGAGTTCCTCTATCGCCAGTGTTGGCTTGCACCTCTGTGCATTCTGCTACTGGCCATATCGACCCTTGCAGCTGGAGCTCTGCAGACATTGCTGTGATCACTGCTGTGTAGTCGGCAGGGGGATCTCAAAAGCATTCGGTGCCTGCGCTTGGCATCGGTCGCTCTAATCCAGAGAAAATTGGCATTTCTGTTGCCTGGCTCATCCCCTACGGGCAGGCAGTGTACGTGGAAGTGCCGGATGTGTGTGTGTGTGTTTGTGTGTGTGTGTGTGTTGTATGTGTGACTGGGCTGGGCATGAGGATTCACTGAAATGCTCCTCTTTGGTGTTCAGGAAAAAAGCAATGTGCTCGCTCAGAGATTTGGTGTTCACAGTGCCAGGGATTTGGGGGGGAATTTTAGGATGCCTTTTGTGTGCGTTTAAGAGGCCATAACAGAAAATAGTGTTGGATTCAAAGTACAGTGGAAGGATACAGTATGTAGCCTACTTGGTCTCAGGAGTTGACTCTTTGGGTTTATTTTTGTGTGTGTACCAAAGTCAGAGATGAGAAAGTAAAGAAAGGAAAATCCTATAGCTTGATTATTTAAAGTACTCCAACAGCAGCTGCACACCAGAAAAAGTTCATAACATTAACATACAATTTACCAGAAGATGCCTGATTGATAATCTGGTACTGTCGCAAACCTATTATTAGACCATGAAGAGACCAGCCTCAATTCTAGTTTTGTATTAATGTCTATGGAGTCTAGTCTTCACTGTTGTTTTGTAAAGACATTTGTATTCACGTCTATGGATTCATCCACAACATAATTTCCAAGTCTAATTACAGACACTCAAATGTCCAGATTAAGAATGATTCATTATAAAAAGCCAATAATTGTTTTTTTTCTAAATCTCATAGTTTGGATTCACTTATGTACACACAGAGCTCCAATTGACAAGCGGAATTACAGAATTCAGTCCAATCCAATAAAGTGTTCACTTGTGGAAAATAAATTTGAAATAAATATGATATGTCATATGTCATACCACTTGTCAAACCTACTGTAGGGTCAATAAGCAAATGGATAGTGAAATCAGAGCATTACACATTCATCTGAACAAATCAACATTCATTACACAAAGATGACAAAACAATTTCAAAGTGATCTTGACATACCGACCATTGTTCTGGTGTCATTACATACAGGCTCATCTGCCCTTACACTGCCTTTGGTATTGGCTCTGATCCTCGGGTCAGGAGTCTTTTGACAACACTCAAGCTGGCAGTCAAAATGCCCCAAAATTAAATCACACTCAAATCAATGTTCCAAAGAAACATCCGGAAGGCAGCAGCAGAACAGTGAGTCTCACATGAGTTGAATGTTTATTTTGTGCAAGGTCACTCCCCAGTCTATCTGTTTATATGTTTTTTTCTCTTTCAGGAGAGAAATCAAAGTGTGTCATCCTAGGGTGGAGTTGGGACATCCTGTTCACTGGAGACAGACGCTGATGTAGGCCAAGCTTCTCTGTCCTCCTCTTCCCATCTCTTCCCTTCTCCTCTTTTTTCCCTTCACTTTGGTTCTCCTCTGTTTTCCTCACATCCTTCCCTTTCCTTCACCACCTCTTCCTGTTCCCCCGTTGTCCTCCCCAAACCTCTTCTTTTCCTTTTCCTTTACCCTCTTCATCCTGTTCTTTTTTCTCTCTTTCCTCTCTCCTTTCCTTTCCTAACTTCATCTCCTCCTGTCCTCCTCTCTTCGGCCTCTCTTCTCCTCTCCTTTCCTCTCCTGTCCGTGACATTCTGTGCCTGTTGGGAGAAGTGAGCCTGACTGGAGCGGTGTGGCCTGCATGCATGTGTGTGTATAGGGGCCACGTGTGGTGGGTGAAGTCGACATGGTGCTCCCAGTGGCAGCTGGCTCGGCCCTCCCTTATAATCAGGATGATGGAGAAAGCAGGGCCAGCTCCAGCTCACCGGGGGGAAAAATGGGAAATGAAAATGAACGAAAAGAACAAAATGAAACAATCTCAGGTTCCGGCAAATGTGGCCATCATAGTCTCCGTGGTATTGCTTTAAAAGAAGAGGGAGGGGGAGAGAAATAACAACTTTACAACAACCCCAGTATCTGGGTCTCAGCTGTTGCCTCTCTCTTTCTTCCTTTCTTTCATTCTTTATTTCTCTCTCTCTCACTCTTTTATCTGTCTATCCATTAATCTTTCTATCTGGCTTTTCCACCTCTTGTCCTCTGTTTCTGTCCTGTGGTCTCTCACACACAGACACACACACACACACACACACACACACACACACACACACACACACACACACACACACACACACATCCATTCCAACTCTCTCCATTTCCTGTCACTCTCTCACTTGCCCACTTCACCATTCACTCTCACTGCTTTCTCCTCTTTCTCCCTGCTCTCTCTCTCCTCCCCTCCTCAATGACAAACCATCTGGCATCAGCCTAACTTTTTTTAATGGCTTCATTACAGGAAGAGGAGGGCTTCCGCCTCACAAGCTGTGACGGGGGGATTGCATTGGTGCCCATAAAACAAACAGTGGGTACTGCGGCCGATAACTCAGGCTCTGTGGACGGCGGGGCTTGTGATGAAGAGTGGGCGAAACGGCCTCTAAAGTGATCCTTCATTGGTGCAGAAGGGCCAGCACAAACAGCTTGAAACTGTTCAGCGCCCTTGTAGATCACAATGATTTTGGAAGCGGGAGGGGAGCGGCGTGCATGACTATGGCTGTAGCATTATGAAGACAACCGAGCAGCACATCCGTTAGTATTGGAGCTCAATTAGAGGTCTGTTTTCACCCATTCACACACACACACACACACGCGCACACACACATATTCCCCTCCCCTTTTCTCTCCCTCGACATTTTTCTGTGTGTTCCAGAGAGGGCATGTGCAGTGTGCAATCTTTGGAAGAGCATCTGTGTACTTAAACACATTTTACCAGAGGCTAATGTTTATCTAGGTTGTAAACGCAGCATTTCTTTTCCCCTCTTTCTCCCTCTCCTCTCGACGGGCCATTATGTGTTTTTTTTTTTTTTTTGTGGCTGGTCGTTGAAGAATGTTTCACATTTAGGCAGATTGAGAATGCATGCTGCTGCATGTGTTAAAGAACCATCTAGGGTAATAAAAAGACACATTTTCACCTGGGTATTTGTGTTTGTCTCCTAAGCCAGACAATCTACCACTGTCACAGTTCAAAGTGCCTCTCCAATTACAACCAGCTTTCACACTTGGAATACTAAAACACAGGCTCCAGTGCAGACTTCAGTGTCTGTGTAAGTGGGCAGAGATGAGAATTAGAAATAGCTACAGTATCATCTTCAACTTTGCAAAGGATTAGTATTATTGAGCTTGTAGCGTATGCCCACCCCATCCCTTCCTGTATTACTTGAACACACCCACATACACTTAGACACACATAGAACCAAATGCAAATACATACACACACACACACACACACACACACACACACACAAACGTATGTAAACACAAACACAAACCACATGAGGACACCGTGTACAACGGAGAGAGCTAAGAGAGGCACAGGAGCCATTACGGGCATTAAGTCGGTGGATTTTAATTGGAATGTGGCCTGCAAGGCCCTGCAGTCGGGTGATGAACGAGTGCGGAACTACCCACAGTCTTCCCGGAGCGCCCGGAGTCAGCAAGTGCCGAGGAGCCGCATGAAAAACACTTAATGGCTCATAAACCTTCGCAGGGGCGGCCCAGCTCCCCGCTGGGGGCTTTGTTCGACAATTCACACCGATGGATAGCTATCCTTGTCAGCAAGCTGAGGGAGGTGGGAAGACGAGAAGTGGAAGACAAACAGTGGTTGTATGTGGAGGTTGGGGGGGGGGGTATGCCAGTGTGGGATTGTGTACCCCAACACCACTACCACCCTCAAAATACCGGAGATTGTTTTTGGTTTTTTATTTTATTACTTTCATTTCTCTGTGTTTTCATATGCTGGGCTGTCTCTTTCTCCCTCTCCTCCTCCCTCTCAGAGGATGGTTATTTATCACGGTCGTGCAATACAAAGGCACAAAAGTGCAAGCCGGGGGCCGGTGATTTATAGGGCCTGAATGTGCTCCACTTTCACTCTTGAGATTCCCGTCCGAGACAAAGACAACGAGTCAGAGAGATAGAGAGACAGAGACAGAGCGTGAGTGAGAGAAAGAAGAGAGAGAGGGAGACAGAGAGAAAGAGAGATATTGGAGTGATAGAGACAAAGTAAGAAAGGCAGAGTGAGAGAGAGGGTGAAACAGAGAGAGAGAGAGGGGAGAAAGGATGATAGAGACAGAAAGAGAGAGACGGAAAGAGAGGAGGGCTTCTAGAAACAAATAAAGGAATGGAGAGCAGTCGACAGACAGCGAGAAAGAACGAGAGAGAGAGAGGGGATGGCTCACTTCTTCCCACACATTAGTTTCTGCACACACCCGAGCCATCATATCTCTGTGGCTCATCACAGCCTTAATGACACACAAACGAGGGCGGGAGGGCGGAGCGGTGTGAGCGACGCTGCAGCTGGCCGTGTACATGTGCTTGGGCAGAGCTCCACCTAATTACTGCCCTAATGAACAGGCGGGGGGTGGGGGGGTACGGGGCAGAGAAGGGCCCACACGCCTCACCTGTCACCAGCCAGCGATGGTAATTTGCGCCCAGGGAGAGGTCGGGCCGAGCCTCCGTGCCTCTTATGCAGTGTTGTCACGTTGTCGTCTGTCGTTCCTTCCCGCTTTCACACTCTCTCTCTCACTCTCTGTCATTATCTCTCCCTTTCTCTTTCTTCCCTATCTGTCTCTCAGCCTACCCTTTTGGTCGCTCCCTCTCTTTTGCACTTTCTCTCTGTCACTCGCTATGTCTCTGACTCAGGCAATGGAACCCAACAATTGCCACACCGGATATGAAAGGAGAGCATGAGGAGGAAAAAAAAGAAAAAGAAGAAAGGGATGACATGGGGGAAAGAAGGGAAGAGAGGAGGTGTAGAGGAGGAGAGGAAAATGCCCTGTGGACTTTGCTGGCCTGCAGAAACGGAGCGTGGTGAGGCCACTCTGTCAATACGGTGGCAGAGAGGATGAAAGGATCCACATCGCAAGAGAGTTCAGGCACTGGCAAAGGAGCTGTCCAAGCATCCAGCACAGACACACATACACATGCTCACACACACACACACACACACACACACAGAGCACTTCACCACAGCACATCAACTCCATTCATTCACAGACACCATACACACACTCATGCACAAATACACCCACAGCAAACATACATGCATACTAAAATACAAATGCTTGCATTACAAATAACCATTCTCTCTCTCTCTCAAACACACATGATTCTTCACAGCTGCCCCCCCAGGCCTCAGATAGCACTTCAACGTATATTCTGTGAGTGTGTGTGTGTGTGTCTGTGTGTGTGTGTGTGCGTGTGTGTGCTTATGGGGGGGTGGTCTTCTGCATGACTCAGCTTTTTGCATAACATTGCCTGTAGACATCCACATCTCACTTTTGTGTGCACTTGAAGCATCAATAATCTGCGGCTGAAAATAAGAATGGGGAAGCTGGGTGCATTAAGAAAAAAAAAGGAATGGTTGTACCCACCTTAATGGACACACACACACACTCACACACACACACACACGTGGACACATAGACAAATACACACACGCATGTGCACACATAGACACACACACACGCGCACACACACACACACACAGTTCGTCACAGTTTTTGTTCTGTGGGCTTTCCTCCTCAGTAGGTGCATGAAGGATGATAAGATGAAAACAATAAGGCTGGGAGGAGACAGACACAGCGTGCCAGGAAATGTGCTGTGTGCGCCACAGAGAGGTTCAATCTCAGGCCTGATGCTAGGCTATCTCTAACATAAACTGTCCCACCGTTACCTCAGTGTGAGGTGACACCTCATCTTGCTGCTTGCATAGCAATGTGTGTGTGTGTGTGTGTGTGTGTGAGTGTGTGTGTCTGTGTGTATGTGTGTGTGTATGTGTGTGTTTGTGATTTGTTGTTGTGTAATGGAATTCCTTTTAATATTTCTGGCTAAGTGCAGAGACATAGGCACCCCAAAAATATATATTTATAGTGATTTCGGACAGATTAAGTATGTATTCTTTACAGTATAAAACATTCTGGACAGATTAGATTTATTTATGACATAATTACTTGTAGTGCATACACATATTTTCTGTGATTTTCACACAAGCACATCCAGTACATGGATAAGGTTAAAATTCTTGAAGTCTTTTGATACACAGTGAAGACATAGTTTAAAAGTAATTTGATGATTCAACTCCTTTTTGATTTTTTGTGTAGCTTTTTGGTATGCACCCTGATATGAATTTAATATGAATATCAATCATGAACTTAACCTTTGTGCTAACAACAACTGTGCCCAGTAATAGTAATAGCAATTCATGTTGTGTCTGAGGTATTGTCCAAAACAGTTCTGATCAGAAAACAGCCCCTTTACTCATAAGGTTTGGCACAGTGTCTGCTGGAGAGATAAAAAATGAGACATGGAAATAAGTGGAGCAAGGAAAAGAGAAAAAATAGAGAACACACAGACAGACAGAAAGTGAGAGAGAGAAACAGAGAGACAGACAGACCCTTTTTCTCTTTTTGTCTAATTTTTTTCTTCAAGTTCTCTCTTTCTCTGCCTTATCCTGCAAGCTTCCAGCCTCTCCCCACTTGTGCTGCTCCCTCTGAAATGGAGTTTGTAATCTAAAGTAGATTAAAACAATTAACAGTAACACCCAAAGAGATCAGCAGATGAAGGACACACAGATAGGGGACTTCCCAGAGATAAAATCCCAAATGCAAAGAACAGGACTCAATTCTCCACTTTCGCCTACCCACTCACACAGAACTAATCATTCATTAATTCATACGTTCATTCATTCATTCATTCATTCATTCATTCATTCATTCACTACCATTCACATTTAAACAATGAATCTCTTACATTGAGTGAATGGTGGTATCTGGTATGAAGTTCACATTTTTTTTTGCCTAGTTTTATTCGCTTACTGCTTTTAGTGCGATGGAGAGAGAGGGTGTGTGTGTGTGTGTATGTATGTGTGTGTGGGGGGGCAGGGGGTTGAGTTGGGGTGGTGGTGGTTGGGGGTGGGTAGTTGTATCGTGCTCCTGGGGGGGTTGAGTGGGAGGACCATTATCATTAGCTCCTGATTGCCTTGGCTTGAGCTATGTCATCGTTTGGCCTCCAGAGTCCCTCTCCTCTCACTCTTACTGTCCAAAGGCACAGGCCAGTAATTCTGTGTGTCTGTCACGCAAGCACACACAGGCACAACTACCCCCCCCCCCCCCACACACACACACACACACACTTACAAAGGCAGACAAAACAGATGGACAGATAGCCAGACAGAGTAACACACACACTATATCTAATTAGATTAGATGTAGCCTACAGAATGTGGGAAAATTTCATATAGAACAAATCCTAGAAGACAAATAGAGAGAGGCACACAGAGACACACACACACATGCATTCTGCCTCTCAGTATAATGGGCGCGCACACACACACATACACACACACACACACTCCCTCTCACACACACATACATTCACACAGTTAGTCTACAGTGAGAGCACCAAGCATTTATCACTTGTACTTTAATTGTAAGTCAGAGACCATGGAAGCCCACTTAGTGTATGATGTAACATCCGTCGGCCTGACCCCATGTATGTGTCCCCTGCAGGATAATTACACAGGGCCCTGGCCCAGCTGTCAAAATGGCTGCCCACTGGACCTGTGAGGTGCTTCGTTATCGCCAGTCAAAGCCGTAGCTTATCTTAGCCTAACTTAGCTTGCTGTGGCCTCGTTAGCACCGAGCCGGACTGGTGGAGATGGAGCGGCGGACACAGATGCGGGCGGTCACTTTGTTGTGCGGTGTTCCATATCAATCTCCATAAAAGCATGCCGCTGCTGTCTCCCTGGCATCTGGTGTGCCCATACTGGAGCCAACCAGCTGTCTGCCGCACAAAAGGAAAGGAAGTAGGGTAAAGGAGAAGGCTGCGTAGCCACTAGAAGGGAAAGAGTCAGTGCAGTGTGCTGTCAGAGGTTTTGTTTTGCATGCTGAAGGATATGCTGAACTCCCGTGGATCTGTTGTCTTGTGGGATAAACATTTTCTTAGGTTGGTGAACGCATTAAAAGGTTTTACAGTCATGTGTCAGAGTGTCCTCTTGTGTGAGAGTGTGTGTGTTTGTGTGAGAGAAAGAGAGTGTGTGTGTGTGTGTATGCACGCGTGTGTGTGTGAGTGTGTGTGTGTGTTAGTGTGTGTGTCTGTGTTTCAGTCTCAGTGTCCAGTTCTATCAGAGAACAGTAGGATGATGAATGAGTAAAATCTGTTCTTGTTTATTCATGTTAGACTCCATTACTTAGAAAACTCATTTAAACACAAGATCACATCAGAGCAATACATATAGTTTGTGCTGATGGTGCTTTTAGTGTTGTATTTACCATATTTATGTTCTTCCCAGTAAAGGCTTGTTTATTCATCTTATGCATGCACATATGACATTCTTATTTCATGAAATATGGCAAATGTGAAGCTAAAACTCAACCAGGACCATGGACTGATCAAGAGGCACATCAGATCAGTTCAAGAGGCATATGAGATTGTGAGGAAAAGGGTCATGTTATTATGTGCACCCAGCAAACCCACAACCTTGGCAATGCCAGAACCTACCTCCTTGAAGGCAGGCACACAGGCGGTTGTCGGGCGGTAGTGCAAGTCGTGGAAAGCAGCTGCATTCGGGAGTTCACTGAGAGACTAGATCGGCTTTTAAAGAATGAATGGTGAACTGAGGGGCACCCTGCAACCAGTCCCTGAGGTCATACATGCATAACTCCGCTCTCAGAACTCAGCTCAGCTCAGCTCAGCTCTCTCTCTATCCCTTGCTCTCTCTCTCTCTCTATCTTTCAGTTTCTCTCTCTCCGCCATTTAACTAATGAATAATAGAAGGCTGTTAAAGCTAATTAGGGAGAGGTGGGGAGGGGAAAGGGACTGTTTGGGCTGTTTGGGTTTGGAGAAGTCTGGGGATATTAATTAGTTATTTATTCACTTTGGAGTTGTGCAGACACACACACACACACACACATACACACACACACATACAAACACAAACACACACACACACACACACACACACACACACACACACACACACACACTCTCTCACACTCACACACACATGCAAACACACACACACACACACACACACACACACACAAACACACACACACACACACACACACACACACACACAAACAAAGGTCAATTAGTTGATAAATGAAGTATTTCCCCCTGCCCTGGAAGAAAGGCCTCCCTGTGCAAGAGCTCAAGTCACTTGAAAAGAGACGGTTCTCTTACGGATACAGTAGCACTGTGCCCTGAAGCATGTGCGTTTCTCCAAGTATGCCATGACTGTGTGGGCAGATAAAAACAAATAGGGGAAATGAGTTCGGAAATGATTTGAAAAAAAAAACAGGAAGGAAAAGTTGTCTCGTGCCTGTACATGCAGTGCTCAGTAATGTCTTACATGTTTCAGCGGCCTAATTCAGCTATTTACCCCTGGATTGCAAAGAGGCAATGCTCAATACAAAAAAAACAGACAGAAGTAACATATCCTTTTTTTATTCTCTCTGACTATCACCCCCCTCACTGCCTTTCTCTGTGAGTGTGTGTGTGTGTGTGTGTGTGTGGGGGAGGGAGAGAGAGTTCCAGGGTCAGCAAGGTCAACCTTAGGGGTATCTCCAGTGGGGCTAAACTCCCAAGGCCGAACAAAAAGCGTGCTTTAATCATAGTCGAGTCATCAAATTCCATCAACACTTCAGTCCCACGCTTGTTCCACATTTGGGAGGGTTATGAGGCAAAAATATTATAACAGCACGCACACACACACACACACACAAACAAACACCAAATAAGCATAGGCTCAGTAAACATGTCCTAGAGAAAAGCTGAATCACATAAAAGAACACATGCACAGAGGGGCCGGAATGAAGACAGAAATAAAAGGAGGTCAAAAAAAAAGGAAATAAAGACAATCCTCAGTTATCAGGTATGGCTCATCCATCTGCTTAGTTGTGTGTGCATGTGTATGTGTGTCTGCGAACCTAAAGATTGGTGCTAATTTGACTGGGTCTGACAGAAACCAAATGTTACGCAAGATCTTGTTTTTCTTTCTTTCCCACAATGTGACGCCAGCTCTTCTCTTCATCCTGCTTTTTTCCCACTCTTTCTCGCCATAAACCTTTCTTATGCCCGTTACACGGGCACATCATCATGAATAATGCAGTAAAATAAAAGATAGGCTGTGCTGTAAAGAACGATAATCTTCAACTAAAATACATCTTTGAAAATAACTACTTAGAGCTATTTTGATAGAAGACAGTGGGAGAGAAGGGCCACTCGTGTTTGCCTGGCCACAGGAACTGATCTTTGTCATTTTAAATCTTCTATTTATTTAGTTTTGCATCAGCTCTTTGAACTGTGATTAGTCATACTGTAAGCAAAGAGATATTTATGTCTACGGAGAAATAAAATATGAAACATTAGGCTGTTGTGTTGTTGTTTTGGGGCCTCTGTTAAGCAGTAAATTATGCATCTTGAGTATGGTATAATTTCTGTAAAGTGTCAATTTTACATTATTCATGGCTGTGTGGCTTAGTGCAGTAAATAATAGACATGTAAATGCAATATAACCTTAACTTTCAAGCTTAATTCTTTTCAATTCATGTTTCAAAGCAGATCAGATCATTTACTGAAGCTTTTAATTATCATCTGCCAAAGCCAGTTTTACTTTGGAAAAATAAGAAATGGGTTAGGAGTAAACAAAGCATTTATAAGTAATATTGCCTGCATGACTGCTTGCATCTGCATTCATAATGTTTTTCTTTCTTACAGCTACATATTCACTGCCACTAGTTGCCAGATAGCCATTCACCCAAACGTAGTGTGCTCAACTGCACATGCATACTGTATTGAGTATGTTCAATAAGCATATGTCTTCCTCTGCCTACATAACTCTTCATTACCCTGACAACTTAGGCCTTGTGATCAACCATGTTATGCCAAATGCTGCATAATTATCCAACCCAGTCTGTGAAATTTTTTGAAAGTTAATCAGGTGAGTCCTCTTGCTACCACAGCAGCTCCCATCTCCAGTTGATTAGTATAGATCCCTGCCCAAGACTGGCGACCACAGCACAAGCAGGGCTGCTGCATCTGTTGGATCTGTATTCCAGCCGACGCACACTGCCGTCTTCGTTGACGGGGGAAGTGTAGCACCAGACAGATGAAACCTGAGAACATCACGCCCCATTGGCAGCCACGATGACGACGAGGGCTGAGCAACGCCGTATTGGCACAGTAATCATAACTAGGGCTCTAACTGTACATTTGCCATTAGGGCAAGAGGGGGAAAGAGAGAGAGAGCAAAGGAGTGCATCGTGCTGATGGATCAACATGTAGGCTGCGTAGGCATTTATCCTGCAGACAGATATTATGTCTTCATTTTCATTCCATCATTTGCTGGAGGATGCTGCTGCAGTGAGCACGTCAATGACGGCTCAGCCCTGTAAAGGTTTCAAATGCAGCCCCATGCCTTAGTATTTTCTAATTAAGGGGAAGCGCGCTGGCTGAAGCTGAGTAGGGCAATAAATCCTCCCTACCTCTCTGACTCTTCCTCTCTTTCTCTCTCTCAGGTGCATTCACCCCTGTACAGACATCACCATCTCAGCACCACAAGTAAACGCATTGAGGTTTCTTTGGATGTTCCCCACAAGGGGGAAAAATATGTTTCCTCACAGCAGCCCAAACTCTAGTGAGGTGGATTTCAGAGAAATCTCCCTCAATCTCTGGCAGCTGACACCCTCCTTGGAGTCCTGAGGGATGTCTGGGTCAGACTGCCTGAACTCGACTATTTCTCTAGGAGAGCTTCCCTGCTGAGGTTCCTGCCGTTGTCAGATATCTCTCTCACACACTCACACATAATACTGTAGGGAGGTATGGGGTGAGTGTGGACAGAGGACACTTTCCTCGTCAGAAATCACTGTCGTATCTAGCAGGATAGCATGGTGGTGAGGGGCATTTCTGTGACTCACAGGATTTTTATTTTGGATAGGAAATGCCTCCATCTTGCCTACAGATCTTTCCAGTGCATTTGAATGAATGAAAAGATTGAAGGGAAAATGTTTAAAAAAGGTTTATATTAAGGTTTATAAAGGTTAATTAGTCACAGCTTTACAGATGATATCAGTGTTATTATGAATATTAGCTATGTTGCTACCGTCTGGACATGTGGTCATCTTTTGTAGTAACTTGAGGACATATGCCTGACATTACAAGCCATTACAATCCATTAATATGTTTATTCTTGATTGCTGTAGTGAATTCTGTATATCTGGCTCAGCAGTCAGTTATACACCTTGGCTTTTGATGTGTTGCAGTGAAGAGTGTAAGAGTCTTGGTCATGCAATAGATTCCACAGTAGTATCAGGTCCAGTTTTGGGTAATGTATTTTTCTGAGTAAAACAGCTAGTGTGGCCCTTCATGAATGTGGATATTATGGTAATAGACTGCAGGATTTTAACCCTTCTGGTCCTGCCACATCAGTGAAAGTGACCATGGAGTCATAGGAAATGGTTCTGAGATATTTTTCATCTTGAGGAAGCTTTTTTTATTTTCCCTCTTGCAAGACATGCTTACTAATCATATATATTTTTCCCCAGTGCAGCCACGTCCTGAAGTGCAGAAGCAGCACATTGGTAAGCTAGTGAGAGAGAAGCCATGAATCGCATATTTTTTTTAACCTTGTGGCAGTATTACACAGGATCTCTAAAACTTCATTGGTCCACAGGCCTTGAATGGGACACATTTTTCTTCATCTGCAAAGGAAGCTGTTCCAGACCTGCACAGGGAGGAGGAGGAAGAGGAAGAGCAGGAGAAGGAGGAGGAGAGGAGCTCTAGAGACATGTGAGACAGCCTTGAATGGGTTAGAATGGGAATTGTCCTATGGTGCAGTCAAGCCCCACTACCCAGCCATGACAAAGGGTTTCCCAAGAGGATGGGGGCACTGGTGGGGGGAATGGATTTTGGGGGGTGGGGTGGGGTTTGGGGGGTGTTTTCTGTCAGATTACAAGATACTCTAACCACGAGCAGCACACCAATCCCAAAGGCTATATTAAAAGCATAGCTCACCAAGCACATGGTATAACAGTGGACAAGTAGCAAAAATATAGAAACGGGAGAAATTTCATTATACAAGGTCATGGGGTTGTCCTTCATATTTGACAGACCTATTACAGTTTTTCCAATCGATTTTCTTTCTTTCAGTTTCTTTCTTTTTTTACTTTTTTGTGTAATGGAGACTTAATGGTATGCATGGGAACAAATGCATTAGAAAAATTGCTTTCTCCAAAAAGATGGGGCTGGATGGGTCCTATGAAGGACATTAAATTGTGGCCTGGACATTTGACATACAGTACGTAGTGTGTGTGGAATGTCAGCAGTCTTCAATCAAGGATCCTGTGGGAGGCCTGTTGTTCATGCTAAGAAAAGGCTAGCTTGGGGGTCAATTGGCCTAGCATGGACTGAGGATTTGGACTTAACCTTTTCTGGCATGATATATCACCATGCATGGTGTATCTGTCTTATCCACTTGTTCTATCTCCCTCTTCCTCAGTCAATACCTTATGAATACAGGTGCAGGAGAGATGTCTTTGGAGAGTCATAAAGCAGTCACAGAGGCATGCAGTGCAGAGATGCCAAATTATTTTTTTTTGAATTATGAATTTGAATCTGAGGTGGTAGCTGTTAGAAAATCAGTGTGTGAGTATTTGTTTTATTGTATTTATTAAAAAAATGTGACTGTCAGACTTATCCTAATAACACCTTTCTGTCTGAAAGAAACAAGCTGCAGCTGGTGCCTGGGAGACATAGCCTTTTTAATCTGAGTATAACATTTTGTATCACTAAGGCATAGACCAAAGCAATGTGGGCACATATAGTATGTGAGACGAAACGTGACATGTTTCAAGATTAGGGCCCATTAGCCATTAACCTAATTAGCTTTAATTAAGGGCCATTATGTTACTGTGACTCAGCTGCCAGACCAAGATACTAATAACATCGAGATCATAAGGTCAGTAAGACCTAAGGAACATTAGCACTGATAGGTATGTTCAGATGAAAGTGTCTACTAAAGAAATGGAAATGAAACATCAGTCAGTCAATGGTGTCTAATGTGGAAGGGATGTGGATGTGCTAAGGGCTTGCTTGAAGCACACACAGACACAAACAATCCACTATAGCATATCCAGGTCATTATTATGGAGGACAGTGCTACTTTAAGTTCTACCAAGAATGACAAAATGGCTGCCTCAGAGGTTAGATGAATAATGCAGAGTCTAGTCAGTTTTGCCAGGACAATCAGGCTGAAAAATAACAGTCATGTAAAGGAGGAGGAAAAAAAAAGCTAATTTACTGCTAAAGAAGAAACATTCACAATCCGCCCCCACTCTCTCTCTCTCTCTCACACACACACACACTCTCTCTAACACACACACACACACACATACTCACAAAAAAACCTTGCAATGCCATTTCTTTGTTAAGTTGGGGCCAAGAGGCACATCTTAATCTATGCTGTAGTGTAGACTATGCTTATCATTTCCCAGTCTCATAGTGATGTCTGTGACATGCACTCACCCATTGGGGAGAATGCTAATAGTTAACACTTAGACATCTCCACACGCTTGTAATAATGAAGTTTGCCTGTAGCCAGGAATTTCTTTAACAAATGGAGTATGATACTGTAACACTCTATGTGGAGATAGGACATTTATCACATGCTGACTCTGGTGGTTCTAAAAATATGGCCATGAGTGTGCATCTAAATCAAGGTAATCTCCAGATGACAGAAATTAGCTAGCACTAGTGTGTTTAAAAGTTCTAAATTCATTTTTTTAAAGGGGTAGGTTCAGGTAGGTAGGGGGATTATTCCACAAGAAAGGTGCATGATAGCAAAAAGTTCTTCCTCTTATTGTGGTATTTACACAGTGACCAGCATTCTGGGATCTTAGTGGTCTAGTAGGGCAGTAAGGGACAAGTAAGTCTGTAATATATGTTGGAGTAAGGACACTGAGGGCTTTATAGGTTAGGAGGAATATTTTAAAATTGATTCGACTTGTAATAAGAAGCCAGTGTAAGGAAGTGATATGTTCATATTTTTTAGTCTTAGTGAGTGTTCGGGCTGTGGAATTTAGAATTAGCTGTATGTTTTTAATACAGGAATTACTACACCCAGAGAACAAAGGATTATGATAATCAAGCCTGGAGGTAACAAATGCATATATTTATTTTTTTGCATCCTCAGAGGATAGGAACTTTCTAACCTTAGTGATGTTACCTAGATGAAAAAAGGATGTTTTTGAAATATGTTTTACATGACATGACTATTCAGAGACAGGTCCTGGACAATGATGAACGTGAGGTCTTTCACTCTTGCGCTTTGGTTTTGGTGGTGAGGTAAAATGTTATTCAGCTGTTTAGGGCCTATCATAAGTTTAAATATTTGAAATTATTGGTCTTCCAGATTTGAATGTCTTGGAAGCAGGCATCAAGTTTAGTTATTGGTGTACAGTTGGGCCTCATGTAACAATAAACCTGGGTGTTGTCCACATAGGACTGGAAAGTAATGCCATGTTTCCTTATAACAGAACCCAAAGCTGAGATATAGAGGGACAATAACAGGTAGCGACCATAGAGGTACGATTTGAACCAGGCTAAGGCAGAATATTTGATGCCTATCATTTGTTTAAGCCTGTGTAGTAGGATGCCATAGTCAATAGTGTCAAAGGCAGCACTACGATCCAATATTATTAATATCCAATATGATCCCCCTCACACACACACACTTTGGCTGGGGCCTCTGGGCACTGGTCCCCTCAAGTCAATGAACAGTCTGGCCCTGTGCTGTTACTGTTGACATGGATACAGTTAAGATTACTGTTTGAATTTGGTAACAGTGAAAACTGACATTCTTGGAGTGAACAAAATCATTGCATATCAAAGTAATCTTTTTTTTCAGATTATTCATTTCTACATTGTTTGACATTGGCAATTTATGACTCTGAGCAGATTTGTATGCTGTCATAAAAATAGAATGTTGCCTAGCACTGCCACCTGTGCACATATGGCAGTGTCAAATAAACGGACAACTAAATGGGTATATTAGGATGAATGGAAATTCATATCATGTCATTAATCGGTTAAACTTAATAATTGTATCATTTAAACATTTTGTTTAACTGTCCTGTTCTGTGCTGCTATTCATTATCATTCCTCTTTGCCAAGCTCCTGTTTGTCACTTGTGTGAAGGTTTTAGCTTTAAAAATATGGACCATGAAGCAGGAGCACTTTTTCTCTTACATTCATTGACAAAGATCACCCCTCTAGTGCATTCCTCAATTTGAATACCCTATTGAATTTTTTCCCCCCAGTGCATGTGTCTAAGGACCTATTGATTTTTTTTGGCCTTCAGTAAAATGCTGAGTAACACAAGCTGTTTCAAATAGAGTATTCATCTTGGCATGACGCTTCTTGATGTCAGCACACGTTTGGTTGAAGCTGAATGCACAGTTAACAGGGCAGTCGCCCCAAACTAATCACAATTTTGCATTCCTTGGATTTTTCTTTAATTAACACCTGCCAATAGTTAAAGTTATTGGTAAGTGCAGCATGAGATTATGGTGAATAACCTGGAGGGTTATTCACCATTATCCATCATGGTTATGTACATGGCCATCTGTCTATTCCTGGCAGAGTTTCTGGATGTGCTCTTGTGGTTAATCACCAAGTTTCTGGATGTGCTCTTGTGGTTAATCACTTAGAAAAATGGCTCCTTGTATCTTATGGTCAGACCCTTGCATAATGTAGAGGGTTTTTTCCTGGGAGGATTGCATTTGTTGTTGTGACTGACAGAGTGGTGTGACGAGGAGGTCAACTGCACCAATTCACAAGACGCAATTAACTTTGCAGGTAATCTGGTTATTGGACACTGGGTGAAATCCTCTTCATCGAAAGGTTAGTGGTTATGTGCACTCAACAACATCTCACCTCTGTGAACTTTGCCTCTGCTCCCCACAGGAGAGCTCCAGCAAATGGGTCATTTGTGCTGACATCATTGCATTTGCATGCTTTTAGCTCTGGGCCCACAGTGTAGCTCTACGTAGGCTGTCTCTTGAGAGTGGTTAAGGCTTGTATTGAAAATGTGTCCTAACAGTTTGCTGGCGATAGTCAAATGGTGTGATGACAAACATCTAAAGCAAGTATCTTTGACAGATACATAACATATGAATAAATGCATCCATTGCAATGTTTTTTAGATTTTATAGACAAATATATTGACTACTCTACACTACAATAACAGTATAGACACAAGCATTGACCGTACTTTAGTAAATATTGACCACAGTAAACACATCAAATAGTGGAAAATACCGTAGCAAATGCAATCAGAAAAAATCTAATTCTTCAAAAAGAGATTTGACATAAAAGTCTATGAACAACAATATAGGTGCTGTGCTAATCTATTTGCTTGTCAGATTAATCGTATAAAAACAGGAATCCCACACAAGCATGTTTGCGTCATGACATTCATCTTTACTCCTGAGGTAAAGGTTCTTGGAATGTAGGGCCTGTCGGTCAGGTCTGTTTAGTCCACTACATAAAAGCCCTACATAAGTTTAGTGCACTACATAAAAGCCCTTAAATTTGCATTTACACCCACCAACCACTTGATTCCATTGAGTTTATTTTGTTGTTTTGAGTCATGACATTGTGTACAGTGTCTCTCTCTAGGATCCCTTTTCTCCCTGTAATGGATCAGCATGCCATGCAAAACACATTTTTAACATCCCAGCGTGAGACAGCAACCAGCTTAAATGCAACTGGATCACACTGGGATTCAGCACTGCAATTGCACACTGACTGTGCCCTGTATTAAGGGATCAAGCTTATCCTCTTAACATAGGTGTAAATTGTTGTGATACAAAGGGATTGTGTGTGTGTGTATGTTTGTGTGTGTGTGTGTGTGTGTGCGTGTGTGTGTGTGTGTGTGTGTGTGTGTGTGTGTGTGTGTGTGTGTGTGTGTGTGTGAGAGAGAGAGAGAGAGAGAGAGAGAGAGAGAGAGAGAGGAAAAGTGATAGAGGCAGTATCATAAAGAATTTTCCCCCATGACCATTTCTTCACACAGGTGTGAAGAAAAAAACAACCACAAAGGGCTCTGAATCAGCAATTCTCTCCACAAGACATACTGAGTTACAAAACTCTTTTCAGAGAACTTCTCTCCTGCCTGTGTCCTCATTCTATGGTCCTATGTAAAGAATATTCACAGACCAGATAGAGGCATTCAGAGGATGTAAAACGTAGCAAATCTGCACAAAATGATACCAGAAGGGCATAAGATAACATTTGTTTGCTTTGGAACTGTGATCCCTTTCTCTTTCTTGCCATCAATGCTTCATAAATCTACAACCACAGACGAGGCTCTGCTAATATATGCAATTTACTGTGGTATGTAGAGATCATTTGCATGCCAGAAAACATGGCGTCTTTGCATAATAAAACTTCAATTTAGTGCTCTGTTTTTTTAGAATGTGAGCATGGAGAAAGATATAAACAATAAACTCTCCTAAATTGCTGGTGGTGTGGGACTGCTCGGAATTTAAAATGAGTTCAGCTGTGAGGTAAATCTGTTCTTTTGTATTTGCAGACATTTTTGCTAAGTGCATTTGTGTGTTTCCCTTGTTTATGGTGATGAAAATGTTAGGTTTTATGTTGGTGGTGTCTAGTCAGTGAATATATTCAGTATTGCTGTCCTTTTTCCAAAACGGTCAGTAATTTTTTTAAACAAAATCCCTTCTTTGTGAAAAATCTACACAAAAACATCTTCCCTCCTGTCAGTAAATGTTGGTCCAGATGGCCTACTGTTGCATTGGGTGGAATCAATCAGGTGCAGTAAACCGACCAAATCTTCAGCCAAAATGCTTCTCTCGTGAGTGAAAGCCTGTCTAGTGCAGGGACACCAAGTATCCAATCTCTGTCTGCTGCTGGAAGTCTCTCTCACACATCATGCATCTCCCTTGGACATCAACTGTGTTCATCTGAGAAGCTGCAGCACCAAAGTACTCTCTTCAGGCTGTGGAGCAATGCATCTCGGCTCCCCAGCGGTGAACAAAACTGTAGAATTCAAAAGTTCTCCGCAATGATGCTAGAGCTGGTGTGGAGAGGCCCTTAGCTGACAATGGGCCTCCTTTACCAAAAACTGTGTGTTCACACCAAGATCTACAAAAGCTGTATAACTGCTTTTGTTGCCCATACAAAATCACTGGTTTGTGTTCACTTATGCCGCTCTAATCACTCATGATGCAACCATTGCTATATCATTTATTGCCAGTTTATTTATTTTACTCTTCGCCAAAAGCGTGGTTGCTCTTCACTTTTGTAGCTCATGTTAATAGAAAGTGAATTACTCCCAGCGATTTTACAGCTTCAGTAACTCTTGGTGTGAACACACAATAAGAATTTTCTTAATTTTGTTTTTGAGGTCTGATTTTAAATATTTCAATATTATAATATTTACTACTACTACTATACTAATACTAATTGATGAAAATGTCCAGGATGAATAAAGGATAGTGAAAATTTACTAAATCAGAATGTCTAATATTTGACGTCTAATATTAGGGATTCATATCTATTATACGACAACAAAAGTAAGTTATATAAGAGTTCTGTACCTGCAGTATGGGGAGATGTTGACACCAAGTCTGACCTCTCACTCTTCACACATACCAACCCATTACTGCTGCTGTCTGTCAGTCTTGCTCTCTCTCTCTCTGACTCTACTGCCCTCTCGCTGTGTCCTGTTTTGTGACTGGTTGGGTCTGTCCATTCTTCACACACATACACACACTTTCTCTCTCTCTCTCTCTCTCTCTCGCCCTCTGTCTCACACCCTGTCATTGCAATATCTCACACACCTTCATCTTTTTCATTGTCTTTCTCACTCCTACTATCCCCTGCTGTATCAGAATGCTCTCTCTCTCTCTCTCTTTCTCTCCCTCTCTCTCTCTCTCTCTGCTTTTCGAAGACGCTGCAATTTTTCAAGCCATGCAATCTTCTCCCCTGCCTTAATAATTGCGCTATTATGAATCACATGAAAAGATTCACTGTTAATTATTCAAATTAGGAGTCATGAGACCGTAGAGTTAGAGGAAAAAATGAGGGGGGGAAAGTAGGGGGTCCCAAGTCTCTTGGTTTGGCACCGCTTAAAGATTTCGCTAATGAACAACACTGCTGACCATGCAGAGAGTGTCCCTCTTTTTTACCAATTTGCTTTTCAAAACATGTCGTACTGCTGTAGACAGCCACTGTAGTCTTGCAGCGCACTGAAGCGTGTCCGGTTGAAAGTAACTTGGGTTACTCCAGGGCCTTGTGTGTGTGTTTTTGTGTGTATACAGTATATTTGTGTGTGGAGGCTACCATCCTTCTGTTATCTGTAAGACCAGAAAGCACTGCTGTGTAGACCAGGAAATTTACCCCCCTTTCCCTTCCCTCCTGCAACAGTTACTCTTTTTGTACTGTTGAGAGCAAAAAAGGCAGACCAGCAACACTCCCTGATTTCCACTCCTCTCCTCTCCTCTCCTCTCCTCTCACACTGATTTCCTCAATGCAAACCAATCCCTTTCCTCTTTCAAAAGCAGCCCTCTTGCAACTCTTTCACTCACTTGGATTGTAGCCCACCAGCCTTTGGGTGAGGTTTGTAAGGAGGAGAGAGGCGCCTGTCCAGCGGTGGGTCTGCATGGCGGCGGAGATTAAATTAAATCTTAAGGGTATAACCAGCGGAGACAGCTGCTGCTGACCTGTCGTGTCGTGACACTGGTGGTGGCGCGGGGAGGTGTGAGAGAGAGAAAGAGAGAGAGGGCAGCAGCGAAGGGTGCTGGGGACAGTCTGCGCTGTGTCAGATGGCGAGCAACAAGATGTCACCCGTGACGACGACTCAAGCCGAGGTCTGCCCAGACAGCACGTGTGTGTGGTGATTGTGTGTGTGTGTGTGTATGTATGTATATGTGTGTGTATGTATATGTGTGTGTGTGTGTGTGTGTGTGTGTGTACTCTTGCTATCAGCAGGGGCTAGGGTGTAAAAAAGGTGACCAGAAAAGCCATTGCACAAGACTGCTGGGCATTTTTCCGTGTCATTTAGGGTGTCTGAAAAGGGTGATTTGGAGAAAATGTCAGCGGTATAACGTGAATACAGTGACATTCATTTCAACCTTTAAACAGAATATATCAAGCCAGTTGTCATAAAGCATGTAATTAGTTTTTAGACAAAGCTTTGCACATTATGAGCTATACTGACTTCAGAGCGGATGTGTATTTTTGTAACTGGTCCATCCTGAGTCTGGTGTCTCCTGGGTTGGTGCACGGAGCCGCACTTCCATTCTGCAGCCATGCACTCATCCTGTTTGATTTGATTAGCAGGCACTTAGCAAAGTGGCGTAATTGTGCACATTTAGGTCAGTTATTTCATAAGGTTGGTCAATAATAAGGAAAAAGGGAAGTGATGCGAGAGTCAGACTGGGATCATGTAGTGCTATGAATAGTAACACACAGCAGCAACAGCATGGCCCTTTCTGCCTCATTGTTTAGTGGCAGCCAGCGCCCCCCTCCCACACACACACACATACACACACACCCTTTAGTAATGCATCAGCGTGGCATGGCCGGAGCCCTGCACTGCACTGACACATACCGAATCAAGGTCTCCCTTTTTTTAGTGGAGTGCCAGTCTGGCGTGTCATAAGATGGATAACGTGCTGAAATTTGCCATAGAAGAGGGAATGTTTGGAAGGCAACAATTAGTCTGTGGCCTGGCAGTGTCTCTGCCATGCATGGGGAGGTCTTAGCTACTCATCCACAATCACTGCCACACACACACACACACACACACACACACACACACACACCCTCCTGCCCCTCTCAAAGCCCATGGCTGCAACTGCTTGTCTCCTGCAGCACGTGACACTGGGGGGTAGTGGGGTTTTGGCTGCGAGACACAGGGGAAATCCTACAGTCCACCCTCTCTTCTCCTCCCACTTCCCCAACCCTCGCCTACATACATGCACACACACACCCTATTACCCCCCCCCCCCTCCCCCCCCACACACACACGCACACACGGCTCTCCCCCACCCTTGCCATACCCTGCCCTACACACTCTGCCACAGCTAGCCCCGTCACTCGGGTCCTGTTGCCACGACCACGACCACGGGTGATGACTGTGCCAGCCTATTTATAGGGGCCGGCTCCACGTTTCCAGCGAGGCTGCCACAGTGTGTTTGCATGAGTGTGCCTGGCGGCCACGGATTCTGCTCCAGCTCCCTGACGGAATCAGTTGTGACATTACATTTTGAATCCCTTTAAGCAGGCCTTTTTCTCTCCTCTCTTCTCCTCCCTTCTCTCTATGGGGTTTTCTTTTTGTTACTCCTCCACCTCTCTCCCTCTCTCCCCCTCTCTCTCTTTCTCTCTCTCAGCTGTCTCTCTTCAGGCATACAGTACAGGGGGATGCACATGTTTAGGTTGTATGTGTGTCCGTGTGTGTGTGCGTGTGTGTGTGTGTGTGTGTACGTGTGCGTGCACGGGGTGTGTGTTGAAAGAACCACCGTATGGCTCCTGTTGGCTCTAATGTGCGGTTGCTCGTCCAGTGGGATGGAAACTTTATTTATACAGCAGGCAAAATTGAAAGGCCCCAAGTGATGTAGTGTGGTGGTCGTGGAGTGTGTGTGTGTGTGTGTGTGTCTGAGTGTACAAGTTTGTGTGTGAGTGAGTGTGTGTGTGTGCGCACAAGTGTGATTCTGACATAGTGGCATCTTGTTTGTTTGAAGCTTTGGCTCTTATTTGTTTATTTGATTGTTTCTGTACTGCATCATCTGGCTGGCCATTTCACTGCTAATGAATGAATCAAGACCCCCTTCCTCTCTCTGTGGAACTATATCAGCTATCTATTGGTTTTCTGGCACAGATGTACAAATCCTAGCACAGTCTGAATAGAAAAATACTTGGTAGCACTTTCTATGAACCAAGCATTCACAAAGCATTATAAATGCATTCATAAAGGGTTATAATAGGGTTCTAATTCATTCATAATGCTGTATAATTAATGGCAGCTACCGCAACAACCGAAAATTCTCAGAGCAGAGGGATTCATCAACATTTTAATTTTAACCATTGTGTTTCATCATAAATGATCAAAAAACAGTGTAAAAACGGAACTTGCCCTTCAACTGGCAATGACAATGTCAAATCGCTGACACCAACAGAAAGCCAGAAAGTTAAGCAATGGAGACATGAATGACAAGGCGAATTCCTGTTGATTTGAAGGCTTAGAGACACTGGCACTCTGACTTGCCTTTTTAGCATCCAATTAGCTTTCCCTTACTTTGTTTACTGTTTGAGTGAATAATCATCTGTTTCAAGTTGCCAGTCAAACAAAATATGAAACAGTCTATTTGTCTATTTTGTATACTATGAAATATGAGAAGGAAGCTTCACCATGAAAACAAAAATTGGCTGAGGATTAATAGTCTCAATAATAGGCTCAATAGTGCCAATCACATGTTGCCTATTATAGATTCAATTACATAAAATCGACTGGCCAATACAAGGAAGGAGGAGAATGTGAACGACTTAATATGAGGCCATGGCTTTTTCGCAGTGATGAAAGAAGACGTATTTCATTCATGGCAGCTTCTGAATTATTCAATGGCTGAAATTGCCAGGTTTCAGGCAGCAGGATGCAATAATGGTGAAACAATTTGATCATTAAAAATGAATTCTGGATGCTTTGAGGGGAAAGAATTGGTTTTCTGAGGTTTGGATGGTTGTCACATTTTTGTGCATCTTTTTTCTCTCACTTTCTGTCTGCCTACACACACACACACACACAGACACACACACACACCTCACTCTGCCTTTCGCTTTCCATTTGTCTAAAAGTCTATAATCAAATTGTATTATTGGCTGTTGAATTAAATGTGTGAGTCAAGCTCTCAGATACACACAATCCCTCAAGCACCTGTGTTGTTTGTTAAAATTCCAAGCTAATCAGCTGTCCTCCCCAACAATAATACTCAATCTCTCTCTCTCTCTGACACATACACACACACACTCCGCACCTTTCCACAGCATCCTCTCTCAGCCTGATGCTAGCTTGTCCCGCCCCACCCCACCACCTGACTCATTGTCAGTTCAGTGTTTTGTCTCTCCTCTCAGGCTTTGGCAGAGCCCTATAAAGCAGGCCTCCACTGCTATTGCCCAGGCCCTGAGGCTGTTTGGATACAGTTTGTCTTTTGGATTGCTACATCCTTCCATCCAGAATGGAGAATTTGAGGACCATGGCGATAAAATCCATTGATTAGCACAACGGTCGCATGGCTCTTTCTCTTTTTGCTTCTCCCTCTGGTGAGGAGGGCCAGGTCCATGCACTAGACCAGTGGACAGCAACAGAATGAGTGTGTGTGTGTGTAACTGTGTGTGTGTAACGGTGTGTGTGTGTATGTGTGTGTGTTTGTGTGTGTGTATGTGTTTGTGTCCATCTGTGTAGATGTATATAGTCTGTGTATTTGCTGCTCTACATTCTGTATTGTGACAGCACTATTCCTTTAAATGGCCCTCCCATTAAAGCCCACTGAATTGAGCAGAGATGCTGTGCTACATGAGCAACTCCTCTGCAGTGACGCGCGGCAATAAAAGTCATGGCTGCGTGCGTCAGTACTAAGAGAATATTGAAGCACTTCATCTTTGAGTTCAGTTGCTGTTCTTTTTCATTTTACTTCCATTTGTACCTTATTACATCCTTAATGGCTAAACCTTCAATTATTACTAATACTCCCCCACCCTCACCCCCACAATATACATACAGTTAATTCTATCTGAATGAAAGTGAATTAATGAATGATTATTTAGCGGAATGAGTGATTGCATGAATTAATGAATGGTTTCCAAAGCGAATAAGCTGTTGCGCACTCAATTCTTTTTAAAGGACAAATTCTTTCATCAAAGATGTGTATCTTCCTCTGATAACCCATTGGTCCAATTTCCTAGGATGAGCCACTGCCTGCCACTTTGATCTCAATCAACAGGGCTGTGTTCTCACTGGCCACTGCGATATCTACCCTCCAATCTCCTTTTCTTTCTTTTGTGCCTCTCTCATCTCCTCCCCTTGTCTGGCTGTCCAAACTTTATGGGCATTGACAGGCGTCCAAGGCGCAGAATCCAGCTCTCAGCAGAACAGGCTGGGACTTCTTACATCAGCATTCCCTCTGTTTTTTCTCCCCTGCAACTTGGAGGCTTCAGGAAATTCTCTGCCCTGCGACACTCGCTCTGTGAAACACACACACACACACAGACACAAAACACACATGTAGACACACATACAAATCTTCATTCACTCATTCACACATGCATACATACACAGACATACACACACACACACACACAGAGAGAGAGAGAGAGAGAGAGAAAGAAAGCACTCACTGACAGACAGCCTTATGTCACCACTCCTTGCAGTGATTAGATCTTGTCTCACCTTGCCCTGTGCAAGTGATGATATTGTCCGACAGGCATACTTGAGTGGGGTAATGAACAGGTTAACAGCAGTGTGCCAGCTCTCAGCCCTGGCTACATTGGCCCAGGGCCTTCATGATTTGATTTAAAGTTCATCTCCCCAAATCTACAACGGCATAGATCTCAGTTTTATATCTGGGCGCTTGATTTGCATTTTAATGGCCTGTATCAGGACTTCTACAGCCCCAGTGCTTAATCTATTACCACTAAAGCCCTTCAATTAATTATGCAGAATGTTATGCATCACAAAGGTGGGAGGGGCTCTGGAACTGGAGATAAAATGGAATGTTATTGAATTGTGCATCATTATGTGCATTTTCCACCAAGCAAGTTTTTTCTGCTCTCTCTCTTTCTTTCTTTTTCTCTTTCACTCTCATTTCTCGGGCAGAGCATAAGGTGACCTTCACCTACATGAACGGAAGGGACAGGTAATTTAATTAGGTGCAAAAGAGAGGGGCTCATGGTTCGTTCACTCTCCTAGTTTAGCACCACGTGTCTCTCAGCCTTGTCCAGTGCCATTAGCATGACAAAAAGCCTGCCCTGCACAGATGACCACATTAACTCAAACTCCGCTGCTGCTGCTCTTTCGTCGGAGAGAGCAATTTGTCCACCAAAAGGTCTGGAGTGAAAACTTTAATCTGCACTGGTGGTATTTACTTATTCAACAACACAATGGATCAATCCTGGGCTCCAGTTAATTATTCAATCAGCATTAATCTGGACAAATATAGGAATGTCAAGACTAGTAGTAAGTAGTCTTTAGTCTTTAAGCTGAAAAATGGTGAATCACTGATGTCCCTATCTAGATGAATGAACTCTTGTAAATGTCATGGGTCATTCACCACTGTTTAACATACATGTGCAGGGGAGAGGAGGTCTATTATCAGTGAAAACAATCTGTTTTTAAAATTAAAGTGGTGTATAGTCAACAACTTTTTTTTCAACATTTTGCCATGCAGAAAAATCTGAAACATGATTTCTCCGATTTCCCTCTCTGTAGATACAGTGCATGGTGTGAGTTATTCACAGTGGATCGGTTTAACTTCTCCCTCCCCATAGTGTAATGGATTCTGCTGCTTTGCTTCATAAGAAACATAAGCCAGTGATTTCAAGGTTTAAGCTCATACATCAAACTGAAGGACTGAATTTAAGAAAGGTCACCATGTTTACAAATCATTTCTCATGACCAATGAGCGTTGAGAGTCGTAATTACAGCAGCCGAGAGGGGTGGACACGCCGCCGGCTTCTCCTACGGCAGTTTCACCATAGCGTATAACACACACCTTGGAAAACACAAACGGGAAAGAAAGAAAGAGAGAGAGAGATTGGTGGTGAGAGTGACACTATAGTGGGCATTTCTCCGGGCTCTCCGAGGAGGGCCACTGCTTTTCTTTTGTGTCCTGGGAGTCCAGGTTATTCTTATTCTTGCCGTCCTCCTTTACCTCCTCCTCTGATCCCTCTCTTGTCTTTTCTTTTTTTTCTTCTTCTTCTTTTCTCCCGTGGGCCAGGCATGGGCTTGCAGTGCGGCACTGTGTGTGTGTGTGTGTGTGTGTGTGCAGGTGTGCGTGTGTGTAGGGGTTGGATGTTCAGTATTCTGCTCAGCCCCAGAGTCAGACCCCAGAGAGAGAGGGCTGCGGAGAAATACGAGCATGCAAGAGAGAGATAGAGAGAGAGAGAGAGAGAGAGAGAGAGAGAAAAAGAGAGCGGCTCCTATCCTGCTGCTACTGCCGTCGCCACTGCCACCATTGCCACGCTTGGCTGCTGTCCCCGAGTGCCGTCACCACCCTCTCTATCTCCATCTCTCTCTCAACCACCACCGCACCACACACACACACACACACACACACACACACACACACACACACACACACACACACATGCACACACACACCTGCCTGAGTGCAAGCAGATGGGAAGGGGGGGAGGGACTGGGTGGTGGGCTATCATGAAGATGGAAAGGAAGGAGGTGTGTGTGTGTGTATGTGTATAATATGTGTGCATGTGTGTGTGTGTGTGTGGAGGGGATATGGGGGGCAACATCTCCTGTCCAATGTTCAGTCTCTCTGGCTTGCATACCAACACTTTGTGAGAATGCCAATGAGGCTTTATCCAGCAGGGGGACATCGACCTGTTCCAGGTTCTGTGAGATGTGATTGGTTGTGGCTGCCCACCCCACACTCTCAGCCACTTCCTCCCGCCCACCTTGAGACATCAAGCCCAATCTAATTCTTCAAAAGCTTTCCCCTGTTTATTCTGTGTGTTTAATTTTGCCCATCTATAAATCAAGTCCCCCTAAAAAAGAGAGAGAGAGAGAGAGAGAGAGAGAGTGTGTGTGTGTGTGTGTGTGTGTGTGTGTGTGTGTGTGTGTGTATCTATGTCTCTGAAAATAAAAGGCTGGCAACATTTTTTTCTTGTTTGATTTTAACATTCCACATGTATGATGAAAAGTATCTAATCTTATCTTATTTGCAGTGTGTTACAAATTATTCCCTCTTCATCTGTCTAGACTGACCTATACTTGGCCACGTCTTCTGCTGCGTGAGAGAAAACATAATTTCTATCATTCTTTCAGAAAGCACAGACTCTCATTTCTATCTTAATTCTCTCTATTTTTCCCCTTATTCTCCCCACACACTTTCTCTGTTATCTGTGATTAGCTTGATGGCACTCGGTTTCACACCCGCCTGGAGATTGGCAAGTGCGAGCGCCTGAGCGCCTTACATATCTGCCCCCAATTTCCTTTTGTGATTACGGAGGCAGCCTGGCCGACCAAACAGAATTCCATTTTTTCATGTGCCAAGAAGGTCCTTGTGTCTCCCTGGGGTTTCATGATAGATTGCAGTCTCTTTGTGTGTGTGTGTGTGTGTGGTTTTGCAGGGGGGATTACATTGTTTCGTTAACAATCTTTCGCTGACTCTCTGTGTCATAGCTCGATGTAAGAAACAAGCTTTAATATAGCTCAGAATGTGTCAGTGGCTGTCCTTGTAAACGATGGGAGCGGCTATTTGTCCACACACGCAAGGGGTTAGGAGCAAGAAGATAATGAGGTGGACGATGGCTAAGCTAAGTAGTTGCCGATTGACAGCACAGACTCAAAAGGTTATCATCGCCTGTGTTGTCTCCCCTAGCCTATTCTGATAGCCTATACTAGCACTTGGTTCTTATCATGCTAAGCCTTATCACATCTCAGAGTGTGGAGATCCACGCAAGGTGGACATTACACAGACACATACAAAGTAGTCACATTGTATTCACGGTGCAATATAAATCCTATAAATCAGTGTAATTAATTATCTGTGACTTTTTTTTGCAGAAGGTGCCAGCTTGTTCATGATCATCACCAGTGTAAATTTTATTAGTCAGGGTTGGCAGATGTGTACGCTTGCATATAAAGTTGCTCAGTGACTGTGATGCATTGGACCAGCTTGGGTTTTGTGTGTGTGTGTGTGTGTGTGTGTTTGAGGAGGCAAGCACACCCCTCATGTTTGTGAGGTGAAGGAGAGAGAGAAGAGGAGGGCTGATTGAGAGGGTGACGGGAGAGATATGGTTGGACCGCCATATTTTTCATCCTGCACTTCCGCCTGCGACACCAAACACATTGGAAAGTGATAAAGATGCCCTTGCCTTCCTTAACACCACAAACCCCCCCAACCCCCCCACCCCTCACCCCCCAGGACCCCCTGAAAAACAGCCCCACCCCCATCCCCACCACCACCATCACCTCCACCCCCACTGCTATCTCGCTTAGCAAATTATACTCCACCATGACCTTCACTGTCCTTGTGTGGAAAGTGGCTCATGTGGGTCTTCCCAGCCTAAGGGCTTACTTTCCCAGTGGCGGACACAAATCCCAGCCCAAACACACACACGCACACGCACACACTAACACACACATACATGAATACACCCACGCACACATATTAACACACACACACGCATGTAGGCAGGCAGGGAGGCAGGCCGTGCTCCACAGAAAGAGGACAAATGGCTCCATTTCGCTTCACTTAGCGCCATAAAAAAGCACACCTCTCGGCCCAGAGCCTGCCAGAACACATCCGGAGAGGAGATGGAGAATAGTGGGAGGAAGAGGAGGAGGAGGCCTATCCAGGTGTGGGCTGCCAGCTCATATGGCCGTGGTCGGGCCCACAGGGGATGGAGAGGGGGAGAGGGGGAGAGGTGATGCTGCCGGGAGAGTCAACCCAGAAGCAAAGGTGAACAGCGCCTCCAGCCAAAGGGGAAAGACTGGAAAGAGAGGGAAAGAGAGAGAGATGACAGAAAGAGAGAGAGAGAGAGACTGAAATAGTGGGAGAGGGAGATAGAGGGGGAAAGAGAATGAGCAACAGTGAGATAGAAAGAGAGGAGGGTGAATACTGCTGTCACAATAAACACTAAAGCACAGGCACATAGAAGGTTATGCACACAGACATGGACACAGAGTGTCATACAGGGACACATCCTGTCATTGGGATTTTGACTTGGAGATTGAAGGACTGTAGCTTGTTGAAGTGAGTGTATGTGTGTGTGTGTGTGTTATACATAGCGGATGGAAAGAGGTAGTATTCAACTTTTGGATAAATCTGTGGTCAATGCTATGCTTTCTCTAGTGAGCAACAACACTAGATTCTCTGTGTTGGAGTTTCCTCATGAAATATTCTATAGGTATTCTTATACTGCAGCTGTCAGTCCAAATCCCACAAGACCTTTGTGAGAGATATATGGATCCAGAAGTAGGAGTTTGCAGGAAATAAATATTTGTCTTCAGCCTCAACATATCAGAGTTGCATTCACACATCTTGTCACATCGCACCAAAAACAAAAGCTTTCAAAGTGCTGCACAGTACATTTATTTATTTATTTATTGGGCACTGACCCAACTTAATAACAAGATAGTCTTTATTTCATCTCGTTTTACTAGTATAAGAGTACAATTCTTGTTTTGAATCTTCTCAAAAATACATATTAAATAAATAGTACGTTAAGTGTTGAGAGAGAGAGAGACAGAGTGTGTGTGTGTGTGAGAGAGAGAGAAGGAAAAAAGATGGAAAATGTTATAGAAAAGACTGACAGGTACAGCTTAGGCTGTCATTGTTTCAGTGTCCGTGAACCTTGTCTTTTAGTGGAGAAAAAAACTGTTCTGGAGCCTGGTCCGAGCCTTAAGATTATGATATCGTTTGCCAGATGGTAGCAGCTGAAACATGACTAGGATGGCTTTACTGAGTCTTTTGGCCTTCCTGATGCATCATCTCTGATACTCTGATACTCTTTGCAGTGACTTTCATTTGGTAGCAGAACAACTTCCATACCATGCTGTGATGCTTCCAGTCAGGATGCTCTCTGTGGTGCCTCTATTGGCCTCCAGGATCTTTGTTTGTACGACAAACTTCTTTAGTTGTTTGAGGTGGAAGACATGTTGCTGAGCCTTTTTAACAATCTGGTCAGTATAGCTAGCCCAGGTCAGGTCTTCTGTGGTGTTAACACCAAGGAAGTTGTTGACCCTTTCCAGGGTAGAACCATTAATGATAATGGGGTCCAATAGATCTCCTTTCTTCCTGAAGTTTACTCTCAGCTCCTTGGTCTTGGCAATGTTGAGAGAAAGGTTGTTGTCCTGACACCACTGCTTTAAGTTGTTGACTTCACTCCTGTAGGCTGTGTCATCACTGTTGGTAATCAGGCCAATTACAGTAGTGTCATCAGCAAACTGAATGACCATATTAGAGCTATACATAGCTGCACAGTCGTGAGTGTACTGAGAGTAAAGGAGAGGGCTCAGGACACAACCCCAAGGAGCACCCATGTTGATGGTCAAAGGGGTTGAAGTGATGGAGCCTATTCTCACCACCTGACTTTGCCCTGACAAGAAGTCGGAGATCCAGCTGCATGGACTGGTGTGTAGACCAAGAGCTACCAAGAGACCACCTGAGCTTGCTGTCAAGAATGCTGGGGACAATGGTGTTGAATGCAGAGCTGTAGTCTACAAACAGCATGCTTATGTAAGTATAATTTGACCTTGTCATTGAACATCACAGGTGTAAATAATGTCTGTGGCTACATTACGGACTTCATGGCCAAGGATAAGAGTGTAGTGACGAGGCATCTCAGAAGTCTAGATATGTGCATTTGATCAAGCTGACTGACTGCAAAGCTTTTACCAAGAACTCCATTACCAAGAATCCCTCCATCTCTCCAGTTCCCATGAGCATAAGGCCTAGAGCTGAGTTATTCAAAAAAGAGTCTCTGCCTCAGAGTTGACTACAGCAAGAGGAAGCACTGTGCTGGGTCCATTTGGAAGGCAAGCGACTACGTGTGTGGAAGTTGGTTACAGTCGTCACAGCCTGCCGCAAAGAGCTGTCATGATACATCTGTGTTCTGTCACGGATTCATTGCCGATTGCTGAGCACCAACACACCAGGTTCATTACAAGTGTCAAATGAGGGCTCTGAGCTAGAAATATATGACATTACACAACCCCAGCTATCTCAGTGAGTGGAGTACTGTTTTATAAGCTTTTAACATCATCACATTCACAGTCTTTCTGTCAAGCCGTGGCAGTGTATAGGCCAAGCTATTGCATGTCACTTTCAATCTCACTCCCTGAGACTAATGGCACAAGAGGAGCTCCCAGTAACTGGTTTACAAATGTCAAGCACCTGCATGTTGACAGACTCGGAACGTGGTGAGAGAGAGCACATCGTAAGGTCTCCTCGGCATCTAACACAGGGATGTCTGCCTATAGCTGTGTCTCTGCTATATCCGATGTAACAAACAGCAGAGTGTGCCACACATCATGGATTTGGTTTATATTCTCGACTTGGCCTTGACTAATTGAAGGTGAATTACATTATTCCCTCCTTTTCTTACCCTTTTTATAAGAATTTTCAGTGTGACTATCTTTTTGTCCACTTCCTGCCCTCTCAAGCCACTAGACAATGTCTTTGTTTGGACTGACTTGGAAGGTGCGACTCATTTCTGAGACTTCACTTCTCTCTAATAGGATGCCACTGCGCCCCCCCCCAGGCCATGTCCACACACTCATTCTGTCCAGCTGGGTTTGCTGTTGTCTCCACTCTATTCATAACAGGAAATCTACTCTGACCTCTTTCTCCACTTATCTGACATCTATTGTTTACTTTGCGGCTTTAAACGCTAAACTGGAGCCACACTAATTCTCAAATGAATAGAAATAATGCACATGATATTGTTACTAATATTAGCTCTAAATGAATCAAAATTTCTGAATCAAATTATATGTGAATAATTTCAGAGTGGTATGATGATTTGAATAATAGTCATTAGTCATGATATCATAATTCAAAATTATGTGAAATTCCAGTATTCATCTTCAGTGCTAGACGCCTGATCCAGCCACATTTAGTAATGTTTTTACTGAGATGTGCTGACAATGATTCATGTTAGTATTTTAAGATTATTTACAGTGGGTATCCAAACCACTGCAAATTGTGGGGCTCCAAGGCTAAGGCTAAGCTAATGTTTATAAATATAACTGTAATTTTGTTTGCTTTCTGGAACCAAGTCACAGGTGCATCTGTGAGCAATAAACAAAAGAAAAAAAAGCTGAGTTCAAAAAGAAGTGATTGAAGTCTTATGAAAACAGTTTATCATGAATAAGGAACACAGTCCATTTTATAAGCTTTTGTATGTGTCCAATAATAAACCTCCCCTGTTAGTTCCCCTTGCCCTGTGGTGTGTGCACTTTGAGAGAGAGATGGAGAGAGAGAAAGATAGAAAGAGACACATAGAGAGAGAGAGTTAGGACACAGAACTGTCTCAGAGCATTCGCTGGCGATCGGTCACGTTGATCCTTTTACTCAAGTGTGAACATCCCTCCTCTTCACGCCAAAATGCACAACACCTTTGGTGCGCACACGGCATGTGTCCAGGGCGCAGCAGTGCAGAAGCAGAAAAGGGAGAGGGAGAGAGAGAGAGAGAGAGAGAGAGAGAGAGAGAGAGAAAGAGAGAGAGAGAGAGAGAAAGAGAGAGAGAGGAGGAATTACCAATTACCCTGACCTGAAATCGTGCTATGCCGTTATGCACATAACACATACTGCGTAGCATACACCGGGACTGTCCACACTGATTTAGGTCCTGTTAAGGAGCCATTACTCTGCAATGGTGGATGTATTTATGAATTCATTATCTTTTTCTTCTCTTTGTTTAATATAGCTTTCATTTACTCATATGCTGTGTTGTCGAGTGAGAAATGGGAGAAGAGAGAGGTGAAAGAGGGAGAAGTCGAGAGCAGTAGTCATCAAATGGATTTCTCTCAGCAGAAGAGGAATATGTAATGATGTCTAATTGAATTTTATCCGCCTGTTTTTTTTTACATAACACTCACCATGACTTCCCCTCTTCCCCTCTCTCTTACTCTCTTCCCCTCTCTCTTACTCTCCCTCTCTCTCTTACTCTCTCCCCCTTTCTCTCAACAGCACAGGCGTGCGCATGATAAATGACACAACTCAGCCGTTTATAAATGCAGTCCATTTGGATGTGGAAAAATATATAATAAGATGCTGTCTAATAAGACTTATAGGCTGCCGACACACACCGTAATTCATTCACCCCTGCATACATACACATACATCCATATCCACACACACACACACACACACATACAACCCAACTCTACCATCACAAGGTGAGATTACACACACGCACACACAAACACATTTATTTATTTAGCTAGTTCAGTTATTTGTTTATCCCTCCTCCACCTCTCTTCACGCCGCCACCCCCCCCCCCCCCTTCCTCTAGTGTAACTGTAAACATATATCACATATGCATGCATGAGGCTCTGCATGCCAGAGATAAGCACTCAAATGATCTCTCCGGGCCTTAATGGTGCTTTCTGTCTGTACACTTTGAGAATGCCACGTTGGCGTCATGCGAAGCACATGCGCTATACCTGCTGCGTGCTGCAGCCGGCAGATGTTTCACTTCAGGCCAAAGGGTTTACATTGCTACACAAGCAAGTGAGCCAAGCCAGAGATGACGGATTTGGTCAGACAGTCAGCTGCTTGACTGCAGTACCTTATGTGCAAGATCTAAACAGTCACATCAAGATAGGACTGTGCACTGTGCAGATACTACAAGGAACCATAACTCTATTTTGAGATACTGCTTCTTAAACTGCAAACTCTGTGCAAACACATATATAAACATATATATATAAAATGTCTCCTGATTCCTCTTACGCTCCACACAGGATGTTGCAGAATAGTGCAGACGTTTTTACTTTTTGAGTGCCCAGTGTCATGCTATCTTGTTATATGCATGTTGTTATTGTATATGCATGGTTTTATTTTCTAATGAGCACAGCAGTGCATCAAGACATCTTTAAACTGCCTTTATGGCACCTTTTTAGCTGACGTCTTGAAAAGCAAGCATATACGTTGCCTCTTTTACAGCCTCTTATGCTGTATGCGCTATGGCAGGTAAATGTTCTGATAACATTCACAGAGTCTTGTCCTTTTGCCAAAATCAAAGCCTACAATATGCTGCAAGTTGTTAGTTTGCATTCTGGTCATGTGCACGATTCGAATCTCAATTGACATTGCCATATCAGAAACACACACACCACATACACACACATACACTAACAAGTGAGGAAAGAGAAGAGGACAGCAGCATCACATCAAAAGGCAAACGTGCAAGAAAAATGCATAACACTTTGTGAGACATTTTCCCTCTGACACATCTCCTTGGAAGGTAATTACCAGGCCTGTGAAGAGCATTGCTTTGCCTTAGTTCCTCTGGCAAGTGCGGGAGTACCTGCGCCTCCACTCCTATACATGAAAACCATAAGGTGCCAGGAGGGAGCCAAGCCGGAGCCATCTGTGGGCCCGTGGCTCTGTGCCATCCGCAATTAGCTTTCTGCCGAGAGTGAAACGTGCGCCGCGCACGGCCGCATATCCTCCGCGAGTTCCGGGGTATTTGCTTGTTGTCATCCAAAAGAGGCGGAGAAAAGAGGTGCAGTGAGGAGGAGAGAGGAGAATAGGAGGAGAGCCTTAATGAAGATGAGACGTGACGAGGCCCGCCACCACCACCCCGAACACCATCCACCATCATGAATTTCAAAGTGCAGAACGGAGTCGTCTTGGATGCGATGTGAAAGGAAATAAGGGTGTCGACTCACGTGCTCGCCGAGGCAATAGAGAGATTACAGTGCCACTAATAGGGTATGAAGGGCTGGTTTGTTAACAGCACGGCACGTACAGCCACCAGGCTCACTGAACACAATTCTTTTTTTTTGTATTTCACAGATGGGTGGCTGTTGAGGACTGTCTGTGTTGTCAGTCACTACAGGGACACAAAGGGGGGTTTAAGGAGGCATTGAGAAAGTTGACAACACAAAGGTTGTCTTGTTTACAGAGGAAACTGTAGTTGTCAGATGACTATGCATACCAAAAACATCTCTCACCTTTCCATTTTCCAACCCATTTAGAGAAGGTATTGCACCACAAATGAGCCACGTTTCTTCTGCATTGCATTCTCTTATTGTTATTTTCTCATTCATTCTAGGTTGTGGGAGCACTGGGCTCTGGTCAGTTCATTTAGACATGGGGGCTGTAAAGAGCACAGTTCTTCAGCGGGATAGTGCAGCCAAACGAGGGTTAATGGCAAATGAACTGTGCCATGAGGACAGCAAATGCAGGCCTGCCTCCCAAAGCGCTTTAAATACAAATCAGAGGAGGATAGCCCCACAGTCCAATGATTTGCAAGTGGGGAAAAAATTGGCTAGATTTCTAGATTTCTGCCAAATTGGAGCATGATACACATGCTCTCTCTCTCTCTCTCTCTCCTACACATGCACACACTCTTTCCATGTTTCAATCTCTGTTTCTCTCTGTCCATCTCTCTCTCTCTCTCTCTCTCTCTCTAACTTACACACACACACACACACACACACACATACAAATACATGCATTCATGCACATTAACTCTTACACACAATGGCAAATGAACTGTGTCACGTGGACAGCAAATGCAGGCCTGCCTCCCAAAGTGCTTTAAATACAAATCAGAGGAGGATAGCCCCACAGTCCAATGATTTGCAAGTGGGGAAAAAATTGGCTAGATTTCTAGATTTCCGCCAAATTGGAGCATGATACACATGCTCTCTCTCTCTCCTTCTCTCTCTCTCTCTCTCTCTCTCTCTCTCTCCTACACATACACACACTCTTTCCATGTTTCATTCTCTCTGTTTCTCTCTGTCCGTCTCTCTCTCTTTCTCTAACTTAGAGACACACACACACACACATACAAACACATGCATTCATGCACATTAACTCTTACACACGGGTGCACACGTTCACACATCCAAACGGCCGTATTAGTCAACCTGCCTATTCTCATTCACTGCAAGTGCTTTAGATGAGTCAAGGGCAAACGTGTTTATGGAGAGGGAGAAAAGAATTAATTTCAAAGTGAGGGATTGTAGTTACAGTTCAGTGGATTTAATGAGTGTTTATATCATCTAATGGGATGGAGAGTGTGAAACGAATGCTGAGTGTTGATGTAAATAAACACACCCTGTCTCTCTCTCTCTCTCTTTCTCTCTCTCTCTGTCTCTCTCTCTCTCTGCAGTTGGCAGTCATTTTGACGTGTTAACTTCACTGCTAGCTCTTGTTGGACTATATGTTTTCATATATAACTTGGCACAGCACATTTCATAGTACATTTTTTTCTCTTTCTCAGTTTTGTAATTGCGTTACAACAATCTGAAAAAAAAGGTTTATCTCCTTAAATCATCCTTCTGTTTATATTTCAGAGCTTTGGGAAAATCTAAACCCATTGTTGATAATCTCAACAATGAAATGCCCAACTTGCAGTAACCTGGAGTGTTTCTGTAAGGACACTTGAATAATGTTCTGCTCTTCTATCTGTGGCTCAGAGGGTTTGCTTCCTTCTGTCTTATTTTCCCATTTTCCCCCCATAAGAGCACAGAAGATTGCACCTCAATGTATTTAATTTCACACACTGCTTCAGATACGTGATGAAATGAATTTGAGTATCCGAGTGTAATGTGTTTCATAAATATCTTCAAGTGCACAGGACAATCCGGCAGAATGCTAATGGCAGGGCCATACAATAACACAAAGCAAGCAGGAGATGGTACGCGCTCCGCATTTTAAACAAGGCTCTCGGTCATGGCAGAGATGAAAGCCAGATGTTTGTGTTTTCAAAATGGAGGGCATATTCTATCGAGGCGATGCACTGCCTGCCAAACAAATCCTCTTTATCTCACTCTCCTCCTCTCCTCGCCATGTCAATCTCTCTATCTTTCCATAATCTATGCATGTAGTCATTAATCACAGCCAAAACCCTTCCCATAAATGAAGCATCGCTCTGTCATCTCGTAATAATAAGGATTCATTGTCATTAGAAGCGAATCACTTTCTGAGGCAACAGTGTCATTTTCTCTGTGGGCTCTAAGGGCTGTAAAAAATGCCCCTGCTGGCCCCTGTGCTATCTGCCTCTCGGCTTGCCTCACATCAGCTGTGTTCAATAAAGCAAGACTTTATGGTGCAGTGGTGTGGGTGCCGCAGTATAGGAAACGTCACCAATCGCCTGGCGTAAACAGACCTTGCTTGACCCGGGCAATAAATGCTTTTACCACCAAGTGGCTCAATGTTATTTTTTTACAATGTAAGGCCATTTTAGGTATTGTATATTTAATGTGTAATAATAACAGGTTACGATAACATATAAACAGTAGTACATAACTTGTAATACTGTAATATAGTAATTATGAACAAATATTTGATTATTAGGATATTTAAAGCTATACTGCAACAATTTAAACAAGATTTTTGGCTGATTTAAGGGGATGTTAGAGACAACAGAGTGATCTTACAAGGTCAAAATGGCCGACGTAAACTGTATAACTATGTTGATACATGAACATGATAACCGTACACAATGATGCAAAAGCCTCAAATGTTAAATGCTTACTTGTGCCTTACTAATCAGGAGCTGTGCTCTGCCCTTCCTCACCATCAGCAATGCCACCGAGATTACTTTAAGACACTTCAGAGGTCAGAAGGCGTCTTATTAGTTTGTGAATAATCTTGAGCGCTACACAGTTTCCTGTTATCGGGTCGTGATCACAGCATTAGCAAGCTGTAAGTTAGGATCTCCCGAGTCCACCGCCATCAATCCTGGAGCCTTGGGATGGCGACAGTGATGTATGCCTCCATTATTCAGTCTCTCCTCACTGGCCTTTGAGTCATACAAGTTAGGCTCCGAGGACAACTCTTCAGGCCTGTGGCTAATAGTGTTACAGCTGTATGATGTTATCACTGAGTATGTTCTCTTTTTTTTTTTCTCTTTCTCTTTTTCTCCTTCACTTCCTCTCTCTCTCTCTCTGTCTCTGTCTCTCTCAGTTTGTCTTTCTTTCTGTCCTCCTCTTGCCTAAAATTATACTGAACAAGCCTCATTTCAGATTTTTATAGAGTACCTCATTTTCAACAGAGGGAACTTAATGAAGCAATTTTAAATGGCAGAATTACAATGACATTAGGTTGCCAGCAGGCTAGAATAATTTTTTTTTCCATCACAGTTCCTTCTTCATAATTAACGTAGTTTCAAAGTTTCCAACTAACTAAGAACATGCATCTCACATTTTATGTTATATATAAATTACATTTAATTGAAACTGTAACATACATATTCATTTTTTTTCTTTATAGTGCAGTCATTTGAAAAAAAAACATCTGCCTGGCAACATTTTTATCATTCCTAGAAGCTTGCATCTGCATTCCCTATTTTCAGTTTCATTCATTTAAAATTCATAGCCCTCCCCAAAATTCATTGCCCTCCCCAAAAAGAACAAGAACAAGTTTCTAGTCAATGACCTCATTCATTGGTAATCTCAACACCACATCATTTACCAGGACAACTGTATAATGAAATACTGTGACTAATCCATTAGAGCTTAACATCTCTACGTGATGCTTTGTGTAATGGGATGTTCCAGATTTCCTTCCCTCCTCCTTGAATGACAAAAGGAGGAAAAGAAGGGAACGTTCCTGAGATAGCGTGGAGGGGAAAGGGGGCTGGTGACTGACATGCCTGACAGGATGTGAGCTGTTAGGGAAGCGCCGGCGAACGCAGCAGACCCTGGTCTGCCCTCCAAAGAAGACGCATCAAACCTCCTGAGGATGCACGCTGTCTCTGTCGGCTCCGTTATGGTGACAGGCTGGACTGGTTTGCGTGACTTCGTCTCTCCCATCTGAAATCAAATTGATTAATTCCTCTCTCCTGCATAAAACCTTTTTTCCCCAACTATCTCGCTCTCTTTCTCTCACCCATATCTATACAGGGGAGGACAAGGATTAGGATCAGTCAGTTAGAAAATTTCCTGGACAGGAGGCCATTTGATGGTATCACTGGAGCCATTTCCCTGCCTCACCATGCCAAGATTAAATTATCTATTGATTAGAAATATAATGAAATGGAAATAAAATGCTCGCTATATTCAGACTGCATCAGGGCACAAGTTCATTATGTGCAGTTGTGGTGCTAATCAGTGATGATAGACTGCTTCGGTTACTTCGTTAATGTTGTGCTGCATGTGTGTGTGTGTGTGTGTGTGTGTGTGTGTGTGTGTGTGTGTGTGTCTGGCTGTCCTGTCCATCTGTCTGTTTAAATGTAATTTAGCCAACAGACAGAAAAGTGGGTAATGCAGTCTGCAATATTATGGGTCCTTTCAGTCAGTCTATGTATAGGCTATAGGTTGGGTAGCATATAAAGTGCCCAGTTTATTTATATGTCATTTATGATTATATATGTGTGCAATGCATGATATGAATTCAATATTTAGGTCCATCAAATATTGGGGATGGGGGCTCTTTCTAACCAAAGTGTACTATTTAAACAACAAACAGTGGCAGAGCGGACATCAGTGGTAATGAATTTTCCACACAGCTGAAAAAATATTTAGCTGAGATGCCCTGTAAAATCTCCACAATTAATAGTCTGTCTGCAAATTTGACCTTCCCTTGGTGTCTCGTGGGGCACCCTGAGTTATTTGATGTTCAGCTCAAAACAAAGGAAATGTATACAACCATGCAGAATTTGGTAACATTCACCTGTGGCTTTTCTAATGCTCTGGCCAAGACAGTTGAAGAGATTTCCTATTGCTGTAAAGCAGGATATTTTATCTAAAACCAGTCAGTATATAAGCAAGCACTTTGTTCTACTGATGAATCATACTGGCATGCCAACTGTAAGCATTACATTTGTCCATAGACCACAGCTTTGTGTAACCATCAAGTCAAGTCAAGTGGGTTTTATTGTCATTTCAGCCATATACACTGTATATAGTGAGACAAAACAACTTTTTACCAGGGATTGAAGTGTTGCCACATTTAGATACATAGAAGATATTTGAGACGTAGAAGCACACATATTTAAAGCCTGTGCAACTCAGATAAGGCTGATTCTGAGTTTCCATTTCAGTCCTGTGCACAAAACTGTAAATTGAGCTCAAATGCTTAGAAAGCACTTGATCTAAGAGCCTTCCTCCCTTCAGATTAACACCTCATTGTTTGAAGTGTTGGTCTGGACCCAATCATTCATTAGCCCTCATTCAGTGTGATTTGGAAAATTTTCATGGCAACTCACCACTTTTCCTTATTAAACTCACAGTAAAGCTTTTTTACACACGTCCTGTTTTTTTTGTTGTTGTTGTTGTTTTTTTTCTCATGAATGCTCTTCCGTCTACCTCTCTGTAGTGGCTACATACAACTCACCACTTAAGAGCTTGAGGTTTCTGCCTTTTTTCTTCATTTCACTCTATTGTCAATGATAATGGCTTCATCCTCACATAAATTGGGAAAAAAAGAAAAAAAAAAGAAGGGAAATGTTTCCGGTGCAGCTCACCCACATCCCTCCATCTGCATTTGGCAGCGAGTGAGGAAATGATGGTGCCACATGGAACATTAGGTCCTGCTGTGCTCAGCTCAAGTTAGAAAGTTTTCACCTCAAACATGCTGGGGTCTTGCCCAGACAGACCAGCCTAATCACTCCTCTCCCCTCCAATTTCTGCCTTTTTCTGTACGGGATTAGTGTGGTGCTGAGGCCTTCCTCAATAAACTTGATTATTTCCTTCACAGAACAAGAGGCTGGGCTAGGAAGCAGGAGAGAGGAGGGGCATTGAAGCTTTCTATCATTATTAACATGTCAGGTAATGTTTTTACATTTACATTTATGCATTTAGCAGACACTTTTATCCAAAGCGACTTACAAAAGAGGATTTTTGACATCTTTGTAAAGCCATCTATGTGTCTATCCATTTGTGTGTCTGTCCAGTCATATATTTAGTGAATACCTGGATGAATGAGAATCTTCAGACACACCCAGTCACATCACTTCAAAAATGCTGCAGAGTGCATACTTCAGTTTTTTTTACGATGTCTCAATATTGACAATCTCAGAATTAGATCAGAATCACTTTATTCTCCAAATGTACACAGTACTGTAGAAGAACTGTATATTGAGTCATCATCCTGTACCTACTCCTGTATCTGGAGCAGAATGCATATGACATGTTGGTGTCACTTTGTTTTCACTTGGGTAATATTGCGTGACTCGGACCCAAGTGTCTACAGTCGCCTGTCTCCTGTTCTTTCTACTTTAATGACCTCACATTGCTGTTGTTTAACTCATCCCCCATTGTCATCTTCTTACTCAGCCTGTCTGCGTCACAGGAGGTGACGTGGCGCGTGTCGGCCGCTGACAGAACTTTCTGGCATGTTGAAGCGACGGGGGTGGCAGAGGATCCACACTAAGACACTAAGTTGCCAAGAAGACTGATGAGCACTGGCACTGCTCCTGTAATAACGTGCCTTATTACAGAAGCCAAATAATGAAAGGAGGTCCCTAAGACTACCATGGGAGGCCCAGATTTCGCAGATTAGAGAATTCGTGCAGACAGGAGGATTGCTCATGAGCAATTAAGCCTCACTCTACTCCCACTCTCTCCATTTGACCTCTCCAGATGATATTTTTGGTTGTGCTAGCCCACACTTATGGAGACAGGCATTCTCGTTATTGTTGTTTTGTATGGAGCTTCTGTAAATGGAGATTTAGGCTTCAGAGGCTCAAGGAAGACAAGTTGACAATACAATATAAATTAAGCAAGAACTTAACAAGATTTGAGCGGAAATTCAACTAAACCAACTGAATCTTGGTTAGATATGTAGGCTCTTAAAACTTTCTGAAACAAGCCTAATAGGCTTTGAAGTCTTTTTCTTTTTGTTTAACAAATTGTTATATAGTTATCATGTGCATGTTCATTTTATGTGGACACTTATATTTCAAAAGCACTGGGAATTTTTGCGGTTTCTGTGTCTTTTGGCAGCTCATGACTTCCATTTAAATACTGGGTGGCTACATATTCGGGAGATTCTTAAAATCTCAGCTAAAAATACAGCTAATAAATTTTGATACCTAATTAAGTCTCTCTTTTGTGTTTTTGCAGATGAATAACAGAATAATTTAGCTTCATAAGTCTACAGAACATTAATTAATTACTCACAGGCTCAAATAATGAAAGATTACTCTAAATTTCTAGATTTATTATGATTAATCAAATGAAAATGAATTCCTCAAGAAAATTAATCAAATTAAAGTCTAAATCCTGCTGAGATCTTGGATACAAACATTTCATTAAAGGAGAAAATTAAAGAGTGCTGACAAAATACAAACATATATTTTTCCATTCCATGTCATAATGAAAAACAGTGTTGTGGTAAAAGTCACTTGCTTGATGCCAGTGACTGCAGATCTATTATATTTTTAAAATATGGTGATTTGTGTGTCAGTGATACTCTGTATATCATTCATGATTTCCATGAAAATAACCCCTCCTCCCCCCCACACACTCCCACCCTCTCTATTTTTCTCCAGTACTGATTTATTGAGATAGGCTAATTAAACCATCTCATCGGTGAAGTTGAAGCATAAAAAAAATGCAATCAATAAAGTCATTAACTTTGTTGTCATAGGACTCCAATCATTTCCACCTGACGTATATGACGCCACAGCATGAATCATTCAGAAGATAAATATAAAACATATATACAATATTCAGTTTTAGCTGAATAGCATGTGCATATCCTTCCTTTATATGGATTTCAAAACCTACTGTGTAATGTAATTCTCATGGACAATCAGCCAGCCACCTACTCCCCTTTACTTCCCCCGTCTATTGTAGGAAAGCATTTGCTGGAATTTGATCTGATTGCTCACAAAGCTAGTGATTACTATTATCCTGTCGTTTAGAGTTTCTCTAAAATACGCTAATCCTATTAGTGTCAGTGTTTGTTTATTTAAGCAAGCCTAACACAAACCCACTCACATACAGTCTCTCTCTCCTTCTCTCTCTCTCTCTCTCACACACACGCACACACACACACACACACACACACACACACACACACACACACACACACACACACACACACATACACAGCAGAGTTTATGCCGGTCCCTTAATGGAGAGCTTCTGTGACCCCCACCATCAATATGGCTCTGTGTGAGTGGGCGCTCTACCACACAGCCAAGTGAAATCAATCCTCGCACGTCCATGAAAGCCAATGTTTGCTTTCCCGTCACAGGAGGTGACTAGTTGTGTTTTCCCTCCATTAAATTTTAATCTTAGTTATATATGCATATTCATGTTTGTGCAATGACCATGAATTACTTATGGGGCTAATATGGATAATAGCTTATTTGGCTTGTAAATACTTGCATTAGGAGGTGATCCTGTATGTATCTCACATATTGTAAGTTGCCTTGGGCCATTGGAGGAAATGTAATGTTTTTGGTGAATGTGAAATTAAATCCTGAGATGCTGAATATGGTATTATAGACCAACTGAGACTTTAATGGTGCCACAGAGATACCCACCCAGGCCTAGTGCTCAGTGCTGCTGCTGGATAAGTGTGTGGAAGTTAATTTATGAACTGTAATAAGGTCTCTGTTGGGAGTCTCTCTCTGTCTCTCTCTCCCTCTCTCTTTCTCTCTCTCTCTCTCTCTCTCTCTCTCTCTGTCTTTCTCTCTCACTCTCTCTCTCCTGTCAATTTCTCCTCTGTCCAGACGAGGGAACTTCAGGAAATATGCATCTTAAGGGACCCATCAGTGACAGGCACTGGTGAAGATTCTCACTGTAAATCCAGCCTGCCCATCAGGGACAGCTGTAAGGCCCTATGTCTCAAAAGACATGTCATCACATGGGAGCTCTCACACCCTACTTTTATAGCAGTGTAACCAGTGTGTGGTGTGTGTGTGTGTGTGTGTGTGTGCTCGTATGTTTATGTGTGCGTGTGCATGTGCATTTGGTATGGCGTGGGTGGGGGGTTGTTCCTTACAGTAACAGTCAAAACAGCCCTTATCCCCCTGTACTGTTGGGGTTAAAATTTTGTAATAATTTAATTAACTGGTGACTACCTCTACATTTCCTGTGAGGAATGATAGCCCAAATAGTATAATTTAAGAGTTTGCCACGGGGGGTGAAAGGCGCACAATGTGGGACAACCCACCACCTGGTATTATCCTAATTCAGCATTTTAGAGGATTTAATGTAACACTTGTTTTTAGCAGCTATGTGGGAAATGACTAATTTGCTAAAACCTCATAAGATGGGATCTGAATGTATCTAGAGATTTGTAAATGGTTCTAAAGATATATAAATGGTTCTACTGTAGAGAACTGTAATAATGCAGAGTTAAGACTAATTGGAAAGTGTTGCTTTTTCCTTGGCAGTTAATCTTTACTGAGAACAGAAAAATGCTGTTTTCCAGCCTTGTTATTCCCATTGTTCACCTCCACTGTGTTTTGCAGTGTAAAGATGGAGACGGAGAGAGAGAGAGAGAGAGAGAGAGAGAGAGTGAGAGAAAGGGAGAGAGGACATCCTAGCTGAAAATTTTCATCACACCATGGCCCTGTTTGTTTATGAATATACATTCACCCGGCGAGCGTGATGAATATCTTAATTAACCGCATTACTCATTTTAATAACGGCGTGGTGTTGGCTTCATTGTTTCTCAGCAGGCTCGCCTGCATCATTTGTAACCTTTCGACACCGTGATTGGGAAAAGAACATTTTAGCCGGGACCCCTGCTTGCTTTGTACTCCTCATCAAAACAGGAAAAAAAAAAGAACAAGACGTCTGTCATCTGGTTTCACCTCTGGGAATACGACTAATGCACAATCCAACCTGGAGATTCCACCCTCAAATCCTATGCATAATTTGCACACAAAGTAGCTCACCCTACCTGGGCCTAATTGCCCTTGACTGTTCACAATGATGTAATTAACAGTCTCCTGTTTTCGGTGATGGCCGCAGAATCCTAAACAGGCATGGGACAGGCCGTATTGGAAGCCGCTTGACGTTCTGTGCGAGGGCAAGTTACTTGGCGTCACACCTAGCTATAATGATGACCTTATAATGATAATCTTCACACTTGGGTAATTTATAGAGATATATGACTAAGCTTGAGGTCACAGGAAAGATTTGTATAGGGGTCACTCAATGTGAATAGATTCTGTATTGCTGAGTAGCATATTAAGTCCAGTGTATGTGACTGCAGTGTATGTGTAGTGCATGAAAATACCCTTTTGCTTGGTGAAAAAAAAAATCAATATCCTTGTCAATGGATGTGAGAGACAATCACAGTGCCTGCTGAAACGCGACATTTTACTGGAGTTTTCAATATTCTCTGTATTGAGCGGTGATAAATTTAGAGCTTGCCATTACTCTGTTATGAAACAAAACTCAGAGTATTTGCAGACAGCCTTGCCTGGCTTTCACAAAAAAGGCAGAGGAATTTCAAGAGGATCTCTCTCTCTCTCTCTCTCTCTCTCTCTCTCTCTCTCTCTCCCTCTCTCTATCTATCTCACCATGAGAGCAGACTCTTGCCAGTTTATTCCTCGGCTGCATGAGACAGGTACAGTGATAAATAGCACAGAAGCACAGTCCTGCACAAAATTGAATTCACAAGTCCAAGCATCGTCCCAGGAAACTCAAGGTCTGACCTGAGCGCTGCCTTCAAGAAACCTGAAAACAACCAGTCAGAGCAGCATTTGACTGCTCATCCTTGTGATATGACCAAAGAATAAAATTGAATTTCAAATTTAGATTTACAAGCAAAGGTGATAAATCTTAGTGTTTAGTGGACATTTGTATAGAAAGGCATATCTACCCTACACGGGCTTCAGGAGTTGGAAGCAGGATGTGTGTGGATGCTGGATGTTCAGATATGCAAACCATCTCATCATCTATGATCCAAAACATCCAGCACACATTACAGAAATATATTTAAAGATACTACAAATAAGCTTGTTATTACAGAGATTCAGGAAATGATTGGGAATCTGTGTTGTACATAGCACTGAAGCCCAGAATAGTTATTTGATTGTTTGCAAACAAAGTTATTCTACACGTCAATGGATGTAAACATGAAGTCATTCTCCCTCAGGGCATTGTTAGCTGATACTCCAGGATGACTTCCTCTTAACAATGACACATCCAGTGTATTCATTAATGCACATAACCTAGTTCCTCTATTGATATCACAGTTAAAACAAGCTTCACTGCACTGAAAGTCTTGAAGCTTTGACTATGGTGGAATCAGATAAATGTACAACCAGGTGCAAGAGGGGTTAAGCTTGTGGAATTTGGTTAGCAGCTGGGTTGAAAGAGATCCCTTTCACTGTGATGTCACAAAGGAATAGCACCCTCTTTGAGACAAAGTGTGAGAGGCAGCAAACTTCTGATCATGTAATGTAAGCTGTCAGGGTAACAAAAGGAAGAAAGGTCGGCACTGACAGCCAGCGTTTTCCAAACATGAATAAAACTGCCAATCAGAGGCCTGATCTCTGAGTGCGAAACAAAGAAGCCAAGGAGACTTCGACGCCTCAGTGGCAACAAAATATTAGCACACTGCAAAGAACAGAGGGCTTTTCTTTTTTACCAAAGGTGCATCATACACAGCACAAGTTTAATTTCTTTGCTATACTACTGCAAGTCTCTTGGTTGAGAGATGATTGAAAAAAAGTGAAAATTGAACTAAGGTCTAAGAACTAAGATGAACATGAGCAATGAAAAAAACAGACCCAATCAGCAAATGAATGTGGCAAACTGCAGTGGTCTAGCAGTGACATGCAAGGTCAGATTAAATGTTTCAATGCTGCTTTCAGCAACACTGAAGTTTACACAAACACAGCATTAGTCAGAACGTGAATCCTGTTTTTAGAGACCGCAATTTGTAAGAACCTGTCATTACTGTGGGATCAGATTTATATACAAAGTGACATCCACAAAATAGCAGCCAGAAGAGCCTTTCAAGGACTTCACAAGATAGCCGTACCTATCGTCTATCAATTCTGGCTCAAAGAAACCCATGAGAATATTTAAATGGCCTCTATCTGATGGAGAATTTGCAATATGTATTCTGCTCGACGGAAATCAGAACATTTTTCACTGAACTTGGATGTCACCGGTTGACAGTTTGCAAGAATGATGTATTGCAACTTTAAACCAAGCTCTTAAATCTATGACTCATCTAACTCGAAGTGCAAAGAAATATAAAAAATGTAAAAACAAAAAATCTGTGCAGAAGTGTCTGTAACGTGGTGCGATTAGACATTTTGTGAAGGGCAAGTTGCATCAGTGAAAAGGTCAGTGTTGTTCCAGTTGTTAATATGAATAACCTTGTTTGTAATGTTGTCAACAATGCATGGTAATAAAATGCAAAGGAATTGAATTGCTTATGTATGAAACAGTGGCAGGTTACTTTGGGGTTGTTTAGTAACATATATGAATCGATCTGTTTGCATTTCATTGTATCGCAGATAGTGCTCAGGCAGGTGTAATGGTCGAGTTATGAGCACTAAAGAAAAGAGAGTGTGAAATGGCATGAATGAAGACATACATCTGGACAGCTATCCTATCATCAGTCGGTAACAATATCCATATTCAAGTACAGTTTCACCATTTTCCCAGAAATATAATTTGCCTCTCAGCCCCCCCAGAGACAGGTTATGATCAGTCTGTGTCAGAGTAATGCTCTCTGCTGTGAGACAAGTTATTTATTTTATAGGCCCATCATCGATTAGTGTGGTGTGAAGAGGTTTCATTTCACACCGGACCTCGGGCGAGGGGTTAAGCTGTCGTAAAACGCCACTCTGCTGCCCAATGTGCCCCTTCATGTTGTGTGCCATGTTGGATGTGCCATACCTAAAGGCTGTGTGGGCAAAGCCTCTGCCAGTCTCACAGAGGCGTGTGAAGGTAGCTCAGAGAGGAAGGAGTGGAGCACTGCTTCTTCAGCCTCCCACGGCTTAGCTTGCCTGTGCCCCAGGGAGAGAAGCAAGGAAGATGGCACAAGTTCTCTCACCACATCTCTCTCCCTTGCTGGGTCTCGCTTGCTCTGTGTTTGATTAATGGCACAGCCATGAGTCAGAGATGGGTAATTGGTGGATTCCAACCTTTTTTTTTTTTCTGCACTGTCAGTGGAAAGGAGCCAGAAGCCTGACAAAAGCAGTGTGCCTTTCTGGAGGAAAGTAATTGTCAAAACTGCCATTGGAGATGCCACTTGGAGCTTTCCCCCACGAATGTTGTGCACTGCCCCTTGTAATTGCAGCTGGCAGTCTCTGGTGATAAGTTACACACATGGGCACAAACAGTAAACAAGCAGAACTTTTTAAGTCGGCTAGGCTTTTTCAGTTGTAAGCTTAAGCCAGGTCAAAGAGGGACAATTAAGAAAAATATTCAGAACAAATTTTGTATTGCTGTTGGTAAACGGATGCTTGCATCAGTTTTTATAACGACTGCAAAATTGCTTCTGAAAAAATATATATATATATGGAATGTGTGGTGTTTTTAGATTAATTTGCCAGAACGTAAAATATAAATACTGTGGCAATTTGCTCAGAAAGCTGCCTATACCATGACCATGCCAGATTACCTACATGTTATCCAGTGCATAACTAGTACTACAGTGTTTTATTAGCTTTGTTTGTCTCACTTGCTCTCTTTTGTTTACCTAATGGAATGCATCACATTGATATGTTTTCAGTGTGCCTCCACTTAAAAGCCCAACCCTCTTGTGGTACATCCTCTCGTGAAGGTGTTCCATGAGTGAAGGCTCACATTATAACCCAATCTGCCCCCACTCAGTCACATAATGTTGCCACATCCAGGAAGTGACAGCATCAATCTTTTACGCCTTTCTGAGCGCAGCCAATCAGAGTTTTTCTCTATGGTGCAGTGTTTCAAAAATTACTGGTTGCTGTGCTCCAACCAGTCATGGCAGGGACCATTGCAATGGAGAATGCACGTTCACATACTGGCAGTATTAACCAACTGGTAACACATGACTTTACAGAACGGTAAAAAGAGGGTAGTTTTGTGGTAATAAATTGATAAAATCATGGTAACAAAACTCAAAACTGCATCCATTACTGAATACCTGAATAATTACTAATTTCTATGTTATTTGTAAACAATAACCCACTATTTGATGGTGTAATAAGTCAGTAACAAAATGGTAATAACAAGTAATTACCCTGTTGTTATGGTGAGATTTGTTTTCAAGGCTTTAAAATGTGATAATAACATGATTGTGTATTAGTGTCCTGTAATTACTCAGTAATATACTATGCACTTTTATAGAAATTAGATGGAACCAGGGCTGTAAAATACGTTATTGTATATTTCAATTTAATTACAGTGTAATAGTTACTCCAAAAATGAAAATGCAAAATATAATTGAAAAATATTGGATCTTGAATTGAATCAGTTTATTGTGATGGAAACATGAGACCATGACAAACCAACCACGAATCATGACAATTCAACAGAAATGAGGACATCGTCATGAACTGCAGATCATAAAACGCCAATGGATGGACAGTTAAGCTAGTTTGCCCGTGCATGACAATTTACTTTAACTCCCTGCTAAAACACCCTAAACTCCACTGAAACATAAACAAAACACATACAATTTGACCTACACTAAATCATCAGCCAGACAAGACACACCACATGAGCAACGGTATGAGATTGGCATCTGGCTGCTTCCTTAATATGTGAAAGGAAATAGAGCTGGATGTCAAAAAAAACTATAATAAGTAAAAACTAAAGACCCATCACACCTATTTTGACACCTCTCCCCTTTCCAACTCCACTTCTTCTGGCCTGCCTATTCACACATACACACTAAAAAAGAAATTGCTGTGTGGGATGTTGACATGACATAAGTCAGAGATTAATCTGATTGTGGTGAAGAATGTAAAAAACAAAAGTTTTTAGGGTAGAGGGTTTTTTCTATTTTATTTTGCTTGTTTATAGATCTTTATAGATTGGGCTTGTGAATTTAAGAAAATAGCAGTGCTAATTAGTATTGTCTTGGCATCATCCTCTGAGTTACATGTTTACTTTAATATTAATGTCAAAATGGTATATTTGTGTTTGGTCATCATGGTCTTATCATGTTTTCATTGCAATAAACTGATCCAATTCAAGATCCAATGTGATTTGAGGCATTGTCATTTTTGGAGTAGCTATTTCACGGTAATTAAATTGAAACAGGCAAAAATGTATTTTATAACCCTGATTCCATGTAATTTCTGTGCAAGTTCACAGTTAATTACTAGGTAATTACTGGAAATTAACCCATAGCCCACAGAGTGCTGTTGGTAGGAAGACGAGCAAGATAATTTGGTAAAACACAGACTGAACAGTGAAATGGCAGCTAACGCTAACTGATGGAGGTGGCTGCTGTTAGCCACGGCAAGTTTGCTGTATATTGTAGCAAATTTTCTTGTTCCTCCTTCTATCGACAGCACACAGTGAGCTCCAACAACAGAGATATGGGTTTATTTACACAAACTTAACCTTTAATTTATAAGATTGCATTTTCTTTATCGTTTGTAAATAAAGCAGCGAAGAAACATTAGTTAACCAAAAGTAACATGACTAATAAACATACATGACTTAATCCCTGGATTCCCACGGCCTCAACATGTACATTCACCTTGCATGTGACTCACACATCTGTATGAAGGGAATGAAGAACAGTAGCTAGATAAGAGGTCCGGCAGACTGGCTGATACATAATCCATTTCACGTCTTCTTTCCTGCTTTAGGAGGAGAGAGAGAGAGGGAGAGGGAGGGAGGGAGGAAAAAAACAGAAATGAGGCAATGGCTGACGTGTGTAGTCACGGCGACGTATCGGTGTTGTCTCAATAGCCACAAATCAATCGGCGGCCGGACAGCCTCTGCAATGCAGGCACAGTGCTCATAGCAACACGTCCTTCCAGCCAGCCTCTCCGCTCACTGCTTCAGATGCAAGGCAGGCTGTTTTCACGGGCAAGGGAATAACAAAGAGGGGGGAAATCAAGATGAGATGAGAGGGGAGCAAGTGAGAGAGAGAGTGTGAGTGAGTGAGTGAGTGAGTGAGTGAGAATGAATGAATGAGTGAGTGAATGAGAAAGAGAGGGAGAGAGAAAAGAAAGAGGGAGAGACAGCGGCAGAGGGAATGGAGGGCGAGGGCCATCTATTTCAATCCAGCTGACAGATGCTTAAGAAATGCAAATATCCACCAGCACGTTGTCCATGACCGTGTGCACATGTGGTCAGCTTCTTAATTTTCTGTGTCACTCAACAGCAGACTGACATTCCAAGTGTCAGTGAGTCCTTTTGCTTTATTTTGGTCTTTGCCCCAAAACTACTGAATGACATGTTTTGTCTGATGTCATTTTAATTGGCTTCAACTTGAAACCACTTTCATCATTTCGAAACATCATGCTGTCAAAGGATTATAGCCCAAGCATGGTTTATGGCATCCAGATGTGTCTTTGTCACCACCGCAGAGTGTCAACGCCACATAGCCTGATGAGTCTGCGACTATCACCACACAACATCTGGCTCCAATTAAACATGTAGTTAGAACAGGAACACCGGAAAGTGAACAAAGAGCCGCAAGAAGGAGAATCAACAACAGTACAGAATTCCGGAGCATTCTTTAGCCTCACAATCATAGTGTAGCCTGTCTTCTGGAGTAATTAGTATGTAATATACATTGCATGATAGTGTAGAGTCCTGTGTAATTACATCCTATTAAGGAAGTTGAAAAGTTTTAGATTACTGATCAGTATTTAACACACGATTAAACCGAGGAACTCTTCTAGTGGTCCCATACTGGACTAACTACATAAGTACATACCATGTAATTTACAGTCTTTCTACATTAATGGATCCACAAGCATGTTTACAAGCATGCATGAAGGACAACAGAACAGTTTTGTTTTGCTTTACTTAACAACAGATGTATTCATTACGGTAACACTTTTGGGTTATGTGAGGCCAAAAGGTGAGTTAGTATAGCATCCTCCATGTTCTCATTAAACATATGAGAATATTCATCCATCTCGGTCCTAACCGCCAGTCTAGGGGGGCTCTGGAGGGCTAGATGACAGATGTGCTGTGCCCTGGCTTCAGGCCATGCGGTAGGGGCATCTATCGCTTCCTCACAGGCAGACCTGAGGACTTGAGCATGAGTGTAAGAGAGATAATGGGTTCTTCCCAAAAGCATTAGTCATTCTCCTGTACAACTCAGGGGCAGCCGTGATCTTAATCTTAATGCATCTTTCATGCGTTAATCTTAATTTTCCCCACCTCACCCCACACTCCCCTTTCTTCATCCGCTTTACTTCCACCTCCTCTGGTTAAGGGCTGCTTGCAGACCTCTGTGTCAAAGAAGCTATTTTTTATGTTTTGTTCTATCTGAGTTGTCACATGATATTGCTTGGGTTGGGGGTTAGGTGCCTCTCTCCTATCTTCCTGCTTGAGTGCTTCCTCTGTTCCTGCCCATCAGGTCTGTGACAGGCAGATAGGTCACAGGAATGAGTGAATAATCACAATCATGGACCTTTTTTTTCTCCTCACTGACATTTTCTCTCTCCTAACTAGACTAACTTTGCAACGTTTTAATACTTCCAGTTGGTGAAAGGTTTAGTTAAAGGTTTATTTCATTGTGGCGGCATAGTTATCTAATTGTTGAAGTTATCCGTGTGTTGTCTTTAAAGCTGGTGTTTCAGCAATGTGAATGGTTGTTCCCGCCAAGAATGATAGCTATCCACAACAACATGATGTCAGACCGATTCTGAGAATGCTAAAAATTTGACAGCAAATCGAGACTGCTAAATTTTAGATATTACATTCATTGACATGAGAAGAAACATTCATCACTGTTGGCCAGTGAGGATGCTAATAGTGTTTATCTTACAGTTATCTTAATAGTATAATTTCTGGTCTGAACAGCAGTTAACACATATCTCAGACAAGCTTTTAATAATGCATTTGTTTATTTGTATTTTTTCATCAGTTTTTTTTTATTTTGTCGCTGTAATATTCTACCATAAAAGTCAAAACAAATAACCCCATGAATCTTTTATTAACATGCATCTGATAATGAAGAAATATTCATTATTCATGACATGCAAAATCCAGTAGAGAATTTTGCCTGCCCAAACCAGACTCAAGACCTTTGCAAGGCCTGAGAAAAAGAGAACGGTCTTGCATCAGTGAGAGCCGAAGGCAATCTGTGCCCAATAGAGGCTCATCCTGGCCTTGCAAATGAAGAAGTCCAGCAGCACAGTGTAATTTGTGATGGTGTCTTACTAACCTCCAAAACACACATAGGGGTGCTGGAGTAGGAGATGGGGAGGAGTGTTTTTTGTTTGTTTTTTTTCACTCCTCCTCAAATGCACAGGGCTGTCAGAAGTAAGCCTACAAGCCCACCTCAGCTGTCTCAGCACACACACAGCTGCTCACTCCCTACTCTCTTCACACGCTACAAGATTTTGGAAGAATCGACTCCAAAAGAAAAATGCTGTGAATTATGAATAACAAGGATGCCTTTATATGTGGTTGTGGGTCAGAGTATGGAACGTGCAAGCCATAGTGATGGGGTTGGGGTTGGGGAGGGGGGTAGGGTAATACATAAATGCCTGGAGCTAGGATTGCCTGAGGCCAGTATTTGTTTGCCATGTCTGTTTGCCCCCTTGAGAATGGGCACAGGAAACATACAGCTTATGTTCCCTCTTGTCATTCTGTTGTGTGTTGTTGGAACACGTTGGAGCCATGTTGCTTCACTGGCAGTCCACTTAACCATCAACCAGGGCACATTGGACAGAATAGTTAACACACAGTTGAGAAGCATTTGAGCTTCGAGAAGGTAGTTAGTAGTTAATGTAGTTAGAACAGGAACACCGGAAAGTGAACAAAGAGCCGCAAGAAGGAGAATCAACAACAGTGCAGAATTCTGGAGCATTCTTTAGCCTCACAATCACAGTGTAGGCTGTCTTCTGGAGTAATTAGTATGTAATATACATTGCATGATAGTGTAGAGTCCTGTGTAATTACATCCTATTAAGGAAATGGAAAACGAGAATAGTTAACACACAGTTGAGAAGCATTTGAGCTTAGAGAAGGCCTAAGGATTAGGAGGTCAGTTCAAAAGTGGCAAGGTTATAAATCTATCTAAGAGGATTTTAATGAAAGATACATACAGGTCAATAAATAAATTGAATTATTATACAGAATATAAATGGTAGGTAGTTCAGATCACAGTCTTTGCAGTGATAGTCTTTTTTTTTTTTTAATCTTTGTTACATACTCAGCTGCAACGAATGACAAAGATGTTCCTGTGTTGTCTCATATTTAGATGATTATGCCCTTCATGAAAAATGTGACACAGGCACAAATGTGGCCTGCTCAGAGAAAACAGCATTGATTAGTCACCCAATTAAAATGAGCCGGAACTTCATTTTTAAAGAAATCTTAAATGGTAAATGCTGGAGGAAAAGGTCATGCTGCAGAGATATTCTTAGTATCGTAAAAATGATGTTAAAGATATATCAAAAATGTCAGCCAAATTTCTCCCAAAGATCAACTCCCTCTAAAGCCCAACTTATACTGTGGTCCAAATGCACTCACTGAAAGCCCTTATCTAAGGTACCATCGTTTGAGTTGGAAAAAGACCCAAAAGGGGTGTATGAATGCTGAATGTGTTAAAAAAGACAACCTTGACATGTTTTTGGATCACACAAGTAGGTCTCATAAATCTGCTGATGTGTCAGCTGGGTGCCAAGTCTGGTTGACATGACCTGCCTGGCTGTTGGTGTTTTGATGTTAGGACCAGGAGGATGAAATATATATGCTTTTGACAACACGAGGGCTGGGGAAGTTGAATGGTTTTCTCCTGTAGAATTACCCTGCACAGCCATGCAACCATGTGTGGACAGAGAAGACAGACGAGGAAACCATCAAAAATAGATCAGATGCCAAAATAGCTCCCTCTGTTTCTGTTTCTCATCTTAAAGAATTCAACTGATTGAGGATGATGCTAGTTTCAGCTGGCAATGACCAGAAGTAACAGCAGTTTATTCTATGCAAAACATGAAGAAAATATTAGCACACCTGGCACAATAAAGACCTGGATCAAGCCATTTGGTGATGTCAAGAGGAGCTGGGACCTTACACAGAAAGCATGGCTAGATTATTCCTCAATAAACTCAAAGATGTGTAAAATGAAGGCATACAGAGTAAACACCTACATCTGACCAAATACAACATGAGTGAACTAAACTATACTCCTTCAGGTACCCTGTGAGGCAAATCCACTCCACAAATGTAACGGGTTATTCCTTGGCTCACGCTACACCTTACCACCAAGTTTGATGGTGGAAATTGAGTCAGTAATTTGATATAATCTTGCTGACGAATTAACAAAGAAATATGTAACCTCCTGGACCAGACCACAAGAGGGATTGGCTGGACTAAGGCTTAAGTACAGCTGCCAAAGCAACTGTGATGCCATGGTCTGTGGATTTCTTCAGCTTATTTGTGTGTGTGTGTGTGTGTGTGTGTGTGTGTGTGTGTGTGTGTGTGTGTGTGTGTGTGTGTGAGCGAGAGAAAGAGAGAGAGAGAGAGGGAGAGTGGACTATATTAGGAGTCTAAATTATTATGACAAAAAGTCATGTCATGCACCACAGCTGCAAATATATATATAAAAAATTGAATTTGAATTTGTTGGCATATGTCAATTATTTTGCTCATATCACAGAAATTTCACACATTTCACCATTTTCAAGTCCAGAGGAAGAAACCTGCTGAAAAATGAGTAAAAATCTACCGAAAACAAGTGCAGAACAACCTCAAAGTCTCCCCTAGAATCACACTGGTATATCAACACTGTACTCAAGGGCTCTGTCGGAGTAAATTGAACCCATTGGTTTGAGTTGACTGGCACAACAACAAGTTGTACCACTGTGCTGTGTGTTGCTGTCATTCTGAATCTTGTGGTCATGTGATTATTATTGCAAAATGATTCATAGAGAGTACATTTAATTTATCTACTCTTTACACACACACACAAACACACACACACACACACACATACACATACACATACACATACACATACACATACACATACACATACACACACGCACACATGCACACACGCACACACACACACACTGTGTTTACAGATAGGATTTGTGTGAATGTTTGTTTATTTTGAATATTTGTGGACACACACCACTGTTGCCATGGTGGATGTTGCCACAGTGGATGTGACCCAGCAGCAGAGCTAGAGTGCCCTCTGGTGAAGCAAGAGGAATTACATATAGGGAGCAGTAGACCACCACCAACTGACTGGCCAAACTGGAGAATCCCTCATGCAGTTATTCATGAAATGAACCAAACCACATTTGTATCCAAGTCTCTCTGACACACACACAGGCTGCATTGATGTTTCCTTGTCGAGCAAAATTCAATTTCTGAAACTTTCTCTTTCTCATTTCAGCTTCTTATAAGTCCCCAATTCCCGGAGTTATTTGTGTTTCATCGACAGATTCAGCTTCTTCACAGTCTGCCAGTATGTGTGTCTGTGCGTGTGTGTGTGCGTGTGCATGTGAGTGTGTTTTTGCTTTTCTTTATGTGTGAGTGTGTTCATGTGAGTGTGTGTGCATCTTTGTGTCAGCACACTTAGAAATGTATACATGTGTGTGTGTGTGCTAGTGTGTGAGTCTGTGAGAGAGAAAAAGAGCATGTTAATCTGAACATATGTATTTGTGTGTGTGTGTGTGTGAGAGAGAGAGAGAGAGACAGAGAGTGAGTGAAAGAGAGACAGAGAGAAATGTGTGTGTGTGTATATCCAAATACATGTGTGTGTTTTTTAGGTGTGTGTGTGTGTGTGTGTGTGTGTGTGTGTGTGTGTGTGTATGTGTGCGTGTTGTGTGTATGTTTGTTGGTGTTTGTGTGTACTTGCAGTGTGTGGCATGCTGTGGAGTTTCTGGTTAATAAGAGTGTAAATAGAACTGAGCCCCAGTGTCCTCTTGGCTCCTAGTAATCAATGGAAGTTCTCCAGTACAGCCGCACAGCCCCCTAATTTATGGCTGCCACCGGACTCAGTGTTGATAGGTCAGGCTGATTCTGCCCTTGGAAAAGAGCTGAGTGCTGCATTTCAGGGCAGAGGGACAAAACATATATTTCCTCTCCTCCCGTCTGCTCGACTGGTCCACATCACAGTGAGAATGGACACAGGACTCTTGATGGCTCTTCAGCGACCGCCACCCTTCCATGATGGCAGATTTATTTATTTCTGGAGTCACAAGTCTTAACTGAATCTGATATTGCTGGCTTTGGATGTGAGCTGGTATGAACAAACACGGCTACTGCTCCGGACGATGGAAAAAATTATCAAGCAGTTGTCTACATAGGCTTCCTACCAGTCTCTCTAGATGCTGTAGTGAAGGATGAAGTTGATTAGATGTGAACGGGAACATGTGTCGTTTCATCAGACTCCTGAGTTCTCAGTCATAATCACTCATATACTCTAGCCACCACAACCCATGGACAACTGGAAACACTCACAGTTCCTTTATCACAGCATGTGCAAACTCTGCTGTTAGACATCAGTCATACATATTTCATGCCGTATGGAGGACCCACACAGGCTATGATGCAGACTATGGTGATAGGAAGGGAATGGCTTTCTGTGGTTGTAACCATTGTGTTGATCATCATTGAAGACTGTGCGAAAAAGAGGAGATATTGGCTGTCTTTGGCTGAATTGTTAGTTTTCCTGGTTGGTTGGTTGTTTGGTTGAAGTGCTTTGCCCTTATCTTCAATCCCCCCCACAGACACACGCACACACACGGACGCTCTATCACTTTTCTTCTACTTTCCACATATCTGTCCTGAACTGCCTCTATCTCTCTCTCTCTCTCTCTCTCTCTCTCTCTCTGTCAATTTTCTTATCACCTCTCTCTCTGCCTCCCCCTTCTCTCTCTCTCTTTACTGCTCTATTTTTCTCTCCCCCTTTGTCTCACTGAATGTCCCTACTTCTCTCTCCCTCGCTCGCTCTATTACCCTCTCTCTCTCTCTCTTTGTCTCTCTCTCTATCCCTCCCTGGCTCCATTCCTCTCTCTCTCCTCCCTCTCTGTCTCACTGGAAGTCCCCGGTGCCCTTGTCTGTGATCCTGCCGAGGTTGTGCATTCAGTGCAGGTTATAAATCACACCGCACCATCTGGAGTCATTCCTTCTCCTCACTCTCTCTGTCCTTATTCATTATAAGACCCCACTCCAACCACACACACACAATTCCACAGCCCCATACCCCATGTCGCCCCCTCCCCGCTGGCGTGTGTGTGAGAGCTACGACGTAATTATAGGGCGTAGATTACAGCAGGTGCAGAGGTCACGTTTTAACAAAAAGCTGGGCGTTTAGCGGTTAATGCCATCTCTAGCCACCTGCGGGCACTGGGTTGGGAAGCTGACGCTGGTTGACACTGGTGGCAGCAAGTGGGAAGATTGACCCTTAGACTGGCAGTCAGTTCACAGCTCACTGCAGCTGGGAGTCACCATCCACCCCAACCTACACAGACACACAATCACACGCACACACCACAAATACAGACAGACAGACACACACACACAGAAACACACACCATAAATACAGACACACACACAAACACACACACCACAAATACAGACACACACACACAGAAACACACACCATAAATGCAGACACAGACACACACACACACACACACACACAGACACACACAAAAAAAGACGCCAGTGAAATATACATCAAACACTTCTATAAAGGCTGTGTGCAGCCAGTATGGCTAAACTGCAGAGCACACACACACACCAGGGGTCTTAAACTTTTCTTCCTCCAAGAGCTGCTTCAATGTGGCTGAGAGCTACTCTACTACTGTTTTATCTCTGTATTATTGATAGTCCTGGAGACAGATGTTACATCATTTACCATCTTACACACTTACAGCACAGTGCAAACACTCTTTCAGTCACCCTCTTTCAATTCAAACTCATCTTTGTGACAAATTATGATGAGATTTATCTACATTTCCTTTGGAGAACTACTCTTACAGTAAGCTTGTGGGGAGCTACTGGTTGCTCTGAGCAACCTGTTGGTGACCCCTGCCTTAGACACAAGATGTGATTAAGAGAAGGCACATTTATAGTTTGGCATGTCAGTGAACATTACTGACCACTCTGTGAGTTTCATGTCTTTACAAATGAATGTTTAATAGAAAAGAATAGAATAGAATAGAAAGCCTTTATTGCCATTATACACAGTATTTAAAGCAACTCCTTAAAAGTGCACACAGCGCAAAGTATAAATGTCCTATGTAAAAACCATTACAAAGTATAAATAAGTCCTTTACAAAAAATACTGTACAAAACTACTATAAAAGAGAAGAAAAACACCTATGTAAAGCCACTGAATACCCAGACAGACAATAAGACAGACAGACATGAGTACAAACTGGCAAGCAGCATACAGTGTGTTGAGGTAGTGTACTGGTGGAGGTAACAATCAATCAAAACAAATAAATAACAATCAGTGCAAATATGGATAATGCATTTTCAGAAAGATTGCAGCTGTCCAGCTGCCCAGTTGTGCAACAGAACAGAGGCATTTGTCAAAAATGTAATCTTAACCATTGTATTTCATTATAAACAATCAGAAAACAAGACTTTAAGAGTAAAAAAACAAACTTGTCCTTTAAGTCTGCTTTGGATGGTTGGCTGAGATTGCAAAGAGGGTTTGGTTTTGTCAAATCAATACCCACCATTCAGAAAATGAGTTTATGGAAAGACAAGAACAAAGAACAAAGAGAAGCAAAACAAGAGAATTCACAGCTTTACAGCTTTTTGTGTATAACATGAAACTCAGGCCTCAGGTATGATGTGTGTTTGTGTGTGTGTGTGTGTGTGTGTGTGTGTGTGTTGGGGGGGGGGTGGTGGTTCTCTGACGTCGTCGTGTCTTTTTGCCTATGCAGACGCTGAGTGAGTTCGACTGCCGCTTTTCCATTGATTTCAGCTGTGCTACAGGGGCTGTGCTCTGACAGGCCATTTGATCTGTGCTGGCTTTTAAGAAAACATCCAGAGCAAAGATGACAGCTCCTCTTTGGATGCATAGCAAAACAAGCGAAACAGAGAGGGAGAAACACAGCACAACGGCCACAGAACAGGAGTTGTTGTTGTTTTTTCAGCGTGCACCCTCAAAGGTTTTGAGGTTGAGCTTGAGCTTTTTATTGTTTATTTTCTGCTTGTTTTCAGTGTCAAGAGTTTCTCATGCTGGAAGAAGAGAGAACACACAGCTTGTTTCAAAGACACACTCTCACTCTTTCTACCAACTCGTTTACCCTTTTAAGAGATTATAGTTACATGTTCTCCAAAGACTTGACTCTGTTTTAAGTGTTACTGTATTCTGGAGATTCAAAACATTTCCAATACAAAGACATTTCCATAACATTTGTATGGCCACTGCACTCTGCCTCTTCAGAATAGGATGGAGAGCTCTCAGGCTGTGGGTGGATGTATTACACTAATACCCACTACAGCACTAGGTAATATACATGGTTCATGCAAGGAGCAGCAGCTTTCTATTCAGGAATTGCAAAGATCTTCTGCCATTCACAGAGTATCACTCATGCATCTCAATTATAATTCAATTTCAATCCAACGGCTCTAGTACAGTGCTCTGCAATTTGTCATGATTACGAATTTACCATGTTGGGATCAATTTCTCAGAGCACGGCTCTACTTTCATCATTTTTCAACATATATTAAATCTGTGCATACAGGAATGTCATTAGCAATAGGACAAGGTATTTGCTTGAGACTCAATTAGTCCTCAGGCCTCAAGGGAAACCAACATATTAAATAACTCCCACCCGGTCTGGTCTGGTACTATTGGCAATTAATGGATGATCTTGGTTTGAACACTAGCATGACTGATGAGGGATTGCAGATCAGCAAGACAGGCTGGGGTTATGGGATGTCTATAAAAGAAAGAGACAAAAAGAGACAAAGGAAGCAGTCACAGGCCTGCTCAAGATGAATAGGGGTGATGAGCACTTCTTAATGGTCTCTGTGAGTCTACTGCAGTCCTGTCAATAAAAGTTTCATGGTAGAGAGACAAGGGCTTTAACTCTCTCTCTCTTTCTCTCTCTCTTTCTCTTTCACTCTCTCTCAATCCATCCCTACAGCAAAGAGTAAGACAAATGAACAAGCTGTAGACTTTATGCTTAACCTCTCCTTCTGCCTTCTATTACTCTCTCTCTCTCTCTTCTCTCACTCTTCTGCCCCTCTCTCTCTTTCCCTCTTGCTGATATTTCTCTCTGTCTTGTCTAATGCATCATTCCCTCTCTGCCTTTTCCTTTCACCAGTCCATCCCTTCTTTTCTCCTCTTTTATTTTCTTTTATTCTCTATGTGTTATGCTATCTCTTGTCTTCTGTTCTCTCACCATCGTTGCTCCAGGGCTCGTTCGCACCCTGTGAAGATCTTCAGCACTATTGCATTTCTGTGGGAACTCCTCCTCTCTCTGCAGCTTTGTTTTACTTTCCTTCTCTCCTTTTTACAGTCACCTCCCACCTTTTCTAATCTGGCATACAGACACATTCTCTCTCTCCCTCTCTCTCTCTCTCTCTCCCACACACACACACACACACATACACACACACACACACAAACACACCCTCTTACTCTTTCTGTCTCTCTCACACATTCACATACTGCTCCCCCCCCCCCACACACACACAATCACATACACTTCCCTTGTCATGCCAGTTTCTTTTTTTTTTTTTTATAAGCCCCTCACCACACAATGATTCCATGGTGCCATAATGAAGCAGCTCCCTCATTTCCCAACCTCATTCTGTCACCCCCAGACACATGCGCACACACCCTGTCACACACACACACAATCACACACACACAAACACACACTCACACTAGCGTGCCACACACACAGAGACATGCCACACACACACACACACACACACACACACACACACACACACACACACACACACACACACATACACACACACATACACACACACACACAGTGAGTGAAATATACATCAAACCCTACTATAAAGAGTGTGTGCAGCCAGCATAACCAGCCTATTGGCAGAGCCATAATGGAGACTGAGATTTATGAGCCTGGCCAGGTGTGTGTTTGAGGAATTGTACCTGATCTAATAGCTTTTTTTCTCTCTCATGCACATGTGCTCTCCCTCTCTCTTTCTACCATGACACGGAGAAGTTTTGAAGGTGAGCAGCAGCAGCAGTGGTATTGACCAGGTGTCACCTGACAACCTAATTTCTCCGGCAGCGTCACCGTAATTATCACCGCCACCATCACCACTGCTACCGTCAATGAGTTTGGCGCCCATCCTGGTGCATTGTCCTCAGTTTGAATGAAAACAAACGTGCATTCTCTGTCTCTTTTCATTCATCCAGGCTTGTTTGGTACTCTCTACTCTTCCTCTTCCTCCACTTGCTCCTCTTCCTCCTCCTCCGCCACTTTGTGGTTCACCTCACCTAGCTGCCATGCAGGAGCAGAATAACAATCTCTCTTTCTCTCTCTTTCTCTCTCTCTACAGCCCTGCCCCCCCTCTCCCCCTCTCTTTCCCTCTCTCTCTCTCTCTCTCTCTCTCTCTCTCTCTCTTTCCCTCTATCTCTTCTCTCTCTCCTTTTCCCTCTCTCCTTGTCCCAGACAGGGCTTACAGCACCAGCATTCCAAAGTGGCCAGTTGTCTTTGTCCCTCCCCATTACTGCCTGCCTGTCCTCTGCCTCTGCACACCAAGCTCCCCCCTACCCCAACCCCAATCCCACACTAAGAGCACCAAACCCTGACACTGACTCACTGATGTCATTTAACTCCCTGTCTGTCACAAGGAAAAAGCTGCCCTCCCGCTCCTTACACACACACACACACACACACACAACCTTTCTCTGGGGTGCTTTCTCTTGCACCCCAGCCCACACCAACACCCCATTGGAGCAAGTGGAGAGGACTGACATGACTGAATTATTCAACAGTTAGACAGCATGCATGTGTGTGTGTGTGTGTGTGTGTTTGTCATTAGAGTTCACCCAGCGGGTTGTAGCTCCTGTACAGTATGCAGGAATGGAAGAGAGTGTTTGTAAGCCAGCAATGTATGGACCGCTATTTTTCTCCACTAAACTCAGTGCATTAAGTATCAAGTAGTGGAAATGCCCCACTGCACTCCCTGTATATGTCTTAGATTTATCAGAAATACACTGAGGTGACTACAGGACAACCCAATGCATCAGTAAATACATCCTGGTTAGTGAGTGGAATAAGTAACTATGGATGCTACTTTCTCTTGACACAGTATATAGTATAAATAGTAAGAAACTGTCTCCTCCTTGCTTGATTTTACAAAACTACAATTTACTTGAAGCAACAGGCATCTTTTATCAGCAGTCTGCTAGAGCTGCAACAGCCCACTTCATAGATCATCATCCTATTTGCTAGCTATCCACCACAGTTCAATAGACTGGCATCCATTTTGCTTGTTTTGCAGTGTATTTCGGTCCATAGATCGACCTCCTTCTTGGTTGCTTTACAGTACAGTTACTTCCATGGATCAACATTGTCATTCCAGACCTCTTTCTCCTGACTCTTTCAGTGCCAAAGCCTTTGGTCTCCATGTGTTTATGTCCAAAAACAATAAAGATCTGAGTGCTTCATATACAAAGCTGCAGCAACTTGCTCTGTTCATAGTCCTGTTCATGGAGTCCTATTTTTCATACACACACACACACACACACACACACACACACACACACACACACACACACACACACACACACACACACACACACAGCTGGTCACATAAAGTGGGGTCCGGCTGTGTCACCACGATGCCCAAATACTCTAAAGGAGCGGCTGGCTGGCTGGCCTCCTCAGTCTGGGATGACATGGTCGGTTGCCCTCCTTCCCCGTTGTCAGGGCGACTAATTTTACTACCTGCAGAGGTCTGACAGAGAGGCCAGGGGAGGATGAATGGAAGCCCAAATTGGAAAAGAGGAGAATTTGTTTTCCCAAATGAAAAGTGGACTCCACTTTTGCATGGTTTTTACAACCATTACTAGAGAGTCTAAGTCTGTGTTTTCAGATGCTCCATGTGGAGGTTAGACTTTTTAGTTGCTGTTAACTGACACTTAGCAGGGACTCACAGCGGGTTCAGCTTTATGAATCAAACCTGGGTCAGTCGGTGACATTACCACCAATCAACAAGCTCCAACACACCCACATGAGTTCATCCATCTGCAACTTATATTATGGCATCCTTATGTAACATCTTGTTTAAACTGTGTAATGTAAGGGTAATGGGGGAATGTCAGCTGACATGAAAGAATAAATATACATCATTAAACTAAGGCAAAGGGCAAAGGAGAGGACCATCACCTTTCTTGTATTGTATTGTTGTAGTTCACAAAGGATTTGTATTTCATACACTGTTGTTTTTTGTGAAAAGTGGCAGGTGAAAACAAATTCAGAAGGAATTCAGTCTTGTCAAAAAACTTGTCAAGTTCTGGACTGGCCTTGCTTCGACTGCATCTGCTTGACTACTAAAGACTACCAAATAGCCACACACACACCCACCCACACACAAACACAAACACACACCACACACACAAACACAAACACAAACACACATCACACACACACACACACACACACAAACACAAACACAAACACACACCACACACACACATACCCACCCACACACAAACACAAACACACACCACACACACACACACACATACCACATACCCACCCACACACACACACATACCACATACCCACCCACACACACACAACTCCCACCACACCACACAAGTCAGACAAGGAGTGGACGTGTTCCACACACACACACACATACCCACCCACACACAAACACAAACACACACACACATACCCACCCACACACAAACACAAACACACACCACACACACACACACACACACACATACCCACCCACACACACACAACTCCCACCACACCACACAAGTCAGACAAGGAGTGGACATGTTCCATCTTTAGTGAGGAGTGGACGTGATCCATCTTTAGTGCTTGTCTTACATAATGAAGCACTAGCCCAGTTTTTTTTTTAAGAGCTCAGAGACCGAGCAGCAAAAAAAGAGGCTATTTGTACGTTGTCATCCTGTGTAAGCATGACAACCACAGACCATAGACTCATGCTCTGATGGAAATTGTTTGCCACCCCAAAAAAAAAAAAAGAAAGAGAAGGCAACTGTGGCACAGGAAGCATGTCATCGAGGGGATATCAAGCAGGAAGTCCACTCATATAGGCCCGCTTGCCAAAATACGCCGGCTGTCACTTTGTTCACGTCAAACACATCTCTGACCTTTGTGACAAAGTCTTCAAAAGAGTTCCGTGGTGGATGTGGAGGCTTTGACATGCAAGCACTTAAAGCTGTGCGCACACACACACACACACACACACACACACACACACACACTCATGGAGAGAGACGCAGAGTTGCAGAGTTGCACATGCATACACACACACTCACACACACACACACTCACAAACACACTCATACACACACACACACACACACACACACACACACACACATTGTTCACTCTCCCTGAGGATTTTACATGCTTATTTGTCATCTGATTTTTTCTGAAGGTTCCCTCTTGCTGACTACAGTGATGCTTATTTGTCCTTTATAGAATGCCATGCATTTAGCCCCCTTACCCTGACAACACAGTGATTTAATAGCCCTGATTTTGTGAGTCGTCTCATATATTTATTTATGTTCTTGGTGATTAGAAATGCTTACACATTACTAATCACATTCCTCAATCCCAACTAAGTGATTTAAGCGCTCCATTTGTTTTGATGATTGCTTTATCAACAGGACTTGACCTTGACATTTTCGTTCAGTTTATTTTCTAAGAAAGAATTCTGTTCTTCCAAAGTGATTCTTTGATACAATAACACAGAGGAAATGAAGAAAGCAATTGCTACAGAAAAAAAGGTTATAAACCCACAGCCTGTGAGATGTCTTATCGGATGTCTTCCATCTGGTCCCAATAGTGCCACCAGACATCTGCCACACACACACACACAGGCATCTTCTCATTCTTCAAGGTTGTACACAGCATCTGTTTAGTTAAGAGTAACAAAATGGCTCTTTGTTTTGTAGACTTTTCCGTTAAGTCTGCAAAGTCGGGGAAAGTAAAGAAATAAAGTTGTCAAAGGTGTACTCTCGCTCGCACGCTTACCACTTGTGCACTATGATTAATGGGAACAAAAAGACAAATGAAAAAGCCTTAATATTTCAGCCGTAAATGTCTGACCACGATGATTAAAGGCATCATAAGATGTGAATGAAAATGTAAATTAGAAATGAGACGAAGAGAAAAGATCCCTTGAAAGTAGTTGGTATTCCGAGTCACGGCCAAAGCCATTCCTGCTGCAGTCGCTTGTGCTGCCGGTGTTTTTGAAAATCATTTTTCTTCCACTCTACATCACAACACCTCTCAGAAGCCTGCCACCTCTCCTACGACCTGGCTGCCGAAACTGTGGAATGGATGCTGAACTGTAACCTTGGGTGTTCTGTTTGTAGATGCAGAGGAGTGCTGTAATGCTGTTGAATATCCTGTTTTCATGCCAACTGAAACTTTATCAGGATCCCGTAAAAAAAAAAAAACTTGTGCATGACTGGGCGACACTTTGCATGTAAATATGCAATGCGGAGAGTGAATTTGGCTCGAAGCTCGGCCTTGGGAGAGATATCTGCTGCATGCAAAGGCTTCACACCAAAGACACACTTTCGTGATAAAAAACAGCATTTTCCCCAAAAAATGCTAAATAAACAGGAGATAAAAAAGAAAAATATTCAGGCTGCCCTAAGGGGCCCATTGGTGTGTCAGGGGATGGGTATGACAGTGTTTGTGTGTGTGTGTGTGTGTGAGAGAGAGAGAGAGAGAGAGTGTGCGTGTGTATGTGTTTGCGTGTATGTGAGAATTTTTGTGTGTGTTTTTGCGTGTGTGTATATGTGCATCGGGAAACAGTGCACACACACGCACCTTTACTGCCTCCCCTGCCACTCACATGACATCGGCTGGCATACCATTATTCTCCAGGCTTATGAAAATAAACCAAAAATAAAAGATATTTTCAAACATGAAAATAAATTATTTCACATCATTCAAACTAAACTGAAGCGCAACAATAAAAATATCTTTTTTAACGTTTTTTTTTCTCAAATCGTATTTTTTAATGAAATAAAAATTGATTGTTGCTCTTGTGCCATGCCTCAAGCCAGTGGCATGCAATAACGAGCCCCCTTTGTGACACTGCATTGGTGTTTATGGGCCCATGCTGCAGAGTCTGTCCCCCTAGTGGTGCTCTGTGTTAATTATGTTTTTTTTTTTTGTTTTGTTTTTTTTAACCTGGTGCATTAGAAAGGCAAAGAGGGGCAAAAACATTCATCGGAAGCAAAGCACTTTTATTTATTCATCTCCCTCTTCCCTGCACACCTCTGCCTGCAATCTCTGGAGCCTGTCAGTGTTATTTTGTACAGCCAGCATCATGCCTCTCCTCTCCCCTCTCCTCTCCTCTCCTCTGATCTCCTCGGCTTGCCTGTGAAGCCTGGTTGGGGGGAACACACTACTGGGAGGTCTGGCCCATGGAAGACAGCTAGAAGATCAGCTGTGTGTGTGTGTGTGAAGATCAGCCGTCACATGTCAAGAGAGAAAGAGAGAGAGAGGTGGGAAGAGAAAGGTGGTTGAATTATGTCACATCATTCAAACTTAAGCGCAACAATAACAAGATTTTTTTTTAACATTTTTTTCTCAAATCATTTTTTTTTTAATTAAATAAAAATTGATTGTTGCTCTTGTGCCATGCCTCAAGCCAGTGGCATGCAATAACGAGTCCCCTCTGTGACACTGCATTGGTGTTTATGGGCCAGTGCTGCAGAGTCTGTTTGAGTCAACCATGAGAACCAGAGAGGACAACTCAGGCTGTGGCCAAAAGCCAACTGGAGTGTGTTCACTCCTACTTAAAGCAATGACAGAATATAATCAAGTTCCAAGGCCAAAGGAGTGTGTGTGTGTGTGTTTACAAAGGAGAGAGAGAGTAGGTTATTTTTTAGGACAGCAAAGGAGGGTTAAGTGTGTATGTGCATGTAGAAGGGTAAGGGAGTGTGACTGTGTGTGTGTGTGTGTGTGTGTGTGTGTGCGCGCGCGTGTGTGTGTGTGTGTGTGTGTGTGTGTGTTTGTGTGTGTTTGTGCATCTGTGTGTTTTTGTGTGTGTGTGTGTGTCTGTAAGGTCAGGAAAGGATGGATGGATGGAGGGAGGGAGTGTGTCCTGAGACAGAACAACAAGCGCTTTCATGGCTGATTTGCCAAACAATATCCACAGCCCTGGCCCCAGTCTCTCTCAAGCGTCAGGACATCACTAGTACCTCTATTGTCTGCATGCTTTAGTTCCATCACTCAGAGCCCAAACACAAACAAAGCACAAAGGATCCCTCGGACACGGCCGGGCTGCTGTTACTGCTACTGCTGGGGTAAGAAAAATAACCCCCCACTACAGCCATCTGTAGGGGGAGACATCGCACTGTACAACCGAAAACATAACTGCTGTCGAGAGAGAGAGAGTGAGAGAGAGAGTCAGAGAGAGAGTGTGAGAGAGAGAGAGAAACAGAGAGAGAGACAGAGAGAGAGAGGGAGAAAGCGAGTGAGAGAAAGAGAGACAGCGAGAGACAGAGAGAGAGAGAGAGAGAATTATGCCATGAGTTGTTCTTGGAAGTGTTTGCCAAGTTTATGTGTACAGTTCTGTTTTCTTGCTCTCTTTGCTGTTTGACCTCATAAAATGTGGACTGCAGCTGAAAGAGGTGGTCTGTTTGGAGAGTAAAACCCTTTGTGTCCCTCAGAGGTGTGTGTGTATGTGTGTGTGTTTGTTTGTGCTGCATGTGCAATGTATGTGTGTGTATGTGCTTCTGTGTGTGTGTGTGTGTGTGTGTGTACAAATGTGCATGTGCTTCTTATATGATTTTCAAGTTCAGGCCAGTTACAGTTCAGGCCACTTCCTATGCAAGGATACATATTAATGCACTTCTTCTAAATTCCATTACCTCTGATAGCTGAGAGTCATCCTTGAAAAAATCAGAACATTGTCTTTTTGCTGCTGGCAACTACCAGCATTAGAAACATTTCTGCACTCAGTGGGATTCATTATTGTGCTGATATAATGGAAGGCATCTGAGAGGTTCTGTGCTAATATAAATACCAGTAATATTAGCATAGTGTTTAAATCTCAAGCACCATTACATATCCTGGCCTCTCTGTTCAGACATCCCCATCTCCTAATCAGCTTTTGGGCACTCTGTAAGTGCACTCCTGGAGAACCAGTCTAGCGATGAACAAATTTTGGTAACACTTTATTTGAAGGGGTCTACATAAGAGTGACATGATCCTTAAATAAACATGACATGCCATGTATCATGAACATTAATGACACTTTATTTATTGTTATTAAGTGTCATTCTGTCTTTGAAATGCAAACTTTGGGATGCAGACATTACAAAACCCAAATGACATTTAATGATAACAGTCATAAATCTGAATGCGATGTCATTAATGTTACGTGTCATGTTATTTTTATAACAGCTTCATGCCAGCTTATGTAGACCCCTTCAAAAAGTGTTACCCAATTTTTTTATTCATTTTTTATTCAAGTTCCTGATTTTATGGTACATCTGTGTCACTCATGATTAATTTGTTGATGTTGAAGGCTCATGAAATACTGAAGAAGCCATCTGCATAGCCTGTCATGTGTCCGTGCTTTTCAAAGAAAACAACCCCATGTTTCCCCCCATATTTTGTTTTCCGTTACACTTGGTTTTTAAAAATGGACGCTACAATTCCTGCAATGAAACAGCATCCAACACAGCTGGAATGTAGTTAAAGTATATTTTTAATGACTTTATTTATTTCATTTTGTTCTACTCGTGAGTAACCAAACTGCCCGCGGTCTTGCATGGACTCAGTCTCCTGCAGATATATTAACATGATTGACGGGCAAGGCTGACGGCTTGGTGTGGTGCGGTGGTTCGCAGCACGTGACACACACAGACACACACACACACAGACACACACACACACAGACACACACACACACACACACCATCACTCCCTCCCTCTAGGAGTCATGAGAGCATCAGCAGGGATGGTGGTATAAGGAGGGATGCTTGATGCTTAATGACTAAGCACAAAAAACACGCCACAACCAAGTTGCCGTAAAAACCTTGATGTTGATCCTTGTATGCACATGTAGTGTGTGTGTGGATACAGAGGCAGAGTGTGATGAAGTATAAAGTGTGTTTGTGTGTGTGTGTGTGTGTGTTTCAGTGTGATTTTGTATGTTCCTAGGCATCCCCCTAGTGGTGCTCCATGTTAACTATGTTTAATTATGTTTAATTATGTTTTTTGTTTTTTTAACCTGGTGCATTAGAAAGGCAAAGAGGGGCAAAAACATTAATCGGAAGCAAAGCACTTTTATTTATTCATCTCCCTCTTCCCTGCACACCTCTGCCTGCAATCTCTGGAGCCTGTCAGTGTTATTTTGTACAGCCAGCATCATGCCTCTCCTCTCCCCTCTCCTCTCCTCTCCTCTGCTCTCCTCGGCTTGCCTGTGAAGCCTGGTTGGGGGGGACACACTACTGGGAGGTCTGGCCCATGGAAGACAGATAGTAAAACAATCAGCCATCACATGTCAAGAGAGGAAGAGAGAGAGAGGTGGGAAGAGAAAGAGGAAGGGATTGAGATGATAAAGAAAGTAATGGAGACAAATAAAGATGGAATGAAACAAAAAAAGAAAAGAGAGAGAGAGGCAGAAAAAGCGAGAGCAAGAGGTGTATTGGAGGATTGTTTTGAGGACATAGGTGAGCCACACTGTCATGAGCATCTCAGGAATGCTCTGGGCCACGTGTGTGAGATCTTTGGAAGGAGTTTCCCCTTAGCACACTCTTCGACCCTTACCCTGGAACAGACACTCTTTCTCAGCTGTGTAGATCAGATCTGTAGGAAATTCAGGCAACGTGTGCTAGGCACCCAAAATACATAATTTATAATCTTACAGATGCAACTGAGTTATGTAATTGTGCACTTAAGGCTCCCCTTCAACCACCTCTGTTACTTTTCCAGGACCAGGCCTGTCTTCTACATAGGTCTGGGAGTTGATAGAATTTTATGATATTTGATAATTGGTCCAATTCTCCATCCGTTCTAATTTTCTTTAATCTTCTCTAATCTCTAATCTTTTCATTTAATCTTCTCTAGTAGAAAAGGTAGTCAACTTTTTCAGTATCAGTACTCAAACCTAATGTAGCTGGTATTATTATGGTGGCCACAACAGCTTATTAGAATAAGGCAAACAATGGAGAATTGTGTTTTTATTTCAATTCTACTTTAGAGAGACCAGTTGCTCATGACCTCAAAAACATGGTGGCATTGATAAGAGGAACTGACAAGGTCAGAGGCTTATGATTCCAGTACATGGAAGCATTAGATTCACAGTTCTGCTTGATACCCAGGCCTGTGGTCTACATGAGACACAAGTATACGCCGTATAACCACTGATAAGGATCTTGGCTTTGCATATATCAGTAAAACATAGGCTGCAATACTGACAACACTGTAATAGTACAAAACAGTATAACTACTACAGTCACAGGCAGTATACCAACTACAGCAAACTAGACTACAGCACTGTTGATACCCAACTCCCAATTCTTGAAAACTCCAATGTGTGCACCACCACTGATAAGAGAGAACATCATATACAGTAGCATATTAAATTTAGTCTAATGTAAAACAATTTCCTTCTCTCTGTCTATCCCCGTTTCTGTTTCTATCTCCATCTGTCTGCCTGTTTGTCTGACTTTCTTTTTCTCTTGACCCCTGGCCAGGGCAGGACGGTCAGTGTTGCTCCATGTAAGCTGCTCACACTCGGCGGTCCCTTGTAAGGGCTTTTGGCATGTCACTGTGCATTACGCCCTCTCCTCCTCAGTCTGGGGCTGTAGGCTGGGCAGAGCACAAGCCTCACTGTGCCTTACATAAGCACCTCATCCTCACTTGGACCCTTGGTGAGCTGTGCGCATACATGGACCCATACACACACACACACACACACACACACACACACACACACACACACACACACACACACATATGCATACAGACACACACACATGCATACACACATGCATATACACACACACACATATATATGCAAACAGACACACACACACACACGCACACACACACACACACACATACATGCATGCAGACACACACATTCAGAGTGCCTACTCCCTCCCCTGAGTGAGTCAGGGACACAAAACAGAGCGTGTCTGTGTGACTCAGGGACAGCTTTAACCTTTCACTACAGAGCAACAGCTGAGCAACTCTCTCACTCGCAATCCATCTCCATCTATCCCCCTCTAGCATCACCCCTCCAAATCTCTCTCTCTCGCTCACACACACTCACACACACACACACACACATGCACACACATACACACACTATACTATTCAGTTCCATGGCTACTGAGATGTACTGTGTATGGAGGTATGAGGGAAGTTCTGTCCGTACAGAACAGAAGCCCTGTACTGCATATTCATTCTCTGGCATTGGGTCGCTGTTTACTCCCTTTGGTGTCCTGGACTTTCGCTAGGAAGTGGCCCTGCACTTTTCAATTCATGCCGTGTGAGCTCTCCTTTGTCCTTGACTTTTAAAAGGAAATCCTGGTGTGCATGATAATCACTTTTTTTACATCCCATACTTCCTCTCTCTCTCTCTCTGTCTTTCTCTTCCTCTAGTGTTGTACCTTTATCTTTTGTCTAACCTAGATGGAGGAACCGGTTCTGCACTCCAACAGTTTGTGCGTGTCGTTTGGAGAATGGGGTGGGGGGTGGGGTCCTGCCAAAGAGCAAGTTTACAAATCCAGGGTGCCTCCCCCGATAGAATTAATCAAAGCTGGCGAATCAGCTGATGGTGGCCCTGGGCAGCTGGTCACAGCTGAAGTGGTCCGCAGAGGAGGATTGTATTTGCTGACCAGTGGGTTTGCTTTGCAGAGTCTGAGAAGGACAGCGCCAGGCTCATTTAGCATGGGACTCATTTTCAATTATCGCCTTTCTTTTGGTCGTTTCATATTCCAGTGTCTGAACACGGTGACACTGAAATCTGGCCAGCGTCTAACTCTGTGATGTATGGCTCTGGATTTTCATGCCAAATGACCATTGTCTCTCCTCTCCCTTTTCCTCTCCCTCTCTCTTTTTCTCTTTCTTTCTTTCTTTCTTTTTTTTTTATTTTGGATGTCACACCCGGGAGTAGACATATTTATCAGGTGAATAAAGTGACATATCTTTTCCTCCCTGCTCAGACTGGAACAGCTGTTGAGTAGCACAGTAGATGTACTTGTTCTATGGGCAGGCTATATGACCATGTCAGGGCCTCATTGCCTCATGCCAGACTGGATGGTCCTGTTCCACAGCAGCAGAACTGAATCCACTGTGGGTCATCATGAATTATGTCAGCTGTTTAAGCAGTTTCTCTCGACAAGCTAGCCCAATTTCAAACCTGACTGCCCAGGTGAAACCCGACCAATGACCGAATGCACCCTTGTGATGGACTGGAACAGCAGGCCAAGCACATGATGCCTGAGAGCCAGCTTGTGGTGTAATAAAATGACAAATTGTCCTGTTTTATTGCACCACAGACGCAGATTCTTCATTTTAGATAGAGGTATAAAGGGTTTGGTAAGACTAAGTTGAAACTCACCGCAGGTCATGTGAACCAAGTAAAGTAACATGTGAAAGCCTACTAAAACGTCAGTGTGGCTAAAATAATACTTGACTGCAAAACTGGAGAGATTCCTGCTTTCTCGTGAAAATGTGTGCTGTCTGGTCACCTTAAAGTAAAGTGATTCAGAAGTGATCAGATTCAGTTCCATAAATACACAGCATATGGTCTGTGTGTAGCATATAACAGTGTACTAGAAAAAAAAGTATGATGTGTGAATAATTGTAAACAAAAGTCTATCCTTTTCCAGTTTGAGTAGAACCAGCGCTTCACACCAATGTTTACATTTACATTTATGCATTTAGCAGACGCTTTTATCCAAAGCAACTTACATTTTGTTAACTATCAACTGTTCAGGGCCAGTCTCCGCTAGAGCAACTTTCCAGGTTACTAGCACACTAGCAAGGTTCCTTAACCACTATACTACCACTGGTATATGTGCATCCCGTTTTGGAAAATCCCACACCAAACATGCAGTATAAGTGCAAGCATATGTGATTACTCTATATTATATGATGTGCATATGTATATTCTGCCGATTAACAATCATTTCCTCACAGATTTTTTTAACAAAGACTGCACATTTTATAAGATGAAGAGTTATGAATGAAAGAAAGGGTCAGGGGAATTTTAACTCTCTTTCCCTGCTAAAGAAATTCATCACAATTCACATAGGCCATGGGTTGGATCCTGCAGGAACAGCTAAAGGTCAATGGTAATTTAAGACAAAGGTGACATTGAGAATCTATTTTAAAAAGGGAACAACGACAGAATGAGGAGTGGATATGGACTATTATACACAACCCCACAGTGCCCTCTAGTGACCACTCTCAGTGATTCTGAGAATGAGAAGGTTGTTGAATGAAGGAACACTGGTTTATCACATGAGAAATCTTACTGATAATAAACCAGGATCAGGGGCACCAATAGAGATTTTGGGAACCCCAAATATTAATGACAATATTAAAATGTCCTCGAGGCTCCCTGTCAGTGCCAGGCCTTTAGAATCATCCTATCTCCCTCACCCCTCAAATTAAATGTGTAAAATCATAAATATGTCTCATCTAAAACAAAACAGAAATCTGAAAAATTTGTGATTATCTAATATGATCATTTGTGTCTGTGTCCATGTTGACAGATGTTTGCTAGTAAAAAAAAATAAAGTAAATGATAACCCTTTGCCATCTGGGGTGGAAGGTAGAAAGGTAGAGAGGCTGACGAAGAGAACAAATGAGACGCCAATGTCAACATCAGCTGCCAATCCACAGCAACCCGTGAGGGGAGGGAAGGGTTGGCAAGGAGATCCGTTTAACAACATGGGGGGTGAGGTGTACTATCAGTCACTCCACTAAGGAGGATACAAGAGGTCACTGGCAACTGCTCAAAGCAAACTGAGCATGGCGAGCTGGCTTAGGCAGGGTGCTTTAGGGTAAAAAGTCAGGTACATGTGTTTTGTTTCAATGAAGAGCTTTTTAGATGTTATACCACCAACAAATATTTATTGTTGTCTTCTTCTCTCTAATCCAATATTACTTGCATTATTTTGTAAATTACATAGCAACATGCTAGGAAGTGCAGCCAGACATTTCTTCATTCATTCGTCATTACAGTTGTACATCCAGTGCTGTGCTGACATGGTGACCTCTGACTGTTGTTTTAACATGTTTATCAGTTTAATATATCTTCTCTACTTTAGAAGGATGCTTCAAGTCTAACCGCCTTCTCTTCGTAAAACATTTTTTTCTTAGCCTAATATGAGGTCTTCAGATTGACAACATTTGGTCAACTTTTTGCACCTAACATTTCTAAACATCATCATTAGAACAACTGTAGTCAGTATTGACATGGCCAGATTTCCCTCAGTGTCAAAGGTCTGGTCCTCAGGTGTCTGGGTCCTTGAGGAAACTGAGTTTATGGGCCGAAGACTTTCCCCTCTATGGCCAAATAAAAGGCTATAAAATGTTTCTCTGGCACAAGGCCAGACAGGCCTCGTATGTCTCTAGGGTTTATGACATTTGTCTCCAGATATAGTAAATATTTATCTAAAAGAGGAAACGGCCATGAATTAACAATCTAATTTAAACCTAGATTAAAGAAGAACCCATTTTGGTTTCCATCTACAGTCCCGGTAGAATTAGGAACATCATGTCCAGAGTTGCGATCATCTACAGTGACACCAGCGATGTTGTGACAGTGACCTTAGCCATTGACGTCTACTTTCAAAACAGTTTCAAACTCTTCTGTAGATACTTTGTACACACAGGAAAGAACAAAAAATATTTAACTTGTCTGAAGATCCTATCTATCCACACACACACACACACACACACACACACACACACACACACATTTTGTTCATGCATGTTCTGTCCAAAGTTTAGCATTTTGTAATAACTACTCACTATTAAGCACATATTATGCATTTGTTAACTCTTAGCTGAGGCTTTGTCCACCATTTGGTAAGCATTGTTCTCATTTTTTTCTCATTAGTAAATCATTTATGAACATATTTGTGAAGGTCTTGGCAGATAAGCACATCTAAATGATGATTATGAATTGCAGTTTTATTTTCAATACATTATTCATTACTTAATTAAGTTTTTTCCATTATCAATTGTTGTGAATTTATTTACAAGAACTAACATGAGGACTTTCTGTGCTTTACAAAGCACAAATGTGTAAAGGCTTTTAAGTTCAGCAGTATTGCTGAGTAGTTCCTCCTCTTGTGGATTAGATTAGATTAGATTAGATTAGATTAAAGAAGAACCAATTTTGGTTTCCATCTACAGTCCCGGTAGAATTAGGAACATCATGTCCAGAGTTGTGATCATCTACAGTGACACCAGCGATGTTGTGACAGTGACCTTGGCCATTGACGTCTACTTTCAAAACAGTTTCAAACTCTTCTGTAGATACTTTGTACAGACAGGAAAGAACAAAAAATATTTAACTTGTCTGAACTTTCTGTGCTTTACAAAGCACAAATGTGTAAAGGCTTTTAAGCTGAGAAGTATTGCTGAGCAGTTCCTCCTCTTGTGGTTCTGCCACACCTTCATTGATGTTGGGCAAGAATTTATTGAATTATCAAATTATCAAGTGGCAAACACTTCTGCCGTAACTCTAACCTCATTAACCTACAGTAGGTGCCAGAGAATAATGTTCATCTTGGTTAAATTGCCTGTCACACAGACACCTTCTGCATTATCAGGTGAACATTCCAATGAGACCAGTCATTCATTGCTGCGATAAAGGGTTTGCGAGAAAAATAACTTTGAGTGTATGACAGCTACATTACATTGTCCAGCTCTGCTTCCATCACACACACTTTTCTTAGTGCAATAGTTCATGTACTCCTTATCAAAAAATAAAAAAAGCCTGACAGGTAAAATTAAAATTAGGTAAAATTAAGTTGCGAAATCCGGAAATTTGACCTGCATGACATTTCTGCATAATCTCCTCCAATGCAAGTCAAGCCAAAAAGATTGAATTTTGACTTTAGAAATTCAGGTGAATAAATTACACACCACATTTAATTTGTCTTAAATGCATTTAGGGACTTTGCTAGTATCTTTTTCATGAACATGACCTCAAACATACAGCTATTAGTCAGTCATTAGTAAGCTCACAACAGGCTATTGAGAGGTAAATGAAAAAAAAAAATACAGCCCTACCCTGAAGTTAGAAGAGGAGACAGGGCGTTTCAAAGAGGGCAGGAAAGGTAGAGAAACTGAGTCAGATAACAAAACCTGATGAATGCAAGTGAACTGATAACCTGATAAACTGATAACTGATAGCCTATTTAACTTCCCTCCATTTTGCAGCTTCAGCTGCTGGTCTACTTTTCAGTCAATGTTGTACCAAATTTTCATCTTTTTTTTCCTACTGAAAGCATTAGTTGATGGTGACCCCAAACAACACAAATACAGTACATACCTGTCAGGTCTGCATCGGACCTGGTCACGGCCACGCCCCCTCACGCTACACCACAGTTTTGCACTAGATCCCCTTCACCTGAGTTCTAATTATTGTCACCTGGTCTCCACCTTATTTAAGTCTCCCCTTCACTTCACCCTTTGTCTGGTCTCGTCGATATATTCTCAGACTGCTTGCTTATCGTTGGTGTTCCGCGTTTTCCCGTAGCCATCGTTTCGTAAGTTTAGATTCTCGGTTTGGTTTGTTTTGTATTCCCTCCTGATCTTCCTTGTTTGTTACGAGTACTTTCTAGTTTTCTGTTAACCTTAATCGTTGATCATTTTCAGTTCCCTCCACTTGAGAAGTGGACGTGGCTTTTGTTTGTTCTCTGATTTGTTCAAATAAATATCCATTTGTTCATTTATTCCTGCCTCCATCTTTCTGTGTCTGACAATACCCTACATTCCTTTCACATTTATGTGTCATTCATACTTTCAAATTCTGAACAGAATTGACTTTGCACTACACTTCAAGCTACAGTCAGTTTAAAGTATCAGGCTATATTAGTATCAGGTCACTGTGTTGGTCTGACCTTCCAAACATGGAATTAGAATAGAGAATAAGTGACTGAATGTTTGCCCTGCTCATTCATTGAGGTAATTTAGTGCATTATTAACGAACAGCAAGGTAATACAGACTGCTTCAATTTCTCAGAAACACCTCTTGCGTGAAGTACATTCAGATTCCGTCTACCTACATTTATTCAGATTCATAGCCTAGACAGCCTGACTTTCAAGTAAACCTGAGAAGTCTGAGTATGTAGCTTGTAACCAAAAAAAAAAAAACACCAACTTTGGGGCTTAACACTCCACCGCACTAGAAAAATACTGTAGATGACAGCCTATGTGCTTGTAGCCTGCTTCATAGACCTGTGTTTCAGTGATTTAAAGGTAGTTTGTGGTTGAAAATGCTTGATCAGCAGCTAAGCCTAAACACCTTCTTGATTGAAACTAAATGCCGTTAGTGAATAATGTTGCTGTTGTGAATAATGTTATAATTAGTCAGTAAGGGACATTTATCCTTCATCAAGGGCCTTTTCCCACCACTGGTTTCAGCAGAAAATTGGCATGGGGAAAATAGGCCTGTGAAGATTCTCATTCATCCAGGTCATGGTAGTGCTAAGTTGTATGCAACTGGACTACCCCAAAAGAGATTAAAAAAAGGAACGAAAACACCAACCAACGCCAAGAATCACATGGGGGTCCTGTGCATATCTGGATCATCTGTGAAACTAAGGAAAATCTTCAGCAAGCACAACATCCCAGTCTACTTGGTAACAGCTGGTAACACCCTAGGACTAGAACCAAACCTGGTTCAAAACTCCAAGAAACAACCTCAACAACAGATAAAGTGCCCATATCTGTATAGTGGAAAAAAACTAAGCAACCACTTCACAGACACATGGCCCAACACAGGAGGGTGACCTCATCAGGACAGGATTCAGCATCTACATCTACATCTAAAGAAGGGATACGCTTTCCAAGATGTGCACATGTTGGACAAGGTAGACAGATGGCTTGAGAGAGGAATGAAGGAGGCCATCTATGTCCAACCAACTTTGCACAAATGAGAGGGGGCTGTCATCAGCTGTCTGCTACATACCATTCTGCCTTAAGATTTCATCCCAGGAAGTACTGTATACTGTTGTATGTATACTACTCTTCACCATCAGAGCAGTTCACACTCTCTGGATCCTGTGATCATACTGACTCATTCCAAGTCACACATAAACTACGCTAATGAGTGACCCATCTGACCCACTGTCACATAATGAGGGGTGTGGTCCACAGATCTAGCCACAGTGGTCCAGAGGTATACCTCCTGGTTCTCTACCATCAGATCAGAACTGGACTTTTGGATGAAAGTCTTTAAGCTCCAAAAAAAGTCCAGTTGCATACAACTTTGACTACCATGGGGATAATATCAACAGCAGGACACAACAAATAAAATGCTTAAACAGTAAGCAGATGTGCTACAAGAAATATTTTGACAATGCTTAAGATAACAATGATTAAGCATGAACAATGATGAACAATGAAGCTGGGGTTTGGCCAGATGGGAATGCACTGGCAAAATATCTGCTTTAAATTGCTGATCATACTTATATGATCATACCAATAAAATTGCTTTATTGGAAATCCAACACCAAAGCTTTCCACTCCATCTATAGGCAACTATGTGGGCTTATTTTGAAGCTCCTGTGTTGATTGCCCCAAATAACTTAGTCAGACAGTCTTCATCTTCATTCTTCATCTCCTTTTATTTCAATTATTCCAGTTATTTCCTTTATTATTTCATTCCAATCAACAATTGTAATCCGACATTGTAATAAATCATTGATCCTGATGGAATGCAACTGAAGCGTCCAATCTTCTATTCTGCCAGAAAGAAAACACAGCACAACTTAAAGGTGAAGAGTCAGGAGAAAAGTCAAACTGGAAAAAACACCAAAATCTAACATCACCATTTCTGATCTCAGATCAGCTATGACCCCTAAAACTGACAGATCCATTCAGAGTAAAATTACATCATTGCACTGTTATAACGCATAGAATGCATCTAAAGTATCAGTATCACAGCAAGTGCAAATGTGACATGTGCCTAAATATATCCCCTGGTGATGGTTCTCCTGTAGTGTGCAGAGGTTCCAGTTACATATCAGAAAGATGCTGCTGTGTCTCCAGATATCAGGTGGTGGGGTCATGGATAATTTATAGGGTCTGCAGTGAGGGATAAAACACCTTAGTTCATCTCAGACACACACACACACACACACACACACACACACACACACACACAGAAGTACAACAACAACAACCACCACAGACCATCTGTACAGTACAGTACATTACAGCCCTTGCTTCGGGTCTTGTTATTGGCCAGGGCAAAAGAAAACAAAATTCCCCCGAAGTACATGCGTGCATGAGAACACAGTATGTGGTTTTGCAACTGGTTCCTTGGAAGCCTGATAGTTCCCATGTGTCCAAGTGTTCAATTGTGAAAGCACAACCCCACTCCAGGGGGCACTCATTATTACTATAGCAGCTGAATGTAAGCGTTAGTGCCAACAGGAAAGAATTAAGCGTGAAGCTAATTCAGATTCAATTGAGCTCAATCACAGATTTTAGATAAAAATGAAATCCTGCTATTGTTCCATAATGTGTTGGCTACAGTTCAATATACTATGTGTGGATCCAAAATTTCTGTGCGAGTGTGTTTTGGTAATTTTCCACTCACGTGCCGTGTGTGTGTGTGTCTGTGTGTGTGTGTGTGGCGTAGTGTTTCTTATCAGTTTAGTCAGTGAAAGTGGTTCATAAAATGTTCACTCTTCAATTGCCCGCAAATGTACAGAGATTCTGCAGTTTAGTATACCTATATAGCTATGCTGTGTTTCCAGTTTTACTATGTAGAGATAGCCAAACAGCCTAAGCATTTACACTGACAAAGCATAAACTAAATATCACCGAAAGTATTTTTTGTTTGTTTTTTTTTTTTTGTGTATGCACCTCAACTTCATGTGAATTGCAAGCACTTTAAGCATAGGATTAGGTATGTTTTGTTTGTTTGTTTGTTTGTTTGTTTGTTTTGTGTGTGTGTATATATCTGGAACGAACACATTAAAAGTTATGTGTAATACGAGCCAGATAAAACATTTTCTTCTACTCGGGAGGTGTCCGACAGAATTCCCGGCTTCCTATTGGTCAATAATGTTGTATGTTGCACTTGTTGGGCCGCCCCCACGCCAGATACTTTCCTCGATACATATATGGCAGGATGCGAAGAAAAAGTGAAAGATTCCTTATTTTGCTTTGAAGAAATATTCAGTGAGTTGTTGATTACCTGCCGGAGACATTCGCCAATGCTCATGCAGTTTCCTTATTGTCAGCCACTAAGTTTGAATGAAGCGTCGCCTGGTTTAAAATGAACTGCTTCCATTTGGACGATTTTTTAGCTGGATGGATTGGTGGTGAGTTTTTTTTTTCTTTTTGTAGATTCTGCCGATGTTTATGACATTATGACATTTACAATACTGAAAATTAACAATGCTATAAGCAGGCTATGGTAAACTACAGCTTGTGCATGCAATCAAATAGGCTAATGCAAAAACAGCTTTTGCCAGATATTTAAAAATGTGCCTCTGCTGAAGTGATTGAAGACTCGACTATTTTAACATAGCCATTCCTTTGTTTGGGGGGTTGCAACTCCAGTGAAGCACACGGGGCGCCTGGAAACGTTTGTTTATTCCAGGCTGTGTTCCTCGCCGTTATTTCGTTATTCTCCAGCTATTTTATATCATTCTTGGTCCGTATTTGGATAAGGCAAACGATACGCCATAACATCAGAAATGCATTAAACTACTTGTTCAAGGGTTGTTTGGGAAATGCATAGACTTGGATGCAAATTGATTTGGTGAATTTCAGGTGTTTATTCTTTTCTTTTTTTTAAAGACCTAGGGGAAGAAAGGGGGGCGGTAGCCTAGGGGAGAAAAAAATGCCATTGGCTGGATTTTTCAAAGCGCCTCAGTCCTCAAAGCGTTATCAGACTTCTTTTTTTCGCAGTTCCAGTAGTTCTAGGGGGATTTGTTTTTCCGGTCTATGCAGCAGCAAGCATCAGCATTACATGTGCTCGACCGCCGACACATGCATTCACACGAAGCTTTGCGCACACAATGCATGCATTGATGATTACTGGCCTCAATGTCCTGTGTCTCCGTGTGCCGAACAGTTACACACCCACCAGAAATGTTGAGGGGGGTGGGAGTGTCTTATAAACACAAAACAGTATGTCTTTTCATTGTGCTAAGAGTTTGTTCTCTTTTTGTGTCTGTCTCAGGAGCCTCTAGTGTTATTGTCGGACACCCTCTTGATACCGTTAAGGTGAGAAGGCTTCATTCATTCAATCCCTTGTTTTATTATTTTCTCCTGAGGCAAATGTATGTGTTACTTAGCTGGTCACCCAGACTTTACCTTGAGGAGTGTACTTTGTAATAGACAAATTTGATCATAGGCATAACCTAAATGCAGTGCACACAATGAGAGCGTTCTTAACCGCAACCGTAATGATCTTGTAGGTTTGGCCTCATTGACCTTGTTCATGACACCAGTGTTATTAGTTCTGAAGTAGTTAATAGGTTGCGTTTTCTCAAAGGTGCTTGTTTGACCTTTTTCTCTAACAGACACGACTTCAGGCAGGGAAAGGATATAAAAACACATTACACTGTATCCTCACTATCTACCAAAAAGAAACAGTAAGTATTATATGCTTTCCCAAACATTCACATTTTTAGCATGTTTTCTGTAACCTGAAGCACAAAAGTGAATTTTCATTGCACCAGTCATTGGCTATCTTTAAATGACTGTAAATGACTTCTTGTATCTTCTCTGATAGCAGCTTACTAAAAGAATCATTCTTTAAACTTTCTCAACCGCCGTGTTCTTAGCCCTTTTTATGGATAGGCTGTAATTTATGTGTGTGCATTCCTGAAGCTGTGAAATTTGCCAAAGTCCCCCCCCCACCTTCCTCTCCTTTTCCTTTAAGAACTGGAAGACTTGAACATTCTGAGCCAAACTCTCTGTGTGATCTGGCTTTTCTTTCTTTCTTTCTTTCTTGCGCTCCATCTGCTGCCAGGTCTTGGGTTTCTTTAAAGGCCTGTCCTTCCCCTTGGCCAGTATCACCGTTTACAACTCAGTAGTCTTCGGCTTCTTCAGCAACACACAGCGACTCATAAGCAAGTATCGCTATGGCGATGGCAGGCACCCCTCGGACATGCTGGACCTGACTGTGGCCAGTATGCTGACCGGCTTCGTGTCCGTGGGCCTGGGAGCGCCTGTTGACCTCGTCAAGATCAGACTGCAAATGCAAACACAGCCCAGGCCTCTGCTTGCAGGTAAGGGCCCATTGATCCACATTTAAAGGTCCCGTCATATTATTGACTGACAAATTCATGTCTGTTTTGTGGCTGTGGCCAATTTTGGTTTCACAAGATACCATTTTGAATGTTGCAACTATAACTACAAAATATTCAACACATACTAAATTCAAATATTTTATGGCTGCAGATTGGGCTGCAGACAGTGTGTCAGCATGTTAGAGCATGAAGTCATAGATTGCTCCAAGGAACTATACAAAGGAAAACATTAACTCCAATGAAATCCTGTTGGCCAGTAATTGCAACGTCTGTAAAACTGGGAAGCCAAATGTCTTACTGACTGACTGGGTGTCTCATTGTTAGAAAAGAACAGAACAGCTGCTAACAGATACAGTTCACTTCCACAGGTGATTGCTTCATTCATGTCATACACACCCCATACACACCCCTCCTCCCAAAACTTTAGTGTCATTAAGAACAGAGAGAAAATAGATGATAGACTCACAAGGTGATTTAGAAGACCTGTTCATGGTGCAAAGATCACACATTAGGCTAACTTCGATTCAAGACCAGTGGCGAGTTTTACCAAGCTATTTTAGACTGGTCTATAGTCTTAGACCTATGAGGTGGAGAAGATGAAAATTATACCCCCACCCATAATGCTTGGAATGAAAGGATAAAAAACTAAATTCAAATCTCATGTGACCCTAAGAGCATTTCTATTGCACAAGATTGCCTAGTGTGGAAAAGTCAGAGCGTAGGATTACAGGAGGTTAGTCAACTTTAATCCTGTATCAGAGATTGTGCATTCTTGTTACCAGAGCACCAGACTGTCATATCATGTCCATCTTTCCAGAGTTTAACACTTTCTTCCCTCTTCTCCAGAAAACTTCCACCTGGCCGGGAGCGGGAATGGCAGCGGGAGCATGCGAGCCATGTCAGTGCAGCTACAGTCCCAGCCAACGTACCGTGGGCCCATCCACTGCATCAGTAGCATCCTGCAGACGGAGGGCCTAGTGGGTCTGTACCGCGGGGCAGGGGCCATGCTCTTGCGTGATGTGCCTGGGTACACACTCTACTTCATACCCTACACGCTGCTCTGTGGTTGGTTGAGTCCAGAGGGCAGTGCCTCCCCACACCCCTGTTCAATTTGGCTGGCAGGAGGGTTGGCAGGTGAGTGGAGAAATGCCAAAGGGAGTGTGGCGTGCCAAGCCGAACGTTTGTGTGTGTGTGTGTTAAATGAGAAAGGTTAACTAAACTCAGGCAAAGGATGCCCCATATCTGAGCTAGATTCTGCTTGAGTTTTCTTCTCATTAGATGAATAAAGGGGAGTTTCTTCTTGCCTCTTTTTCCTAAGGCTTGGACCTTAGGCTCTGTGCAGTGCCTGTAGACAGTGTGAATTGAATAGAGTTGGAAAATATAAAATGGATTGAACTGAACTGAACTGAACTGAATTGAATTGAATGGAATTGAAATTCAAGGTGACAAGTCCACCTCATTTTGAACAGCAAAGTAACAACAGTAAAATGGTCCAGAGTAGATTATTTCAGAAGATCAGAAGTTAATATCCTGTTAGACTAGTGACATATAGTAGAGATCTATGCCCAGAAAAAGGTTTGAAAATTAGCTCTCCAACGATGCTTGAACAGCAGTAACTAAAATCTCTCCCAGACCTCTAAAGCCTTGCATTCCTCATCACGGGTGGATGGTAAAAGTTGTTGTTTGTTGTGTTGTTTACCGAGTATGTGGAACCCAGAGAAAGGGCTTACTGTAATACAATAGGAATGTGCTTAGGTGCTTATAGTTGTAATACTATGGAGTTACTTTTGGACGCCACAGATGTAAAGGATATTGACTAAGGCTGTGACTTAGCATAAACTCACACTAGTACAACTTGCCCCAGTTGAGACTATAATCTCCTGTGAAAACAGAAAAAAAACTTGCAGTGTAGTAGTGTTGTCACAGAGGCCCCACACTATCACCATCACTACGCCCCCCCAAACATATAGTCCCATGCTCTAGGCCCCAATCTCATAGGTGACAGAGACCACGGCTGGTGGTCTTTTGGGTGTGCCCTTGTCAGTGTGTGTGTTGTGTGTGTGTTTGTGTGTGTGTGCACTATTGCTCCACACTCACATGCCCATTCCTCCTCAGGTTCCATCTCGTGGGTGACGGCCACCCCTGCCGATGTGGTTAAGAGTCGGCTGCAGGCTGACGCCATGCACCAGAGGAAGTACAGAGGCATCCTACACTGCATCATGCACAGCTACAAGACAGAGGGAATACATGTAAGCCCACTGATCTACTGTATACAACTGATCTATGGACATGAGACTTGCATTCATGCATACATACTTAAATACACACATACACACATACTGTACATACATACATACATACATACATACATACACATGCACGTACACAATACATACACATAGGGCAGTTTTTTTTTTTATTTCTACATGTTGACTTCAATACTCTTTTAGTCTTTCCCTAATTGAACAACACAAATAAACCTTTACAGTAGTATTAAACATGGTGCTCAGAGACATTTGCATGAAGAGATGTCTGTGGTGAAATGGGCAAGTTTCAGCCTGTTATGGGCACACATTTGGATGAAGCCATGCATTTCAATAGTTTGGAATTATTTTATGCAGCTGCCTTATCTCTGACAGTCAGCAACTTCATGAGTTGATCACATGACCGTGGGTTCTTTTATGGTACATTAAGACAGGAAATAACTTGCTCAATCAGCTTTATTTGCATAACCAGTCCAGTGCTAACGTACTGCTTTCCCAAGTTCACATGGGGTGAGGAGCCGAGGCAGATTGTAGGGAGGGAGGGAGCAATCTTGGCAGTCACTGTGTGTGTTCAGGCATGTTGTTTATCACAGAGTGTGCTGCTTTACAAAGCAGATGACATCAGTCACAAGCCTGATGGGTTGTATAATATCAGCAGAGGGTTGTTTAGGGATGTACTACTAAGTCTGACCTCAAGATTAACCTTTCATGTGTAATTGACTTGATGTAAGTGGTTATATCCGCAGTGTTTACAATTTAGCAAAGCCATACATTTCAGCATGTTTCCTTTCACGGATAGCTGATGCCACATTTATTGGATAATATGTAACTGATGTTCTCATCGTAAGTGGCTGAATCGGTAAGTACTGAATGTGAGCCAATCCTCCTTTGGTTGGCTTTTACTTCATAGGGTTCTGTGTAATGCACACTGTATGATAAGATCAGAACAGTGGCTGTTATTTACTTCAGTTGCCTTTAAGTATTGTTGGGAGACCTTCATTTAAAAGTGGACGTGTGTGTTTTTTTCTGATGGAAAATGCTTCATGCATCAGTGACAACAGCACACAAGCAATTAGATATCTTAAAGATGTCAGATAAAAAGTGATTAGGTGCACATTGATAGTTTGTTAGCCGTGTTTGTTTTCAGCGTTTGTCAGACCTGGATTATAGGACTCTGACAGGCACAGTATGTACACAGACATTAACAGACCTAAATGAAAGGCACAGTAGTTCAAGAGAACACTGATGACTTCACCATTAGAGCAACATGCCTACAGCATGTTCTTGACCGTCTTCCTTTCTGCAGGTTTTCTTCCGTGGGGCGACAGTGAATGCAGTTCGAGGATTCCCGATGTCTGCAACCATGTTTCTCACCTATGAGCTGTCTCTGAAGTTTTTCCGAAGCCTGTAGACACCTTCCTAATACCGTCTTTGCAAAATGGATTTAAACTTTGCCTTCCAACTATTGCCATGGCTGCTCGTATTACAAGGCATTACGAACTTAAGTTGCATTGTGGCATATCTGTAAGAAAAGACTGATGATGAATGAATGTTGTATTTGAATAATGGTATTTTTTAAATCGCTGGCTCATTTCTTATATTAAGAAAGATGATATGTTATATACTATGTACATAAAAATTTATAAGCATGTTTTATATTTCACCACACTTATATCTTTATTTGTTGGTTTACTCAATTGCCTAGCACTTTGTGAGTATTGAGTCAATTCAGTACTAATGTTGGTGGCGTAGTGGTTAAGGAACCTGCCTAGCATGCTAGTAGAAGTAGTAGAAATTGTGGGTTTGAATCCCAGCTGCCATTGTTGTGCCCTTGAGCAAGGCACTTAACCCTAAGTTGTTGTAGGGGAGACTGGCCCTGATATAGTTGATAGTCAACAAATGTAAGTTGCTTTGGATAAAAGCATCTACTAAATGCAAAATGTAAATGGGTGGGGGTGGCACATAAGCAGTGTCATAATCACGTCTGTTTATAAGTTTTGAAGAAGAAACACTTTCTCCTCATGAGAGAGATAAGGTTTATCTGTCTAGCTGTGTCTCCCTGATAAAACTTATGTAAGGGAGAAACCACATACTTCATAAACAGATGCTTTTCAAACAGAAAGACTATTCCAGTAAACCACGTGCTTAACCTGTATGTGACCACACAGTATTGGTTTAATGTGTATGTGTCGTGTACTACAGCAGTTTATGATGTGAGACTGTCTGTGTGTCAGTTAGCCCTCATTCACTTGTTCATGGTTCATGGTGAAAAACAAAAACATGGTGTAAAACAAAAGACCATGCACTGCCAAAGGTGCCTCTCCAAAACTAAGAAAATAAGGATTATTACAAGCAAAAAGTAACTTACGACAAGCTAAATTATCTCCCAATGGCACAAGAACATATAGCTTGTTAAGATTAGTTGAAATAAGAAAAAATATCTTAGTGCCCAGAAAAAGTGAAAAATAAAAATAAAATAAAAAGAAAATGGAAGTAAAATATTTCTTAAAAAATATTAGCCCTTGTGGTCTCCCATACAATACCTGGCCAGACTGTACTTTGCTCAGCTTTAGATTAATGAGATGATCAACACTACAGCAACTTACATGTGATTATAAGACTGGAGAGTTAGAAATATGTTTTGGAGCCAGATATTCTGTTTCAGATATTGTGATCCCTTGGTTTTTACAATCCAAGTTTTAACATTGTTTCAAGTCTGGTTATCTAGGGCTATAGCGCCACCAATGGATAGAAGCTGGAACTGCATCCACAAACATTATTTTTTAACTACAGATCCAATTTTCAAAAATGAGGTACACCCTCATTAGGGTGAACACACCCTAAGACATATATTCTGCCAGGGATGATCCATGGACATTTGTGACAAATTTGTCGTGGTAGTGATGTCTGTGTCGAAAAAAAGGGGGCATAGTCCTCTCTTCATGAATATTCAGACCAATCCTGTCACAACATAACTGCTGCCATTTTGATGCATGGAAGTATTGACACAAACCACTTAAAAATTGTGGCAAAGTTGCATATCTTGGTCAGTCTGTGATCGTTTACCACAAAACTTGCCATATTACCACTGAACAAGAACTATGATGCTTGTACGGCTAACATGTGCAGCGATACTGTTGGCCCCCATATTGCTGCTTGCACATGTATTAACATTTCAATTTCATTTTCAATTTCAAGTGGCAGAGTCTTGCTCCAAAGGCAGATACTTATAGGCTTTTGTAATTAGACAAAGTGACTTGAAACAAGTCAAATAATCTACTCCATCTAACTGGCATCAGGTCAGAATAATTTAAAGGTCAAATGCACTTAAAATTAGTTGATAAAGATAAATAATACTGAAACAAGCAAAATAGTCTACTGCGACTCGGCCTTAATAAGTAGATAAATCTTAAAATTGATATAGCAAGATTAATACTGTAAATTCAATCAGATCACAAGATTAATATTATGAATTCAAGAAATCACACTAACAAGAAAATGAATTTTAATTGTCATTTTCTGCAGCATGGAGACACAGTGACCTCTATTCCCAGGAAACTGCATTATTGATCCAGGAAAGGTGAAAATCCGAAGGTTACCTGAGCAAATATTGTCTAATCTTTTATGTAAGTGTCCCTACAGAATTGTTATCTATTACTGTGCTTTGACACAACAACAGATAGAGCACTGGACAGGTTTTACAAAAAAAAAGACTTTCTCACGCAGTTTTAAGTAGACAGCATGCAATGACACCTACTAACCACTAAGGTGCAGTGTAGTGACAGCAATAAGTACAAAACCCAGCCGTTGAATCCTTGAATGGACCAAGCACACTGACTTGTGTATGATTCTGATTTTCAAGGAGAAGTAGTGTACTTTTTTTTAGTACTCATACATTTAATATGTTTAGCAGTATATATTTTGTCCGCATAGTTTTTTTTTCTTGATTATCATTATGAGAAGATCAGCATCGCAAAAATCTGCTATCCCTCCCTAGTCTTTTCAATCAGCACAGTCAATGATTAACAAGCAGCAAGGCAATGTCATGAAAATATCTTGTTGATTGACGCATGACAAGTACAAGCAAGTTGTTAAACAAACCTTTAGCAAACAAACCTCTACAGATGACCCCCATACCACATTCACATTAAGTCCATGGGATAACAGTCAGAGGAACTGCGTTTTGAATGTGTTTTGGCCCTGAGCATTAGTGTATATGTTCAATCTGGGCCATAAAAATGAGCTGCTTGTTCATGAAAACAAGGAACAGGGCATGTAATAGCTCTTGTCTGGACGATGCACCAACTTCCTGATACATTTTATCCCAAAAAGACAGAGTAACTATAAGACACATGCACACACACACTCTCTCTCTCTTGCATATGCTTTTTTACTGTATGTAAATAGTGTTGGTAAATGGTTGGCCTGTAGGAGTTGAGTGAGGCAGTCACAGTGTAACACCAGTGTAATGGACACTCTCAGGCCTTTTGTCTCTGTCCAGCAGAGCAGCACAGGAGGTTGAGGGCAAACATTTGCAGAGTGAAGCAGATTCTCTTTCCCTTTTTCACTCTCCCCCTCCATCTCTCTGGCTCTCTCTCATTTTTTCTTTCTTTCCTCTCTCTTTTCCTCTCACTTTCTCCCCCAGCAGTTTCCTCTCCTTTTGACTCTTACTGCCCCCTCTTTCTATGCCCTATCTCATTTTCTCTCTCTCTCTTCTCTTTCCTCTCCTGTCACCACCCCTCTCTCTCACACACACATCCACACCCCTCTCACTTCCCTTGTTCTCTCTCCCTCTCCCTCCCCCTTCTCCCTCTGTCTGTCCTCTGACTCCACTGGTTCCATTATCTCCGTCCCACTGCCACTCAAAGGCCCTGGCCCTGCACTCTGTTCCTCTTTCAGCCTCCACGCAGTTCTCCTCTTGATGCATGGATGCAGCAATTGCACACTATGGGATGAGGGACACAAGTCACAGTTCTTACTGTAAAATCACAGCATGAACAAAACAGACCAAAACACAGTTGCAAACTTAAATCATCTTGTGCATTTCATGATGGTATTTTTGAAACATTAGATCATTTTGAATCATTGACTGTGGGACTGGAATTACAGATTGTGTTCTTTAACATAAGAATATTTATGACTATGTAGTATAGGCTTCTTTCTCTTCCTCTGTCTCTCTCTCTGCCTCTGACTCACTCACTCGCGCAATCACTCTTTTATTGTCTTTCTGACAAACATATCATTTTAGGGATAGAAAACCCTAGTCAATCAAAGAATTCAGCAGTCACAGCAGATTAGGTGGTAATGAATATTTGATGATTTCCTGCTAAAAATTCTCACTTTCTCTCTCTCTCTCACACACACACACACTCACACACATATATATATATATACACACACATAAGCATGCACACAGGCACACACAAACACACACACACACACGTGCACGCACACACATACACTAAGTGTATTGTCATATAAATATATTTGGCATATACACATACATACACATACACACACATACAAACACACACAAACACACACAAACATATGCTTACTTATACCATGATTACTGGAGAGAGGACGAGGAGATAAGAAGATGCAAGGGAGTAATTCAAACCCAGAGTAAGTGTGCAGTATGGTAATAAAAAAGGCTTTGGAGAATCTCTCTGCACACATTAACTCCATGAGGAGGGCTGGATGGAAGTAAATCATCTCACGTGTTCTCCATCTGCCCCGGGAATAAGCAAAAACTAGATGTTATGTCCAGAGGGGACATTGATTCTGTCCTTAAGATTTAAACCCAGTCCTTCACATCTCCATATGACACTCCACTCTCCAAGCAGTCATAAAACTCTAAATGAGATGGGATTGACATCCTTGAATACCCACAATCCCCTTCTGCTGTTTGGGGATGTGGCCTCCACTTGACCAGTCATGACGATGGGCCTCCCAGAGGTGATTAAAAAACAGTGTGAATGCTCAATGTCTTCTACAAGTAAACAGAAAAGAAAGCTTTTAAAATAATTTATGCTGTCCGATAAGCTCTCTCTGATAATCTTGTGAGGTTGCTAATTATCATACCAGTTGTGAGTATTAACTTATTTGTTCATATTTTGACTGTGAGACTCAATCTCCTTTGTAATAATGAAAGTAAAAGGCTCTATTTAATGAGCTATAGAATTTCAAGAAGATGTTTTATGCAATTATTTATTGAGCATTGTATAGCAATATATAATGTTAAGTTTATTACTAGAGATTATAATACCACAAGCAAATAGTTATTTTTTTTAATTTGCAAAATAAATAAAGTAAAATCTCCCAAGTAGCAGCTATACACATTCAGCCTCATTTTGTTCAGTTGTTTACATATGCATTGCTGGAATAACAGCTTGAAATCGCACACCCTGGGCCAGCCCTGGGCCTCATGAATAAAGCTTTATTGGCCTTTTATTGAAGGAAAGGGGGAGGTGAGGTGGTGGTTTCAGTTATACCAGACAGCTGCTGTCCACAGTTTACAATCTAACATCCTGGGAGAGAGGGAGAGAGAGAGAGGTAGACAGAGAGAGAGAGAAAGAGAGAAAGCAAGCAATCTGTAAACACACAGAGCCCGGAGACAATATCCTGCCCTGTTCCATTCTCCCATTCAACTTGCCTGGGCCACCCTGAGTCTGTGTTTGGGTGATATGATAGACCAGACACAGGAAGCAGAGTCATAATTCAGTCTCACAGGTGATGATAACTGAAAAGACAAAAAAATGAAAAAAAAAAAAAAAAAATGAAACGATGTGCCTGAATGAAATGAAACAAAATGAAGACCCCAGTAAAGCTAGTTTGGGAAAGTAGTGTCATATGACAAAGGAGGAGAAGCAAACAAGTGTGCAGAGCAGACAGCAAGCTAACAAAATGATAAAAACAATGTGTTTACTATGAAAAGGAAACAGAGTTATGAGTTATCCAAGGTCACTCTAAATATAATCATGACATACTCACAAGAGTGGATCATGAAATGATCAAACCATTCTGACACATTTGGTCATTTTGGAGCTATTTCCCTCTCAGAAAGACCAAAGTTACTGTAGAGATTTGATGAGGAAAAACTACTCACAAGAGTTCACACACACACACGCACACACACACACACACACACACACACACACACACACACACACACACACACACACACAGAGGCCCATGGCAGCATCACAGTTTCACTGAGGCAAGTCTTCAGAAGAAGGAAGTGGCTAGCGTTGTGAATGTGAATCTGAATGTGAATGTGATTATGCTTAAAAACATGGATGGCAGTTTGAGCATGGCTGAAGTGTTGAAACTAATGAGAAGACATGCTGTGGTTGACGAAGCGCTGGAGACACTAATCTGTCCGAATAACACACAAGCACAAATGCTCACACACACACACGCACACACACACTCACACACGCACACACACACACACACACACACACACACACTCACACACACATACATACACACACACACGCACACACACACACACACACACATGCACTCACACACTTCCTCTTAGGACACTGAAATGCACCATGGCATAATTCAATTGCATTAAGCTATGGGATGAACTTGAATGCCGTCTTCTTGTCGTGACAAGAATTCTCCGCTCATCTGCGCCTGTCTGCCTAAGAGATGCATGGGAGGAGAAACAGTCATTCACCATGAGGACACTGTGCAATCACTGTAGCCAATGAGCTCACATATAACTGTGGATTTAAGATTAATGATGAAAAATAAACTACCATAAAACCAGTTGAAAGAAGCTGTTGTCTTTCACAGTGCTTGAACACATAGACTACTATACTTCTATACTACTATACTACTAATACATTAACAAGATATGTCCTAGATCAACACTGCACTGCCAACTTTGAATAATATATGAAGTTATCAACAAACAATACAATTCAGACCATCCATAGTGGGTATGTCCTAGCTTGTATATTCATGTTCTGTAGTTTCTTACTTTTTGCCAGAATATGAGTTCACTCAGCATAAACAATGATTCATATCTGATTAGGCCCTATTGGAAAATCACAAAAGTACGACCCCCATTGTGTCCTTGAAATGGATCCATGGCGGTGAAATTACAGCCGGGCTGTCCATAGTTATAGATTTTCTTGATAGCATAGCAGTATTGGCTGCCTATCTGACATGGGATAGGATTGCAGTTTGTCACATACACACACACACACACACACACACTCACTCTCCCCTTCACACACACCACCACGCACACCACACTCCCCCTTTCCCCCAATGCTCAGCTTTGAGATATTATCTATGGGCAACATCCTGCTGCTGTCTCTCATGCCACGTCTCTCTCTCTCTCTCCTTTCTCCATTATGAGGATAGTGACATATGACACTCCCTCAATTTCAGGGACACCCCCGCCCGCCACCAACAACCCCCCAACACACACACACACACACCCCACCTCCGCCGGTCGCATGGCTGGCTTTTTTTGTTCATTTCTGTCTCGTCTTGGATGTCTGCGTTGGTTTTGCAGCTGGAGCACAAACACAGAGAGCACCTGTGCTCAGACTATTTGCTAATTTTTTCCATGATGGATCAGCATGATGACAAGATTCACATGCAGTGGGGCTGATGGGAGCTATACTGCATCCAGGCCCTGCCAGCGGGTGACTGCAGGGCATACTGTGTTACTGTGCGCTGTGCCTGACTGGTGGGGTGAAAAGCATGGATGCTGATTGATTTCTTTTTATGTCTGGCCTCTATGGCTGACCTTGCGAGGACCACGATGCATGATCCATCCTCTTACATGCACTTGAATGGAAAAGATAGGGATAATAGTGAGACACGACTGGCAAGACTGACTTGTTAGAAAAAAATGGACTGTAAGGATATCAAGGCCAGGTTTACAGAGCAGTCCTTATGTATCTCCTTACCACCTTTCAAATTCCATTAATTAAGCCTAACAACAAAAAAAGAGTATTTTTCAGTTGTGTATTGGTTTATTTATCTGAGAAATTAGCTTAAAGTTAGTTACAGATATGCTTCAGCATCAAAATTACTTTGCCGGTGATAGTCACCTTACTTCCTTGCCTACCCAACCCCCATCTCCCGCTCCTCGCAACGTATACACCTGTAAGTTCAGGTGAGTAGACCGAAAAGAAAATATCTTCTAGGACAGATCTATGAATCGCGCTCCAGTAATTCCCAGCAGACTCCACACGGCGTGACAGGACAAATATCTTGGAGAAATTCATGACCACGGCGCTTCAACATCGCGATATTTATGGAGCCTTTCGTTGGGAGAGCTCGCAGATTGAGTGAACAGAAAGGGAGGCGATTGCGAGCTAGCCGGAGGGAGGAGGGACCAACGATACGAGAGCCCAGGATCAGAAGCTGAGAAATCACACCCGTGAAGACCAGCGCAGCCACAGCTCAGCTCTCGTCGAACCTGGAGGTTTGTAAAGCTTCTTATTCTGTTTGCATTCTGTTAGTGGCGATTACAACAATGAAGTTATTGTGGTTTCCTCTCCCCGACTATATGGCATCGATGTTTTCCATAATGATGCAAACTCGGAGATGGAGAGGGCTGGGCATGCAGGATGAGGCGTGAACGGCTAGTTTCAGCACCATGTTGCAAGGAAAGCGCAAGTGTTTTAGAGGGGCGCCAGGTAAACATGGCTTTTTGCCCATCTGTTGTTCCGTATCTAAATGATGAACAGAAACAATGCTTCAAGCAGTTTACGCAGCCTTTCCAACAAGAAGGTGCCGGTGCATCTTTCAATGCAACTATTAGATGACATGTTTTTCTTGAATGCACACTGGTGAACTGCATATTGGTTTAAACCTAATTGCAGGTCGAGCCAAGCCGTTGTCTGTAAGCACTCCGGTGTGTGCGTGGTAGGTTTGCAAAGAAGGTGCAATCCAGTTTTAACGCGCCATTTTATTTAAATAATTTATCAGCTGCTGGCTCCGTTTAAATTCACGCCTGACGCTCGCGTAGAGACGGTGCGTCGCGAGCGAGCGTGCGTGCGTGCGTATGTAGGCTCTACTCGGGTGGGGGGGTGCGCTAAAGGACAGAAGCAGAGGAGATGCGGGGCCACTGCAGCACACTTCCACTTCCTTTTAGCTTGTTGCACAAGGCAACCCACTGACTTTCCTTTTTTCCCTGACAGTGGCCGTGTCCCTCTCTAAGTAGAGATATACACGTTATACAGTGTAGTCTATAGTCTATAGTAACTGCTGAAAGTCCGGTTGACAAACAAGTGGTGCTTTAAAATTTTGGTAACACTTTATTTGAAGGTATGTAAGAGTGACATGAGCCTGTCATCAACATGACATGACACGTATCATGAACATCAATGACACTTCAATGGGTGCCATTTGGTTTATGTAATGCCTGAACTCTAAACAGTGTCAACTTTGTATTACAAAACCGAATGACACTTGTTAACAACAGTCATAAACATTAAAAAGTGGCATTCATTTTCATAATACGTGTCAGGTCATGCTCAAAATTTTCAGTAGCCTTTATGGAGTGAAACTCAAAAGCATCAGCAAGCCAATGAAAAGTTAATTACAATGAAGAATAAAAAAACATTGTGGTGATCATACCATTGCAACTCAGATAACTTAGTAACCAGCTATGTTATCGTTGTGCTACTCCTTTTGCACAGTTCCATCAAAGCCTTGTTGTTTACTGTGTGCTGTTGGTAGGAAAAAGAATGAGACATTTGATACAACACAAACCAAACAGTGAATCGGCAGATAACACTAACTGAATAGGGCAAAGAAAATCATTATCAGTTTCATTTTCCTATGCCCCATTCAATTACTGTTAGCTGCTGATTCACTATTCAGTCTATGTTATTATTATTATTATTATTATTATTATTATTATTATTATTATTATTATTATTGTGGTTCTTTTTCCCACAGACAGCACTCGGTGACCTCAAACAACAGGGCTATGGATTGATTCACACCAGATTTCTCCTTTAATACAACATTGATAACTGATTCCACACCAGCTGTGTGGTTTGAACAAACTGCACTGTGAACTACATAGTCACTGGGCCCCTCATTTTGAGAATGAGTTATTCATCACAGAACGACACTGAATTTAGCAAAGCCATCTGACATCACCATAGCTTTTAAAATGGCACTGTGTTCTGGACAAGCTGTAAAAAATTGCGAACGTATTTTATGAAAGAATTATAGGCCTACTCACTAACGACTTTTGAATATTAAATCTGTAATATGAAAGTATACAGTTTTCTAAACTAAAAAGCAAGTTTGTCTGTGAAATTTATGAGGATCTATTCAGGATACGTTTATATACATTTATGTAGAAGGTAGAAGGTATTTTGTCTAAGGATATTTTTTGTTTGTTTTACTCTTACTGTGTACTTTTATATTTAGAAATAATCTACACATCCAGTATCTTGAGGCTATGGATGAGTCAGAGATATGTGCAAAGTAGCTAAAAATGCACCATGTGGTGATGTTAGCACTATACTCAGACTAAATGGAAGGTGTTACTACTGACTATGCACTGTCAGAAATGTGCAAAGTTGGAGGAAATCTAGACGAAATCTTTTGTGTCAAGGGTATTGCTGATGAGGCTAATTATGTACAGTATGTCAGTTGGGAAATTGAAAACATGTTTGATGTATTTTAAATATTTTCATCGTGGGATGCAAATGACTGAACTGAATAAGCAAAGATGTCTTTCTTATCATAATGGAGTCTGACATAGCTCATAGACACTAGTGGTTGTTAGGGCTGCAAATTTATGGTGGTGATGAATACAACCTTACTCATGATCCTAGTCATCCCTCCATCTTCTGACACTTAATTTCTGTGATATCTCTGACTTATGGCTTTCCATACCAGGAGACACCCAAACAGCACCACACATCCATTTCCTGTGAAGGCTGTGGAACATGTGTGGTTTGTTTCATGTGACTGCAATTAAGGAGAACCAAAGCCAGTCAGGACAACAAAAGACACTCCCATGCTTTATTTATCTACCGTCACGCTGGGGTTTGACTTGCACACACACACACACACACACACACACACATACACACACACACAGAGTGAACAGTTCGTCTTTTCACAGTTCAGAAGGTACGATGTGATAGAGTGTGTGTGTGTGTGTGTGTGTGTGTGTGTGTGTGTGTGTATGTATGTCTGTGTGTGTGTGTATGTGTGTGTGTGAGTGTGTGGCAAGGGAGGGCTCTCTGTCGTTTCAGTCACAACTGGCATCTTGTCAGTCATCTCACAGCGTGACAGGTGCGTGGCAGCAGGTTTTTTGAAGCTGCCTTCATCTGAAATGTTCAGCAAAGTAGACAGCATAGCCCCTGTCAAGGCTGGCTGCTTTTGTGCCTGGCAAAGACAAAGACAGAGAGAGAGAGAAATCCAGTGCTAAATTATTTATAGAGACATGAAAATAACCTCTATCAAGAAGTGTGATGGGGATTTTTTTTTTTGTCTGCAGTCTGACTCTTTTGAAGACAGTACTAATCCACGGTCATTGCGTTGCCTGAGGTTTGCCAGTCTGGTTAAGCACGACTCTGTGGTTCTTCATAGCTGGCAAATAGAGATCAAATCAAAGGACACATCTGGAGAAAGAGGGCACAGCAACTCAGAACAGAATTTGGTCATGGTTAGATTATAGCAGATCGTAATTGGATAGCCCTTCAAATCTAGCCAATTGTTGTGGCAGTAATGTTCTGAGGGGAGGGAGTGAGAGGAGGGAGTCTGCAGGCATGTTAATAGTAGCCTTAAATGTTCTTTGCAGACTTTGTGTGTATATGTCAGTACATTGGCTAGTTCGTTGGCATACACAAACTCACACACACATAAATGCACATGCACACAAATAGACATGCACACGCACACACACACACTTAGGAGCACACCCTTTAAACACATTCAAAAGAGCAAGATTCACATGCATTTATCCTGGGGCAAGTTGCGTAACTATAATGCGTTGGCTCATGCAGGGCTTTCGAGAGTAGTTCTCGAAGAGTAAAGCGAAGAGAAGCGATCCTTCTCTCCAAAGCTTCTCTGTCATCGCGTTCCACAGAGAGGTGACACTGATGCGGAGACCCTGTAGTGACACAACAATTAGCTTCATGAGTGTGTGGATGGGTGGGGGCGAGTAGGGGGGGCATCCCTGACCTTCTTAGCAAGCGTGCCCCCCTCTCTGCCCACTGGTCTGTTTTGACAACCTCTACGCAGGAGGTTAATGGGACAAGGGGGGGCCAAACAACACTCCCTCCCCCAGGCCCCCCAAACCCCACCTGAAATCCCCACTCACCTGGTGGTCTGCTAGCAGTATGTGGCAGCGCACAGGCAGCACACAGGCTCCGCACGGGTCAGTGCCCGCTGATTAGGTAGCTCCAGAAAAGTCAGCGGGAGACATCAGGTGGCGGCTCCATCAACCCCCCACCCCAGCGCCCAACAGCCTCTGACTCAACACAACTCGACTAACCAACCGTATCTTTGAACTGTTGTTGCCTAGTGGTGGGTTGGTCCTCCTTAGTAGTGTAAAGGAGTGGGTCGGCCTTGTGAATGACAACCACTGTTTCTACATCGTAAATAGAAAAAGATACTTGACAATTAATAATTAGTCATTAACGTAGTCATGGCTTTGCCGATACAAATATCTATTTATTTCTCATGCCAATAAAGGAATTTTGAATTTGAATTTGAAAGTAAGAAAGTGACAGACAGAGACAGAGAGAGAGAATTAGTGTATGTGCACAACCCAATAAAGCCTTTTTAAATGGGAATCTGAGTGAGTGAGATATGTGGGAGAGAGAAATAGAGAGAGAGAGAGAGAGAGAGAGAATCTGGCAGTGAGTGAGAGAGAGAGAGAGAATCTGGCAGCAGCAAGTGGCTGTTGGAGGCAGAGGTGAAGGTGGATACGAAGAAGATGAGAGGACAGATAAGGGAAGAGTAGAGGCTCTGAGCAGTTGGCTTGAGGCACGAGAGATGGAGGGGAACAGAGGGGGTGGCTTGTTGTGGACCAGTGCCAAACAGCAGGCCAGTTTGAGCAGGATGGAGCTGTGGCCTTGTGCACGGGGTGCTGTGCTGTGCTGTGCCAAAGGGGATAAGCCCCTCAGAATCCTCTTCATGGGAGCAGGAGATGGAGGTTTGGGCTTTCTCTCTTTCTTTCCCTCTCTTTTTTCTCTTTCCCCATCTTTTTACTGTCTCTGTCTGTTTCCATCAGTGCACTGAATTTCTTTCCTTCTTTCTCTCTCCCCATTTACAGTGCATCTCCTCCTCTTTCTCTGTCCATTTCCGTCAGTATACTGAATGTCTTTCCTTCTTTCTCTCTCCCCCTTTCACAGTGCATCTCTTCCCCTTTCTCTGTCTTGTCTTTCTCCTGTCTTATCCTTTCTCTCTCTTTGTTGTCCACTGCTCATGTCTATGTCTCCAGACTTCTGTCTGTCTTTCTGCGTTTTCTCTCTTACCTCATCTCTCCTCTCCACCCTTCCTTGTTTTTTTCCCAACAATTTTTTCCTGTCTTTGACTCTCATGGTGCTTTTTTTTCTTGTCATTCCCCTCTTATCAATCTGTCTGTATAAATCCCTCCATCATTTTCTTACTGCAGCATTTAGTCCAATTCCTTTTTGATATTTTACATAAGATGTGGTTGTCTGGGCAACAACTCCTCCACTCCACCTGTTGTCATAATGCATCTTAATTGGCCGGTGCGGGTACATTGAGAGAAGGAGCGAGAGACGCGGCGAGCAAGTTGGGTGCGACAGACTGCGCACGGATTATGGCGTGGGTGTCGCTATGCGTTTGGGACAAACTGCAAACCCTGCAAAGCCTCTGAGTATTGTGCCCAAGGCTTAAGAACTGTGAGATCCTCCAAACGGGGAGAAAGAAGGCCCAGCAGCAAATGGATTTGCTATATCAAACTCCCCCATAATCCCCTTCACCAAGAATGTCGTTAAGATTGAACAAACTGCAGCTAAAAAATAAATGCTGACCGATTTTATTTCATTTTTTTACCTTTTCAGCAATAAGCTGCATAGAAAATTAACTTATTTTCTAGGTAAGACTGAAGCATTGGCTATCTCCTATCCAGAATTTTATATTTTTTTATTTCTCTCCCTCTTCACAGCAACAGTGTTGGCCATTGTGAGGTGCAAGGCTACTTGCCCAGCCAGGCGCATAATGAGCTAGATAGAGACGAATGGACAGACCTGGGCCTAATTAATGACCCAGCACGCTTCCGCTGCCGCCCAGAAATATGGCCCGCTTTGCAGCAGTATGTCCCTGGGCCACTTCCTTCTTGCCATAACTGAAAATGAAGTAACAGTTGCAGCATATGGCCCCACAAGCCTCTCTAGTCTGGTCCCTCTGGTGTGGTCAGATCGTCACTAAATTTGACTAGATTACCAGTGTCTAGCCTGGCCATGCCTTCCTTGCACTTCCGCTTGATTATCATCTCCCTACAGTGCTAGTCTGGATTTGATCCCATTGAGCTTGTTGTCTCAGGAGGCATTTTGACCTGTCCAATCAGCGAACAGAGGGAGGCGTTGAATGCAGAACTAGAATGTTATCAGTCAAGACAAGCTATCAGTCAGTGGATGATCCAGTCGTTTTAAACTTAAACACCTCAAGCAAGCAATCGAATCCCACTACTGAATGTCCAGACCCTCTGTGCAAAAAAAAAAGTGTGAAATGAGGGTCTGGTTTTATTACCAGGCTACTGGTGTCACAATAAGCTCATATTTGTGATTAAAAGGATAGCAGACAACTACACTGTAAAAAAGAAAAGTAAAGCTTACTAAAGCTTACTATTGGTGGAAACTCAAACATAACTTGAAGGAGCCTGCAGTTGTGAAAAAAGGAAAGCAGATAGTAGAGTCAAAGGCCTTTTAGGCAAGTCCCTTTCACTTAGCCGCCATCTTGGGGATGCCTTCAGGCAGATATTTTGGAATAACAAAACCAGTTCCTCTCGAAATAAATGGAACAATATCTGTAACTCCAGATTGGCAGGTCCTGTTAACTTAAAAAGTGTATTTTGCGAATAATTGTTTAAATCTAAATTGAACAATGTTGATATCTACTCTTAGATTGCTCAAATAAAGCTAAAAAAAACTTTTTGAAAATGGGAATTTGCTGACTGCGCCTGTGCCAGCTTTCATCCCAGAATGCTGATGGAAAAAGGCTATCTGTCAGTAATAGCTAAATAGTGCAATTAGCTATTTTCATTTTAACTCAGGACCATCTTTACAATACAAACTGCTGCAGTACATTTTTTGCCTCCTTTTATTAAGTTGTCTGTGGTAGAGTAGGGTAGTTCAAGTGATCATCTTCCATCAGACTACAGGGTAGCCATTTTATCCCTAGTCAGACACACCTCAGACCAGGTGATTCATCCCCCTACCAGTTAGTGACATCAGAATGAGAAACCAGGGCCACAAACACACCTGAGTGCAGATGGACCTAAGCAGTTTGTCACAGTAGCGACTGAGATTAATCAGCACTGCCACTAACTCTGATGATTTCGCAATCCTGGCAGAACAATTGAGCTGACAATTGAACAGGTGAGCTGTTAACTGTAGTAAAATCAACCCTGCAAATAATTCCCTTAAATGTACCACAGAAAAACACAGGACAAAATGTGAAAAGTAAATAATGTTTATAAACAACAAGTGTAGTATTGAATCAGAAAAGACAGTAAAACAATGGGCTTTGTTTTGGCCTATTTATATTTTCCTGGATGTGTTTGTGTTGTGTTTGTGGAAGGCCTTGATTAGGGCACTGATCTGCCTGGTATCACAACTGGGCCACAGGCCATGTTCTTAATCCCTTCCCCAATGCAGCTTTGCTGTCAGAGTGGTTTGGGAAGTAAAAGGGTCTGCACACAGCGTAACCTAATTACTCTAGATACCATGGCCTCCAGTATATCACTAACCTCCGCAGAAACAAGGAAGCACACACACACACACACATACGCACACACTCACAAACACACAAATGCAAACACACAAACTTTTCTCTATGAGATTCACAAACCACATAGACACAACCCACAGAGTCTCTTGGTCTGCCATACTTGAGGCACATACATACACACACATACACACACACACACACACACACACACCAACCAACACCCTTTAACTACCAATGATGTGTTAGCGTGTGTTGTGAAGTACATTCCATCCATTCATCTTCAGGACACAAAGGTCTCTAGGTAGCTTGTTTGGGTCTAATACCAGTGGCTTCAGAGAACTGTTCTGTCCTGCAAGACTCTTCATAGTGATACACTAATGTCAGATTGATTATAATAAATCAATACTTCAAGGTTAATGACCTTTAAGCCATAATCTAACTGTACATGAAGTCAAAACATTGATAACATAAGCACAAGACAAATATGGGCAAATATATGAGGTATTTCAGACATGGCTGTTAAGGGAGTCAGTACTGAAGAGTATTCAGGTTGTCAGCTCAGGGATTGCAGTACATACAACATATGACTACTCTGAGTCTTTTATATCAGTTCAGTTTGTGCATATTGGGTACAGACTGTTAATTTTAAACTATTCTAGTACCCTCCCACCCCTTCCTCCTCCTCCTTCTCTTCCTCCTTCACCTTGTTCTCCTCCTTCCTGATAGAGTTCATTTGCTCATGTTCAAAAGGCCCCAACCGAGAGAACGGAAATGCACATCTCCAAGGCAGTCAGGATTCTGAGTTTAAGCACAGATCCAGTCATGTCTGGGGTCATGTCATGGAGGCTTTCAAAAAGCAACAGCTTGGAACATTTCGGCTATTGGAAAGTTTCTGTTGTTTTTATGTGAAGCTGCCAGTTAATGCAATGCGCATGGAGATGAGGTTAAAGAGTTGTCTTTTCCTCTGTTGGGTGTGTGAGTTGTGTGACTTATTTGTATGACTGTCTGGTGTTTGTTTGTGTGTTTGTGCTTGTGTTTGTGTCTGTGTGTGTGTGTGTGTGTGTGTGTGTGTGTGTGTGTGTGTGTGTGTGTGTGTGTGTGTGTGTTTGTTTGGAGTGGCGGGGTTGGGAGGTTGCGGTTGTGTGTGTGTGTGTGTGTGGGGGGGGGGGTTGTTGTCATGATAATTTGTTTATTTCATATCTGAAAGGTGCTTTAGCTGAATGTGTTCCCATGTTGTGTAGTTTTCATAATGTTTTTTTGATGGCGAAATAAAGTGCTGAACACAGTAGCATTTTGCTTGATAATTGTGCAGTGTTTAAACTGCTCTTAAGAAATGTCAGCCGCTGTCCCTTTCCCTTGAGGTAAAATGGCATCTTTATAGGGCACCATTTCTTTCAGCTATTGACATATTTATGTGGCCTGGCAGACAGACAAGCACTGAATAAATCAGATGACTTTTAGGCTAGATAAATAGCTAAGCACAAAGCAGCACAGGAACCACACTGTTAAATCCATCTTAAATTTGTAATTAGTTACTCTAGAGAAAATTAGGAATGTTTTTACTGCAAACAGCTGTGAGAAGAAACATCCATATTTACACCCCCTGTTCTGGCCCATCTGTTATAATGGCCTTTTCTTCCCTGCATAAGAAGTATTTTAGACTTGTACTGCGTGTATAAGTACCTGTTTATCCACACCTACCTGATGCAGTCTTTCTAGATACAGGTAGGAGGTGAACGTTTTGTCTGCATACAACATTCCAAAATTTTTACAAAAGCTTTTGTAAGCAAGACTCTTGAAGATGCTACAGAGTCTTAATCGCAGCAGGTTCTGTTGGAACAGCGAGCCTCTCGCCCACCACCATCAACCCCCTTCCCAGCCCCCTCACCACACACCCGAACACACAGACACACACACACACACACACACACACACACACACACCAGCCTCCATCCCCACCACCATTGGCAGCTCAAGCCCCTGTGCACCATTAATGAAAGTGAATGAGATATTGACTCAGCGCCAATGCAGCCAGCCCCACCTGTGTCAATTTGTCAGCAGTCAGTCCTAAATCATTGCTCTGACAGGGGAAAACACAGAAGTGTAGCCTGTCACATAGCTATTGTATATTGTGTGTGCGTATGTGCATGTGTGTGTATGTGTGTGTGTGTGTGTGTGTGTGTCTGGGTGTGAGTGTGTGTGTGTGCATGTATCAAGTATCTTCACAGAATCAGGTGAAATAAATAAGAGTAGACATGACATTTCCTTGTGAGTGCACAGATGTATAGGTGTAAACAGCTGGTGGAAACAGTGTTCCACAGGTTGATCTAATGTCTCCTCTGAATGGGTTTGAAATCATTAATTCACCCAAAGGCGAGGAAATGTATATGATTGATCGAGATGTTAATTTGAATCTGAGTAACTCGCTACAGGTTATCATCAACAACAACGATAATCAAGCTGTTGAGTACATGCCAACAACATACAGTGACATACATTTCCTCTAACCAGAAAGTCAGGAATGGTGTTTCAAAATTATTTTTTTCTTTTCTTTTTGTTCTTTTTTTCTTCTGCAAAGTCATGGCTTATTCATAATAGACCCTCTAGGGTTTTGTGACTCAAAATATCCCAGGGTGATTATTACAGAAAAATGGACTAGTACTTGCCTCACCCTCCAGCAAGAAAGTCTGACATAATTTACGCCCATTCAGTTACATGAATAAATGATGCTGGACTGCAAAGCCATGACTGAGGCACAGAACTGAAGAGCTATGTTCTGAATTACGTTGATGTATGTGATTCAGAACACATGATTTATGGATATGTTTATTTTTTTATTTTGAAGGGGAAAAGATTTATATGTTTTTTTTGCTTGGCTTCAAGGAAATGCAGAAGTCATTGTGCAAAGAGAGGAAAACAGCAGCAGGAAAGCACAAACAGAGATCTGGGTAATTTTGAGTAAAGTCGATCCGAGAGCTGGAGTTGAACAAGCACTGCCTTTTTTCAGTGTCCTTTTTTTAGGGCCAATGAAGCAGCCTGCCTGGCCAAATGGTCTTTTAAATTATGTCCTTTGGAGCTGTGAGATCACAATTCTCCACACTCTGATGACTGCAGGGCACTCCGAGTCAGGATTCCATCTTTGTCCATTGATTTTTCCACCTCCGAGCTTGGCTTTCCTAACTCATTAAGGCCTGGGTAAAGGTCTGGGTTCTTACCAGTTGAGCCACTGACCATACTTTCTCACAATCTCTCTTTCTTTTCATTTTTATTTCACTCTGGTTTTTCTCTTCTCTTTTCTCTCCCTCCTTCCTTCTCTATTTCTTTTCTTCATTAATAGATATTACATTGAAAATTCTGTGAATGCGTTGTCACAGTGGATCAAAAATGACCAATAATGTGATATCCCATTAGCCCCTGGATAATGGTGAAACGTGCTGAACTGGACATCTCTGTCATGATGGAAAGACACAGAAGCAATATCCTTTGGTTACTTTGGTTTGACCATTAATCCAAAGTCATTTTCACTGGCCAGCCCTGAACTCTTGAACTGACAGTGAACTGACAGAATAATAAAACAGGCCTAGCATCTATGTTATAAGAAGTGATTTTAGTGTGTTTGTGTGGAAATATAAAGCTTGGCATATATTTGGGCAACCCTCCATGTATTTTTGGAGAAACAAAGACTGATTGATTGATATATAGAGAGTATATAGTATATACCATAACAGTATCATCAGTGTATATTGATATATATATAGTGAACTCAACCTCATCACAATCAAGCAATCACTATATCTTTGGATGTCAAAATAACCAGGCACACCTGTCCAGGTCTAACGTCAAGCTGAGATCATGGAGGGCGAAGAAATCTTCGACTAATTGGTGTGAGTGGGCTTTGTTTAGCAGGATACTGCCTTGTGCATCAGTGACTGGTTTGGTGAAAGAGAGAGATGCCCTGCAGTTATCCAGTGCTGGCTGCTGAGATGGACATTACGTAAGCTTTAGATTTCACGCACAGCCTGAAGTGGAGGAAGGTTGAGCTTCTTGTTGTATTTTGCCATTGGGCATTAGCTGAAAAGGTTGGAAGATATCTCTCTCTCTCTCTCTCTCTCTCCACCTCTCTCTATGTTTCAGACAATGCACATGATATGTTTGTTTAATATTATATTATATTATTTGTTGTTGATTCATTTTTGTTTTTGAATGTAAGTACAGTACATTCCTCAGTGTTCAGTCAACAGATGCTTTTGAGACATATTATAGGATGATCAGTGCAGTAAAAATGTAGATCTCATCATGGCTGCACACTTCTCCACACGTCTTTCAAACAGTCCTCATGAGTCCTTTCCCTAATGCTTCTTTTACTTCTATGCCCAGTCTATATCCTCTAATCATGCCCTACTTTTGTATTACAAGAAATCTCATGACATAGGCAATACTCTCTCATGTGTGCTGTTTAACTGTAGTGTCTGCTGGTGTCTGAAAATATACCAGCCAGCAGCAACTCCTGTGCTTCACGATGAGCTCCTGAGCCAATAATCATTGTCCTCCACACGCTGTCAAATTCACATCACCCAAGTGTGACCTTATACATTCTCCTTACTTCACACAGTCTCCTACATGCTAAGTGCGTAGCCTAGCCTCTATGGCCCTGTGCACTGAGGAGCCTCTTCTGTCCGAGTGCTGTTGTCACGTACAAGTGGCCCATTTAATCCCATTAAATAGATCAGTCTCTCTGCATCCCGCTGTATCCTCTGCCATCTTGCACAGCTGTCGATGGATTAGATGAGCTAATCAATAGCAGAGTATTGTGCCTCTCGGTGGCTTGGGGATTCTTTGCCATTGTCTGCGTGTGATTGGTTCTCGCAGCGAAGCTCAGAGAGATATGCTCCGTGCTACCTTACATTTCCTTCCCCCTTTGATCAGAGACACGATGGAAGCCACTGAGATAAAAGATAATGCAGGCCTGGTCATTTTGAGCAGTTATTCTCGGAGAAGGGAATAGTGCTCTTTCAGTGTGCCTTTTTGGGGTTGGTTGTAGAGTACTCTGGCACTCACAAGAAACGATGGCAGATGTCAAAACAATTTTGAAGGTTTAATAAAGGATATGAACAAAGCCAGAATGAGGATTTTTGATGGCTTGAACTTTAAACGACGTCTCAACTGGGACTAAGAGACAAATGTCTAGGGCTGCAAGCTTGTTTTTGATCACCATAAAGCTTATGTTTCATATTTTGTTCCTGTTTTGGTGTTTTGTGTGTGTTTTGGTGTTTGTTTATCCTTGTGGTTTTTCCACAACATGATTAGGAAAAAGCACTTAACAGAGCCCATTCTGGTATGCCAATCTGAATACACAGCTGAGACACCTGGGACAAAGACACTGTGCAGGCCTGGAGAAATCTCCCATTGGCCATCACTCTGCTGAGCGCCACTAAGGCGAGCTGGTGAATTTATAGCCTGGCCTTTAAACTAATGTTCCTGCTTTCAGTACTGGGCCCAAGCTTCAGGCAGACTGGGTGGGTGGGTGGTTGGCGCTATTGAATAAGAGCTGAGCTTCCTCCATGAACTGCAGGTGGGTGGATGTGGTTGTGGTCGTGCAGGCCCAGTATCGAACCGCTTTTCGGGTTGGTGGAGCGAGCGTCAAGCGCCTCCAAGGTCACGCAAGGGCATTTACACAATACTGCGATGAGCCCTGCGTTGATTTTCACTGCTGCACCTCTCTCTCTCTTTCTCTCTCTCTCTCTCTCTTTCTTGCTTGCTCTCCCCTCCCCCTTTCCACCCCCCTTGCTCACACACATTTGCGCCAGTCAGTGCAGTGTCTACTATTCTGTGGTGAACATGACAAGCTTCTACATGGTAATATATCCTTCGCAAAGAACAGTATCAGTCAAGATGCTGGGAGTATGGATATGGACAATGCTCAGGTTCTGCAGATTCAATGGTAGTCCGATTCTTACCACCTGAAAGGCAATCATGCTTGACAGTTCTAGGAGGTGGAAAACACTTGTACACAAGACTTTCAAGCCAATATTAGGTCAAATGCATTCCCCTTTGAAGGTTAGACAATACTCAGCTGACCTCATCATCCAAAGTCCTGCAGGGACAGAAATGGAATGTTCAGCTACTGATACTTTTTATTTCCCCTTTGTCATGGCTTAGCATGACGAATGACATACCATTGCAAGGATAATATGCATGTTGTGAAGCTCTGTTGAGGCCCAATGTTGAAAGGTTTAAAGTTATTGTGTCCTTCACTGTACAAATATAAGAACTACAAAGCTTTCAAGATATTAAGTCTTTCTCTCTCTCCCTCTCTCTCTCTCTCTCTCTCCCTCTCCTTCCTGTTCATACACCCAACCACCATTCTACACATACAGAGGGAGCAAGAGAGAGTGTGTGTTGTCACAAATGATTGATCGTTTAACCAGCTCATGAAGCAGTTGATGGTGAAAGAGGTTAGCAACGAGAGACACTTGTGCTGTGCATCAGTCGATTTTGGACAGTATCGTTAGAACAACATTTAAATGGTAAGATGTGGATGTTAATGATTATCTGCTACTGTTTGTTAATTTCTTGTTTTACGTCGCTTTTGCTTTATTAAGTGTTCCTTTATTCGAAGTTGTTTTGCATTTGTTGTTTCCGTTTCCATAGTGTTTTAATTGTGATTTAGCTTATTTGTGATGCCGATCTTTTCTTTCTGTAACTGATTCATAGAGTCATAGCTTTCTAACTGTCTAAGACTTAGAGGTAAATTGTTCGTTGTGCTGCCGGGGAAACCGTATCGGTGACATAATGACTTGCTTGCGTCTCTGTGTTGGGAAGACAGAGGCGTCTAGGGTTTGGTTGGAGGCACCACCGGGGTTGTGTTCAGTTTTTTATCTGATTTCTTTGTTGTTGTTTTAAGACACCGTCTGTGTCTCGGCTCACCATCGCATTTAGCAGTGCGTCAGTCTAAGTGTATATGTTGTCATTAGACATTAAAGCAGTCAGACTACTACACCAGCCGCTTCTGTTCAACCGTACTAAAGCGAAGCCGTCGTTTGGCTTTCCTAGAAGCGGTCGCTGTTGGTGGTGCTGAAAGCTCTGCCTACCTCACACTGCTGTCCGTGGACGCTGCCCACAAGCTGTTGTACTGATAAAGCTTCGAGCGCATACGTCTGTAAACCTGCAGACGGGTGGGAGGGCGCGCTCGTGTGCAAGCGGGCATTCGTCCCCTCTCGACGGACAAGTGTGGTCCACACTGCAGTGGTGAATTTGCGTAGGTCATGTTTAGGGGAGATTATGTTCAGTTAGGCATTGTTATGTGCTATGGTTGTTGATAGAGACGTCACATTATGCTTCAGATCGTTTCATTCATGTGTGTTTAGTTCCCATGCACTGGCTATTTTAAATTAAGTTGTTAACCCATTTACCATTAAGCTATTTAAGGAAAGCAGGCTTAACAGTGATTTTCAAACTAGTTCACTTCGAGATGTTTTTGTTTTTCTTGTTGAGTGCTAAAGTGATCTGACACAAACGTATCAACAAACTGGCGTCCATTTATGAAAATGCTGACGTATTCCATTTGGGTAATTAGGTATTGACATGCTTCAGTCCCAATTATCACTCACACACGAGCCCAGCCCACTGAACAGAGGACAGATGGGAATGCAGTCTGCTTGTCAAGGGGTGCCGGAGGAGGGTGTAAATTTTAACAAACGACAGGGTGTGGCTAAGCCCACACGTGAAGCGCTTTCTCCTCTATTCGATCGAGCCTACCTGCCGATAATAGCCTACAAGGTATTGAAATCTAAAATCAGGCTAAAAACATTAACCTAGTTTTGGATTTGTTAGGCTACATTTACGCTGTTTATTAACTTAATAAGAAATGGCATGAAAGTAATAAAGTGACGTTTGACATTTGAGTGTTGATTTATTACAGCATATTGTGTTTTTGTTACAGCGCAAACTGTCTTGTTGACATTTAAAGATTCGCGATTCCTCATCCTGCTACTTTTGTGTGGCTCACTAACTTGGAACAAAATGTTCCAAAAAAAAAACATGGCGTCATTCAGATATGAACTCCTTATAAGGAGCACTAAGGCAGCAGTAGAATTGGGCTCATGTGGGGATATTAGGCCTCTTCCTGCTACTTTCAGTACTATTTGCTGCAATAGTCTATAGGACAAATGTTTCTCTAAAAGCTGTTTTTATGAGAGCTTGAGTTGTATCACAAAAACACAATAAGTTAGGCATCAAGCACCCATTTTTTGGCTTATTAACAACCATCTATGAAATCCCTCTAGCCTCCGGAGAGTCATGAGCCGACACAGGCAAATATGCCACGTATCTGACCCTGCCATGCTTTTCCTGGCCTGCTTGCTCTCCTTTAGCGCTCTCACTGATTAGTTTGTCTCTTGCCTTTCCCCCACAGGAGCGATAGAGATTTATCCGGAGTGCAGCACATATTGACAGCAGAGAGCAAGCACCAGACCTGGGGGAAACAGAGGGCTACATGCAACTTCCTCTTTAGCTTTTTGCCAAGACCTGAACACACAAGTGCACCATGGATTTTGTGATGAAGCAAGCTCTTGGGGGTAAGTGCCACTAATTCAATGAGCCATCTCATCATGTGTGAATGTATTGGATAACACTGTACTTGGATGGTCAATCCACAGAGACTTAACCAACCCCCCCAACACAAACCTTAACCATAAATTGTTGCGAACAGAGTTTCAATCCATAGCTTATTTTTAATATGAGCATCTGAAGATACTCTATATAAGATAATTAAAGTATGAACTATAATTACTTTCCTACCTTTGGTTTAGAATTGATGGAGGATTAAGATCTTTATAGTTTTGTCACTGATGTGACAAAACCTAATTGCAATGCATGCAGAGCAGTGTACTGTATTGTTATTCATTGGCATCTTATTATTATTCTTCCAACAAATTTGTGGGATTAATACAGCTTCATCTATTTAACAGACAAACTTCATTCAGCCATTGTTCCTTAGATCTACAAATGGAGACTTATTATTTTTTGACTTGCTAACATGTATATTTTTTGCAATATCAGTGATAAACAAGTAAAAAAGACAGACACTCCACTGTAAACAAATCAACTGCTGAAAGTTTTCTGTAAGTTGTTTTTTGTGTTTATCAGCCTTTTAGTACAATAAATAATAATTTACCAACTGTCAACAGTATGTGATTACCAACTTTTCCCTAGCAACAGCCTAGCAACCACCTTAAGTGCCCTAGAAACTTCCTAGCAGCCACTTCTACAGTGACAACCTAGCAACCAACATGACTAACCTAGCAAGCAACATGGCAACCACTGTAACCAGCCTAGCAACATACTCAATTACCCTGCAGCTGCGTCCAACCATCTCTACCAAATCAGCCACTGAAACATTTTTATCAATTATCAGCCTAGCTTAATAGCTGCATCAAAACATCTCCAACAAATTGTCAAGTATAATCAAATACAAACAGCCACATGCTGTGTCTTACAATCTACATTTGTCCTACCATTTGTCCTAAATTAATATCATTTTTCAGTGGTGTTACAGTCAGATATTTGTGCACAAAAATTGCACATAAAAAAAAAATCTAGTTTCAATACCCTTTCTTACAAAAGTCAGACACCTAACCTACACCTAAATAAAGAGAGGCAAAATACACATCTAGAAAAACACTGATGATGTTTCAAATAGATTTTCAGTTATTTTGCTAGATGCTATTTTATGCCAGTGATTAGCTGAAACTGAAAGGTTCCCTCATTCAACCTTTAATGTGAGATTCCCTGTGTTATATTCATACGGGCTCACAGGCCCAATTTGCAGTATGCGCAAAGTATATTTCACACCCCAAGCTGTGAACGCATATGGTCATCAACACATGTATACTTTGCCTAAAGGTCAACAAGCCCTTGAATCAATTTCCTGATTTGGATTCATCAGTAGAATGAAGAAAGGGTCATAAAAATAGATTTATTCCCTTTCTGCCAGTCCCCTCGGAATTGTCTGTCTTTGAAAGAGCCCCTGGTCATGTGACCTTCTCTTTATGTCCTATGTCATAACTTCACTGGGATCTGATTGGATAGGGCTGAGGGAGTGAGGTCCTTTCTCTGTCTGATGAGGAAGTGGATAAATGGATGAGATGGGGTCTTTTAGTTCTCCAGCTGCAAGGATAAGTCCTGGTAGGCCAAGCGCATGGGTTAAGGTTGACCTAAATGATAAATGAGATGGGGGCTGTTCTGTGGTTATGTCAACCCATTGCCCTTCAAATGTGAAGAAAAATGTAGAGCTCTTATAAGTCAGCATGTACAATAATGAGCAGCCCTGCATATTTTTGGATGCAGACACATTGTTAGAGGTGAAATATCTGTTTTTTTTGTGATCAAATTTGACCACAGTTCTAAATGCTCTCAAATGCATTGAAATAGTCACGTTGAAAACTTAATTTTGCACATTTGCTTTTGATTTTTTTTCAAGGAAAATACAAAATAAAAAACATTAAAGAGAAACATTGAAGAAACACTGAATTTCTTTCAAAATTGATGTCATGAGGATTTTATGAAATGCAAAGGATTTAGCAATGGTCCTTATTCCCACTCAGATTACATGCAGAAACACACTGCTGTCTGTCTGAAACCAGGCGAAAGCAATGGCCCGTATCCTTTTCTCCTGTTCAGCTGACTGTGCAAAACAAGCTCCACACACAAGCTGGGGGGAATTGTTTGCCGAATGGTTTTTGGCTTCCAGCATCCATTAAGGCCTTACATGGAGCGAAAACCAGCACCATCAGACTAGCACCATCCAGTGAAAACCAGCACCATCATGCTAGTGGGAGGTCGGTGATTATGTTAAAGGGAAAGGGATTGAGAGACAAACTTGAAGCATGGTTGAGAAAAGAAAGAATGAAGGAAGGAAAGAAAGAAAGAAAAGGAAATAATGAAAGAGAAAGTAGCAAAGAAAAAGAAAACAGTGACATGAAAAGGAATGAATTACATAAGCAGTGGCGGCCCTAGCACTTCACTCCAAAGAGACTCCATTATCCGACTGGACATTTGTGACCTCACTGCTAATGGATGGATGAGGAATCAGCATGGAATACTGGCCTTTTCCAGCTGGGCTAAGAACTAATGCGAGGAATGGTAATTATTTGGAGGCAAAACCACCAGTAGGCCTACTTCCCTTTACTATTGTTGTGCTCTGCTCTGCCATATCCAACAGTGTGCCAGGTATCATTAAATCTTGCCTAAAATATGGTGTTCAGCACATAATGCTGTAAGGTAGTGTTACTACTCCAGCGTGTTACTTCTACTATGACTAGTGTTAACACTGCAGGTTGTATAGTAACACTACTACTACTACTGCAAATTGTTGCTGTGTTGTTTTTGTGGATTTCTGGTTTTCTTGGATTGCATAGTTATAGTGCCATCGGCCTATTTTTGACTATTTTCGTTACATCAAAGAATTGTCAAATGCTTAATTCACATGCAAATGTTGTAAGCACATTTGCATATCAGCTATGAATGGGGAGATTTTTCCCCCGCTGTTCCTCCCCCCTGATACATAAATACTGCTATTAGCATGCCTTCATCAGGAAGACAGGAAGCAAGTCATCACCTCTCTGCGTAAGCGGCTGTTGCGCTCACTGGAGCGCTTTGATGTTAAGCCAATATGGAGGAACCATGGGAGGGGGGCAGGGTGGAGGAAAGCTGTCCACGTGGCTTTTTTAAAAAGAAAAAAAAAATGACTACTGATTTTGAAAACTTCTGAAGCGGTTTCTTCCTCAGCCATTGTTGAGAGGTAGAACGGAGAGCTGAGCCTGTATTAACGTCATCCCTATGCGTAATGTGTGATGTTGATGAATATCTCTGCCACAGCTGTCCCACCCTTCCTTCAGCCTGCTTTGTGCTATTTCATGTCAGATTCACTTTATGTAATTCCTATTTTTAACAAGTAAATATCCTGAAGCCCTGTATCCTGTTATGTAAAGCTGGATGGCTGTTTCTGTGAATAACTACCAGTTTCAAATGTTATTGGCAATACTTTGTTGAGATACCTGGGATATAGGTCTATTGTGAGGACGCTCAAAGATGAAGAAAAACCTCTCTTGGGCACTGTAATCAGCAGGAAAGTTTCCACCTGTGTTGGGTATTAGAGAAGTAAGCATCCATGCCCACAAGTTATGTTTGGTTTGTAGTATGCATGATATACATGCGTACATCCCATTGTAAATTTATATATTTATTTATTAAGTGCACTACCCCCACCCCCCACCCCACTTAATGCAATAGCCACATACACCCATCACTTACGGAACCACCTTTTTTCACTTGTAGAACCACCTTTTCAGCCTGTGAAACCACCTTGTCTAAGGTTGATCAAGGATGCTGTTATGCTAAAACAATCCAAATAAAAAGCCTTATTGAGTTCAGGAAGTATGTAGCTATGGCCACCAAGGGAGATAAATGACCTTTTTTTTGCAGATATTGACGGTCCAACAGCAGAAGCAGGGATATCAATGTCCTGGACTGAGTTAATTATCTATTACGCAGCTCACAGGGGGAACAGTGACCTTTGCCCCCATCCTGCATCTGACCTCATGCTCACAAGGGATCCCAAGGGACTGTGGGTAACCTGCTTCGTACAGCTTTCCCCCAAGCTCTAGTCTGTCATTTCAAGGTGTCCTGCTGCACAAGTGCTTTTGCCAATTAAGAACGGGGGTCAGCAACACAGGGAAAATAGACGGGCCAGAACAGTAGCACTAGCTTCTCAATACTCCTCCTGTCCCTGCCCACACAGAGCGATGGAGGCAATTAAAATCACAGGTGATGGCAGTGCATCCATGCAGGAGGTAAATGTATAAGTTATGCATAATAAATGCCTGTCATCAATTATAAATGTCCTACCTTCCCTCCCTTCCTCTCTCTGTCTGCGCCTCCCTCTCCTTCCCCCTTCTCTGTCTCTGTCTCTGTCTCTCTCTCTCTCTCCCACTTTCCCTCTTTTTCCTTTTCTCTTTTTTCTCCCCCACTTCCTCCCTCCGTCTCCCTCTCTCTCCCCCGTGCTTGCTAAATGGCCTGACCCCAGATGGTGTTTGTTCCAGGTTGTTTATTTTCAATCCCCTCAGCTCATGCAGAAGCATGCTCGTTGACACTGTGAGGTAACGTCTGAGTGCAGTGGCATGACACCTGGATGGGATCTCCGAAATTGGCTGGAATCAATTGTAGATCACACATAGCCACTTTAAAGACATTGGTAGGATCTGATGTGCTCCTATATCTAAATAACAAGAGTGGAGCTTTTAATATTTCCAAATATACAATATATATCCAGAGAGGATTATGGGAACTGATTTACTGTAGCCTAGCTCTTTGTCCTACTGCACTTAGGAAATTGAGAGGTACAGACGAAATGCAATATTTCATGGCAGAAAACAAAAGTCTAGGCCTACTTCTGTAGCACATGTCAGTTGGTTAATAACTACACAATGTGTACATTAGCCTAAACCTCTCTCCATATGCCTGAAGCAACATGCTAGTATGTTAAACTAGTATCCTGGAGTTTTAACTCATTTGTTAAACAATGCAGGTTAGCCTACTATCAGCCTGTTGATGACAGAAGAGATTTATATTTAGCACACCTGCTTTGTCTTTGTCTGTCCTTCTGTATGGCCTTTTAGAAGCTAAAATGCTACGTAAAGATACTACTGTGAAATATAATCACCCCCCAAGTTGTGAATAATTCTCTTTTTCACTTCACTAAAAGAAAGCTTTTGAGTTCATATGGAGGGCTAGGTCTATCAAATAACAGTCAGCAGTAGTGATACAGCTGTATTTCAAAGCCTCTTCTTTGAGAAAGCGTATACCCACTGTCTGTTGGCTGCAGCCTCAGTGAGCTTGGCCTGAGGCCAGAGCCTCTTAGTCTCCAAGAAATAGATCAATACCCAGATAAAGTTTTCACTCCACTGGCACATACATAATTCATATTCACTCAGGTGGTCCTGTATTTATGATCGATCACCCTGCTGAACAGCAGCGGCTATGTCAATGTAATGTAAAATTTGTCAGTTGTATGGGTGGGGGGCCATGTCCGAAGCTCCGGGCTGTTCACCAGTGCCAAAATCTTTTTGCTACTTTGCACAGGCGAAACGCTGACCACTCCAAACTGCAGTGATCTTTTATCAGTCTGGGTGCCAGGAGCAGTCATTTGGCTGCTGTTGGCATTTCAACATTAACGGCTTTGAGCAGTCCAAGAACACGAGTTGTGCCCAGCTAAGCAATTACCACTTTTACTGTTTAGTTTATCTAAGTAAAAACCACAATAGGTGCTGATATTTGTTTCAAATGGCTTATTCACAGACACACACACACACATTATCAACATAGGACACAGAGCTGTAGAAGCACAGGACACAGTCATTTGGATAGTTTTAGTGTGTTTCTTGAAGCGTTTTAACATCCTAATGAATTTGAAGTATGGGCCTATTTTACAGTCCTGTAGTTGCTATTGAAATGTCAGTTTGGAGGCAATCTCCTGAAGAGAAACAAGATGAACTCACTCTAGAAAATTAAATTTAGCTTCTTGTGTTTTTTCCTCCACTTGTTATTTTCCGTTGCTGCACTCGTTCTGAACTCTGATCACAATCTCTGGCTTCATGAATCAGAACCAGCAGGCATAAGGAATGGAAGTGGTTTGGATTTCAGCATTGGTTGGAACAATAAGGATCCCTTTTTTTGTTCTCCCTCAGCAAACAACACCACAAGCCTGAGCTGGGTTTTTTTTTCCTCTTCTTTTTTTTCTCTTATTCGGTCTTTCTGCTGATCAGTTGGTCGGCACTCGCTCCTCTCTGAATTTTGATTGCAAGGATTGAGAGCATGGCTCCATAGTAGCGCCTTCTTGCCAAGACTAAAAACCAAAAAAAAGCTAAATGCCCAGGTGCAGAGGGAAAATGGTGAGGCGCTGTTGCAGTGGGGTGGGAGCGGGGGTGTGTCTGTGACACACGAGTGCAGTGGCGTGTGAAGAGTCTTAGGAGAGTCGGAGTCTTTTCTTCAGTGTACCTCGACCTAAAAGGGATCTTGAGGATCATGAGGTTATATGTGCTTTGGGGAGAGCCCCTTATTCATAAATATGTTGTGTGTGTGAGTGTGTGTATATATATATATACAGATACGTTGACAATTTTTTTGAGCTATACAAACATAAGGATATGTACCATAATTTCTTGAACATTAACCAAGGTTAATACATTGATTTTGCTAAATTTCTTCATCTATGAGATTACTACATGAGTGAGGGCTATATAAACGATTACATTTCTTTTCATCATCTGACTTTATCTGATCTGATTGTGATTCAATAGGTAATGTTTAGTAAACTGGGGTTAATATATGGGTGAGATTAATACATGGTTTTGTTTTTCTAGTTTGCCTACAACACTGACCTGAGGTTTATACATTATATTTGGGAAATTACTTTAGTTCTACTGTTAAGGGGCAGTTTAAACACAAAATACCTTTGGTGTGTGTGTATGTGTTGTGTGTGTGTGTGTGCTTGTGTGTCTTAAATAGAACACAACAGTATGATGGTGCTGTGTTTGCTATTATTATCTTCACAGCTGTAATGCTGATTGAAGGGGATGGTAACCACCATTATGGTTTACAATTTTAGATGTGATCAGGCCGTGAGGTCCCTGGCTGTGCCACTAATGCAGTACTTGATTTGCTGTGAATACCTTTGATCTGTCACCTTTGCCCTGGCAATTCCTTAATGAACATTCAAGCAAGCTACAGTAGTCAGTGATTAAAAGCATACATAAACACACACCCAAATGCACACACACACACACACACACACACACACACACACACACACACACACACACACACAGAACTTCTGCCAAATAAGCTAAATTGTGCCAGCGAATAGTAGGTCAGACACACACTCATCAGTAGCTGACAGTTTCTGTCCCAAAACAGGCATTGGCACAGACTCCTCTGGTCCCACCGTAGTCCCAAAACAAAAAAGCCTTGGTCTATATTTAAAGTCCCTCTCTCATTGTGTTGCTATTAAATGCCCCCTCATTGTGCAGACGCTCTCTTAATATGGAAGAGAGAAAGGACAAGTATAAAATAAAGATTCATTTGGACTCCCACTGCTCTGTTCTACCTGGGCCTGCTAACCTTAAACAGATTCAGGGCAGTGTGTATTAATGATGGCCATTAGTGTGATTATTATTATTAATGGAACATCGGTCAGCAGAGACTCATCCCTCTCTCCCTCCCTCCCTCTCATCCCTTTCTCCCTCCCTCCCTCCTTCCCTGTCCTCTCCTTTCCCCACTCTCCCCTTCAAGGATGACCCTCCCTCCCTCCCTCTCATCCCTCCCTCCTTCTCCCTCCCTCCCTCCTTCCCTGTCCTCTCCTTTCCCCACTCTCCCCTTCATTGTCTTTATTTTTTGACCCTCTGTGTCATCCCTTCCTCATCCTTCATTGTCTTTATTTTCTGTCTGCCTCTATCCCCTTCCCACCTTCTTTCTTTCTTTTCTGCACCTTCCTACCTACCTTCTTTCTTTCTTTTCTTCCTACCTACCCACATATCTATCTATCTACCTTCAATCCTTCATTTTTCTTTGCTCATCTGTCCAGCATTCTGCTCACAGTGTGTCTACCATGATAAATGTCAATATAATTCCACATCTTTGTGCCTCTTCAGAGGTTGTTCTAATGCACGGATTCCCTTGCTCTGGAGCAAATTGGTCCCATGTCAGAGCTTGACGTTGAGATAGGAGAAATGTAGAGCAGTTTTGGTTTAAAGCAGGTTCTATGAGTCTGGAAAGTTCTTAATGACCTACTGCTATGTTATTTTCTTCCTCTCTCCAGGGGCCACCAAAGACATGGGGAAGATGTTGGGTGGAGAGGAGGAGAAGGACCCAGATGCCCAGAAAAAGGAGGAGGAGAGACAGGAGGCTCTGCGGCAGCAGGAGGAGGAGAGGAAGGCTAAGCACGCTCGGATGGAGGCCGAGAGGGAGAAAGTACGGCAAACCATCAGGGACAAGGTGAGCATCCATCCAAGCCTCACCTGGGATTTGTCCAAAAGGCTATGAAAGCTGTCAGTGCACTCCCAGTCACTTGTCACTTGCACTAGCAAAACAGCTGGAAGCCAAGATGACATTTTCTGTGATTTAAAATCTGAGATTTAAAATTTTGCCTCCTAAATCTTTGATCTGACTCCTAAATATTTCATTATTTTGTAAGTCTGTCACTGGTTTGTAAATTTAGCGCTGGTTAACTAGCCAAGCCCATATTGCACACAGATGATTTATGAAACATGCTGCATGTGTCACATCTCATTCATGACAGCTGCCATAAAACTCCCCTTGACAACACAGCCACCTCCTGACATGCAGACAAGATGGCACATATATTATGTATCACTTCATGTCAGCTATCTAGAGGCTTTTGCAGGGCTACTGACATGACAGAGCTGTCCTCAGGTCAGTGCAGGGCTTTAGGTCAAAGCCCATAGATCCTACCAGTGTCAACACCATGTGAACGTGGGAAACGTGTTTAGGAGGGATTGTACTGACAGGCAGCAAGCAACAGATTTTTTTTGTTTGCTTTGGTTTGAAAATGGAGCAGTTGGTATCACCAGTGTTAAGTTAGTAGCAAGCAATCTTGAACTCTCAGAATGTAACGCTCACCAATGACAGTCTCATGTATCCTATAATATGTCAGACATTCTGAGCAGTCAAAGCTGTAAAAATTCTATTGTAGGCATGGGATGTTTCTTTCCACTGTAGAGAAATGAGCTCTTAACATCACTTATTAGCAACAAGACAGAACGGAATGGGTCTATTGCTCTTCCAGGAGAAATACAGTACTGTCAGTACTGTCAATGTGATGTCTGAGACATCAGGGTCTGAGGGTATTTCAAGGGATATTTATTTTTACCCTCTTGGAAGTAGCTGAGTAATATCAAGTGTATATGAATAAATGATGTGAATACAAGGACAAACTTCCACAAATATGAAGAGAATGAGCTACAACAAATAAAGCTTACGTATGCATCTTGTCCTTACCCATGAGTATACTGATATCCCAAATGATTACACGGCAACTAAATTGTCTTCGAACTTTGAAGTTATTTAAGTGGGTGCTTTGTAATTCTGAGCACACTGGTCCCATACAACCCCAAAGCTACCCAAAAAAAGTATTCCCACAGCATCTGAATGTTTGTGTGTGTATGTGTGTGTTTGTTTAGTACGGCCTGAAGAAGAAAGAGGAGAAAGAGGCCGAGGAGAAGGCAGCCATGGAGCAGGCATGTGAGGGCTCGCTGACGCGCCCCAAGAAGGCCATCCCTGCTGGGTGCGGAGACGACGACGAGGAGGACGATGAGAGCATCCTGGACACCGTCCTGAAATTCCTGCCCGGGCCGCTGCAGGACATGTTGAAGAAGTAACGGACACAGAGGCTACACTCCCGGCTGGCAGGAAGGAAGGGCGGAAGGAGACAGGTGGGGTGGGGTGGGGTTGGAGATGGGTGGAGGAGGGCTCTCAGAGCCTGGAGAAAGATGGGGAGGAGATGGGAGAGAGATAGGGGACTGGGGGAGTGTGGGTTGGGTGTGGGGGGTGTCATTCCTTGCCAAACTGTGGAAGGCTCATCACTGCCTTGATGTGATTTCTGATACAATTTTTTTTTTGGTTTTGGTTTGGATGTGCTGAAGTTTTGAATTATTTGTTGTTAATATTATTTTCCTTTCTATATGAACCACACCCTTAGCCCCTCCCCCCATCCCCAAGCTTCTTAGTCTTTGAATGCTCATTCAGGTCCAATGGGACCAATTGTTTACACTTCATAAATATTACTTCAAAATTAAATATTTTTCTTTTCACAAATATATGCCACACCGTTAGGATTTCGAACAGAATTGTCTATCATGGGCGTGACGCACAAAAGGTTGCAGGAGTTGGATAGCAGTAAGGCATACAGCTGATTGGATCAGGTGGAGCTCATGGCACATATCCCACAGTGCACTGCTTTCAGAGGCAAAGGTGACAAAACTCACAGTGCATGAGCTCCTTCTGTGGTGGAGAGTGAGGGGGTGGTGGCGTTTCTATTGATGGCTTTTTTATGGGTGGGTTCATGGGTCGTGTGCGGAGTCATGGTAACAAAGAAGTAAACAGTTCAGACTGTGCCTTCAAATAATTCCCTTTCGCTTGAGGGAGTTTTCCCTGAAGGTGTGGCCAGCAGATTCCTTCTGTGTAAGAAAGCATTCCTTTTTCTGTTTGTTTGCAATTTACTATTTACCCAATTTCAAATGATGTACATACATTAATGTTATCTGTCCTATAGGTTGTAGAATGTTGTATAACATTCAGATTGACTGATCCAATAGAAAAATATATATAAGATGTAAATATATATCTTAATATATTGCAGAAATTGTTGTAATATATTTAAGCTCTATTTACAACAAGTAAGGGGAGAGCCTTAGAGAGGACACAAGCTTTTGGTTTGCCATATTTTGTTAAGGATTTCATATACAAAATGATTTATTCACCTGTCAGAACCTAATAGTGTTCATTCAGTGACCTTGACAGGACCACTAACCCCAGTTTTAAATGCACAACAGTGGTACTGAATGGGGGAGGCATGCTCAAGTTTTCAGTGTGTGTACAGAAGACAGACTCTTGACTGTAGAGGATATTAGGCATATAGATACCACCGGTAGCCTATTTCATACATGTGTCTCTGTGGGGGAATATAACACTGCCATTTAAAAAAAAAAAAACAATACAAAGAGAACTAAAACATTTCCCATTAAGGTGGTGATATTAAAATAGTTATTTCATGCAAAAAACCCTCAACATTCCACATTTTAAACGTATTTACTACTGTAATGATTCAAATAAGCATCCATTGAGTGCTAGGTCTAGTGCCACCCTTGTAGGTTTGCCTGCTCTGTTAGTGGGTGTAGTCTTTACCTAGAGGCGGCTGGCACAGTCCCAGAGACAATCAGATGGATGTCTACTGCCGATTGGTTGAGCAAGCCTATATATGATGTCACTCACTCACAGTGTCTAACCTGGGGCTAGGTGGCTCACTGGGTAACCTGAGGCTAGCTAACCTTCATTGTATAGTTGGTTAGAATTAATAAGCATAGTGAATGAGTTTATAAGAAGAAATAGAACCCTAGAGGTAGTTGGTTTAGGTTGATTTGGATGTTACTGGCTAGGTTACTTTAGATGTTGTAGGCCCTGACATCAGGTACTCTACCGTGCCACCTCTAGGTAAATGAGTGAATGTCCCATATTAGTGCTATCTGGATTTTGAAGCTACCCAGAATTAGATGTTGTTGTCATTTTGCTATGGTAAGTGCCACTCAAAGGACTACATAAACAAATGTTTACTTCACCTTAGTGCAATCTAGGCTGGTGTGATACACAGGCCAAAAGTAGTTTTAGACATGGTTGGCTCTTTGAATATCCTAGCAACGATCCACTCATAGCTGATCAAAGAGAGGAAGTTCAGCTGAATGGAGACATGCATGTGTTGAATTTTATCAATGCCAAGACCAAAGAGAGAGTGAAAAACATATTATTTGTTTTGTTTGGATCAGGTCAGCAAGGGTCAGGTCAGCAAGCAAATATGTTGTACTAATTGCGACAGGGAAAATTACGAAGGGTCATGCCTGAAGAAGTTGCTAATGGTCTTAGATATTTCTTATATGGGCAGTAAGGTGGTTCTGAATACTTAATACTTGTAAATACACTTACTTTGTAAGATGAGAGGTCATTCCAACTGATAGGAGATGCCTGATTATCTTCATGATTGAAGATAATAACTAATTGAAAATTGAAAACTAACAAAAAATAACAATGGAAAATTAATAATAATTTATCTTTAGATAAGGAAGTAAATGGTTTACAGGTATTTGCATGGCAACAGTCCGAAAACCTTTTGAGTGAAATGGAGTGTGGCTCCAACCTCAGACATTCTGAAAAATTCATGCAGCCAAGTTTCATGGTTTCCTGAGATTGTCATGGCAACTTGACAGTATGACGTTGACAAATGTTACTTCCTCACTGCCATCTTTACTGACAACACAGAAACTTTTATGTTCTGTGGGTAACAGCTGAATATACAAAGGCAACTTGCTTTCTCATGTTAGCAGCCATTTTAACCATTGACTTGTGGCAAAAATCACAGACAAGTCAGATGTGCTATATGTCAGCCTATGTGTAATTCAATCTAAAAGAAATTTCCCTCAGTTTACAGACTTGGCGAGGAGCAGAGGACAGAATGACTTCCTTTGATTACATGAATGTGTAAAATTGTTTATTATATCTGATAGCCGCTAAAACCTTGCAGCCAGCATACATGTGATTTTTCTTGCTTGATCCTTTTAAAAGCATATATAATCCTTAACTGACTGATTTTAGGTATACATTGATTGACCCTTAAGTATTGTACAAAGCAGCCCATTTTAATTATATACATATTTACAATTTTAACAAAGTGAGCAGTCCTCAAGTAGGTTTTATAGTACAGAAATTTGATTTTTTTTGTAGCTCTCCAAGGTTTTTCACTAGTTCAAGCCATATTGTTTAGACTGCAATAAACAAAAATCAATGAATATGTAAATCAACATGAGAAAACTTTTGTCTTTGTTTCCTGTTTAAAAAAGATACAGCTGAAAAGAAATCTACCTATCTGTCTTACTCTCTCACCGTTGAGGTTTTGGGTGTGCGCACTTAACGTATGCACTCAGACCTTCAAGTCAAGATATGGGGGAAAAAAGACCAGAGAAAAAAATCTTTAAACAGAAGCCATTGTGATAATGTCCACTCTATGTTTGTGGTCTTGTATGTGCGTGTTTACGTGTCTATTTGTTGGTGTTGGTGGCGTGAGTCTTTGTTCTCGGTTTCCTGTCTCTGTGTGTGTGCTGTAGGTGGGTCTCCTTAATCCCACTCGTGGGGAAAGATTCGGTGCCAGATCTCTGCGGTGCCGTGGCAACAGCTCTAGCATCGTCACGTGGCTTACTGTGCCCCATGCATGCTAACAGTAGGAACTTCTGGTCAGGATGACCAAAAAGAAGAAAAAAAACACAATGAAAAAAAAGAAAACATTAGGGTGTAGTCCTGTACCGTGTTTTGCTATCCCTGCAACAGAACCTGCACACAAAACACGTTGAATGCTATGGTGAACAGAGTTAGATTATTGGCTAAGTAACATCACTAACTGTGCTAAATTAGCTGCATGCTTATGGAGAGGTGAAACCCTGAAGTACATGCACAGGAGGTTTAGTGAGTCCCAACAATGGCACTCTAACAATTATGTGAAGGATGCCATCATGGTGCTGCTGACCTGTTTTCTCTTTGTGCTCGTAGTCTGGATGTGTGGCCAGGTTCATGCTGTCCCTATCATTTCATCACTTTATGAAAAAAGAGGAAGACTTTTGTTTGGGTGCCCATGTCAAATATACTGCAGTCAGTGCATTGTCATCTTAAAAATCAAATAGGCCTATATGAGTCAATGGGCCTAAGGCTAACCTTCATTTTACATATACCTCAATCACAAACAACTTGACCTAACTTCATGATGGATTCCATGCCTTTGTCTTCACATAAATTTTAGGACAAACTAAATGGGCTGGCTAAGTTAAAGTGGAACAGAGGACGAAGACTAGGTTATCATCTGTTCTCATTCTCCATTGAAAATACATCTGTCTAGGGAGGGAAAGTCTTGTGATTATGTTGTCTATGAGATGTTATGAGGCGAAATAAATTACAGTACATATGATATAACAATTGAAATGAAACGAGAATCCTGATGCATTCGGAAGTGCAGTGGGTTTCTTTTTTGAGTCTCGATCATCTCACCACGATGTGGTCATTTAGTCATTTAGATGATAATCCCATGTACAAATGTCATCCATCCTTTTCTAATAGCATCCTTGTTTTATGAAGTCATAATGGGGAAAAGGGCTGAACATGTTGCGAATACAACCTTGGCTGCTTCTGTGTTTGTTTTGGGACCTTCTCTCTACAACGTTGTGTTTTTTGTTAAACTGACAGAATAACTTTTTTATGTTATCTGTGACGCTAAGCAGGATTCCCAAACTGAAGTATCTGTGCTAATGGCAGTTTGTAGTTGGCCCTGCTTTTTGGCACGACTCATTGCTTTTCGTTGGACTTATTTCAAATGATCCAGACCAGTGCTCTCCACTCCTCTCAATGATAACTCCCCCTGCTCTTTCAGAGCTTGGCAGCAGAGAGGGAGAAAGTTGTGGGCCATCTGCTGAGGGAGATATCCTCTTTCTGAAGTGCTCGACAGTGGCTGTCATTAAAGGACACTTCAGCTAGACATGACAGCAAGCCATAGATTGGTACCTGATGATAACTTAAAGAAAGAAAGAGTGTGAATAAAGAAGGGCTTGGGGTTGGTTTAAGGGGAAATTTTACATGTAGGTGCCAGTTTTGTTTCCCATGCTACAATACAACATAGAAGGTGCTCAGGCATATATTTATGGGCCTTGCTTTGTGACTCTCTTTCTTTCTCTCTCTCACTCACTCCCTCCTCTGTAACAACACTTTCCTCACACTCCTTATCAACCCCCATCCCTCCCTCTCTCTCCCCCCCACCCCCTTCCTGCCTTTCTCCCTCTCTCTCTCACTCTCTCTCTCTGTATTTCAATCTAGTTCTCTCTGTCTCAGGCGCACATATCCCCTCTGCTTGCAGCCATTTTGTGGAGCAGCGTTGTGGGTTTGTGCCTGGGGTGTCTGACTAATTTGTTTGCTCTGTTAGCTAGTGTAAATCCCATGAGCTTCTCCTCTCATCATTTCGCAGAATATCACACACGGTCCAACAGTTCCTGAGAAAAGGAATAACAGCCATATTATGGTTTCTGTGTAGGCGTTCATCTCTTGTCTTGTCTGAAGGCACACAGTAGCATGTGAGTTGCCTTGACAAAGGGCTATTATCATTGTATCTCATTATTTTCCACTAAGAGTCATTCATTTCATGATAGCAAAATATGGCCAGGCAATCTGATACTTGGTTCTAGATCAAGTGGACAAATTGGGATCCATAATGACAATGGGTGGTTATTTGAGATTGTTCTTCTGCATTTCATTCAAGTTGGAGATCATCGGGGTTAGGTCACTCAACTTGATTTACTCAAAGTTGCTTCTTTTTCAAAAGTTCCAAACTTTGTTTTGCCACAAGGGAAGAATAGGCATAGGGATCAGCAGGACATTCTGGGGCAACAGAGACTACTCCATCTGTTACCATTTGAATGAGCTGGCCGCCTCAGTGACTTGCAGCACTAAAGAGAAACCACTGATATTTAAAGTGGAATGTTATGAAGTCAGCTTCTGTTGTCAGGGTTACAAACCACTACAGGCATCGGAAATCAAAGGAGGAGGTTGAATTAATGATTCAGCCCTTTCATGACATATGCCACATTCAAATAGCAAAATGCTAGGGTGTTTTGAGATACATGAACTTTCTGAGCTTCATGTCTGTTAGGTCAGAATTTAATAAAAAATACTTACGCCTAGTTATATAAATAACATAGTGCAAATAGAAAGAGACCTGTATTTAACGTTGACCATCTATAAATGTCAATTTTGTCTTGCAATGATAAGAAAGTTAGTAGTGTGTTTGCTAGGTGGACGGTGTAGCTAGCACATTACATTTCAGAGAAAAAAAGGACAATATTTTAGCCCTTTCAACTTTATCGTGTCCTATCCAGAGCATTGCTGTATGTTCTGTCTGTGTTTAAAGAAACTCAATGCAATGGAAAACTTAAAGCAAACTTTAAAAGTAAGTGCAATGTATGTAGAACACAAGGCAGAGTGTTCCTTAAGATCCTGAGTAAATGAGATTATATTTCTGTCACTTTAGGGTAAAACAAAACGGGCGGATGCCTTTACTAACTTGAGACTGGGTTGAAAAAAATTTCAATTAGTTTACAAGAGTTTCAGAAGGTCACGCACAAGCACACCTACACACAAAGACTGTCTACCAGCACACAAAATTACACACTCCAGCTGGAAACTAGCCACAGACTCTTTTTTGCTGCCAGAGGGACCTTGGTGTCGTTTGAACACTGTGCACAAACACGCACACACACACACAACCAAGCTCCTGACTGCCACAAACACAAAAAAAAACCCACCTAAGCTATGACCCTGCTAGCAGAGAACACGGTTGCAACAAAACCCAGAAATACATTCTAGTCTCTCGAGATTTGCACTAGGATAGATTTAAAAGTTATGGTTTGTTGTTATTTAGCTAAAGGACCTTAAAGAGAAGGACTGTTGCATTTGTTGTCTTCATTGTTTCTATACGCATCATACATAAATGCGCTTTGTTTATGTCGTGTGTTACTTTAAGCAGACAGTGATAAAGTTGAAAGGCTTAAAAATGTTTGATTACATAACTGGGAATAAATAATATGTCGATTTTGGGACCTTTTTTAATTCAGGGGTAAGGATACTGAAAATGTAAAGTGTGAACTCTTATAATTTTTTTTTCTTTTACTGCATGTCATATCTATATGTCGAACCAAATCACTGTAGAATTGTCTCATCAATAAAAAAAGAAATACTTTTTTGGAAATGAAACGCATTACACAAATAAAATGATTTATAAAAAGATGTCATGCTTGGGGTTTGTGTTTTTGTTCAGTACTCACAATGTGACTGTACACAGATAATCAAATCTTCTTCAGTGATTTCATCATTAAAACCTGGACCTTCATGAATGTCCATTAATGTGAATGGTGTCATTCAAGTTGACAGAAGTTTGAAAAGACATAAAATTGTGGTTAGGTAAATTCCAAGTTATGGATTTGACAGAATATCTGAATATAGGAAGTCTTCAAATGTCATACTCAAGCGCATCATACAAATAGCATGACATATCATTGGCATCATGGATGGGACAAAAAGGAATGCCCATGTAAGAAATAACACGCTTTCATTTCATTCAAAATGAAGAGATTGTTGACTTTCAACAAGGGGCTTTGGAAGAAGGGCTTGACTTTTAACTGAAAACAGTTTATTGTATATTGTGTAGTGAGAACATGACCACAACGGATCATATAGCAGCAAACAGATGCCCTTCCTCAATGCACTTTCTCTCTCTCACCTTGACCACAGCAGTCATCTTCCTTCCACCACTCCACACCCCCATCCTACAAACACACACACACACACACACACACACACTCCCTTGTCATCCCTGCTAGCAAAACCCTTCAGTGCTCTCCCTTAATTACTTCTCCATAATTAAATATTTCACTCTGTGTGTCTTAGGCCCGTGTAAAGGAGGAGGCATTTGAAAGCATCTTTAAATCCAGGATGGGAAATACAATGCTACTGCAGTGCTTGTCTTGGCTTTGTGTTTGTGCCAGCAGGGACAGCACAGGCAGAGGCAATGGCATGGAGGATCAGAATGTTCTGAAAGCACAAAGACTTAAACACACAGTTTACTATTTACAGAGTGACAACAAGGAGAGAAGGGAGGAAAGAAGCAGGGGCTGGAAGGGGATGGGGAGAACATTCACATGCGCACACACACACAAACCAACCCATATTTGAAGCTTAGGAAAAAGAGCAGCTTTTTTTTTTTAAATGCTTACGGCAAAACTTAGTTCAAACAACATCAGAGGTGGTCAGTTGCTAGGTATGGAACTGCTCACCAGACTCCAGAAGGAGATCTGGAGCAGAGAAGCTGAACTTGACCTTAAAGATCCAAACATTTCATCAATCAATCAATCAACCAGTCAAACTTGCAAATATTTTCTACACCCTCCTCTCTACACTAATCCCATCTGCCCTGGATACGTCTGTACAGTATGTGTCTCTGTCTCACACTGTGTGTGTGTGTGTGTGTGTGTGTGTGTGTGTGTGTGTGTGTGCATGCATGTGTGTCTGTGTGTGTGTGCTTGTGCGTGTGTGTGTGCGTGCGTGTGTGTGTGTCTGTGTGCATGTGCGTGTGTTTATTCTCAGCCTGTTATTCATCATGCCTGGGGACCCACTGGAGTGCACGCGACAGCTGCACGTCTCTGCTGGAAATGAGTGAGGCTGAGCTCTCGTCCTGCACTGTGAATGACGGACAGGTGTAAGTGGCTTAACGATTTTCAGTCTCCTAATAGATCCGTGGGCTGCCAGGAATTTGCATAGTGATTGCTCTGGCCCTCTGTGCAGCTCTGAATCTCTCTCTCTCCCTCTCTCTCTAACACACAGCTGGTCTTTCATCTATAAGGTCTGTCAATTCTCTCATCAACATCACACACACTCACATGCACACAAACGCACACTTAGATCTACTGTAAATAAACAACAGAGCTTCAGCTTTTAGCTGCGTTTTTTTTCGTCATAGGAACACACTGTCTCAAAAGACTCCTCAGTCAAATCTTTGTAATGCCTTCCCAGGCACTACTTGGCATGATCATCCTCAGGACATAACAGACAGTGAATTAACATCAACAATAAATGACTTGGATAATGGTGACCTTCCTGTGGAGGCTCTGTGTCATGTGCAGTGTGAATTTAATGCACAGTAGACCTCGTCTGCTTTCTTATGTGTCTGGGCTCAGTGAAGAAGCTACTGAAGTGATAGCCCAGGTATTTGCTGAGGCTAAAAATAAAGGAAAAAGGTTTTCTTTTTGTGGCATTACCTATACATGAATGTCAGCCACAATGTCAGACACAAATACATTTTAATGCCAAGTAGGATAAATCATTGGTCTTTGAAGCATTTTAAACCGTTATGCTTTGAGATAATTTGGAGGGCAAGGTTGTGTAACCTCCTCCTCATATCTCCAAGGGACTATTTCTTTTCCAGGGTCCGACCCAGTCCTGCAGTCTTTCCTGGAAAGACTCATGGAGGTGCATTAACTCAGGCAAGGCATTGTGTGTGTCTGTGTGTTTGTGTGTGTGTGTGTGTGTGTGTGTGTGTGTCTATAGGGGGTGGAGGGAGGGCTCACACTTTCTTCCACCCAACCCCATGCTGTGTGTGTGTGTGAGAGAGAGAGAGAGAGAAAGTGAGAGAGTGTGTACTGAAGAAAGGCATCTCTGGGCCAGCTCCTAGTGCTGATGGTCCATATTTATCACCCGTCTGTGTGGCCTCATCTCTCCCTCTGTCTTCCTACCAGACACACACACACCCATTTATTTAGCTTTTCACCGAGATATGCTGGGGCGCACACACACACACAGACACACACACACTCACACTCTACCACACAAATCACACATAGCACACATAGCACTCGTCCTCTAACAGATGCATGTACACACCCACTCAAACACCACCTCCTAACACATACATACAAACATACACACACACACACACACACACACACAATGCAAGCACATATAGACACACACATCTGCACACAGGCCAATGGTGAGCACTGTACACACACACACACACACGCACACACACACAAATGCACACACACACACACAACGACCAGACTGTTGCCTTTGGAGGAGGGACCCACAGCGAACACCAACCTTTTGTGGTACTGTCCACAGAGATTCCACATAGAAGCGTCATGAATTATTTTAGGAGCCTTGCTGCCAGATTGGGGGAATTTGTATTCCCAAGTCCCTCTGAGCATGGACTAAATGTAAAGCTCATTTCTATGGAAGAAATTCAAAATCCCATCTATGGAAATGAGGATGTTTTCTTTTATCTCTCTCTCTCTCTCTCATTTTAATAGAAAGCATTTTTCAAATTACCCCACAGGACAGAAGGCAGGTCCTCTTGTGATTTATTGGTCCATCAAATGGGAAAGCAAAGGCAAAAAGCGCTAGCCTTCACAAAACACACTAGGGCGCTACGCTGATGGCTACAGGGACAAGCAGCCCCAGCCCCCAAAGCTCTCATCCACACCCCAGCCCATCAGCTCCCTCACAAATCAGGATGACGTCTAGGCAGATATCTGAAAGCAGGGTCAGCTGCAAGGATTATTAATAAATTGAATGTCCAAACTGTTTTGTCTCCAAATCAAAGTGTTTAGGGGGTGGAGAAAGAGAGAAAGGAAAAGAGAGGATGGAAAGATGGGATAGAAAAAAAAAGAAAAAAAAGGAAGAAATAGAAAGACAGGCAGAGCAAATAAATCTCAGAGTAGAAGAAACAGACAGAAGAAAAGAAAAAAGAGAGAGCAAGAGCGAAAGGCAGTGAAGGCCGAAACAAAAACGACAAGGAGCAGAGAGTGCTGCTACACCAGATTGAGCAGCAAGGATGAATGTATAAAGACCTCTGGGACTCTGCGGATGGCATTAACCCTTGGAGGTCAGCGCCGCACAGCAGAGGGACACACGGGGAACGCGGGCAGGCAGGCATTTTCAAATGGAAATGGAGCCGATGGAGAGATGCCATTGCGTATGACAGTCATGTCTACTCGCCTCCTTCTCACTAACATGCGTTGAACCCACTACTGCTAGTGTGTGTGTAGACCTCACAGTATAATACTCCACCAAATACTCTTCATGGGCATGCAGCTCTAAGCAATATTGGCTGCCTTTTGCCAGTTGTGTGTGTGTGTGTGTGTGTGTGTGTGTACCTATATATTCTGAGATCATGTCAAATTGATGAGGGAAACTGATTAGGTCACATTTGCATAATAGTATCCAGTGCCATTCCTATGCAAATGACCAGATAACAGGTAAACAAACAATCCCCATGTTTTCTCCTCACAGGGCCACTGTGCATTAGAACCATGCGCCTTGTAGTGCTGTGACAAGCCCACAGTCTAGGCTCTCTCCACCCACCCAGAACTCAAACAGAGTTTAAACACCAGACTGCAGCAAGCAGCTAATCTCTCTGACTAATAAAATTACAGAAAAAAATGAAATGGAAGCAAAAAGCTGACAGGAGGAGCGAGTGGACAAAGTGCCAAAGCAGGCAGTGAATATAGCTTGGAACAGTGTCTCCTCTCTTTCTCTCTCACTCTCTTTCATTCAATCCTTCTCTCTCTCTTTATTCAATCCCTCTCTCTTTCTCTCGCTTTCTCTCTCTCCCTTTCATTTAATCCCTCTCTCTTTCTCTCTCTCTCTTTCTTTCATTCAATCTATCTCTCTCTCTCTCTCTCTCAACTACAGCAGCAACATGCTGGCATGCTGCTACCCTCTCATCTTATGTTACAAATATTATACTCACATGCCCTTCCCCCACCCCAAGTCATTTGCTTTACCCACACTCCCTTTTGTACTGTATCTCCCTCCTCCCTCTTTCTGATTCTTTCCCCTCCATAGCATTCTTGTGCTAATATCCCTTCTCTTTCTCTCGCTCTGTCTCTCTCACTACTATATTCCCTTCAGCCATTTTTTCACTACCCCCCTTTCCTCCTTTTTTCCCACTCAATCTTTCTTCTCCCTCCATCTTGTTGCACTCTTCCACTTTCTCCTCGCTCTGTCAATTCATCTCCAGTCCCCCTCACTCTGCCTCAGTAAACAAACAAAAGATTTGTAGAGTTTTTGACACTGCTTTTATATGTACTATTTTCATCCACCGTTTCCTTTCTCTCTGCCAAGAACTGAATGGATTTGTTTAGAGACAAATATCTTAATTCTTCTATTCTCTACTTCCCTCATCCTCCTCCTCCTCTTCCCCCTCCTTCTCCCTCCATCTCTCACTCCCGCCTTCTGTATTACTCCCTTGCCAGTAAATAAGCTTGTCTGTGGCATCCTGGCACTTGGGTAACATGCTGATTTTTAGGACAAACCGCCAGTCGCTCTCCCCGAGCTTCTGCCTCCATTTAGATTAGCTTTATTATTCCTTGCCCCTCACCGCCAACAGATTATTGGATTCCATTATGGCAATATTAAGCCTGCAAGTATTGGTTTGTATTGGCATTACTGAAGAAGGTTCCAGACACACACAGATAAACACACACACACACACAGGGAGAAAGAGAGAGACACACACACAAAGAGACACACAAACACATGCTTTTTCTTTTGCATTTCTTTTTCGCAGACCCAATTTTTTATTTTCCTTTCACTTCATCTTGAGATCTTGGCCTTGAGCGTATTGTACATAATGAGCTAAATGCCTTTTGAAAAATGCCTCATTTGAGGTTGGAAGTTAAGCATTCATGCTGGCTTACAAACAGCGGACAAACAGGGAACAGGGCAAAGGAAAGCGTTGGGCCCCTCCCAAAGTCGTATCGCAGTGCGCCCTCCAAATATAGCATCGTAACAATCATGTGATCAGATGCACAACAGGCACAGCCATCAAGAGTCAAGGCCACAAGGATCCAGAGATGAGAGAGACATCTATCCATACAGATGATCCTCATTCAATTATGGCAGCCAGTAACCTTCCTCCCACACAAAGAGACACACAGGCCTGGAGGGGAAAAAGAACAGAGGCACACTTAAACCACGTGAACAGCATTCATAACGTTCAAGGGTGATTGGGTGATTAGGTGGGGGTGGGGGGGACCAAGCACCAAGCTCCCTCTCTCTCTTTCTCCCAACAGACACCCAGTTGGGAAGATCCAAAAGAAAAGTACATGCAAATAGAGCCAGAGGTTAATGGTTGCGATAAGTTCCATAGTTAATTTGTTAATTCACTCGAGCAGAGCCTGGCAGCTACGCGTGTGCACACAAGAGTGGTCGCTCACAAAGAGTCAAAATGGTATAAAAAATGGTATTTAAATCTTGCTAAGCACAGAAGCTGACTCTGACTTCCAAAATTAGTTCATTTGTTTGTCTTTTTCCTTCCCATTCTTTCGCTCACGGGAACACATTCACATGATGAATTATAACCTTGGAAGGCATAATCCTTTTGTGGAATCTCTTGCTGACACACACATATACACACATACACACACACACACACACACACACACACACACACACACACACCACTACACCACACAACACAGCGCTTTAAAGCCATTTAAAAGTGAGTGGCAGGCAAAGACATCTCTACTGGAGGCTCAGCAGACAACTTGCTCGCTCATTTGATCATGCAGCACGACAGCTTAAACACGCTATATTTCATCTTTATTTTTTTATTTACCTCTCTGAATAAACAACAAAAAAATAATAACAAATAATATCCTTGCCTAAGGGACAGCGAAGCATGGATGATGGAATTGATTAGGCCTACCGACGGGATCAGAAAACTCATTTCACACTTGAACCTTTGCAAGCGAGCCGACCAACGGCAGGTAGAAATTGGTTCGTTACAGATGTGACCCGGCTGCTCCCAGGGTGGTCCGCTGTGCCAGAGGGGGCTAACTTCAGGAAAAAACAGCCACAGGATCAAAGCTCATCACATCACATTCTCTCGATTTCACTCTCTCTCCCTGTCTCTCTGAATAACCTCTGTGCAAGGGCACCACACATGGATTACTTACTGTCTATCAAGCCAGAGCACTACAGTTCATTAGGGAGGGTCAGTGGGTTTGACTTAGAGACACTTTGGGACCTGGACAGTCAAAGGCAACAGCACAAGCTTGTTGAGCATCTAACTCATGCACTAAACTACATGGAACAGTGGAACCAAAGATCATTGAATACTAATCAAGACAGAACAACATAATATATTACAATTGGGGCAAACCATATAAACTTTTCAGTGATCTCTATTAGTGTATGAGGGCTTGACTCTGGTCTGCATGAAGGGGGTTTTCCCCCCTCCCCTTTGCGAAAATAGAACATGGAACTTAACAAACGTTTGTGCCTCTCGCTCCACTTTTACTCTCTCTGGTGGAACTGTCTTCCAACAGCCTTCCTAAGAGAGTCAAGGATACAGGCTTTCGCCAGATGCGAACTGCTTTGTTGCATTCACACCGCTGTGGTAATGGCATCCTCCTCCATGATTCTTGATAAGGATTTCCAGAGGTCTGGTTTACAATTACTCAAAGCAGCACTTTGCTGGGGCTGGGTGGCAGAGGTCTGGTGCCAGCGTCAGCGGCCTCCTGGCAGCATCTCAGAAATCAATTAGGGCAGACTCATGTGGCTATGACGCGCGGGTCTGTCCGAGGCCTCGCACCCTGCCGAGGCTAATTCATTCTGACGGCGGAAAATAGGATGGGTGGATCTCAGGGTCTACTGAAACACACATCCAGACATACCCCCCCCCCCCACACACACACAAACACACAAAAGACCCAGATACACACACACAAACTGTTCAAATGTTCAAACAGGCTGATCTGCATGCCCTGCCTCATCTTCTCTGTCGGAGATGGAGGGCATGAGCATCCAGACCCCCACCACCACCCACCCTCGTGCCAGACAGAAACTGATCTAATGTTCATCAGCCGAGGCCAAAAACAGCAGACCAGACGTGCCAGTGTCCATAATGCCCCTCCACTCAACTCTGCAAAACAACTTAGACATCCCCATTACAACCCCCCCACCGCGCACACACACACACAAAATCTAAATGAACTAATCTGCATTACCACATTCCCCCTGCAGTCGAGCCTAAATTGAGGATCACCTATTTTCTGCACGTCCTTGACAGGGACTGTTTCCTTCTCTGCCTTTTCAAGTCTCATGAGCGAGTGCTACACCCCAAAGGCTCCAGAGTGTACACACACACTCCACATGCACACAGACACACATGCATAAAGCTGTATGAGCTGGACTCTACTAACAAGTCCACCACAGGGGACACTGGAGCTGTCAGCAGGTGGCATAGACAGGAGGGGAGATTGTTGTGGATTGCCACCGTTTAGCCCCCACACGTGCACATAGAAGCGTGCATACGGACACACACAGGGACACGGACACACACACACACACACACACACACGCATGGCTGTATCCAGGCAGGCAGTCTCATTCCAAGCCGTCTAAGGCGACCACCCCCCCCCCCCCCCCCCACACACACACACACACACACACCGCCCCTTGCATCACGCAGGAAGACAGTCAGGCAAGCAAGCCACATTCTTCTTCTTTTATTGAACACGCATCGCCCCGTCACAGACCAATCCCCGCTGAGCGTTCTGCTCTGTTTGTGTCACACAATGGCGGGACTGGAGACTGGAGACTGGAGACGGCGGGACTGGCCCAGATTTGCTTCATACATCCACCCACCCACCCCACCCGCGCACTCACTCAGCTCAAAGGCATGAATGTTTCAACAGTGCGTTATGGCTGACAACAATACACATCCATGTAATGTATATAAGCTGCAAAGACAGCTGGCAAGGACACAGCAGCAGCACTACATCCAAATCTGTGCTCTTGGCTCCATGTGAGGCACTACTTGTTCTCCAGTGTACCCAACGCACATAGAACCTGGGTCGAATCACCATAGATCAAATAGGAGGGGTATAGTGTGGACTGTTCTCCAGTGATCCCTTCGGCTTTGGAAACGCGTGGAGGATGCGCTCGTGGCTGCAGTGACAGATTTGGAGCCCCACAGGGCTCTTGGCTGCCGGAGCGGCGACAGGCTCCGGCGAAATTAAATGAAATTAAGGGGAAGAGGCAGGGGAGCGTGTAGCCCCCCGATGCGTGCAGGAAGCTCCAGCAAAGGGGACATCCTGGAGCCCGCCGTGCCCATGGCAAAGAGGATGGAGGGGGTTGGCAAAGAGAAAGAGAAGGAGGGTTGAGGATGGTTGCCACACGGCACTCGTTCCATGCTAGGACAATGATGCAGGGTGGCGGGGTGTGGGGGGCTGTCACTTAGTTAGATTGATAATGTCTGATCAAGCTTGTTGCTACACTTTCCCCCAGTGACTCATGACGTGTCCAACACAAGGGGCCTCCAGGTGATCCTTCATGTGCTTTCCTTCCTTCTGCTGCTCCTGTCAGACCTTTACATCAACCCATCCATCCACTCCAGTCTTCAGCCTTCCACTCACATGACTGTTTCAACAACTTCTTCTGTACGTCAACATCAGCATGTAGTCAGTGGCATACACTTACAACTAATGATTCTAGAACACTTGAATTATAATACTTGCTTAAGTTCAGCACACATAGGGTATCTGTTCCTTAGCTGGTCTAAAAAAATTCAAACAACAGCAGCCAGGCCTAAACTATGCCATGACGGTGATGATTAATAACTCGCTGAATTTGAATGTCCACCCTAAGCCCTGGACATTAAAACAGGCATGAGTCAGCTTCATGACTGGTTCATTTGAGGTCTAGGGTTAGCGTGAGGGGGTACTAGGATTTAGCCATTGAGTCACCCCAGAAGAGTATACTTGTGAATGATTGGTGAGTGGCATTGCTTGTTGATGAAAACCGGGAAAAAACAGGGGCACACTTCTATTCCTGCAGTCAGTTTCATTAAAATGAGTAGTGTTTTAGTTTTAGAAAATGGGGACAAAGTGGTTTTTTTTGTATTTTACCTGGCACAGAACCCCAAAACGGTCCCACTAATCTCAAAAGTCCTCTTTTGTAAGTTGCTTTGGATAAAAGCGTCTGCTAAATTCATAGATGTAAATATAAATGTAAAAGGAACACCACTTATAAAATCCTGAATACTGCACTCAGTAGTCTCAATGGCATAACGTTTTGGCATCATTTACTGACTGAACGATATGTTGTGTAATGATCTGCAATAGGCTTTTCAGTTGTTTAGTGGATAGGAATTAACCTATTGTCTAGATGTGAAAACTCGCCGTATTAGACAGGCAGTGAACATACCATGCCCAGCTGGAATCATTTACAGATGAATGATGAGACTGAAAAGTTGGAAAGAACATAAAATCTATATTTCAGGCTTAGAAAAAGAAAAAAAAAAAAAGAAAAGAAAACAAATAGAGTGCAATGGAACCTGCACCAACAACAAAGTGTGTAATGTACCTCTGCCTCTGTTGAAAATATTTTGCTATGCAACGTTTTTCATCTGCAAATTGTAATAACCTTATTTTGCAGTACAACGCTCACATTTTCCCAAACTATGTTATGTATGAATCCATTCAGAGTAGAGAAGCCATTGCTAAATTTAAGTGGCACCAGATGATAATACAATATATCAAGTAATTTATCAATATTTCAGGCTAGAAGCAACACAGTTCCATCATTATCTGAGATTTAAAAGCCAGCAAAACATGCAGAATGTGATGCATAAATTAACAGGTTTATACATTTCACAATCTTAAGACTAAAGCACAAGTAGATCCTGCTACAATCACAACACTAATTCTTTAATTGGGTGCTTAAATGCAGCCTATCTGAGTGCTATGTAAATCAATATTAGTGTAATTTTAAAACTCAGGCCTTCCCTGGAGGCCCTCTACTATCTTCCAACTAAGGTCCATGGGATCCCTCCAGAATGGCTACACTATTTTCTAGTGGATTCCCATTGATTGGTCTTATTGACTGCTCCTACATATTTTGACTTATTGTCTCCAACATAAGCTATTCCAGTTTAGCTTGGTCACTCAAAGCAAGTTACCATAGATATGCAGAGTGCTGGGTTAAACCTGATGGGGTACTCATCCCAAAGTACTGCTTTTTGTTCTAACTACTAGAGTAACAGACCTTACAAGCATTTCCTGTGGACCTAAGGTAAGACTCCTGAGAAGGGGTCGCTGAACACATCTGATTTAAGAATGGCACTCACACACCCCCTCCCTCCCTCACTGCGTGTGTGTGTGTGTGTGTGTTTTGAGGGAGAACTGATGAGGTCCACTATAATAAAATTATCCAACTCTGCAAGGGCCTGCAATACTTATTACATCTTTATACTACATTATACTTACTACATCTGTATTGGAAGGCATAGTTCTATGGAATGATAACAAGATGACTAGATAAAGCATCACATTAGAAAGAAAAATAGCCAATAGTGTTGTTTTCACATTTTAATATAAAAACCAAGTTGTAAAAATGCAGAAGAAAACAAAACAAAGAAAATTAACTCCCCCTTTCTTTTGCAAGGTGAACTACAATGGAATCTGAGCTGAGGACACAATCCCATTAGACATACAATATTGCCCTCTGCAGGTCATCAAGGGAACACCTCAACACCTCACTCCACTTACAATAATCATCCCCTTTAGGTCACCAGGGAAACACCTCATTACCTCAATGGACCTTTTCTGTTATAGCTGTACCTGCACTACTCTAACTTCAGCATGGCTGCCTTCTTAACACACTTTGAACTACTGGATGAAGTGAAGCAGGCACCAGCAGCAGGCACAAACCATAGTTTGCAATGTACAAGAGCCTAAACGTGGCCGGTCAACACGTCGTTTCTCTTTGACCACATCTAGAAAAGAGCTAAACATTTCACAACAAACTTCTCACAGAGATATCAGAAGGTGGGTATATGAGGGGCAGTGGCTGGCAGATAAACTGACTTATTTCAAGGGCTGCCTTTCAATTCCAATGTATAATCCTTTATGAGATCTCTGGGGGTGGATTGTCCAGAGCGTGTACACCTACGACAGGTGTTTATACACTCTACCCACCAGCTCTACTATACATTATTTAGCCATTAATTCAGTCTACTAGCAGCTAACGGGTAGACTCCAGACAGTAGAAAAGCCAATACAAGACCCTAGAGTGTAGACACAGAGGCTGTGTCATCTGTATGTTTGACTTGCTGAGAACTAGTCATAGACACCCACAATTTGCAGAGGGCAAGAGAGTTTGACACTAGCAAAGTGGCCAATTCAAACTTATTAATAACTGCAAATGATATCAATAGTATCAATAGGAATTCTAGTACACTGACGGCTAATGGCACTGGGGAATTTCAACTGGCCCAAGGTAGTTATCAATTCATGTGTCCTACTAATGCATTGACCAAGGCCTTGGAGACTTATGTAATGAGACGCTACCAACTCTGTCACAATATGTTTCTGTCAAAGCGTGTGTGTGTGTGTGTGTGTGTGTGTGTGTGTGTAAAAGAGAGAGAGAGAGAGAGAGAGCAGACACGTCTGTTCCTCTGACTCAGACAGGACTTGGTTGGCTGGCTGACTAACTGTCTGTGTCTGTGTGTGTGTGTGTGTGTGTGGTAGGAAGAAGGGACTGATTGTTCACGAGTCATTTGGCAGTCCAAAGAGCTTGACAGTGCCAGCCTCTCTGTTGCTGTCGTATTTGCCCTCCTTGTCATCACACGCATATGCCAGCAGGGGGCGTTTTGGGTGCCAGGCCACTGTGAAGGTAGGAGACTCACACTGCACCTCCCACAGCTTTTCCCCTGCAGGTGATAAGAAAAACACACACACACACACACACAAACAAACACACATTCAAAGGAGGTGTATGAGATCTCTTCTTAAACCATTCTGATGTATTCATTAAAATCATCACTTCCCAGTCACAGTTAATTAATTAAATGTTCTGACATCAAAATAAAAAATGTCAAGTCACCTGAGGAAGAGGCAGGGCTATAAATAGCCCTGTGACTGAAACACAGTCATACTTTGAAATTGACATTATTTTTGGAGAAAAACAGATCAGGTTTGGTGAACTGCCAATTTTGAGAAAATTACTAATTAATGTTAAGCCTGCTGTACAACCTATTGTTTCAAAGAGGCAAAAAACATCACTCTCTTGTAGAGGACTGTATACTCAAAAAGAGCCATATGTTGTGTAACAAGCCCAAACAATCAGCTAATAATCACATTAAAGGACCCATTTTCCATTTTACTTTTCCATGACCTGTTGCCAATGAGATGCTGGCGCACACACATACATACACAGACACACGCACACACACAAACACACACACACACAGACACAGACAGACACAAGCACACACCATGTTCCTCTCTGTATGAATCAATCTGAGACAAGACATTGTCTGCTCTCCAAGAACCTAAACGCCATCTTAGTCCAATATATGTGAAGGCATACACCGTCTAATTAAATACAACAACCTTCAACCTACAGCACCAAGCATCTACAGGATATTTCCCAGTATATGTTCCTGTTTGGTTCAGGCACATTTCCACTACAGTGCTCTGTGATCCTTTTTCTGGCAAAGTGAAAGCAACATGAAGCATGAAACATGAAGCATGTGTGATGTACCCTGTAGCCATTGTGAAAGTGAATAATCAATCTCAAGAAGGCATGACCTTCACACGTCAGTTAGCTGCACAGTTTATGTGCACTAAACTAAAGCTAAAGCTGAACAATTCTAGCTTGGCTTTAAAGTTATTTATTGTTTATTTATTTACACCATAACAAATTGAACAAATTTGTTATGGTGTAAATAAAAAAAACACAAATTGACAAAAATGTGCTCCTAAAGCAATGTTTTCATTGGCTGGGACTGCATACAGCTTGGTTCAAGCCTTTGAATTCTATTTCCCAAGGCCACACACCCACACACACACAAAAGTTCTTTTGATCATGTTCACACACTGCACAGATGCCTTGAAGGGCATAAGGATAGGCTTTGTGATTTCTAGAAACTGTGTATTGGATTTGATTCGGGTCACAAACTTGACCTTTAAACTGCCTAGACTCTATTCCCCTCCCTCTGGCCAAATTTGAGCACTTTCAGCATTTTTTTTTCTGTTTTTCAACTGAACAAAAATAATGTGATAAAACAATGTGGCCGTACTAATTAAGCATAGGTATAAATAAGTATGGACACTTTGGATAAAAGCATTTACCACAAACCAATAAACAATAAATAAAAAAAACATAATCATAGTGGTATAAATGTGCAAACAGTCGCTGACACTCGAACGCTCCCACCTGTCTCCACCTCAGCGATGTCGATGAAGTGGTCTTCAGACGCCGAGGCCAGCATCTTCCCATCGTGGCTGAAGCTGAGGGTCCGCACCGGCCAATCCAATCTACACCACGGCAGGATCAATACAACAGAAAAGGAGGGAATACAATCAATAACCACAGAGCAGTCTCGCGAGGGCATCCTCAGAAAGAAGAGTGCGCGAGTGGAGACAGCTACAAGGCAACAGTCACTGATGCATGCATAGATATCCACAGAGGCTGTGTTGATGGAGATATTGATTTTAAAGCACATTCTTTAGTCCTATTCCTTACAATTACAGCACTGTTTCCTATAGGTTTTTATAGGTTTACAGCAATGTGTAACTGGTGTTCACTAGCAAAAGGCAGCATATGCAAAAACCTTTAGCAGGGCTAGCATCCCTGTCAGCACACTTTTCAAGAGTCATCATCTAGCTGTCAAACCATCATTTGTCTAGGCAACTATGATGGCATTATGATTCATCTTCAAAGGAAACCATCAACAAATTCCACTTAATGAATATAAAAACAGTGAAGTTCAGACTAAGCAATAAAAGTATGAGCCAGTTATCAAAGCCTTTCTCTTGGGACAGTTCTAAAGATGACATGATTTATGTTCGCTGTTCAGAAACCACTGGAGCAGCAATAACTTAATTTGATGACTATCCACTTAAAGTTCTCACATCAGCCAGGCAATTCATCACACAAGGAACTGTACCAGCTGTGATCAACAATAAATCATTAACATATGCATGGCTAGGGAAAGGTCCCAAGAAAATACAACTTGCAAGAGGACAATTAAAGAACGTGTGCTCCCCTGGAGAGTTCAATGACACGGCTTTGCAATTCACAGTCACATTATAGAAGAGATGCAATAATGAATATGTTGATTGATCAGTTGTTAACTACAGAATTAATTTTAACATATTTTGATATGATCAACTTGGATAAGATGGGGGAAAAAACTCAAAATTCTCAGAATCCACCACCTTAAACCTCTCTATGACAGCAAACTGAACATTTTTGGACAAAACGAGACATTTCAGGACACTGACTCCAGGACCAATTAATTGCTTAATCAAGAGAATACTTAACAGATTAATTAATATTTTCTTTGCTGTTGCTGCCCTACATTACATGCATTTATACTATTCATTTGAGCATACTTCAAGGTTTTTTTTTTTACTTTATGTAGTGAAGGCACTTTGCAAGATTACTATGGTTTTGCCATGCAAAATAAACAGGTAGCCCAATTGCATTGACAGGTCTCACTGTTTGAGCTAAAGGAGGATGACAAACCACCCTGAAGACTTAAGATTTAAGCTGAACATACTCAAAAGTGCTGTCCACACACAAGCTTGGTAAAGTACTTTTGGAAGATTTGCTAAGTGGTTCTTTACCGTGAGAAGCAGCGCACACACACAAGCTCGTCCACGTCCCACAAGCTGACAAGGGCATCTGCACTACCCGTGGCAAAGTACTTCCCTGTGGGGTCAAACTTGATGCAGATGCAGTTGGAGGGATGCGCATTGATGGACTGGATGGGCTTGAGCTCAGGGTAGCTTAAGAAGGCACAAAAAGGCATCAGCACACAGAAACACCACCACAATTAATCACTTCTGCTGGCACCAATGAATAATAATCTATCTGGTGTCAATTTATTGATTAGTTTCATGGGGTATGTATCAGTGATTTTTATTTGAGCAGGGTGTAAAGTGGGGCTTGATGGGCATAGTTCTAAGTGCAGTTCACCAAGGAGCACAAGTTCCTTGTTCCTAGATCAAGTTCCTCAATCAAACCAAGTCCTTTCCTTGTCACAGAGAGGGCGATATCTAAGAATCAGGCTACTCCATGTCATTATTAAAGTCATGGTATGCATGAGTCCTTTAAATGTTTGGCTTATACTAATGAATGACTGATTTATGAGTCTCATACAGTCTCATTGTTTCTGTGCTTTCATCCAAAATATCAAATTAACAGCAAGAATTTATCAATTTTTTACTTGCTATGACTTGATGATCACCATCTACAATTCACCATCTAGGTTCTTGCTGCATTTTCATCATTTATACAAACTATAAAAGGTTTCACTGACCATTTTTTCTACATTTAAAGAAGAGTGGGAATGTTGGTAGGAATACCTCTATTCTAGACTGAGTCGTGGATTTGTGTGTAGACCTCAAACCTCACTCTAAGTCTTACCTTAAAATGTTGATGCAGCCACTTCCGTTAGTCAAGAAAAACATGTCATTGTCGTTGTTCCAGGAGATTTCGTTTACTTCAAACTTGAACTGCTCTTCAGCTTTGGACCGATGAGTTTTTGCATCAATGAAAGTGACAACATCATCCTTGTTTCCAACAGCAATGGTCTGTCCATCCGGGCTCCAACATATGTTTATATTTTCACCTAAAGCAGAGAAGGAAGATCAACTATAATGTTACTACAATAACAATCTCACAATCTTCTCTAATTCTAAAAATCTTTTGGTCCTCTGCTGTCATGATCTTTAACAGACACATGACAAAATAATATGCCCCTCCCAAAGACCTTCAATTTTGCTATGTGTTGTTTGTTATGGGAGATGGTGGCACCCCTCTGGCTGACCCCATCTAAGTGTCCTTGAGCAAGATACTGAACCCCAAATTGCTCCCGGTGGCAGGTTGGCACCTTGCATGGCAGCCTCCCCCACCGGTGTATGAGTGCATGTGTGTGAATGGGTGAATGTGAGGCATACAATGTAAAGCGCTTTGAGTACTCGTAGGAGTAGAAAAGCGCTATATAAATGCAGTCCATTTGTGTTATTACCATTTGTGTTATGTATCCGGTTTGTTTGTTGGCAGATTGCCAAGACACATTTCTATTCTCTGCAATTTTTAATCATTTACAATAAAGTTTTATCTTATAAACATAAAGCATATTTAAGCAATATAACACAAGTGGGAGTGAGGTTGGTTGTGGATATTCTCACGGGTGTGGTTCGGTCGCAGGTACGAAGCCGAAGGCTGAGTGCCATAGGTAACCAAATCCGTGGGGATAGACATGAACCACCTCACGACCATGAGTGTTATAATGCTTTTATACAACCGCTCTATTTCCAACTAACAGGGTTTTAAGACACTGAATTGTATTTTCTACCATTGTTGAGTGCTGTATAATTATCATTATACCTTAATAAAGTCTGTGTTTGGCAGTATAACATCAGTAACAGAAAAAAACAAAACAAAACAATATTATACAAATTGATAAATGACTGCCGCCTAACCTTTAGTGCTGACTGTTGCAATGCATTTGGTGGTCCTGACATCCCAGATCCTTATGGTCTTGTCTCCAGAGGCCGTCACAAACAGATCGGGGTTAGTGGGGTGCCAGCACAGCTGATCAACACTATCGCCATGGCCTCTGTAGTTGTTTTCCTTCACCTGGGTGGCCACCATAGAGAGAGAGTAATATTTTCATGCATGAACAGTAAAACAATTCTTCTTTCGGCATAAATGCATGCATTAAATATGCACTGAAAATCCTACTTGGGATTATGAAGGGCTCAAAACTATGATGAGATTCAATCTTTGTACTTAAGAGGCTAACCTAATAATTTACTGTGGCTTATAATTGGACTGCATACTGTGGGTAAAGTTAAATTAGGGTGTTTTCGCATATAGTCCCAAAAGTGTCCCGAAAGATCATTTTAAAAAGAGGACCCAGGGCTGTCTCTAGTCTGCTTTAGTTCTGATGAGATGTCAGTTTTCTTTCTGTTCACACGAAAGTTATAGTTCCTCTGGAGGTCTCAGAGCTCTCACTAGAGTTTGGAATTGTGGGGTTTAGCAGCTGCAGTCAGCTGCATTTTCATTAGACTGTCCTGCATTGTCAGATTCAAGATTATCACAATGATAATGGTGTTTGGTGCAGTGTTCTGTTTTTATAAAATCAATTATTTTAGGAATCTCCAGCGTTAGGCCACAGATCAGATGTCACAAGTGTGTCGGATGTGAATGTGACAGTAGTGCTCAAGCTACTACTAAATTACTACTAAATTTGCTCATGTGTCACTGTAAATCTATTTCAACTCGTTAAAAAAATATTGTTAAGCGGAAACTGGAGCGAAAACTGCACCAATTTCAGGACATACCATACTGGCCCGAATATAAGACAATATTGAATATAAGATGACCACCCACACACACATACTTTTCCAGACTATTTTTTTGTTATTTATTTATTTTGTTAATTATTTTAACATCATTACTATAAAAAGCTTGAGATCAAGTTAAGTAATGTGAACAAATTTGTCACATTTAAATTGAATGAATAGTGGGCTACCATATGAATGATAATTTTCCATGAAAGTGCACGCAATGCACTGTAGGCTATCTACAAGGCAGAAAACCATATGCATTACCCATAGAGGTCTGCATAGAGGCTACAGCCTTGCGTGTCAAAGGGGGGAGTTGGCCCCGACTGCGAGACACTCAAACATGACGGTGATTCGCTCCTCTCATTTCCACCGCACAGTGATTGATTTTCAACCTTTCTTTGCCACAGTAACAGGTGTTGGCATGTTGAAAAACACCGACGTTTCCTCAGCATTGTCTGTGTGTATAAGTAAGTTTTCCTCAGTTTGATCATAGACTACCGCTGAAAAGACAGTTTCTCCTCGAAGTCTGTGCAGGCGCTGGGCAGCCAGACGTAATGACAGTCCATTGTGCCGCATAGGACACTTCTGTTCTGTATTCCGAATATGATCAGATATGAAGTGCCGGCTTTGAGCGCATTTAAACACCGTATCCCGATTATCAACGCGGGGTCAATGTATACTAGAGTGCATGTAAACCCAGTCATTCTTTTACTTCACTCAAGGCTAATTTTGAATTTGTTCAAGAGAACACCATACCTCTCCATCCTGTGTGGCAGTTGCAGAAGTATTAACATTACAAAAATATCGTCTTATATTCCGGCTCTTGCGGTAAAACGTGGCTAGCATTAACCTAGCATGTTTGCAACCACACATGAGAGTAAACACATGCTAAAATTTACTTTAGGTTTCACCATACACCAGTACATTAAATACTTTCCTAAATTAAACCAACACCATTTAATATGGGCCTGAACAGTTAGTTGGAAAATTCAGTATAATAAATGGCACAGACATCAGCCTATGGATCAAGCTATCAAGTATATGGACTGGAAATGAGCCACGTACCAAACGGTCTTTTTCCAGGACAAATACACTCGCTGTTTTGTCGAAAGATCCTGACGCAAGTCTCCTACCATCGCAGCTCCATGCGACCGAATGAACTTTGGCGCTGTGTGCTGGAAACTCGCGACTTTTATTGTTATTCTTAAAGTTCTCTTGCATGTCTTGGTAGTACTGCGACGCCATGTTGGCTTCTTCTTCTGCGAAAGATTTTTCGTGGTAATAGATTTTACTGCCGACTAGTGGCACGGAATACTTTACCTAGTTACTGCTCACTGGAAGTGTTGTCATGCGTGGTCCAGTTAAGTAGCCCAAGGCCTAAGGCAGGCCCCATATATTCAGCGGGGGATCATATAGGTGTTGATTTAGTTGTCGTTTTTTTTTTTATTTCTTCTGTTTTTGTTATTATTGTTGTTGTTTTGGTTTCTCAGATTTCTTGTTTTCAGTAATTTGGGTTCATTCTCGAAACGCTGTGAAACTCGGTGGACATGTTTTAACGCGTGGTAGGTTTTGGTCCCAGGAAAGCGCTGCATCCACCAAGCAGGTGTCCTTTAGGTGTGTGTGTGTGTGTGTGTGTGTGTGTGTGTGTGTGTGTCTCTTGTAGCAATAAATTGTAACGATTGAGCCATGCTGACTACTTGCCTGTGTGTTAGCTATCTGATGCATTTACAAAGTTCGACTTAAGAAAACAGCAACGAAGAGGCGGGCGTTATGATTAAGCCATTGACTTAATTGCTATAAAAATATAATACAGCAGAATGCAGGAAATTATATCCACCCCCAGACCCCCTAAGTAACTGTGTACACTTACATAACAGATATTTCCAATATCCTAATTTTGGTCGATCTACAAGTGCTGGAGAAGCCTATACATCAGCAATGTGTTGTCCACACAACATATCTTCAGCGATGCTGCTTTGAAACAAATGATGGCACCCCTGTATTATTATTGTTATTATTTTTGTTTTGTTTTTATATCTCACAATTTAAAGACGTTTGTGTACGTTTTATGTCGTCAGCTTGGCAAATAGCTGTATAATAAGCGGGATAATGTAATGTCCGCTGGTCATTATTGAAAAATATTTCCCTGACCCCGTCCTGTTGGCCCTGTCGGGAAATCCTTTCTCGTAATGACCGGCGGACAATACATTATCCCGTACTTAATCAGGAATTAGTTCATCCAGGGACACCGTGGAAAGGCTGCACTCTTCTCCTTGTGATATTTCATCCACCATCCATCATGGTGTCTTTCCTGATTTCTCCATGACAGGTTAATGGAGACTTCCACTGATTCTGTCAGGTAGAAAAGCTATGATGAACCGTTCTACAGCCACCCCCTTTTAGAAATAAACAAATTCTTCAAGCAAGAGTTCAACTGTTTTCTTTGGTCAAGCTTGGTTTTGCCCCAGACTGCGGATTTTTGTCAGAATCATGAAGTGAGAGGCTTGAATTAACAATAGTGTCACCATTTTCATAAACCATCATTACGTCCGTTCTATTTTTTCTGTCCATTATATATTTTGAAGGGAAAGAATAACATACAACCTTCACCACCTTTAAGTTTTGTCCTTTCCTCTCTAGTAGTAACTTGTACTTTTACATTTTGACCAATAGGTGGCAGAAGATCATCAGATATGTGCCCAATAGTATACCTACAAATTACAAAAATGCATTGTTTGTGCTTGTGTGACCATTATTCAGAAGCCTGCAATTTACACTTGACATGCATGGGACACATGAGAGGACTTCACTTACTGTTTTTTTTTTTTTTTTTGCTGAAGAAAGCAAAACAAAAGATCCATCTCATTCTATTTAGTCATCCATTCTATATAGTCTCAAGGTATGTGCACAAAGGACAAACAGCATTCAGTCTTCGCCTTTATTTCTCAACCACCCCTGACAGAGCTATAGGTGGATGACTCCAGAGCTCACGCTGTTACTCATGACTTATTGAATGCCAGAGAATGAATGGTTAATATGTTTGTGTCATTGTGAGCACTATACTGTCTGAATACCCAAAGGCTCTCCTCTCCTTTCCTTTCCTTGTTATGCACTTATGCCAAGCCAGTACGTCAGTGATAGCCCCACAGAGTCACTAACTGGCTGCCAAACATCTTCTTACCCTCTAACAGTCACTGCACTGGCAGTAAATAATTCAGGACTCCTGTTTTGGAAGTAATTACTGCTTTTGTTTTACCTTCCACTTCAGCAGAGCGTGGGAGAAGACACACACACGCGCACACACACATAAAATCTTCCTTGCATAATGTTGTTATTGGTGGCTACATAACCAAGAGGTGTTTTTTGTTTTATTTTATATCAACTTGATTTATTTAGATAACACAGAGAAATGAGAGGAAAAATGGAGGAAGGCTTCACAACAGAGAGATAAAGGATACACAGGAACATGTTGCTTCCTCCAGCAGATGATGCAAGCTCACACACACATGCGCAAACTCACACACACACACACACATACACACACACACAGATCAGAGAGCGATTTGATGACATTCATAAGAAGATATAGTCAATTTCTCAAACCCTGTCACTGCCACAGCTGCAGTCTCATTACAATTGTTATGCTGAACAGAGCCAAACATCAGGCATTATTCAACTCCCTGACAGAGGAATACACAGAAATGTAACACTAAAATACAGTACATGTATATATATTTATATTCATATTTATATGCGTATTTGTGCATTTCCTTTGTGTTTGCACAACAGCCATGAGTGCATTTAGAGTACCATTATGTAAATATGCACATGCAATATCTTAACATTATAGTTTGATGTTTACCAACTTTATTGGCGGCAGCAGGACCATTTAATGATTTCTTAACTGATTACATTACGCTGACAATGAGAATTACAAATCCAAATATCTTTATAAATGTCCCATAATCGAATTTGGAGCGAGAACACAGGCAGCAGAAAATTTCATATTCTGCCAATATTCCAGATTTATACACCAGTGTGTGTTTTTCGTCTTTTAGATAAAACCTCCCTCAAGCATGAGACCTAAATGACAGCAGGAAATGATTTCTTGTGCAATAAGGATGATGCTTTCCCTTTTCCAAGTTGGACAATTAGCTGCAGACAGCTTGTTGCCAACCTACGCAGCTGCTCATTCTTTCTGTTTCTGCCTTTGATGCCAAGAGGGTACCTTCAGCAAACTCACAGACCATATGGCACTTGCTTAAGAATAAATAGCCCTACTTGACACCCTCTGAGGGTGCCTCCACACCTGGGAAGTTCACAACAAGTTCAACAAATTTTCACACGGCCGTCGGTTGATGTCCGCTGTGGTGCCCATTCACAATCAGGCCCCTCTGCGAACGGGTCTTGAAGGAACCTTCTGGATGGATGGTGTCGGGCTTGTGCTCACAACGGAAGAACATGAGGAAGCCGTTGCGGTAGTTCTTGTTCATCCAGCCATAGAGAAGTGGGTTGGTGAAGGTGGAGCACATGGCCACGATGTGGAAGATGGTGTAGAAGAGCTTGTACTCCTTGAAGCGCAGCACCAGGTCTAGGTCGATGGCCAGCTGGAACATGTGAAAGGGCAGCCAGCACAGGGCAAACACCAGAACTACCAGGACCAACATCTTGGTGGTCTTCTTGCGGCGGTGGATGCTGTCACCGCGGTTGGACGGGCTCACGTGGCTGCGGAGCTTGGCCCAGATGCAGACGTAGGCGTAGCTGATAATGCCCAATGGGATGACGTACTGGACCAGGAGCATGGCCAGGCTGTAGATGACGGCGTCTCTGTTGGTGCCGTGCGGCCACTTCTCTGAGCACACGGCCATGCGCAGGCCGATGGAGGGGATCTCCTCACGCCTGTACTCACGGAAGATGGCCAGCGGGCCGGCCAGCACTGCTGAGGCAGCCCACGTCAGGCCGATGATGGCGAAGCTGGCACGCCGTGAGAGCCGGCGCTCCAGGTGGAAGACGATGCAGCGGTAGCGCTCCAGAGCAATCACAGTCAACGTCAGGATGGAGACATGGACACTCAGTGCCTGGGCGTACGGCACCAGGTGACATAGCACCGCGCCAAACTTCCACTCGTCCAGCAGCGTGTACGCCAATGTGAACGGCAGGCAGATGGTGTCGACCATCAGATCAGCCAGTGCCAGGTTAGCGATGAAGTAGTTGGTGACAGTGCGCATGTTCTTATAGAGGATGATCATATAGATAACCAGTGTGTTGCCCACCAAGCCCAGGAGGATGATGAGTGAGTAGGCAGCGATCAGCGCCACCTGGACAAAGAGGAGCTTGGTGATGTCATCACTGAAGGTTGGGCGGAGGAGATCAAGGCTGTCATTGACCAGAAAGAACTCCCGGTACTGCGAGATGTCGTCCCATTTCACCTGGGCTGAGTCTGTGCTGTTGAACAAATCCAAAGGGCTCATCCTGTATTTGTTTAGTGTCCACCTCGGTACATCAAACCAACTCGCTCTGTAACTTCCTGCAGGAAAAAAAAAAGCAAAATGCAGCTGACATGTATGAGCTTCAGAGCCATTAAAAATCTGCTCACATTTTTGTTTGTGGTTGCACCAGTTCCAGTATGTTTTGTTGTGTATCTACCTCAGAATAGAACATGGAATGGCTGTTAATTGGGTCCACAGAGATGTGCAATAGCTTAACCCACATTTTTTTTCTCACTGTTTATTTTGTTAAAAAGAGGCATAGCCAGTGAGCTCTTTGTTATTCAGCCCATTGACACAGATGATATACAATACATCTAAGCACACCTTTATGCCTATACATTCCTCTGAATAAGGGACAGGGGATTAGCTGCCATAGACTTGCTGTTTATATATTTTTTTCATCATCGCTATGACTTCAGGCATTAAGTACACTGTTTGTTCCTATTTTGGCAAAATGGAAGGCTTGAAAATGCTAGGTGTTTGATCACTTCCTGACAAAAGCAGGGTCTGGTCTAATATTTTTATCTTACTTAAAGGACCATAACTCAAACCAATGCTGCGTCATACAGCAGAATGGTAACTCTTTTTTTGGAGGAAAACTGAGAGGCTGAGTGGCAAAAGTCTCTCGAGGTGGGGTAAATGCCATTGGGTATATATAGGCAGCCTCCGTCATGGCCCACATTTTTTTCATTGCTTTCCATGAATCTTTAATTAACGTATGGCTTCTAGGTACCCCCTATTGCCGCATGGCTTCAGTCCTGTGTGGTGAATTTGAAGTGCGCACTGTCAGGAGGGGTCTTTCTCCAGCTGAGTTGGAGGAATTAACTCTGAGCGGATGAGCAGCTTAGTGTGATGGAAGAAGAAGGAAAACTTGGGGAAAATGTACCATTGTGGGATATGAGCCCTGTAAATAATGATTGGACTGTGAGCGTAATGATACGGCTGGCTTTTTTAGGTGTCTCAGGAGCACCATGGGCACAATTTTGTGCAGTAAGTAAAGTTCAGCATTCCTGCCCCATCATCAGGTTTTAATTAATCGCAAAAGATTGTACTTGAATGAAGGCTTCAGGAAGGAGGACATGAGTTATTTCCTCTCAGGCCTGTCTGTTTATGGGCACTAAATATTTGTGACGGCCAGTTGGATTCACTAGAAACTCTAAAGAAAGGTTAATGAGTTTTACACTCAATGTGGTGCCCCCATTGGGAGGTTCATAAATCACATATGCTATTTCATAGCTGAACTCAGCAATACCCAGTAGTTGTTCATTGTTTTGGTTTGTGTTGTTTTTGTGCAGAGTTTGGAATAACATTATGACCAAGCAAGCTGAAACACTTCAGGGATGATCAAATATATAGGAATGATGAAGGGTCACTGCTGAAGGCACAAGGTCTATTTCCAATAAAGTTTTAAAGGACTCAAAGGACCATATATTGGGGAGTAATGTGTTCTTATCTAACACTGTGTGAGTCAGGCTTTCTTATTATTTTTGGGTGCCTGGAAGGACATATGCACACTTGGGAGATGATTAAGCTGAGGTTTGCGGCTGAAGCGTCCTCACTATTCTTGGACAAAAAGCACTTACAACCATTTGTTGCCATGCAGCAAGTACTTTGCAGGCAATTACATTGTCATATTTGTCAATACTAATTGTTGGTCTCCCTTAACAACACAAGACATCGGTGAGAGTTTGTGAATGATGCTTAAAACCAAGTGATGGAACATACAGTTTACAAATACACCTTAAACAAAAATATTGGTTATAATCCCAGCAAGCAACACCTCTTCCTAAAGCATTATGTATGTCACTGTGCTTCACTGGAAATTCCATGGAGAAAAGGCGTCTGAGGAAAGCGACATGAATACTTTATATATATCTCCAGATATTTCCCATAACGCAGCAACACGGACTTTGTCTCTCGGATGCGATGGTGTGGCAGTCCTACTTCGAAAGGTTAGCACCCTAAAGACCGATGATATTCAGTGATTTTGCAGGTCACCAAAACCATTCTGAAATGTGTCTGCAAGGGTCAGGTGCCAGACCACGAAAGTTATTCTCAGTAGGGTGCATTGCATTGCTTTTAAGGATGAAAACACCAAGTCAATGAAAGAATAACTAAACAACATTTATCGATAATTGATACTGTCATCAGATCATACAGCCTGCAAGACAATGGCAACCGAAACGAAGGTGCGATCAGAGGCAAAAGCTTGTATTAAAGCATACAACAGCATGAACATCAAAATGATTTACAATGACTCACTGACATCTTCGTAAAATACATTATCATACGTTTATCACAGAAAAAAACTTAAATGGAGAAACTTTCATAGTATGGCTTTAGCCTACCATAAATAAATTGTAAAATTAGTGGACCCGATGAACTAGACATGCGTAGCCTTATATGTTATGTATCATGTTGAATTGTATTATCCTAAAACCAACAGCTTATAATTACAAGTTCCGCACAGTACATACGTCTTGCATTCAAAAATGCTCATGTTAACACCATACACAATATCCTATAAAACCCCACTTCCTTCCTTCCAACTCACCTTGTTCCCCTTAATGTCCCTTGCAGATATTGAAGGGATGCGCAAAAAAGCGCTACATTTGGAAAAAGGTCATAGTCACTCGTTTTCTCCCAGTGCAAACCCAAGTGACGGTGCTCTTACCGGTGTGAGTGAAGGAAGATCTGTGGCTGCGCACGGCGCGGATGAGTTGTGAAGGATGCTGTGGGATAGACGACAGTCGAGAGGAAGCGCATTGGCTCCTCAGTATATCGCAGATGCAATTGTGTCATAATTGCCCCAATAAATATCCCGTGTACTGACTTGTCGGCGCTGATGCCTGCTGCTACTGTGCTTCTATTGATTGACATGTCATAGTTCCTCATCAACCCCCCGCCCTCAAACACTATTTTTGCAATGTAATTAAATCTTAAACAGGATATTAATTAAATGAACAAACAACTTAAAGGGTGAAGATTTAAGTCTTGTCAAATTTAACAGTGACTCAGTAAAGTTCTTTTCAAATTAGGACACATGCACACTGACAAAAAAAAATAGCACGTGCACATGTATTACTGCACGCAATGTACTATCATATGTGCAGTCCATCAATAAATGGTTTTATTGTGGGCAGATCCCCACATAAATAACTGACCATATGGTTATTGGAATAAGCCAGAACCTCGATTTATATATATATATATATATTTATAAGATAAATGGCTTCCTTCCTCCACCCTTTTTCTTCGCCATCTTGAAAGAAAAATGAAACAAACAAACAAAAAGGTTTTCTGTTTTCATGATGAAAATTGGCTGTATCATGGAGGAAATCTAATTTTTTCAGAACCTGAGGATCTAGGAGCCAGCCTACCCTGATATCATCCAATAAACTGTTTACTTCAAAGCAATGGTTATGCCTCCATTTTCACATAGCCCATTTCTGGTGACTGCAGCTGTCAGCTTACAGCTACACCAAATTAGACTGCAGTGTAAATCTGCAACAGGGCAGAAAAAAATCTGTTTCAGTCTGATCTGTGCCCATTTGCCCGAATAATTTTAGCATCCCTAAAAGGAATCACAAAAAGAAAAGGGTTTCCTGCTGCAGACATGTTGTATTGCAGGGGTTTTTCTCACTCCCCCCCAGTATAGGCTATCAGTGGCAAAGCTGTCATTATGGACCAGATTGTTCCTGAATCCACCTAAATGACCTAGTAATCTCTATCTAGCTATCTATTTATCTATCTATCTGTCTGTTTGTCTGTCTAACCATCTGTTTACATGTTAATCCACTGCATGTAAATACGCGTATGCGTGATGCGTAGCGTGTGATCTGAAGGCTAGTGTCACAGATGAGAGTAGATACACATCAACAGGGAACCAGAGGATCAAATGTCATGTCTCCTATACTGAGGCAATGCCACACACACAACAGAGCTTTCTGCTTAAATGCCAATCTGCTTTTCTAGTGTGGCATAAGTGGGTGCTGTGCTGAGGACAGCATCTGTCCGTAAGGCATGAATCCATTATGCCAGCAATGAAGAGAGGGTCTGACTTATAAGGGCATTCATTTTCCAGCTGCACTATCTGCATGTATTCTCTTTATTTTGTTATGATGACCACCATCTTCTGCAATTCTTTCTTCCTCTTTTGACATCTTTGATTTAAAGTTTCTTGAGGAAATGAGAAAAGCTTTTTTCCCCCTCTAACAGCATGGTTTTCTTCCTCGTCATCATGGTTGATCGCCATCATCATCATCTTCCTCATCATCATCATCATCTTTCAACCTGCTCATCATGCTCAAAATATCACAATCATCTTCACCATCATTTCCACAATTATGACTCATCATCTCTGTCATTTATCTAATTACTGAAAAGACAACACTATTTTCCGGCACAGTGATCCTTGATGGTCTGTTATTTTCAAGAACAGTAATGTCTAATATTGTGTATCCATAGATAGTATTTGTAACAGAAGTTAAAAGACTTAATTTCAGAATTACACAACTTAATTTGAAACTCACACTATAAATAAATATGTAGGCCTTGAGTCTATTAGGCCTCTTCTATGAAAAGTACATAGGTTAAATTCTGATACCCTAATCTGGGCAGGAATTTATTCAAAATGAGCATTCCATTTTTACACAAAACTATACGGTGCTTGAGTAGCAGAGAGGTCTTGTTTATTACAGTGCCCACTTTCCATAAAGGCCACTCATGGCCAACCAGTAATGGTAGTTTGTTGCCTTTTGTTTGCTGAATGTAGGAAATAGTTTTTTGTTGTGCAGCCCTATAGACTACTGAACATCATAACACAGGTACAAGAAGAACCATTAAGGCCCTGGCTGAGTTCAGATTGAAATGTCATCAAATTGCTTTTCTTTGAACTGATGATCCTCAATGTCAATTGCAAGGCATTCACAAAAAATATTGGGAGAAAAGAATATGAACAGTCTTTGAATAGCACTTAAATCCTAGGTCTTATCAGGTTGGGGGCCTTGGAAATGACTAGCCCAGGGGTCTTTACTGTTCTACAGGACAAGGACCCCTCAGCTACAGGGACAAGGTGGGGGGACAGGAACTCCATAGTAGCCAAGTTGTAGATTGCAGGGCTAACGTTAAAATGTATGTAAGTTGGATAGCTTCTGTTTATGTTTGTTTGTATGTGTACTTGGCAGAGGCTTTTATCCAAAGTGAGTGTAATACAAAATATAAAAAACAAAAAGTACATGGCTAAAATGTACAATGTAATTTTTAATATTTTTTTAAAATGTAACTTAGAACACAAAGACTCCAACACAATACTTGGAAATTAATAGATTTACATAAATAAAAGTAAACTTCAGTGATCCAATGCCCTGTGTTGCAAGATTATAGGCATTTAGCCTTTTTTGTAAATAAGAATAATTTACAGGTGTCTATGGCTAGAACAGAGGCCTAGATATTCTAAATTGGCTATACCCATGCCCCACAATGCACTCTAAGTAGCTATGCCATGTCAATGCCTAAAAAAAGACAACTTAAATGACAAGTGATATTCGAAAGACGTGGCACTTTTTTTTAAATAAATAAATAATATCTCAGACAATTATCATGTTTGTTTTGTTTTGTACTATAGCCAACTCTACTAGAAAAATAAAGAAAATTAATTGGACAGTATGAAAATTTGTGGGACCCCCTGAGCAGACAAAGGTCACAGACCTTTGTGATTATCTATGGTCTGTAACTATATAATATAGTACACAATTTGTATTAATATTAAATAATACATTGTTTGTTAAATTTTCACACATAAAAAAATGTTTTTCAGACTATATCATACTGAATGAGTAGAAACCTGTCCCATTATGTCCTATGTCAACACTAAGGGGAACAGAGTGTTCTGTTGGAGTAGCCTACGGAGTTACGTAATCCCAGCCAATCGGAGAGAGTGTAACTCACTCTCCTTCCGTAACGTAGCTAACATGTGTGGATGAATTCATGTGCCGCAGGAAAATTGCCCCGCTGAATAATCTCTGAAGTTTGGAAGTCTCTGACGACTCAGAGGTGTGTAAAAGTATTTATGAGCCCTTTTTCTTTAATACTGATGGTCAAGCTTTGTGCTTCGCCCAAACAGCGTTTGTTTAGCTAGCTCCTGTAGCTATCTAGCTAATTCAGTAGCCAGTCGCTATGTTTACAAACAAGAGAAAGTGTTGCATGTTGATAGTTGATAGCCAGCACTTGCAGCAGCAGTGACTGAACCGAGTAGTTTCATGTCCTTAAACAGATAGTGATTGTCTTATTAAGTCTGTTTCCCTATTGTTGATAAGACTGGAACAAAGTAGATCCCAGAAAAAAAAAATCAGTAGAGCAGACGCTATAGCTCGCCTAATTGCAAAAAATGCATGTGGGAGACACTTGATTTCCGCTGATGTTCAAGTGCTTCATGAAGTATCTTGTGACTGTCTTATGAATTAGGAAGCAAGTGGTTAAAGTAGCGACTGATTCTTGAGAAATCCCTGACACGTGATGCTGTTCTTGTGACTGTTGCGACAGACTTTGAACTGTTAAGTGCAAGTGAAACTAAAGGACACAAACATAAAGAAATCATGGCGGCATATAATAAGAAAGAGATGAATCTACATGAAGACCTCACTTGTGCCATATGCTGCGACCTTTTCCGAGACCCGGTGATGCTTGGTTGCATGCATCACTTCTGCAGGCGCTGCATCACAACCTACTGGAAAAGTATCCGCGGGGGACCTGTTTCGTGTCCACAGTGTCGCCAGGAGTTCTCCACTAGACAATTCCAAACCAACTATTTAGTGGCGGGTCTCGTGGATAAAGTGAGGGCCAGCTGTTCTGACGATTATGTGAAGAATGTTAAGGTAAATATTGTTCCATCAAGTGGCTTAGTGAATGCATTCACACGCCATCCGTTTGATTTTAGTGGGCTCAGTTCCAAGATTATGTTAATCTGTTAGGCTACAATGTTGGCAGTTATTTGTTATTTGTGAAACACCAGCACAAAATAGAATATCTTCTGATATCTATACCTACACATTCACATAATGTAAGACTAATGGCAAGTGAAGGCTTCCCTAAATAAAAAGAACTGGGTCATAGGCCTGGAGGTAGTGAATCTTTTTCACTATCTTAGGTCATAGTTAATTATTCCAAACCACTGTACAACTGGACACATCTTCCCCCACTCTCTTTTAGAATCACCCATGACCATTTTATCAATCTCAGTGGGGATTCGGTGTAAAATTATAGCATGATAAGAGTGCAGTCGGGCCATATATTTTGCTGACTGATAAGATTTGTGAGTCGTCCGACTCAAATCCTACGAGTCATTTACTTTTATAACATACAAAGTAGGGTTTAAGTGCTATTCAGAACCACAACAAACAAGATTGCAGTGCTCATTCAGATATTAGGCCTAATATAGTTGTAAGGTTGTGTAAAGTAGGGTTTAAGTGCTATTCAGAACCACAACAACCAAGATTGCTGTGCTCATTGAGATATTAGGCCTAATATAGTTGTGAGGTTGTGTAAAGTATGGAAGTAGTGTCAAGCTTGTTCAAAGAGTACCTGCTGAGGCCTGTTCAATCCATTGCATAGGCTCAGCTTATAGATCCTTGATAAACATTATACCATTGGCACTATGGTATGGCTGGACCAGAGGACTTTGGGTAAATCTTTTGGCATGAAAAATACCACAGAATCCTAACTCAAACAGATTTTATAGTCAGCCTTGACAGCTTTACTAATAAATAGAATAATAACAGAATAAAACTCTTCCTTCAACTACTCATTACAACCCAAATCCCGGCTAGAAAAAGATCATTTATTAACTTGAAATATCACATAAAATTGTATTGACACAAGGATAGAAATATCCAGAAAATAGCTGGACCAAATCTTTTTTCCATTTGTTGACAGGGATATCCATAAAACCCTTTTTATTTGTGTTTCTTATGTAAGTTAATGCAAATGTAAATGTAATGGTAGACAAAAAAATCACATTGCTCTTTTCCAGAAACAACTGAAAGAGACTCTGGAGTCCCAGTGCTCAAAACGGGAGGAATACATCAATATGATCCGCAAAGACAAAGAACAGATTGACACAATTAAGGTTGGTGTGTGTGTGTCTGTGTGTGTGTGCGTGTCTGTGTCTGTCTGTATCTGTGTCTGTGTGTAAATCGGTGGTCAACCTTTGTTTTCCTATAGGATTTGGTCAAATATCAGCCAATTGAAAACAAATTCTATTTCATTTGTGTATTGCCTTATTCAAAAGGCCTTGTCACACAGAGACTTTCCAGACAACCAGATCACCCTAGAAGAATAATAATCTTAAATTTAAGGGCTGTGTGCTTTGGCCACCTATCATGTTAACTAACCTGTTGTTTTTAGGCTAATTTGTGCCAGTCATTTAAAAGCCTGTTTAGAGACTTGTGCAAGCTAAAATGGTCTTGTTCTGGTTAAATCTATATGCCTGCCAACATGCCCAACTTTCAGTTGTTATAATGATGTAAGGATCAATAGTACCTCTGAATTTAGGTTTAGGTTAGGTATTTTTTATGCGCAGTGTTTTTTTTTTATGACACATGGAAAGGGACCTTGCAAAAGGATTGGAATGAGACTTGGGAAATGTCCTGGCTCTTTCAGCACTCAGTTATGAATCTTTCAAAATGAGCACCATCCATTTTGAAACATTTCAGAATAATTCATCTAAATGAAAGATATTTTTAGACAAAGCTGACTGTTCATTTGAAACACACAGAGGTGGTGTTCCTTACAATAGTAGAGGTGAAATCTTGTTGGAAGCTATTTCATTATTTCAAGTTCTATAACATAAATTTCTCATCACCTGCAGTAAGTAGTGTATTGTTTATATAAAAACATTGTAATTTATTAATTATTTGCATGTTGGCAGAAATGAAAGATCTGAAATATGTGAGAGTAGAGAGCTGGGAGAGAGATGGCATCCTCCCTGTTTATTCTTACATCTGCTGGGTGGTCTGTGAGCCAAGAGATTTTCATTTGTCAAACGCATGTATATGAAAAGTAACTCAACAGCCAAAGGCCACCATACTTGAGCTGCCATGGAGTCAAGACACAAACAAACAATGACAATAAACACAGTAGGTATACTCATCCTTTCTTTGCTGGAAAGGAATATATAGGCCTATAATAGGTCATAGTCGTCATTATTTCCTCTGACAGAGCAGAGAAGTTCCTGGCTGACACATTCACATGGATATTATATGGAAAAACTGATCTTGTAAATGACAATAGGACAGAGGCAGACCAGCAATTTTCATGTATGACCCACCAAAATAGCGGACCATTTCTGACTGTGCAGAAACGCAAGGCACCATTGTTGTGCTTTGATGGCATGAGAGGAATTTTTGATATATTGGTGATTTTATGTGCATGTACTTTTTGCAGTGGAAGGTGGAGTCTTTTGAAAGGAAGGCAAAGATAAAAAAGAAGGAATCTTACATGGTGATGTCAGACTGTAGCTGTAACAAGTACAACATGTTACAGCAGGCAGATAAAACCCTAGCAAAGGAACATCCTTGTTTGTGTGACACTTCCTTGATGGCACAGGATGAGAGTCAGTGCACAGCATGGAATGCTGTGTTAGCTGACAGGTGAGCTAGCTTTCGGGAAAGTCTCAAGCTAGACATTGTTAACCTGTCATCTGGCCAGAAGTTGAGCAGACATGAGTGTGTGTGCCACTGTGTCATCGTTTCACTTTTTTTTTTTTTTTTTGACTGTTGGGGGGAAAATGTCCCACTGTGCCTTCAGATGTACTCAGATTCTCCTGTGTCTTTTCCTGTACTCCTTGCCGCCCCGCCCAACCCCCAACCCCTGACAGAAAGTGGGTGCCGAGCTACAGGGGCGCATCCAGGCCGACTTCCAGGCGCTACACAGCTTCCTGCTGGAGGAGGAGGCTTCTCTACTGGAGCAGCTGCGGCACGAGCAGGAGGAGTGGGAGCAAACACTGCAGCGCCACCTGGAGGATGTCAAGGGCGCGCTCAGAGACGTGGAGCAGACAGTGGGCATGCTGCAGCAGGCCGCAGATGCCAGGGACTACACTGTCCTCGTAGAGGTGAAAATTCCTCAAGCTTATGCACAGCTGTGACTGCTCTTTAGTTCTGTTTGTTTGTTTGTTTTTATTTTGGGAGTCTCTTGCGTTTATGCAGATTAGGAGAAAACAGGCCAGGAAACGAGTGGGAAAGAGAGAGATGTGTCAGGATCAGGAAAGGACTGTGGGCCAAAATAAGATACCAAATTTTGTGTGACCAATGTGTCAAGACTGCTGGTGCTAGCACAGCACCACCCCCTCATTAGCTTTCTATCTTTCTTTCTTTCTTTCTTTCTTTTCTTCCTTTCTTTGTATGTATATATGCATACAAAATGTCAACAGCTTGCAAAATCAACATTTCGATGTTGGCATGTGCTGAAATAGGATATGTTGAAATGCACTAGGGCAATACATGATTATTTAATCCAGTGCTGACATATCTCATGTTTACCATACTGTCCTTGTCAACATCATGTGATTTCACAGGAATTTTATACAAAGGGTGCACTGCAAAAGGCAACACAGTAAGAAAAAAATATATATGTTTTCAGCTCCATCCATCCATTCATCCATATATGAAGTTTCTGTATCTATGGATCCATTGTCATGGTTATATTGTAAGCCGCTGTGTTGGCAGCTTCAGAGCCATTAGCATAACTCATGTGTGGATGTGTGGACAAGGTGTTTGCCCAGGGCCAGTCTCAGGTAATAACATTATTTAGCATGTGCCGCTAACGCCTTGGCACAACATTAATATTTCCACGAAACCCCCCCAAACGGTGGACAAAGGGAAATATATGAGAGGTAAATCTAAGTGTCAGCATGTCTACGTCTACATAATTGTGTCCTGTAGTGGGAGCTTATTATGTGTCAGTCATGCTTCAGTCTTCTCATTAGCACAGGGACGTATTCTGTCAGTGATGAGCTCGTTCATAGACACAGGTAGCCAAGGAAGTTAATCCTATTTGAATATCAAAGAGTTTCAGAAGGTCTGATTTCAGCTCTTTAATGCACACACACACACACAGAGAAGTATTTTCAATCTCAGCCCTATCTTAGAAATTAACTGAGCATGTCTAACCAAAGTTCACTTGCCATTAGGTTGTTACAGAATGTCTGACCTCAACCCAGCCTGTCAGTAACACCCTCCTCTCCCTCTGTCTGTTTTTCCCCCATACCTGTTTTCTGTCCAAAACCAGCTCCCAGATTTGAATAGCAGGTGAGTGCATTTGAAACTGTAATCTTGCATTGCTACCACAAACACCTCGAAATGTCACAGAATATGAATATGCCAAGTTGAATTAGTTGCCTAATGTGTGAGTGTGGGACCCTTGCAGGAAGAGAAGCGCAGGTCGTCACTGTGCCAGTAGTTTAATGAAAACCGGCGCTGTGTAGACCACAGTGCCAAAGCCTTATGACTGTATTTGCATGCCTAGACTATCAATCATCGAGGGATGTCTCTCTGCGCTATCTACACCGAATACTAAACCCTTATAGCTTTCAGCAGTGAAGCAAAACATCATCCACATGCTGACTGGGCTGAGAGAAAAAAAACAACCCCTTGTTGATGAGATGGGGGTTTTTTTTCTGCAGCTTTCAAATGTTTTTTCAGAACACACACAAAATCCAGAGATGTGTCTTTGCCCTGACACAAGTCAGAATGCCTTTGCATACTAGGCAGGGCTTTTAGCTCACAGTTTCTTTCATCTCATATGGACTTTAAGGATTTTTTTCCCCTGCTCTCACTCTAGATCATCTGCCCAAGTTGCTAAGGGGCCAGATTTTGACAGCAGCGTTCTCTGCAACAAATATGCCGCACCAATGCAGTACACCACCTGGAGGAAGATGTTCCAAGTCCTTAGGCCAGGTAATTATTTTATCTTTTCAAATGCAAACTCACTTTCCTTTTTACAGTGGCTAAGAGTTATTTATGCAATAAAAATGCTCCCTTCATTTTTCTGCACATATGCATAAAGACATCTGTAAGGAATCTTTTCTCTTTGAGGGGGGAAGGGGAAGTCGTAGAATTTCAACGAGCCACAGAGTTATTAGGGGGGCACCTGTTTTTCATGATGAACTGAGGAATGCATATATTGAAAGAATGTTTTGGCAGAGAACCACCACCACCCTCCACACAATTACAAACACACACAGAAAACATACGTGACATACAAACAACTTGACTCACGCACATTAATCACTATCTGTCCCTCAACACCCCTCGTTCCTTTTTTCTCTCTCTCTAATAAGGCCCGATCCCTGTGACCTTTGATGAGGACACAGCCCACCCCAGCCTGGTCCTGTCACGAGACAAGACATCTGTGGTGGAACTGGAGGAGATACAGCCGTACCCACGCCACCCCAAACGTTTCGTTCAGTGCGTCAATGTGTTAGGAGCCCAGGGCTTTGTTTCAGGCCGTCACTATTGGGAGGTGGCTGTAGGCACCAAGCCTAAGTGGGACCTTGGTGTGGCCCTGGAGAGTGTCAACCGGCAGGCACGGGTCAAGCTGTGTCCGGAGAACGGCTACTGGACGTTGCGCCTGCGTGGCGGCAACCAGTATTCAGCCGGCACACAGCCGTGGACGCCACTGAGGCTCGTGGTGCAACCAAGGCGCATCGGTGTGTTCCTGGACTGCGACGAGCAACGTGTGGCCTTCTACGACGCTGACAACATGACCCTGCTGCACACGTTCGCCAACGGACCCCAGGGGAAGGTGCTGCCGTTTGTGAGCACGTGCGTGACGGAGCCGGGCCAGAGGCCACAGCCCTTGCGTTTCATTCATCCCCCCATGGAGTTTGTGTGAGGACAGTCACAAGCATGCCTTCAGAGAAGGAGGGCACTGTACTGTTGGCCTGTAATGTACAATATCTATACTGTAAAAGTATTAAGTAGTTACTGCATTGATCTGGATAATGGTCTTCATGGCCTTGAAAATCATGTGAGGGATAGAGCAGGTCTGAGGAATGTTTGTCTGTGTGTGTGTGTGTGTGAGTGTGAGAGAGAGAGAGTGAGAGAGGGGAAGTGCCATTGAAGCCAAAGCATTTGTAACGTCATTGCATTTACTACAACAAATCAAACACTCTGTGTAGTCTGTGTTTTTGCCTGCTCAAATCTGAGAAATCCAGTTCGATTCTAATGCTGTGGAGCTGTGTGTGTTATGTTATGTATTTAGGAAATGATGTCACATATTAGAAATGGACAAAAATCAAGTGTTTACTTTAACCTCTGATGAGCTGCACAAGTTGATTCATACACTAGCACGAATATGTATTTCGTTTTTTTCGAGTATCTCTTTTCATTTTGTTTCACAGAAACACTTCTAATAAATCCAAGTCAGTTCACATTCAAGATTTGGCTAATGCTGTTATTTTATACATTTGTGTGCTTTGGGAGCAGGAGGATGGAACAGAGTGGTCTGTGTGTGTGTGTTTGTGTGTGTGTGGTTCACTGTGCAGTGTCCGGTCCCCTGGCAAAATGACAGGAAGTTGTCAAGTGTTTACACCGCCTCTCAGCTTTCCACTACAACAACCAGTCCTGCACCAAGCTACCGTATCAGTCTCCCAGACAACCAGACACATTATCCAGCATGAATACCAGACCTGCTGAAGCACATAACAGGGCACAGGCTCCATTCTATCACATTCTCCAGACTGACATTCACTTGCAGGTAATAATGATAATGATGGGACACTCACCCGTTGATTCTGTTACAGCCTGGAACGCCAAGAAGAATGGCATACTCTGGTTAGAGGAGAGGGAGGCGGGCGAATTGCAGAGTGTTATAGAATGTTGCTCTGTGTGTGTGTGGTTTGGGGTGGGGGGGTTGGACGGGGAAGGGTGTGTGTGAGGCTGGGGCAGGGGGGAGGGGGCACCTGGAGAGGATTCCCGGATCTAGACACTGTGAGGATGAGACTCCTGTTATCTATAAAAACAGACAAGTGCACCAACATCCTCCTTCCTCCCACTTCCCCCGCACAGGGGTCAGGCAAACAGAGGGACAGCACCGGTGCCCCCAGCCCCCTTTTTACTCTCCTCTTGGGGACCCTGGCGGACAGGATGTGGTTTGGCCACTGTCACCAGCCGCTGAAACAGGAACCAGCACCGTCTGCCCTCCCCAGGGTTAGATTTTAACCAAAAGAAAAGGAAAAAAAACAGGTTTAAACATTTTAAAACAACATGGAGGAGGAAAGGCATTATTTAAATCCGCAGTATTAAACATTCCCCACACCCACCCGCCCTGACCTATTACCATTCCGACTGCGAAACACGGCACGGAACACGACTGTGTCTGTAGCAACAAAAATAATGGAGCAAAAAATGAAATGTCCTGTTTATTTATTTTCTCCCTGTTGTCTTTTCATTATTCCACTTTGCTCCCCAACACTGATGTCCACACTGGGAATAAGCACATTTGCCAGCCAGTCTAGCCTGTAGTAAGCTGATCCACTTCACAGCCCACACCATGTGGACTGGACTGTAACGGCAAACACTTTGTGCCTGGCTTAGCTTTGCATGGGGGGGGGGGGGGGGGTGCAACCTCTGGCAAGCTTCAAGGCGGGCAGTCGACCTGTGACAAACACATCCTTCCGATGAGAGTGTGTGTGCGGGTCGCAGAGCAGGAAGCGGCCGATGGAGCCACGCGGCGCTTCAAGGACTGGACCTTGAGTCCAGTCCCCTGGGAAGAGGCCACTGGGAAATGAGGGCTTTTTAGACGACCACTAATGTGTACACTGTCACTTGTATTACTACCATTAATAACATAATTATTGTATGTTATTAAGGTCTTGTTGTTGTTGTTATAGGCTATTAATATATTTCATTATTGTACTATTGTGTACTTTATGTCAGTTGTGGTCACGCTGGTACTGGCAGCTGCCATAGTTGTTTACACATTTATAAAATGACCTAATTAAAATACAACACAATACTTTTATGTTTTTAATAAAATGTGACTTATAACTAATATTATGACAGGCAATAAATGCATTTAATAACTTCTCCGTCCTCCTTTGTTTGAAAAAAAGGAACTGCTTCTTTTTCCTCAGCATTTCTTGTTTATATTTTCATAAGCAGCAGGCACTTTTAATCGTATCCAGTTAAAGGCAGCAATGGCTTGTTGGGGGTGAGAGGGGTCCAGACCCGAGGTTAGGACAAACAAGCATGGCCTAGGATAATATTGAAACATGCACTTTCACTTATTATTCTTCACAGTTATGATGAGCCAGACTGTGTTCCTTCTCCAACCTTTCATCCAGCTCGCAGGGAGCCTGAGGAAGCTCCGTTGAGGATGTTGAACAGCTTGGTCAGAACACAAAGTACACAACACTCCCCTCTTTGTGCAACCAGGACAAGATCACTGCATTGTTTATGCACAACTATCTTTCCAACTTCACAAAGAGAATGAGTATCGCCATTTAAGTTGTTAAGAGCCAGTGTAGCCTATTCACACAGACTACCTTGAATATTGTCCTTGGTTCACAGAAATACATCTGATTTTTTGTGTTTTTATTGTTGTAGTTACACATGGATGCAAACACACACACACACATACAGACACACACCACTGACACACAGGTCCATCTCTTCTACTACATCCATGTAAATGTTTGGTTATGTGTACTGAAACACATATGCGCAGACAGAAACTCCCTCTCACACCACACACATTCAGAGAGCGTTTCATTAAGGTTAGTTTGTGGTTCTGCACATGTATGTCCTTACAGAATTATGTTTCAGACTGGTTATGTCTCCTTAAACATAAATTAGAAACGACTGTCTTCTCACCAAGGACGTACAGGCAGAGAGATGCACCACGCACATGGTTCTCATTCACAGTTTAAAAAGTCCCTATGGGAGAAATATGTTTTGGGCTATTGTTGGGAACTGTGTAGGGAAACCGTTGAGAGGTTGGAGAAGAGGAGAAAAAGCTGTCAAATTTGTTTTGTTTGATATGCCCACTTTAAAACCACATGAACAGGCAAAAAAAAAAAAAAACACGAACAATATTTTGTGCGGCATTCGTATAGTAGCCTAAATAGTCATTCTTGGCGAACAAAACTTGGCCAAACTTTCTCCCAAAGTATCATATTGTTAACTTATCACCAGCATATTGCTTATTCGGCAATTCGCATGCGATACCGTTTACGGTTAGATTAACATGTCCAGTGAAAACTCATCCACTGATCTGACACTTTCACAAATCCAGCAGAGTGAGAAATCAGATTTTTTTCCCTTGAGAAACTTTTTTGGATAGCCTACTGCCTGCAACTCCATCGTGCGTCTGTACGCAAGGGGTGGATGCGCTTTCCAGTCACGAGCGAGGGAAAAGGAAATCATCGTGGATCCATTCCGATCCTCATGATTCCTCGCCGCAGGAAAAGCGCACTTCTTTTAGCGTGACAATTCACACATACTCCATTGCCAGACTGATGCGAGAGAGAGAGAAAGAGAGAGAGAGAGAGAGAGAGAGAGAGAGAGAGAGAGATACAAGCGCTTCAGTGAGGCTCACCTGGTGGTCCATGCACGGAGTTACTTACTTTCCTCTACACTTTCCCGCTCTTCACTGCGTTTTTGACACCATCAAAACACTGACTTTGTTTCAAGAAATCTAACAATTTGGGGACTGGGAAATCTGGAAATGAAGAGAGACTTTACAATTGTCTGTCGGATTTGGATTGGGATCGCTTATGCCTCAGGTAAGGGTGCAAGTTTACTGTTCGAAACAGACTAAACTTTGTGAAGCTGGAGCGGTTCTCTAAGTATGCTATCAAAAGGCATCGTCCCAGTAGTATTTTTCTTTTTTTGAAGTTTGTCATATTCATGCTGTTATTGTTAGCCAGTTTAACTTATATTTAAAACTTTCTTTTACGTTGACGGCTTCCTTAGACAATATTATGTTGATATGTGTGGCTTATTTTTCAGAGGATAAAACATGACCTGGTGGTTCTGTAAAATATCTCTGTTTAGATAGTAATCTGTTATCCCATTGTAGGTGACATTGCATATTGTAGCCTACGGGTTGCATCCATTGTAACATTTTCTTTCGCTAAACGTGGATGGTAAATTTTGCGTTTTCCACTTGACAGTTTTGAACGACTGTATCTCAGTAGCGTTCTATGCATTCATGATCATGTTGGCCTAATATTTCTGTCTTCAGGCGGTTTATGCTAGTCTTTGCACAGGGTTGAATGTGGCCCTTTGAGAAGTGAAAGGCAGATTACTTTGGCCACAGTTGCAGAGTGATGATGTAGACTACAGGACCAGAAAAATTAGTTACACGACTGACAGAAGACTGTTTGCCTTGTCTCTTTGACCAGTGCTAGAGGGAGCCTTGATTGGAACCTTGGTGACCCCAATCAATAAAGCTAATTAACATAAGTTCATTCATTTTCCACTGTAAAGTGTTCTTTTATACTCATCTACTGCTGCTTAACTGAATGGTCAGTTTTGATTTTGGGAAAAAGCCAGCTAGCTCTTTGCTGCTCATGACTACATGCAGATGGGTAAGTGCCGCTTTAGTCTATAATGTAAAGTGTAGTTGTCAGACCTGCTCGCCCACACACATTGTGAAGATTTTCATTCAGTCAGCACATTTGGACACCAACAAACACCAGTCTTAAATCTTGTGCAAGATCAGCTGGCGCAGTCCTTAGCACACTGGCAACTCAGCTTTATCATGTAACCTGCGAAAACAGTGTTTTGGTCTACTTGTAACTATAACTGCACATTTTCTGCCTTTTACTGTCACTGCAAAGGCATTTATGGCACCAAACGATACTTGAATGTGTGCACAGCTGCGTGGTAGCTGCGTGGTCTGTAGGTATTAAACTCCCCCTGGCACAAGTGTCTTTTTTCGCCTGTCCATTACCGTCTCCAAAACTAACGATTCTTCTCCTGCCATTGTCTATGGGCCAGGATTACATAGGGAAACATCTTGGGGCATAACAGGAGTCAAGTTTTGAAGTTCACAGAGATAGGCCATTATTATTCGTTTCTCCTGGGGACTTTTTTTCTCACCCATCAGAAGACCACTGCACTGTGGGCAGAAAACAGACTTGCAGCTGGGGGGTGGGGTGGTGGAGCAGGACATAGTTGTAGCCAATTGAAATCAAGATTGGCCGTGGTGAAGCCAACAAAAGCGCCAAAGGGCCTTGGTGGATGTGAGATGTGCTCTGCTCCTAGGAGGCTTGTGGGGTCTGTGATCTGGGCCCTCTTCGAGTATCTGGTTTAGTGTGCACAGAGGCCTTCAGGAATGGACATTAATTCTACTTCACTCTTGGGAGTGGGCCACAGATCAACTGCTTGTCCAGCACACAAAGATGTGAGATTTAAAAAAATGACAGAGGGATAGACCGTGACTCTCAGTCACTGCAGGTGTCGGTTTGTGAAACTCGGAGAGGAGCTTTGGGAAGGAATCAGTGTTTGCAGAGGCGTAGGCGTTACTTGGGGGCGGTGGGGGTGGGGGGCATAACACCAGTCCAGTGGACTCCCTACAGGGGAATGGTCTCTCTCAACACATGCCATCCTCCGTCATAAGACATGGAGTGCATGTGTCCAAGCGAGACGTCTCGAACTAATGCAAACCAGACGCTGCTTAAATGACCTCATGTTTTGCATTGCTGTCTATAACCCCCCCCCCTCCCCCCCTGCACCCCCACAAACACACACACACACACACACTCACACACACACACCCATAATGTAATGTAACGACAGACATTTAGGAGGAGTGGCCCATACAGCTATCGTTTTCTCTGTGGGAGTGATGCCATTTTAGCAGTCGGGGTTGGTGTTCAGGACTGGGTCGCGGACATCCTCCACTTTGAATAAGCTTCAAACAGCTGCCTTTGTGTGCTTGGCTCCGAAAGTCATTATCCAGAATGCATCGTGATTACCACTGGGAAGCAGCCACTAGCTGTGATGCTTACTAGTCATGCTTTGAAAAATGTGACAGCAAGCCGGCACGGAACAGTATTCATGAGTATGACATTCATTTGAAAAGAAATAAATTATGACTGCCTTGATGTCGGCTGGTATCTTTACTCTCCCAGGACAGAAACTCTTCTTGTCTGGGATGATGGGTTGTTCATCTTTTAATCTCCACACCCACTTAGTTTGCTGTCCTTCTGAAGGACACCTGCTGATTTGGTCGCTGTGCTCCTGTGGAGTCGCTGAGCCGCCATCTGGACAGCATCCACCTCAGAGGCTGTCAGTGAACAGCCTCTTTGCATCCTGAGGTGTGACAGCCATTAGCTATCTTCAGGGAATGTAGACCAGAGAGAGAGAGAGAGAGAGTGTGTGAGACAGACAGACAGACTGACCGAGAAACAGACAGAGATAATGAGAGTTAGAGCGAGTTAGAGTAGGTTAGGATTTAAAGAAAAAGAGGGAAATTGAGTGTGAAAGTATGAGAGAAAAAGGAATCAGAGATAGGGAGAATGAGCCTGAAAGAGAGAGTGAAGGAGACAGTGAGGGAGAGAGAGAGAGAGAGAGATATCCAGACACTAATGAGTGTAACAACATAATGCATGCTCTATTTGATAATGCTATGAGTGAGAGAAGACTGGAAATGTACCACAATGATACCCCCACCCCACCCGCACCCCACGTCTCTCCTCTGCGCCAGCCGAGTAGGATCTGGTCACTCATCTCCAACCTCGCCGGAAATATTAGCTGGATAAGTGGCACCTACCCTCCGGCGATGAGCCTCATTTGGAATTTAGGGGACGGGGGCTGTTGAGAGCTCTCTGGCTGGTAACTACCTCTCATGGTGATCTCTGTTATCACCTCTATAAAGCTGAAGGAGAAAAAAAAATGAAAATGGAGAAAGAGAGAGAGAGAAAAAAAACGGGGTGGAAAAAAACAGCAGTTCTCTCATGGCTTCGCCTGGAATCCAGGTACTCTCCATAGATCGTATGAAAGGCGGACATCTGGTTGGATATAGAATGTGACCTGAGAGTTGAAGAAACACAAGCAAAATGTGGAATGAGACAGCAATGCACAGAAATGTAGTGTGAAATTGGGGGCTCAGCTTTTCGACAGTTGAAGCAGATGCTTCAGCCTTGTCTGTCAAACGCTCTGAATATCCCCACCAACATGCCTGCCCATGCCCTGTCTGACTCTACACGTGCTTTTACTGACCCACTCTGCAGCCTTCACTCTCATCCCTCAATCCTGAAAAGATGGACCAGGACAGATGTGCTTTAGCCTCAGGAGCAGATGCCACAGCGACCCAGTAAACATCACCGACACAGATCAGGCCCGGGACAGACGTCTGGCTTAGCTTCATGGGAGACATACTGGTCTGCTGCCCGGCGCATATGCATCTCCCTATGCATCATGGGAAGCATGTTTGTGACAGGCTGACGCGCCACTTTGAAGGGGCGAGCGGCAAGTGTTGGGTTTCATCGGTCAGTGCATGCCCCTTGTCATCGGAGGTCAGCAAAGGGTCATGGGAAAGAGAGAGTTGGCAAGGCCTGAGGAAATTGCCAGTTATAGTCCACCCCCCACACACACACCACTACCCCCATCACTGTCTCTTCATGGTAAACCCCCCCCCCCCCCCAAAAAAAAAGAAAAGAAAAGAAAAAAAAAACCTCTCCCATTCATCCAGCCTCTTCTTTGGTCAAAGCCATTGTCTTCTTGGACACACCAACTCGCTGTCTGTCAGCTTATCATCATTCAGTTCCTTTCCTTATCGTGACTATTAGATAATGACTTGATTGCGACCAGTGATTGCGACCACAGCGGCACAAACCCCCATCAGCTGGGAGATCAAATTGGTGGTGGGTCTTATGAAAAAAGGAAAATAAAACAAATCAAACAAACAAACAAAAACATCTGTTTGTTGTTTTCTTCTGAGCTGCACTCACCACTCACAGGTGACGTCTGTGATGAAGTGCTGCGGTCTGAAGGGGCTAAATTGCTTTATTTCTCCTGGCTGCCTCTCTCAGTGGAGGTGTCATCTACTGAGGCACAGGCAGAGGCGTGAGGAAAGTGGGGTTCCAGATTGCTGCAGGGAAATGATTTTGTGAATGAATGTGATGACAGCCGAGAGGGGGGATCTGCCCAGAGGAAGGCACGCACACACACACACACACTCACACACCCACACCCACACCCACACCCACACACACACACACACCCACGCACACACACACACACACACACACACACATGCAGTCCTCGGGCCCACCAGGGATGACCTCAGGTGCAGGAAGATTTAGTCAGGGACAGGGCTAGTGGAAACCAACTTACACTCCCTGACAGCACCCACCCACCCCCCAACCCCCCCCCCCTCCACACACACACACACACACACGACACACACACACAAATACACACATGCATGCATACCCCCCCCCCCCCCACACACACACACATACACAAATACACACACAGTTACACTGAGTGTCACACACTCAAATATACACACACTCACACAGCATCCGCACTTCACACCCACTCCAGAGACAGGAAATAGGAAGACTATACAACAAGAAAGACTGGTCTTCACAAAGACACACATACACACACACACACGACCACTTTCTAGAGTTCATCCTCTTTATCAGTAACAAAGAATCAAAGCAAGTCCCTCTGGCCTTGAATCCAAAGGAAGGTGGACTTTGCGACTGTTGTCCTTTTTTCACTTTCTTTTGTCAGATTTTTTTTACTCTTTTCCCTTTCTCCCTCTCTTTCGCTCTCTCCATATTTCTCACTCACTCACTCTTTTTCTCTTTCTCTGTCTCTCTGTCTCTGTTCCATGGGGAACGGGGCGACTTTGCTGACTCTACAACCCAGGGAGGAGGTCTGCTGCGTGGCCTAGCTGCCCTCCTGCGCGGCCTCCGGACGCTGGAACTATTTCAGCCAACTCTCAGCACACAATGTGTGACCGGCTGGCTGGGAAGGGGGATAGTGGTGGTGGAGTGGTTGTGGTGCTGGAGGTGGAGGTGGAGGTGGATGGCCTTGTCAAAGCTCAGCTCCGGCTCTGCGAAAGAAAAGAAAAAACGAGGAGAAAAAAAAAAAAACTGACGTGTCCCACTTTACTGTTGCAGTCCAATGCTGATCCCCACCCCTCTTCTCTAGGCAGTGACCAAAATATTTCCATGGGAGATTTTTGGATCAGGATATATATCCTATCCGGTCTTGTACAGTGGATCTTAAAGCTGAGCTATTTTAATGTGAGCTGGGCTGTTGTACAATCATGTCTTCTACTTAGGCAGTTCTGGAGTGAAATGAAATGAGTGGCAGATGGTTAACCCTCTTGGAAGTTATATATATATAATATTTCAGGGTGTCATCTCATGCTGCAGAAGCTGAGAAGAGTTGTGTGGTTTTAAGCAAATGGGGTCCACCCCTGATGAAAGGGTTGTGTTGCGGTGTGTCTAGGAGGTTTTCCCTAATGTGCCTGTATCTCAGCAAAGCATTTGATGCTTTGACCAGACGCTCTTTAATATTTCAAAATGTGACAAATGCATCAACTGCTTCTATTGGCTGCGTTCACTTTTGAAAAGGAGTCTTGGAGCTTCACCTTTGCTCAAAGTACGAAGCTGAAGTACTGGCATTGGAAGGCGCCGTGGTGGTGGGGCTTCAATCAAAGCCTGGCCAAACAAACACTAAAACTGCACTCATGAAAAAAAACAAAACAACAGAGGCAATCTGCAAAGCTCTCTGCATTGCTTGAGAGAGGAGAGAGAGAGAGAGAGAGAGAGGGAGAGAGAAAGACAGAAAGCTCAAATAAATTGAAAGCGAGCCAAAAAACACATTCCACAGGCGGCAAGAACAAGTCCTGGGTGAGACGGACACAAGAAGGTCAGATGTCAATGGCTGACGACAGGATAAAGCCCGCAAAGTTCACTCGGCCACTATTTAGGTCACGGTGGAGTGGTGCAGCTCTTCCTGCAATACAAGGCCCCGGGTGTGGATCCTCACCCAGTGCCTCCTCTCCTTTCTTCCTCTGCCCTTCAGCAGCCCTGACCTCATCGTTTCCAACAGGTCAAATAAACAACATGCGGTACCGCAGCATCTTGTTCGATCGCCATGTGCACGCACACACATACGCACACGCACCCATGCAATTTCTATGTGAACTGAAGCTCCTCGAGGGGAAATGAACACGTGGAGGTTAGATACATTTTTAAAAAAAATGGCTAAAACGAACCCATGGGTTTTACTGATGCGTTCAATATGTAGATTCCACCCTGGCTTGTCTACTGCACTGCGGGTGTGGTTGCAAGTGCTGGCAAGAAGATATAAAGTCATGAACAGGCGATTTCAGGTCACCTTTCCAGCTAAATGTAGAGGAGTGAGTTAAGAGAGACAAATGGACAGGATTTACTCTGAAATACAGGACCAGTTTCTCTTCCTCTTTGGCTATTGGTCCATCTGTCAGCGGAGACACACTGGCTTGTGATGGCATTGTTGCTGAGAGCATCACCAGCCTGGTAGAGACTAAACATCTATGTGGAAGGGAAGTTGCAACTTTTCACTCCTTTGCTGATAGAGAGGTGATGAGGCGAAAACGGCAAAACAGGAAATTTTACCCCCTGGGGGTTGAGGTGGGATGAGAAAGGTGTGTGTATCTGTGTGTGTGTGTGTGTGTGTGTGTATATGTTTGGACTTTTACTGTATGTGTGTCTGTGTGTGTGTGTGAGAGAGAGAGAGAGGCAGAGAGGGAGTATGTGTGTGTGTGTGTAGTGAGGGGAACATCCGCTCCTATCTAAGCCTTCACATTTCCCTTCGTGTGTAGCCAGGCCCATGGACTCATCTTTACACTCTGTGCTGATGGGCCCCTCCAGTTCCTCTGGCCTTCACAGCTTTCCACACAGGGAGAAGCAAAACAGCCTTTGTGTGTCTCTGAGAGAGACGGAGAGAGAGAGAGAGAGAGAGAGAATGGCAGAACCCCCACTCCCCCACCACCACCACCACCACCTGAGCAGATACATGATTTATCTTCTGTCTGTGCACCGCCTCGCATGTCAAAATACACAAGACGGCTTGACTTCGGGGCCCCCTCAGCGGTGACGAATGGATGCTACAAAGCCTCGCCTTTCCTCATCAAAGAGAATTAGGTTCAAGCCCCATTCACTCGAAGGAGATGGCCACCGACTGGCTGATAGGCGTGGTGTTGGAGGAAAGTGTAAATTATTTTCCCAGCATTACTCCTCCAAGTGCAGGCTCTCTGACCACCCATATGTACAGTGTCCGCTCATTCTTAATGCTGATGTCAACTTAAGGCAATGAGTTACAGGTTTTTCGACAGGGGTGTTTAGTTGATTGCAGTGATAAATCTTGTCTCCAAGACCCTTCCCTAAATGATGTATACCATAGTTTATGGAATGATTGACACATTTGTATTGAAACCAGGTTGCACTCGGCACACAAGGGATCTTGCTTACTGTCATGAACATGTGTCTTAATGAGGGTTTACATTCAATGCAATTTGCTTTTGTTTCTGGAGTAACTTGCCCACTCAGTGTTAAGTAAACACTGGTCCCCCTCAGAGCAAGGCTTTATTTGGGCCTCTGACACTCACCTATCTCTCTGAATAGCCACAAGGGGAGTATAACACTTAAATACAGCAAAGTCTTCCCTAGTTATCGGATTCTGTCGAGACAGATTTTTAAAGAAAAGACATATGTTGAAAAATTTCCACCATCTGGAGTGTTCTCCTTAGCTTTCTTAACTAGGTTTACTGCTACAGATACAGATGCAACCGCAAACAAGTGCAAACACTCTCGGAGTGTAACATTTAGTCAAAACGAAATGAACAACAGGAAAAAGGGCTGTGGGAGAGGGCCCTTCTCCTGTTTGTCCAGAGGTGTAGCTGGTCTAGCTCGTAGCTGCTCGTTGAAACAAGCACCCACATACAGTCACTTACGGGCTGCATTAGCTCTGGACTGCATTGTCTTCAATTGTCAGCAGAATAAGATGATGAGGTGATTGTTTAGGACCTGGCGAGTACCTTTCAACATCCACAGATTTTCAGGGTGTTTTATTTTTTATTTTAAGGTGCAGGTACCTAAATAGCACACAATCATCTGTCTGAAATAACATTATCTCCGTGCATACATATGTTCTTATTTAGTAAATGTGTTTCAGTGGAGGTTTATGTGAGAGATTTACAACTTGTCACAGTGTTGGTTTAAAGCATTACGTTTTGATCAAACTTGGATTTCAAAAGCTAAACATAGGTAGGTGTGCGCTGTAATACTCTCTTCCATTTAGGTCTTGTTTCTAGTTTGATGAAAGGCCAAATACAGTGAGACAGTCCCGAGCGTACAATCACAAATGAGCTTCAAGTCGGGGTAAAGAAATGGCTTCCTCTCATCCCCTTGTGAGTCCCGTTTGCAAAACACTGTGAATTCTGTCCCCTTTGAATAGAGCTGAACTCTGCGCTCTCTAATGTCTGGTCATATATCAGTTTATAGCTATGCATTAAATTCACATGCAGACACCCTCACCCATTTCTAGGCCGCTTCCAAGACACAGGGTCTTTGTCAGTATGGAAACGTTTTAGCCATATGGTAGATATTGACATCTGGCACACACGCACAAATCCATAGCTGTCACAAGCCAAATCCGAGCTGAAGAGTGAAATATGTTATATACTGGACTTGGAGCTTACTGAACCATACTAGGATATAGCCAATGACATTTTCCGGTGTGTTACCGAGTATTCACAAGAGCGTATCCAATTTATCCATCTGATCACTGCAGTTGTGCTGGGGGCTGTTTAGTGTGAACAGGGTGTGTAAGGGTGAGAAGAGTGTGTTTGTGCTGTCTAAATGCATGTACTCATCTACTTGTGCGTAATGGATCAGGGTCAGGAAAAAAAATGATTGAAACAACAAAGATCTGACACTTTTATCGCCAAAAGCACCTCATGACAAGCCATACATCTCTGGATGCCTGAAGAAGGTACTATCACCAGAAAGATTGATTGAACGATAGCGAAAGAGAAAGAGGAGAGAGAGAGAACGAGAAGGGTAAAATAGGCAGAAAAAGAGTCAAGCAGAAAGAAAGAAAGAGAGATAACTTCCTCTTAGGGATGGGTGTGGGGAGTTATCCATCATTTACTCCCTTCCAACTACGCTGGAAAAGTGAGAGTGTAGTATTTGAAATTGAGATATACCGTATGTGGCTTAATGCCCAAACGCAGTCATGACAGTGTACTTTGCCAAAGGATTTATAATACGTTGATAGTCTGTAAATGTATGTATCTGTGCCACGCAGATGTTTAAATCACAAAGGTAGCTGTCATGCATTACATGCATCCAACCCCACCGTCTATGAGATGATATAATGTCATCATGCTAGATCCATTTTTTTCCTGAGAATCCAGTGCTCTATGTAGGTCAGAAAGCTTGAAAACATATAGGCTTGCAGATCTAGCTTTTCCTTTACATTCTACCTACACCACCCCCCCCACCCCCAGACCTCCCAATTAAAGCTGTTTATGTCCCTGCCTTCTACTGGCCAACAGTTTAATGAGCGCAAGTGGGAAATAAAACTTCACACTTGGTCAAATCAGCTGAAATTTCTGCGGGTTCACCTCAGGGGCGAAAAACGCAACCCCACCCACCCACCACCCCACCACGCATGCATATGTAACACCAGAAGCGAAAAGACAAGCTTTTCAAGACATTTATTGTCAAAGCATTAAGCTACCACGTTGTCAGTGCCCATTCCTCACAGAGCCTTATTCAGAATTCCTCTCTGGCGCTTGAGAACATAATCAGATTCCGATGATTTTCTCAGTCTTGCGGTGCAATTTATTTTTTCTCCCTCTCCAGAGATAGATGTCCTGTTTTCATGTTTGTCATTCATGGAATTTCTGTGAATGCCATTTGAATATGTTTTTTGGGGAAAAATAATGAGTATGTTGTATGGACAGATGGTGAATTGGTGGTGGCAGTGTTAAACTGGTAAAAGATTTCTCTTTGGAAACACACATCCACTTCTTGTTTTGTGGAAGAATTATGGCCACATTGGTGTGTGTGTGTGTGTGTGAGTGTGTGTGTGTGCATGTTTGTATATGTGCAGTGGGAGGGGGGTCAATGGTTGGAGTCCTTTCGATGGCAGAGGTTAGCACCCCATGCTGCAGTTTCTGTGGGGTTTGGACAATCGAGGGGAAGGTGGGAAGGTGGAGGTCAAGGTGGAAAGCCTAACCTGGGCATTTCCAGGGGGAGATGGGAGGTGATGAGTGGAATGTCGTTGCTTCCCTCCGTCTCTGTTAGCGGGTGGAAATCGAACTGCTCCAGAAATAGAGGTGTGAGCTGTCGTGAATTTCCTTTTTCACACTGCCAACGTTTCCACCCCGTCCACACACACACACACACACACACACACACCTATCCACCCTCAAGTCTTGCAGAGTTTATCAAAGTGCGATTGATTGATTTGTTTTCTGTTGGTGCACAAGCAGACCTCCGGTCCTAGTTTATCCTGCAGGCCATCAGCCCGGCCCAAAAAAAAGGTGATTTCAAAGTGGTCTGCGTGCAGCAATGAGGTTTGTTGTGTTACAGGAAAACCCATTTTGGTTCCAGGAATCATGTCTCTTCTCTGCTCCAGTCAGATGTGCGCTGCACAGGGACAAATGAAATAGGGAGGCAGGAAATCAAATAGACCATAAAAATCCTCTGGTACAGCCATACTACTCAGAGCCTGGGTAGTAGCACCATAAAGAACCTTTTTGCCATGGTTGCTGTCGTTTAGGACCCTCAAGCAGAGCTGTTTACAACAAGTTTGCCCACTCAAAAAAATAAATAAATAAATAGAGTAGTGTGGTAGTTTATGTGTAAAGTGAGCAGGTCTTTCATGGAGCATGCTTTCACAAGGTCTCTGTGGATGCTTTGAGCTCAAGCAGCAGGACTCCAGCTCTCTCACCACTGGGTGCAAGCCTGGGAGCGCCACTCGGGGTAGTCACAGTCACACTGGATTTGTTTTCTGTCAATAAACAGATAGTGGGTGTTAGATGTAGTCACGGGAAAATGGCTCACAGAAATGGCTAGTATGGTTGCTCACTTTCTTCAAACACACCCCGTTTGTGTATGCTGGCACTTGAGCTAGAAAGCACAACCTCGTCATGTGGCAGGCCTTTATGTGGTTTTTGTTTTTCTAGCTGTTTTATACAAGCGATGCAAGTTTATTTATATAGCACAACAATACCTAGTACACAAAGAATTTTCAGATATACACAATGGAAATTGCTCTGCTAACACAGAAACAACAGCAGTGTACTCTCTCTTTTCTTAAGTAGCCTAAATACAGACACTCTTTCTACTTTGCTGGTTGCCAGTCTCTGAGTAAAGTGATCCGTGAAAAGTAAGCCAATACCGTTGGGAGGTCAGTAGTTATGGATAGCTTCTCTGTTCCATTTTCTTATTCATAAGAAGTTATGAGAAAGATTTTATTTATGCATGGTCTGTGGTGCTTGTTAACAGGGGGTGGTGGTTGGGAGATGGTTTTGGGGGGTGGGGTGCATGGTGTGAGGAGGGAGGGTTGCTCAGAATGGCAACATCAGCAACAACAGCAAACCAACAAAAGGGAAGCTCAATGCTGCCTGTGGCCTCCAGTCTAACTATAAACAGGTCCCTGGCTTGCCATCAAATATTTACAAAACGACGTCCATTTTCTATTGTCGACCAGGACGGCAGGATGTGTCGGAAACAGCCGAGGTTGTGTACATGAAACGCAACGGGCCTGAACGTCATGGCTTTGATTGGCATACGCGGACACGCTTCGCTGTCGTTCAATGGCCCTTGGAATTGACTTTTGTCTGGCTGGCTGGTTTGGGCTCGAGGAGAAGAGCCCATGCTACAGCACCCTCTCAAAGGCGCTGTCTTCCTCCCGTCATGTGGCTGAGCTCTGCACAGGGCGCAGTGTGCAGTGGTGCTTCTCAGCCTCCATCTGTACTGTCTGGGGTCTGTTACAGAACCTCCCGCAGACATTCCCCCTTTCATTGGCTGGGGTTAGGAGAATGCATGCTGGGCTGTACCACTGTGCTTTTTTTAAACTCTGTCTCCAGCGTAAGTAAATAGAAATAAATCTGTTGTGAATGTGACAGTGTGATCTGTCTATGCAAATCTATGGCGCTGACAGGCTGCACTCTTCTCAGCTTCATCCTGCTGCTTCTCTTTGTGCGAAAGAATTCTGCTACCCTTTTGGCTGCTCTGAAGTGGAAACAATTAATCGGGTGTTTAGGTTAGCCTTTTCTCCATTAATCTTGAGGGGGTTACCCCCAAACCTACTCCCCTTTAGTGAAACTCATTTTTCAGACAAATTGGCACAAGGTATCCATCTGACCTACCTGGCCTCTCACGTAACACCTTTCAATTTTCGGCATCTTGAGTGGCGACAGCCGTTCACCCCTAACTATTCCCAGCTGTTGCCTAAGTCACAGTAATGTTTTTACACACAATATGCCCCCGAGCAGCAGTCCAGTAATGACACACAGAGAGGCTTTCCTAATGTTGACTATTTCTGACTTTGGCCATTTGCTAATGTAAGCCATCTTAGTGGTGTCAAAACCCAGAGCCTGAGCTCAAATCATTGTGTGGACATGACAGATTCAATCACCTCTTTTGACTCTTTGGAGAGGGCCGTGTTCTGTGGCAGTGGGCTGTAAGTGTGAGAGTGGGTGAGTGGGGTGAGTGATGTATGGATGTATCTGATGGCTTAAAAGCAAAGCCGTGTAATAAAAAACATGCCGGGGAACACAGCATCCAAGATTTTACCAGGGCCCGAGACATTGACATGCTTTGACGGGCTTTGCCAGGTGTGCTGTCAAAAGCTTCACTTTCTGCATGGCGGCTTGTCTAAGATCATCAAGCCTATCTCTGTCTGCTTTTGTTCCTGCAGGTCTGGTGATTGGTTATTCTATGACACCGCCCACCCTTGACAACCTCAAAGACGATCTTGTGATTCAGGCCGGTGACACTTTGACCATTACATGCAGGTATGAAGAATGCACAATTCCATCAATAATGTGTCAGGATCGATGTTTTTAAAACAACTTGGAAAAAGCTCTGGAGGGGAGGGGAAAGAAATACTGTCTGAGACATATGGTATTTCTCCTATTACAGGTCCTTAACAGTATTCCACGATGCCGATGATATTAGCAGCATGTTTTGTTTGAAATTGTTTAAAGAGCAGTTTGTTTCTTTATTTATTGCAGAATCCTGTGTAATCTCTTGACCTGCTTTTTTTTATTAACTTTTTTTTATCATCTTCTCATAGCTGAACAGGGCTCATAAAAGCAAATAACATCTCTTGATCCATCCCCATGAAGATTCACAAAAATCATTATGCTCTGCTCTCTAAAATAAGGACTTACCCCTGTGGATATTCTTGCCACAGTTTGCAAGGAATCAAGACTGAAGATTCATTGTATCTGTTAATGCCACATTCACTTCAATCAGTCTGGAAGTGTCAAAGGAGATTTGCAAGATGCAGAGGAGGAAGAAAGAAGTGGTTCATTGTTTTGACGGAGATTTGGAATCGAGTTATTTTCGGATCTAAATCCTAGAGCCCCTTTTGTTGCCTTATTTTCTCTGTGTCTCTCTGTCCTAAGGACGCCTGGTGCAAGCAACACCCCTGCTCTGCCATCAGGGAATAGCTGTGTGTTGTTTTCAGCTGTAGTCTATGTAACCATAATTATAATAACAGTATTGCTTGAGTATGCTAAGGTATGAGTAAGGTAGCTAGGGATTTCTTTAGTCGACTTTTTTTCTTTTTTTTTTTGCGCTGGCTGGCCCACTATGTTTAATTTATCTGCAGATCAGCTGCACAGACAGGAATGCAGGAAGTTTCAATGCATACATTAGGCAACATAATAGCAAGAGAACTCTCAGCTGCGTAAGTGTAAGGAGAAGGCTAGGACACCGCAGGAGGGGTGGAGAGGTGTCCACGGGGGAGGGATAATAAAGGACGGAGGAGGATTGTCTCGCAGTTTTCATATCAGTCCAATCAAACCCTGCTGGCCTACCTCCCGCTGGCCCAGTGAAGACTATCATTAAGGTGTTGAGTGGATTCCATTTTAAATTTAAAGTAAAGCCAAGAGAAAAGCAATTCAGTGAAGGAGTTGGGGAAAAAAAGACTTTTCTTTTTCCTTGAGTGAGAACTGGCGAAAATTGAACTTCGGCAATCTCCTTGGAAAAAAAAATCGAGAAAGAAAAACTTGAAAGAACTCCAGAAGCTCAGAAAACTGTCTCCTAATTGATCTTTCACACACTCACAGCCCTCTGCCTCTCTGACAGCTGTACTATCCAATGTGCATCGTCTCAAAGCAGTCCCAAAGATTGTTTAGAACATGACCTGCCCTTCTGACCCCAGGTCAGAAAGCCTCCAGTCTGTGAATTCTCATATGCTCACTGCCTCCCTGTTTGACACTTTATGTGAATCCCAGTACCCCTCTTAACCCTTAGCTCTGCACCCTCAAAGGCTTCACTGACTTAAATCAGCCAATTAAGAAGCACTTGGAGAAGGAGAAATGTTGTGAATCAATCCATAGCCCGGTTGTTTAAGGTCACTGAATACTGTCTGTAGGAAAAAGAATGAAAAAAATTACTACAACATAGACCGAGTACTGAACTGGCAACTCACATTAAGTGAATGGGGCACAGTAAATTACATTTTTAGTTTAATTTTGCTCTGTCCCATTCAGGTAACATTAGTTATTGCTTTGTTATGTTGTCGTCTATGTTTATCAAAAATGTTTGTTCTCTTTCCTACAGACAGCATTCAGTGTCCTTGAACAACAGGGCCATTGACTGATTTACACCAGATTTCTCCTTTAAATGTTTGAGAGTTCATGGCATAGGGTTGAGGCCTTGGGGTTTACTCTGTGACTCAGCCCTCAACACCTATCTATAGGGTTCAGGGCACAGGGCTAAGGCCTTAGGGTTTATTCTGAGACTTAGTCCTCGACACATATCTATAGGGTTCAGGGTATAAGGTTGAGGCCTTAGGCCTGAGGCCTGAGACTCTTGACACCTATCTTCGACCACGCATCTTAGTATCTTAAAGATCCTCCAAAACAGTTCACGAGCCGTTTCTCTTTGCATCTCTGTGACGACTTTTGTGTTGCTCTTTTTTTACCTGCTAGGGGGCAGCGCACTCTGGACTGGGCCTGGCCTGAGGATACCCTTCTGAAGCCCAGTGATCGGCACCTCCAGGACCAGGACAAGGACTCGGATCAGGACTCCGGGGAGGAGCTGTGGCCGACCGGCGGGCCCGGTGGTCCGAGGGCTGTGCGGGTGGAAGAGTGCCAGGGCGAGGCAGGAAAGCCCTACTGCAAGACGTTGGTGCTCAGCAACGGCCAGGGCAATGACACAGGCTACTACCGCTGCTTCTACCAAGACATCAGGGCCATCATAGATGGCACCACCGCCATCAGCATCCACGTGTTTGTCAGGGGTGAGTCACAGCTGCTTGTGGGGGGGGGGGGGTTTGTGTGATTCTCCTATGAGCCTCATTTAACAGTGACCCAAGGCCATTGGTCCAATCTACAGGCAAATAGATGTTCAGGGGTGCGAGTTTGGGTGACAGGGGTAGCTGTTATTGTTTGGAATGAGCCATTCAATCAATAACATTTATGTGTGAGAAATCAATCACTCACTCAAGCAGAGTGCCACCATTTTTTCTCCATACATCTTCTTTCAAACACAGCTTTGTTTGAAATTGTTGAGATGGTGTGTCTTTTTGTAGTTACATGGTCTGTTTTTGTAGATGTGAGCTCCGTAAGCACCTAAAATTAAAGGACATATCTGAGGAGATTTAATCAAGTTAAGGTTTTCGTTGAACGCTTTTATGCCATGGTAGAGCTCCTTTTGTTTTTCTGTGGGTATAATCAACTTGATATTCTGTTTCAGATTTTTTGTTTTGTTTTGTTTTTTTTAATGTTGCAATTATGATTGCAGGATGTTTGTGGGAGTGTGGGAGGTGTTTTGGGGAAACCAGTGTCTTGAAATAGACGTTAATATAATTAAGAACACAAAAGCACAGATTCAAAACATTGACTTCCATTTTCTGTATGTAATTAAGCCAGTTCGTTTAAAATTTAAGTGGTCCTCTCCAGCACAGGTAATTAAGTGTCTGGAACCTTGTTCCCGTATCCAAGATAGCTAATATTGTTTCCAAATGAAAAGTTGCCATGGACACGACTCCACCTGAATATAAATTTCCTGTCTCAAACCCAATTAGCATCCATCATCAGAGCTGAATCAGCTGGGTGCCTGACTCAGTAAATCATGTTTAGGTCTGCCTACATTTGCCAGTTTTCCTTTCAGCAACACTATTTAACCTGTTATTTACCTGAAACCAACAACTTTAACTCAATTTGATGATTCACTGACTCATGATGTGGAGAGTGGTGTCTGGTGTCCTGCTTGAAAAGGAATAAGGCAGTTTCTGATGCACTGGGTTCCATATTGAGTACCAAACAAAGACCCAGTAAGGCAGAAAAAATGATGACAAGGGTTACAAATACCAATTCTTACATTGTGTGTTGCTCTTTCTATGGGGTTTCTATCCTAAGTACCCTAAGTTTCGCCTTGGGAGATCTACAGAAACACAAGCATTTTGCCAAAATCTCATCACATTCCTCTACCCTCTGCCCTCCCTTGTTTAAAACATTGTTGTTCCAAATCAAAGCAGACCTCACACAATCAAGATTTGGTCAAGTTTGCAGTAGCTGCTGGAACACCCCAAATGTGTGCCAATATCAAGTGAAAACAAGGTTGTGGAAAAAAAGAATTCTCAAGGAAAAATAGACACACATTGTGCTCACTTAATTCAATGTAATAAGGACCTAGAGTCATTATTCTTGGCCTTTCCGTGGTGGAGATCTCGAGGATAATATTCCTTTCATCTTCACCCCGTGTGAAACTGGCCTATTTTTCTCTCCCTGAATCTCACTTTAGAGTTATTAGTCCTATCTTGCAGGGCTTTTTGGTTTCACCATTGCTCACCAGATTGCTTGAAATAATGCCTCTTCGCTCCCTCCAAGCCTGGAGGCATGTCAGATTAGGCATTGTTCAGCATCCTATTCTCGGTCCAAGAGGGGACTCTGCCGCTGCAATGCCTTGTAAATAAAAAAACAAATTGAAAAAAAGGAAAGAGAAAAAGAAATTGGCTTGTGTGGGTCGCTGAGGCCTTTGAAGTTGGCTTTTACACACACTCGTCATTTGCTAATGGCGAGGCGCTCACTGGCACCCCTGGGAGCCACTGTCTGAGGACGCTCGATTTTTGTGGGATCAGTTGATCAAAGGCTGGTCTGGAGGTCCTGGAAGGGGTGTTGCCAGGCTGACTGCATCTCAGCCCTGGGTTGAAGGCAGTCTGCCTTGAGGGAGGGGTTCAGGGGGGTATGAAGGTATCAGAATGATCGTGCAGAGGTGAAGTCTGGATGGTAGAGGAGAGGCGATGGAAAGGAACTGAGAGACAGAAAGTCACACTCGGGTACACGGGCAATATCACACGCTGTCGACGGGTAAATGAAAGTGAAAGGCACTGTGATTTCTCCTGACAGTGTGCGGAAACCGTCACCATAGATCTTGCTAGGGGGCTGATCAGAAGCAGCTGCAATCACAGTCATAAATTAGGACGAGTGCTGAGCAGCAAGAGAGAGAGGGGATGAGATGCATGTGGCTTCAGTTAGCGTACCACAGATCTTTTACTCTCACTCCCCCTTCCACTCTCTTTCAAACCCCCCTTCCTCTCTTTTTTTCTCTCTGTGTCACTCTCTCCTTCTCTTTATCTTGTTCTGCTAAATGTCTAAATGTCTATCACTCCACTCCCTGTCTGGCTTTATCTCTTTATTGTTCATCTTCACATTACTTTCTATTGTTTTGTTTCCCTGTCTTTCTGTCTCTCTATTTCTCACTCTTTCACACTCATTCACACACACAAACACACACACACACACATGCACAGGCATCACAAACACACACCTACCCACACAACTATGCCATAGCGCTCTTTGTTTTTTTCTCACGTAATCTATCCCTATTGCTCTTTGGACACTGCAACTAAATCTTGCGCCCTGAAGCTACCTGTGTCCTTTTTGTGTGAAGGAAGCGAAAGAGCACAGATCTCACCCCCAACACATGTGATTTATTGCCAAATATCAAAACATTTTGGTGTTTGTTTATTTTTGGCAAAGTCTGTCTACCCAGACCTCCACAGGCGCTAATAAAAAAAAAAAAAGTCTCTGTGAAACAGTTTTCTTTGTGCTCACACTGCAGCTCGAAAGTATGGCTTTGAACAGTGTAGGAAAAATTATGAAGCATTTTAGAGGACGCTAGAAAGCTAATATGCTAATCGGCCTTTCAGTCCGATATAATGTATTCCCGAATTATTTGAGGACCTTACATGGGAAGATGTTATCTAATTCTGTGTCCATTAAAAAAGGGAAAAAATCTGTTTGAGGAGATATCAAGACTAGGAATACTTATAAGCTCATCAATATATGTTTCTTTGTAATGTTTACTTAATGAAAAAGAATCAAAAGAACAAGCTTTGACTAGATAGATCCCCAAGCTCATCTTCATCTCCTTGTAGAGAGAAAGAGGGGGGGGGGTGCAAGCAGGGGAAGGAATGTTTATAGTCGGTGAGATCTGATAACCCCTGGGTTAGCTACACTGTTAGTGTCTATGGCACTTCATAAAGGGGTCTTATGCTGCCATTCAGTAGAGCTGCATAAACCCTGAAAAGATTGTCTTGACAGTAATCTTAAGCTTGATAAACAGATTATTGTCAGGAATGTAAGAAATATAACTATCTCAACCTTCTCATCTGAAGTTGTGCTTTTAAATCTTTCCATAGTTATTTATTGGTCCAAGATGGAGTTCAGAGTCTATTTCATGTTTTATTGCTGTTTTTATTGGACTGGAGTTCATCCATTTTTCATTCAATTCAGGAGAATATTTCCTTTATCTATTTGTTCAATTTTAACATGTTCCATTTTGCTATTTTTCCACTCATTCACTTCTCTGTACTAATATGGAGAAGAGACGCAACTGTCTGTGTGTATTCCTTGTGAATTCATGTTGTTTTTCTTTTTGTTTCCTACAGATTTCAATCAGCCATTTGTCAAAACAGAGATGGAGGCTATCTTCATCACAGAATCTTTAGCCAATGTCATAGTGCCATGCCATGTCTCCATCCCCGAGCTCAATGTCTCTCTGTACCAAGTAAGTAGGATCGATAGGTGCCTTAATAGCCCGTTGACTTCCCCGGTTCCCTCATAGACCTGACAATAAAGAGTTCAATAAAAACTTCTGTATTTGTGCTGCTCAGAGTTTTGAAGCCATAATCTTGCTGAGGCCTACTACTGGGACATCACGATCTCAAGGGATTCCATGAAAGCACACAATGCAACAGACAAGGATAAGCAGGCACCTTAATCCTAAATCCCCTAACTTGTTTTTTGACTTGCACTCAGGAAACGTAATCTGTATTCGCTGAGTGAAGCTTGTCTTGATGTAGGTGTCATTTCTTATACCGTATCTGTCTTTGTCAGTAAGCAATAACTCTTCAAAGATCTTCTGCTCACAAATGATGGATTGGTCTGGATAATACATGTCTCATAACAACAATGGAGAATGTAACAAAGTCCTTTGTGGAACTTTGGTTAGTGTGGCAGGTAGAACCCTTTGATAAAATTGAGGGTGGCTTCTGTTATTTGCATACTGAGAGCTTTTAATCCACATTTGTTTTCCTACAGAGAGAAGTCATAGATGTATCTTAATATATTAAAAATGCTAATTGAAAAGTGAAAGAATAAATTACATTTCATCTAGCCTTATGGTGAGTCAGTTAGAGTCAGAAACAATATATTGCAATTGTGAATTACCCAGACAGCATCAACAGTGTTTAATTATGTTTTTTGAGGAATTTACTTAATCATTTTAGTAATAATTAAGTAATTAGTAATTTTTTTAGTAATGTCATAGGTTTGAAATGAACATCTCAGTCACAAGTAGGCTGCTGTTTGACTGAGTGGATTGTCCTATGTTCTTTTTCCACAGAGAGATTTTCTTTCACAAAGTCCGGCTCTCCTGGAGGATAAGGAAATAACATGGAACAACAAGCTTGGCTATTCAGTGCCCCGAAGCATCGTAGACAGCATTCCCTATTTATTTTGCTTCTACTGCACTACCATTGCCAATGGGAAAGAATTCACATCGTCATACTACATGGTACACTTCACAGGTGAGTCTCAGGCAAAGAGCTTTGTGAAATACACACACAATACAGATGTCAGATACAGATGTCACAGAAAATTACATGTCAGCAGTTGGAATTGGTCAAAAATATATATTTTAAAAATTTTCACAAAATCAGATTCACACATAAAATTTAGACCTTCTCATATCTTATCATTATCTCCCAGTAGAAAAACAACCACATTTATTTAACAGTGTTTTGCAAATGAGGCTGTAAGTAACACCCACATATACTAAATATTAACAATTTGACTCAAAGGGTGCAAAGGATTACTTTTGTTTGAAAAAGAGTGTATCTAAAGGACATGTTGGTGTTGGAACAGGATGCATTATTTTATCAATGGTCTGGCATGGGTGAAAAATGTAATATCTTTCCACAGAGGGATTATGAAGTAGGCATTTGCAATGAGTTTATTGATATTAATGATGGAGGAAGACGATTTAAGTGAAATTGCACTTGTAGGCCAAGACAAAGATAGAGCAGACCGCGGAGATATCATCCCTGTTGAACTTGCAAGACACATCCTGTCCGAGGATTGGAGAGTGAGGTCATTCCTCACTTACAGTCTTAAGAGCAGCATACATACACAGTCAGCCAAGAATAACATTCAGAGCCTCTAAGGCCCAAAGAACTATGTATAAAGAGTATGTGTGTGTGCGCATGAGTGTGTGTGTGTGCGTGTGTGTGTGTATGTGTGCATGTGTATGTGAGTGTGTGTGTGTGTGTGTGTGTGTGAGTGTGTGTGTGTGTGTGTGTGTGTGCATGCGTGTGCATGTGTATGTGAGTGTGTGTGTGTGTGTGTGTGTGTGAGAGAGAGAGAGAGAGTGTTTAAAAAAGCGAGGGCGTGAGGGAGAGAAAGTGATCCTTTCATAGCTATCAGCATAGCCGATGGAGCATGAAAATAAACATCGGTCCCCCCTCGCCCTTTTTTTTCGAGCAAATATCAGGTTTGTGTATCTGGGCGTTTCGCAGCCATCTGTATCTCTCTCCTAATGATAGCCAAAGGGCAGATTGAATTACACTATTAAGACTGCAAACAGTACGGTGTGTGCCTGTATGCCACACCAAAAGGCCTGTCTCTGCTGGGGCCTCAGCACCATTGCAAAACTACAGTATATAGGGTGTGTGTGTGTGTGTGTGTGTTGGATGAACACTCGGGAGGAGGAGGGGTGGGGAGTGAAGGGGGTGACTGACTGATGGGGTAAAGCACTGACGGACGGCGTGGCCGCTATCACGCCCCTTGCAGGAAGCAAACTTTACGATCTCAAGCTGTTTCCTGAGGAGCCGTTGGAGCTGATGGTGGGGGAGGCGCTGGTGCTCAACTGCACAGCCACGGTGGAGTTCAACGCCGGCGTGATCCTACAGTGGCAATACCCACGACAACAGGTAGCGGCACACCACACAGGCGAAAGGGGGGCATGGGGAGGTTGGGACAGGGGGACACTGGAGGAAGAGAGCATCTTAAGCGGGGTGGGGGTGAGGGTGGGGATGGGGGGATAAATGATGGCCAGATGAAGAGGTGACCAGGTAGCGTAAAGTTGACTGCTATTTAGCAGAAGCTTTCATCCAAAGTGACATAGATTCACAATGTGGAGCTTGGGAATCAAACTGCTCCACCATATATGCCTTATACACAGAACAGACCTGTATCAACAGATTGTATGACATAATTTAACTGTCATTATGTCAGTAATATGATCCGGAAGTATTCAGACCTAGTAAATGTGTGTATACGGACCAGTATGCAGGCATATGGGAGTATGTAGGACCGCAAACGTTCCTATATCATATAACTCCTGTATATTCCTGCTTACGCCCAGATTTTGTTAAGTTAACAGACATTTACTATGTCTGCATACTTCCAGATACACATTTTTTCATGCAGTACTACAAGCAAAATTTTTAATTAAAAAAGCAGACAGCAAGTATGGGATTGGGGCATAGGAGCATGGGGTGTGGGGCACAGTGAGGGACAGAAAGTGACAGACCAGTTTGGGTGGAGGAAGAACAGATGGACAGATCGTGAGAAGAGAATGTGAAGATGAAGTGATAAAGAGAAGATGAGTTGAATGGAAGTGATTCTGACTAAAAAAAAGTGTCTGTCTGGTAAGCATTTTACGCAAGACACATTAAATTGCCTCTGTATAAGAAATGAGCTAAATAAACTTGCTTTTCCTTTCCTTTCCTTCATATTCCTTATCCTAAAAAGTTTTGAAAATACTGTTTGTGTCTCCATTTATGCATCTATATTCCCTAACCCTTTGCAGAACTTTCCAGAAAGTTTGCCCAAGATGATGCAGAATGAAGACTACATGTAACAAGAGAACCTTTATAGGATTGTATACAAAAGAATCTATTAGTGATCAACTTTAATTGATATTTACATGCCACATTCACTCAACAGTTCCCTGTAGGATTTCAGTTATGTAAGAACTCAAGCTGTAAAGAAGGCTGATCACTAATTCATTGGCTTGCTGCTGAGCCACTGTGTTGATGCAAATGTCCAAAGGAGGTATTTCTCTATAAATGAACAAACAATTAAACTGTTATTATTTCAGCCTCTTAAATAGTTTTTTTTGTGATTAATGGTGTAATTACTATACACTGTATTCCCATGGTAGTACAATTGCTTTGATTTAATGCTTCCCCTAGTGTACTGTTGGTTATACAGAGCATCTTGCAGCATCTGTGAGGACTGTTAGAAACTGTGAGAAACTTAAGAGACAAGAACATTTCTGGGATTATTCATAGAACTGTTGGAACAGTGTTTTTTTCTTTATCCTCAATTGCTGTCAGCCAGGCATTCAAACATAAACTGGAACACAGACAGTAAAATGGCTTCAAACACAAGTTGAATTTCAATACATGAACAACTTAGTTATGATCGATGAACTCAGCTGAGTAAAAATGAATCCCACACAAGAAGTGATCAAACAACTCTGCCATAACAAAGTCAGATTATAACCACGCATATAAAACCCAGGTGATTACTGAGGCTCCTCATCTAGTCTTAGCTTGATGTTAGTTGTGTGTGTCTGTCCGCAGGTGAACCAGTCTGTCATTCCCCAGTACACCCGTAACTCTCTGGTTCAGTTCACCGAGGCCACCAGCATCTTCACCATCCGAGACGTCGGCGTCCAAGACACGGGCATCTACACCTGCACCGCACAGAGCATGGACAGCCTGGTGAAGAAGACTACCGTGGTCATAGTTCATGGTGAGGAAGTTGTGACACACATACGAGCTGCCATTGTCTCACACACACACACAAGGTCAGTTATGAGATTCTGGACATGGATGAAACCTAGTCCTAAACTTTTTTTGTTTGTAGAATTCTCTTTTAAGTCTTAAACGAAGGCTTACAGGAATTGGTACATGGGAAGCATGTCACCCAGTAGACCTAGTTTCTCGTAAGCACATCTACACAATTATACTGTGGCATTTGCTCTGGGTTGCAGAGTGGCTGTATAAAACTGAGCTTATGAAGGCAAACATGGTTGAATATGTGTACAATTGAGTACCATGAACACATTTGTTCAATTTGACCTTTGACCTTTGCTTAGAGCTACACAGCGTGAATTAGGGAACTGAGAGAAAGGCCTTGTCAGTCTCTTGACAGCTGTGCAGTGTAAGTTCATGTGTAAAATGCAAACTGTAGCAAAATGTGACAACCCTGTTCAGCATTCACACACATTTTCCATGCATGTGATGGCTGTGGTGTGTGTATGCGTATGTGGTGTGTTGTGTGTGTGTGTTTCAGAAAAGCCCTTTATCAGCTTGGACTACAAGAGTGGGCCCGTGGTTGAGACAATAGCTGGGGAGAAATCCTTCAAGCTGTCCGTCAAAGTGTCTGCGTACCCTAACCCCGAGACCCAGTGGTGAGCCACTCGCTCTCTTCCTGTGAGGTGCAACAGGTTGGAGGAGATAAAATCATTGTCCAAAGCAGCAGCTGCTCTCACCACTCTCTACTGCCTAAATGAAACTTGACAGGCTATTATGCGACGTGCATCAGTGTGTGTTTTATGAGCTAAATTAAGAGGCGAGAATGAAATGAAATTTCTTTCCTCCTCTCTGCCAATGCAAAACCGCAGGCCATGGTATGTTTGTTTGCACAAATGGCAGCAATCCAGCCATCATCAGTCATTAGCCGGCACAAAATGGAAATTTGTGCCAGTTTCTAATCTAATTTGATGTTACATTATCAGGGAGTGTGAAATTGGATGGGTGGAAATTGATTTCTGTATCTCTGGCAGTTATATCTTATCTCTATCTTTATAATGGTCATCATTGTTGTTGTTGTTGTTGTTATTATTATTATGTCTTGGGCAGGTTCAAAAATGGTAAAGTGATAATCAGCAAGCAGCCCGAGTTTAAGCGCATGAAGGTTCAGCAGCAGGTGCTGGAGATTCGTGAGGTGTGTGAACTGGACGCTGGGAATTACACCGTGGTGATGAGGAACCCAGCCGCTGCCCTGGAGGCCAGGCTCAGCTTCACCCTCATCGTCAATGGTAACCAGCAGCCCTGCTTGTTATTATGAAATTGTCTGAGCAGCCTGATAACATCAGTTATAGCAACAATTTGTAGAAAAAAAAGAAAATCTAGGTTTATCAGCTTAGTTGCTGTTGTTGACAAGTATTTTTATGTTACTGAGGTTGTCGTGGTGTGTTATGATAATACACAGTCTATGATGTTTCGGTAAGATTGGGACTGCGTATGGCATTACACATAGCTGAAGGAATTTTAAACATCTTTGCATAGTTTAAGAAGAGAGAAGCACACATTATCCCAAACTGCCAAACCACAATAAATTTAAGTGTTTGAGTGTTCGAAAGTGCCAGGCGATGCTGAGAGGGTTATATAATATTTGGTTATATATAGACATATAAAACAAGCTGTATACATTGTCTGCAGTCATGTCACACATTGTTCTTGGAGGTCTTTGAAGTTTAAAACACAGAAAGACTTTTAATATTTTGTCTCAGTAAAGAAAGGGCTTGTGAACTGCTAAGACGCAGCATTTGGCAAGTGCGAAAGCACTCAGAGACCTGACCTGAACCGTCCCCGGAGAGTCGGCTGAAATCTTTTCACTCCAATTTTCTCTATTTTTCACCCTCCTCCCATCTGTCTTCTCCTTCTCTCTCTTCTGTATATTGGGATCATATTTCAAAACCCAATATCTATCTATCTATCTATCTATCTATCTATCTATCTATCTATCTGTTTGTCTGTCTGTCTGTCTATTTGTCTTTCTGTCTTTTGATCATGTTTTTGTTATCTCTGTCCCTCTATCTCCATCTCACTCACTCTCTTCTCCTGCTTCTGCAGTGCCTCCTCAGATTCATGAGAAGGAGGTGGCACCCACAAACCCGTACC